>JABGLX010000053.1:0-600000 GCA_014281875.1 Nibea albiflora | reverse complement strand
AAGTGAGAGAGTTCCCTCTGGCAGATAGATCAGGGTTTCTATAGCTTTTTACCACCATAGATTCCACCTGTTTTTTTTCACTAGGTTAAAGACCAACACCTCAGAGACCTCCCCAACAACTGATGACCAACATCAACTCAGAGACGTCAACTCCATCCACAGAACACACCACCATAACAACATTAGCAACTGCGAGGGTGATGGCTTTAACTCGTTCCACTTCATCACTACATCAACACCAGATGGCAAGGCCAGACCTACAATTACAGTAACTCAGGAAAATAGAAAACCAAACTTGAGTTGGTCAGAAATGTCCTCAGTAACAACACAGCCAAACTGTCAAAATGAGGACATTCTAAATTCAGAAAACCGAAAAAGTGAGAGAAACAACAACAAACAAGAAAATAGCTTCATAACCCAAGAGGAGATGGAGCAACCTGAGAGACAGAAAGGCAAAAAACATCCAGAGTGTTCACGGTGTGTGTTTCAGAATGTCTCTCAGAGCCTAAGAGATCGAAGACTCAGGGAGCTGATTCATTGGCAATGTGAGAATGAGAAAGGAGGGCAACATGAAGAGAGGGTGGTGTCTAGAGACAGTGTAAGTAAACATGTTACTGATATTTTAGATATTTCAGAATCCCCCATGGCCAGCACAGCATCACAAGGTAAGAACTGGCACGCAAATAACACAGTTCAGGATAACCTGTTCTCAGTTACGGGCAAAGAGAAGAAAGACGAGAGGGACCAGACTGAGACAGAGAAGAAGAACATTGTTGCTGTGCTAAGGGAAAAGGTAGCAGCTGAAGCTGAAACAAGTAAAGGATTGCATGCAAAGTTATCTGGTTTTGTATTCAAACCAAGGAAAATGAAACCTTCAGTCCACAACCGGGACCTTAATGTCTGCTCAGATGTCAGAGCAGAGATCCAAACTGGATGTAACCCACACAGCAGAGATTTTCATACCAACACAGAAAGTAGAATAAGTAAAGGCAAACAAATTATTCAAGATGACTCCAAAAGCTCCCTGACGAAGAAAAGACAGAACCAAAACCAAATTCTGTCCGAAGGTGGGAAAAGGAGAAAACAGTTGAGCTGTTTCAATCAAAAGGGAGACAGTAGGTCTGAAGATGGTATTTGTTTTCCAAAAGAGTTGGATAAGGATGATTTTTCTTTTGGAACAGACAAATTGGCACAAGGAAAACCTGTAGATGGAATAAAGGACAGCGGTCATGCAGAAAATCAACAAGAACAAAGGATCAGAATGAACACAGGTGATGGGACTAAAGTCCCACCACTAAAACCAAGAACTTATATCAGTAATTCAGCACTATCCAAATCAAGCCACACCAAGTCCACTGTGGCCTCCTCAACCCTGGCCATACTCTCAAGATTCTCTTTCACCTGCACAACTGAATCCAAGACCATAGCTCAAAGTAAAGTGGGAAAAGATCCTCCCTCTAGAGTGGAAAAAAGTTCCATTAAAAGAGATCATGCTGAATACTCGAGCGGGAATAATCCCTTAAGAAAGAAGACAGAAACTAGAGTAGTCATGGATGAGATAAAGGACATACTTCCCTCCTCAGCCACAGAGCTCATACCAGGACAGAGACATGAACAATGGAGAGAGACACCAACTGAAATAATGCGCAGAGAAAAGCAGATGGAGCCGACTCATTCTGCGAACCACAGTAAAAGTTTTAAAACCGTGAATGATGGTCCTGTTGACTATCAAAACACTGTACGTTTGAAGAAGAGAAAGTGGTTTGAGCTGGGACAAAGTACTGCTGGCGGTTCCAAGGGTCCATTCTCAGGACTGGATCTGTTTGGCTCTGTTGAGCTGAGTAATGATATTCTTGACACTGACTGGGATGAAGAAGTTTCCAAAGCCCCAATCTGAAATCATCAGCGACTGTCACCATGTGTATGTCTGTAAAGAATACCACACAAATGTACTTCATACATTTTCTTATAGGGCACAGTGCTTGAATTCTTTTCCTGATTTATGATTTTAGTTACCTAAAACCTGAGAATAAACATTTAATCATTGGAGAAGGTTACGTGTTAATTCCTGAATTACATTTATACTACACTAAACTTTCATTTAAGGGGAGGATCCAAACATCAAACAAATAAACTTTGCAATTAACGTTTTATACAACCACCCATTTCAAATACTAGACATTAAAGTAAAGGAAACTTTGCTTTGTTCTGCCTTGGGTAGATATCTGTCAGTCACAACTGTCAGTGAATGCTGGTACTGCTGAATATGAATAATAAGCCTAACTGTCAATAATCAATACACAACCATTAATCAAACCGATTACTAACAGCAGTCAATGTCAGGATTTAACAGTTACCCAGTGTCTCAAAGCTAAACTGTGTACTGTGAACTTTTTGGTTATCAGGTTTTACTTCTTCCTGTTAAGTGCTGGAGAGAGCGCACCTACCTTCTGACATTAAACATGAACATTAAGATAAGAACAAAGACAGACTTTTATTCCAGTGGCTGCACAATAACATACATTTACATGATATAAAGTAGCTGGACTGCAGTAACATGTAGACCTCCATAAAGTGTATATTATTGTTTATTTAGGGTTCTAAAACAGGCATAGTGCCAGAGAACTTTAAGCTTGCATCTGTCAAAAATAAATAAGATACAAAATGAACACTGATACAGCTTAAAGTTTGGCTTGGCATTAGAACAGTTCAGCAATTGATTTTCAGCACAGGCATCATTTACATTTAGTCATTTGGCACAGTTCAGGATAAAGAGGAAAAGGACAGGAAAAACTCAGCAAAAGAAAACACAGACAAGAAAAAGAAGAGAGAAAAAAAGGCTTACAA
Organism: Nibea albiflora; assembly: GCA_014281875.1. Taxonomy (NCBI): domain Eukaryota; kingdom Metazoa; phylum Chordata; class Actinopteri; family Sciaenidae; genus Nibea; species Nibea albiflora. The sequence continues at coordinate 597,153 of JABGLX010000053.1, read as the reverse complement.
CAAAGACACATTATTACAGACAGAGCATTGCACATTAACTCGAAATTGTAAATTAAAACAAGAAAATTCCCGTGGAAATTTTGAAAGTGCAGAGTGGGCTGTTGTGGGGGTCTGTATTGAAAAAACACACCTCAAATAGTAATATTTAACATGTTTATTTACACACGAGCAGTGCTAGCCACTAATTCTAGCATTAGCTGCAAATGTTAGCAATTAGCATTTCTTTACTGCCATGCTAGCTGCTAATGTTAACGATTATCATGTCTTTAATACAATGAGCAGTTAGCACGTTAGTGCTAGCTGCTCATGTGTAAAAGGTTTGTAGAAGGTCAATGTAGTAGTAATGTCCTAAATTAGCTGAATCTAGTGATATAATTTTTATTTCTGCAGTACAAAATTTGTGGAAGTAGTTAGTTGTGTGTCTGCTAAGCAGTTATCATGTCTTATGTGCAATTATCATGTCTTATTATGTCTTTAATACAATGAGTGAACACTTTCTTCTTCCTGACCTCACCATTGACCTTTGACTTCAACAAATTCTCCACAACACAACACGTGTTAAAAAAAGATGTCATTAGAAAGAATATTACCTTTTTACCAGTAGACCTTCACCCTAATCATCTCAATAAAATGACACAACACAATCAATCAAACAACAATCATTAATTTCACTCAGGAAAACACACTTATGACTGGCCCTATAGAAAAATCACAGCATTATAACAAACTTCATTTCAGTAGAGATGTGCAGCTCTACACCTTAATTTATATGACACACTTTTATTTTATTATTATTTTTTATTAAAATTATATTTGACCTGCTGACTTAAACAGCAGAATTCATGTTCTGAGATGAGAACTAAGATGATAGTCCTTGATTTACTTTGGAGACTTAAATCTGACCTGGCAGCCATTCTTCAGTCTAAGGCTCAGCAAGTGTACAGCACAAAGTGTGTTAAACTGATTTACAGTGAACCCTTGCTATAACGTGGTTCACCTTTCGCAGCTTCGCATTGTGTTGTTAATCCTGATTGGCTAAGCACTTTTGATATTGGTCTTTCACTTAGACTTCAGTAGAAACAGCGGAGCAGTCTGGACGAAGACGCACAGTCGGAGGGACTGTGAAATACGCATGAGTCACAATGTGTCCAACCTCGTATTCATTATTAAAATAATTATTTTACAGTATTTTTAAAAACTATCATAGTTATTTGTAAGAAAACATTTATATTTTTATTTCTTAAACAAATGCTTGGGACTGAAAACAGGTTTTGATCTTTGGTTTCATTCTTTTGTACAGTATTGTATTGTATAATAATTGTAAAAAATACTGACTGCTGACTACTGCGATAAACGAGGGTTCACTGTATAGACTTATGGCCTATGATTGATTGACATATTTTTTTCTCTGTTTGGTCCCCAGCTTGAAAAGTTTTGGACATTACCACCAACACCAGCACCACTAGCAATCTGATTAGTCATCATAGACCTCTTCCTGTAAACCTTCCCATCACTAAAAATATTACTTGGCTATATTCATGGTAACATTATAACTGCCAGATCTGAAGCAAAAAACAGATGGATTCAATAAGGTCGAATGGGAAAGATTCTATAGACCAGTAAATTATCCAACAAATTGTCATGAAAATATATGCAACTTGTAATTTGTGAAAAATGGAGAATGGTGTCTTTGAAGCATTTTTATTCATGAAAATAAATCACGAACCATAGACCTACGACCTGTTACGATAATTAAATCAGCCATTTCCATGATAATATTCTAGCTGCCAGAGCTGAAGCACAAACATTTGATTATATATACACAATATTCACATAAGCACAAACAGCCTCTGTCCTGAATGCATCACTGTTGTGTGAATAATGACGGTAAAGCACTCCCTCTGATCACATTGCTTGAACACATTCTGAGACTCAACAAAGTGACTTATAATCAACATTTATAACAGTAATTCATATGTGTGGTAAATAGCAGTGTGTAGCAGTGTGTACTTTGGCTTTGATTCACCCCTTATTTAATTGTAATGCCAAGTTCTTGTACCACATTATTCTCATTTATTTCAAGGGTAAATGATGAAGCCAAAATACACGATCATCTATTTACAGTGCTTATGGATTAATTAATGTCATGATTAAGATGTTCACCCTTACGTCACCCTTGATTTATGCTGCACCGCAGCATCCAATAACTGAACGAATGAAACAATATATAATTTGTTGCTGTATATAGTGGTGACCTACAGAATGTGGAAATCATCCTTTGCTTGATCTTACCTAGAAGGTTGATAACAATTTTTCCTGCCACTAACCACAGAAGAAGTAGAATATGTATTACAGTAAAGCTACACAAATTTGACAATTTTCAGACAATTTAACGCTGGATGCAATTTTGTTAATGTTTAAATAATGTTAAACCTTCAGCAACATGAGAAGCGATGTCTCTTCAACAAAGTGTAACGCTCTCAGCTGAATTGTGGTTGGGTTTATTCAGAGAATATATCTCTGGGGGAATTGAGCCACTGTTCCTTCTTTTCTTTGCCTTCATTTTTGAGACCATTAGGTGAAACATCTCCACGATGTTGAGGATCGCAGAGAGGATGGACATTGCCAGCATGAAGATAATAAAGATGGTTTTCTCTGTGGGACGACTTATGTAGCAGTGTACTGGTACTGGACAAGGGTAATCGTTGAATGTAATCTTAACAGGCATAGTGATGAAGCCATAGAGGTAGTACTGGCCTACGATGAATGCCACTTCAAACAGGATCTTGAACAGCAGCTGCATCATGTAACTGGCCAGCAGGGCTCCCTTGAGCTGTACTTTTCCTTTTTCATCTGAGTATTTTGGAGCTTTAGCCATCCCGTTCTTACCAAGTTTCTGCTCCACGCGTCTCCTCAGCTTGTTTTCTCTACGAATCACCATCAGGACGTGGCCCAAATACATAAGTGTCGGTGTGGAGACAAAGAGGATCTGGAGGACCCAATAGCGAGTGTGAGACATGGGGAAGGACTTGTCGTAACATGCGTTTTTGCAGCCAACGGTTTGATGTTACACTCCATGTTTGACTGTTCATCTCCCCAAATTTTATCTACACCAGCAGCCAGGATGAAGATCCTGAAGAGGAAAAGAACACACATCCAGACCTTCCCCACTACAGTGGAGTGTGACTGCACTTTGTCCAACAAAGCAGACAGGACGGACCACTCCCCCATGATGACAACCTTCAAGAAAGAAGACAAAAAAAGCAAAGATGAATACAGATGACCCAGGACATAGCAGATTTCTTATCAGTAAAGTCTGTGTGAGGCAACCTTACGCTACACTGCTATTCCATCATGAAAGATAAGAAAGTCTGAATCTTCAGAAAATAAGTGAAAATGTCAGAGTTGTTCATTGTTATTCTAAGCAGAGGCCTTTATAGCATAAACCATGGCTAGACTCAAGGTTTAAGGCAGCAGTGCATGGAACTAAAATTCTTTGCAGAAACTGGATCAATTGTATCCAAAGCATGATCAGACAGACGAAAAGTGAACACACCACTAGAGCTATTCATCAAGTTCCCTGAGAGATAGAAAGGCAACTTTATCACTGATATAGAATTTACTATGTAAAGAAAAAAGATACATCCTTGTTTCCCAGGATCTCATGGATTGTGGCTATTCCTAGATCAGATATTGTTGTTGTGCCTGGACAGAGGTAATGTGGTTACAAGTGCGGGTGAGTGTGAGCAGCAGAGTTTTGGATGTACTGGAGGTTATATGAAATTCTGTGTCGTGTGCAGTAGTTGATTCTGGAGGTGATGAAGGCACGAATGATGGTTTCTGCAGCAGAGGAGAGTGATCTCAGGCTATGTCTCATAGTGGCCAAACACCTGGGGAGGTCTATTACTAATTAATTACCTAATTTGCATGCATAAAAATGTCGATTTACTGGAGTTGAACACCTGCACTGACCAAGGAGAAGCAGCACTCCATTCTGCAGAAACATGCAACACCTCCTGGTTTAAAGAATTACTTGAGGACCAAAGAAGACTAAGGACTCATGCCTGTCATGCACTTCCTCCACAGTCACCTGACCTTAACCCGACTGAACTTGAAGACTTAAAAAGCTGAGAGTTCTGTGACATCACAAGAGGCTCTTGAGAACATTGTCACCGCAAATCTACAGAGCTTCACAGAGGGCCATGTGGTAGAAAAATGCATTGACATGGAAAACAATGTATGACAATTAACAAATCTGTAATTAATTAAATGATCACCAAGTTACTGCCATGGCCTTAATCCAGCCTATGCACAACAAACGTGTTTATATCAGCTGGCTGTGCTGGCTGCTTCCTTCCAACACACTGACAAATAGCAAAATATTTTCTTCTGTTTCAGTATGAGGAAGTATTGTTGTAGCTGTAATTTTAGGAACATTACAGAATGAGACTTAAGCCCTCCATGGGGTAAAACACACTGAATGTGTTGATTGTAGATTGACCAGATGATAAATCGATCGAAAAGTTCAAGAGATATTCTATATGATAGACTGCTTTCCTAGTCTTAAAAATCAAAGAAGCAGCACTTCTGAAGTGTTGTGTAGCTGTCAGAATTATCCCAGTATAGGCTTCCAGTTTGCTAATTAAATAGAAACAAATCCTGACCAGTCAGATAAATTATATATTATATACATGTATTTTTCCATAATGCATTTTGTCACTATATTGTTTTACTCTATATTCAAATTTGAAAGTCAGTATTACTGGACTGTAGCTGTCTATGATTTTGGATGGATTAGTATCAGAAATCACATTTAGATGTCTGGACACTCAACTTCCAGTTCAAAACATTTTTTCTCGTGTGCTAATTTATATTTTAGAACAATACATTTTGCTATGAATCAAACTTCCATTTCTAATGCCTGTGAAATTCAGCTATAAAATACACCATCGTGGTATTCATAAGATTAACTAATGCCATTATTATTAATAATAATAATAATAATAATAATGATAATAATAATAGCAATAATAATAATAATAATTGTTATTGATTTGTACAATGTTAACTCTTATCACAGTGAGAAAGGTTCCTACCTCAGTGATGACCACTGCCTTGCTCAGTCAGTCCTCAAAACTGCAACTAGAATTTTTTCACTTCCTCTTATAATTTGGGCCAAGACTGCATAATCATCAGGTTCCTCCCAGGTCTCACTGACCCACCCAGACTTCTAAAAAAACATGACATGTGTCATGCAGCAATATTGCAACATGATGGCTTAGTTATTCATTCCTGACAATACCACATCAGCTGTTCTAAAATGGATGAATAACTTTTACTCCTACATTTTTTAAAAACTCCTACTCAGGGAACCGTGTGCGACGTGCTGAAGTTGAAGCTGCTCTTAAAGTCTAAAGTTAGATTCTTAGGAGCAGAAATCCAGGGGCCCTGTAAAATTCAGACTTCTTTTCTTCAACGGGTTGTGGTCATTTATTTGTTTTGTACAGTGCTACCAGAACACATTGTCAACTGCCATTAAAGCAGCTTTAAATGGGCCCTGCCTTTTCTCAAGAAAAAGTGTAGTATCATTTAAAGCATAAATTCATGTTCAATGAAATAACCACAAGGTAAACCATTCTACCAACATAAAAAAACTACACACAACAGAGTGGGATCAATAATAAGTGATTATATAGACTGTTGAAGCATGGTGGAGACTGTTTGCACTGCATAAACAGTGGCCAAATTTACAAATTAGATATGTCAAGCTACAGTAGTCAGAGGTCAACAAAGTAAAACCCCATTCACACAAACTGACATATATACAGGTCACAGGTTCTGGTTTTGGTTCCACCTTTCTTTGTCTGCTTTGGGAACAAGTTTCAGGAACAAAGGCACTGCTCCAGAGGTGAGTGTATTGTATGACCATGTTATCACTGCATGTTCCAGGTGCTTTCAGGGGTTGCCAGCAGTGCCGCTGATGATGAGTGGTCAATGTGTGAAAACATATCTATGACTAGGATGTCTACTACAAACACAATATCTGAAAATATTTTTGTGGGGGTCATAAAGAGGTCGTTTTGACCAATGACCGTTATTTTTTGTTTGTTTGTTTTTTCATCATGTTGGCATTGGGACTCTATATTCCGTCCTGTCTGCTTTGTTGGACAAAGTGCAGTCACACTCCACTGTAGTGGGGAAGGTCTGGATGTGTGTTCTTTTCCTCTTCAGGATCTTCATCCTGGCTGCTGGTGTAGATAAAATTTGGGGAGATGAACAGTCAAACATGGAGTGTAACATCAAAACCGTTGGCTGCAAAAACGCATGTTACGACAAGTCCTTCCCCTTGTCCCTCGATACAGAAAAAAAAAAAAAATCTTTGTCTACATATATGTAAATATACATGGTGGGTGGTGTGTTTTCCTCAAACTTTGGTCCTCTACCAGAGGTCTGAGGACTTGAGGGTTTTGCGCCGTATCTTAGCTGTTCCTAGGACTGCACACATCTGATTAGAGACCTCTGGTGTTGTACATGGAATCTAGAACACTGCGCTCTCAGAATGCTGGGTTCCTTGTGGTTCCTATAGTTTCCAAAATTAGATTGGGAGCCAGAGCTTTCATCATCAAGCTTCTCTTCTGTGGAACGAACTACCATTCTGGGTTTGGGAGGCAAACATGGTCAACACTTTTAAGAGTAGACTTAAGACTTTCCTTTTTGATAGAGCTTATAGTTAGGGCTGGCTCAGGTCATCCCTTAGTTATGCTTCTGTGCATCTTTGTCTCTCTATCTCTATCACAGGTTCCACTGCTACTGTAATCATTCTATCATTCATTGTAATTGTACAATATGTTTGTGTTGATTTGTTCTGTACATGTGACATCCATTGCATGTCTGTCCGTCCTGGGAGAGGGATCCCTCCTCTGTGGCTCTTCCTGAGGTTTCTTCCGCATTTTTTCCCTGTTAAAGGGTTTTTTGTGGGCAAGTTTTTCCTCACTGGAACCGAGGGTCTAAGGACAGAGGGTGTCACTCCCTGTACAGATTGTAAAGCTCTCTGAGGAAAAATGTGATTTGTGACTTTGGGCTATACAAATAAAATTTGATCTGATTTGATTTGAATCTGCTGTAGCCACTTGTATCCAGTTTGTGGGTTACAGCTCCCAGTGCTCCCAATACCACTGGCACCACTGGTGCTTTTTTGAGCTTCTTGTGTTCCTTCTTCCTGATATTGCTGTCACTCGGGATTGCTACATCTATCACCACAGCCTTTTTCTATTGTTTGCTCACCAACACGATGTCTGGTTGCTTACCTACCACCACATCATCATCACAAGATCTTTGATTGGTCATGGTCTTGGTTATGGCGTTCCATATATGCTCTACCTGCCAGCATCTTACATTCTGCTATTATCTGCTGAACTGTCTCAGAAGCATCTTTGCTTGATTAGTGCTTCTGTGCTGTCTTTCAGTCCAGCCTTTTGAAGCTGGTAGACTGGTAGGATTTCTTGATGTCAGCCACTTCTTCAATCTGCCAGCGGTATATGCCATGTAGGGGCTTGTTCCTCCATGATTGTTTATCCTCGTCCTCTGCACCATCGGGTTTATGCCTGAGGCATTCTCTTAGCAGCTCATCTTTGGGGGCCATCTTCCCGATGTACTCTTGGATTTTGTTTGTTTCATTCTGGATGGTGGTTCTATCGCTCACCAGTCCTCGACCTCCCTTGATTCACTTAGTATACAGCCTCAGGGTGCTGGATTTGGGATTAAAACCATGCATTGTGAGAAGCTTCTATCTCCACCTTTTGTCATCTTATTATGCCAGCAGGCTATCTGATGACTGGCAGTGCGTACGTGTTGATGGCTCGGACCTTGCTCTTCCCATCTAGCCAAGTCTTCAGGACCTGCCTCACTTTTTATTTGAATGCATGTATTTTGAACATTTGAGTAGAATTAACATCATTTGTTTGATTTATATTCAGTTATGAAGAAATTCTCATCTCCGGTCACTGATTGAAAAATAATTGACAATTGAGTCTGTTTTTTTAATCCTCATAACTAACTATTCATCCCTGTAACACACACATTATTTGCTTTTTAATACAAATACAGCCCATTTGTTCAACAATACTTGATGACATGACAATAACATGACTTCATATTGTCTCTTTTCGACTAAAACACTACACATTTCAACACAATATATTTAACATAGACAGGGTGGATGTAATGGGTGGTACATGTCTGGCAGACTATGATTTACAGTCTGAATTAATGATACTTCTTGAACGGGAACTAAGGGTTATGAAACGTTTGACTCATTAAAATCATCACGAGTTTGGTTGAAAGGAGAAGCTGTGAGCAGCAGGCTGAAATGTCTTATGCCTGAGTCAGTAAGACCAAACCCACAAGCCGCAACAGTATTTAAGTATTTTCCTGATCAGTGGATCACGTCTTTCGTCGCCCTTGCTCTGGCTTTTCTGTAATGGGCTCATGCCAAGGAATTTCTAATATCTGAAGCCTGACAGGCAAGTACATTTAATATTTCCTGCAACCTTCATATTGTATCACAGGAGGTATTTCAGCATATTTAAAACAAGTTAGTTATAATTCCAAGTTTACCACTTCAGCATATCTTAAGCAGGACTTAAGTTCGTCTATAAATATACAGTATTTATAGAACCATAACCCTGAGACATCTGGGCCTGGATTTATCACACTTGAAAAGTGAATTTTGGACTGACTTCAGTATTTGTAAAAAGTATTGATCTAATTTATTTGTACTTACATTTGAATTGAAGTAAAGTAAAGCTCTTTAACAGCCTATCACAGTCAAAGGTAAGGTTTGTTACCTATAAGATGTTACATCACTGGAGCACAGGATGTCTTAATATCTAACACTGAACTTGAACAAGCAACAGATTTTCTCCATTTTATGAAACAATGTGGCAGATTTGCCATCTATCTCTCTGACTGGCTGTTTCTATGGCTAGTACATGTGTAATGAATCACTTGAGCAGCTATTCAAGCTCATCCTTAAGCTTCCTCTGTAGTGACCTCTGCATTTCACTTTGACCCAACAATAAACCATGCAGTGGGTATGATGCTGTGCTGTCATACATCTACTGAGCCCTCAGAACTTTATTAATTTGGAAGTTGGCTCTTAAAAGTTTAAACTTGTTTAAACTCAGGTTTTATAAATTGTCACATTGTTTGCTGTATAGATTTTACAGCCTACAGTTGTTTTAATTTGCAGTCATGTTTGTTTTATGCAGACACTAAATATTCTCTCTTAGTTTAATAAGGTCTGATCTTAGCAGTAATTGCAGACACTAAAAATCTAAAAAAAATGTATAAATTGTAGTCTTATTTATTTTTTCAACCTACAACTGTAAGTTTGACATGTCTGTGTTTTGCTCGATTTTAGACATTCATTTCCAGCAATGGGTGACTGGTCTTACCTGTCCTCACTACTAGACAAGGTCCAGTCTCACTCCACTGTGGTGGGCAAGATTTGGATGAGTGTCCTTTTCCTGTTCAGGATCTTTGTCCTGGGTGCTGCTGCAGATAAAGTCTGGGGAGACGAGTTGTCTGAGTTCTACTGCGACACACATGAACCAGGATGCAAACACAGCTGCTACAACTCAAAGTTTCCAATTTCATACGTTCATTTCTGGGTCCTGCAGATCACCTTTGTGTCCACACCCACCCTGATCTACCTGGGCCATGCTGTCCACATCATTCACAAAGAGAAGAGGATGATGGAGATGAACAATGCTTTGGGAACTGTACTGAAGAAGCCCAAGTATACTGATGACAGAGGGAAGGTGAAGATAAAAGGGATCCTGTTTTGCACTTACATGACTCAGTTGATCTTCAAGATCTTCCTGGAGGTGGGGTTCTGTGTCGGCCAGTTCTTCATCTTTGACCCTATATCCACAGAACATGTGATCAGTTGTCGTGAGCGTCCTTGTGCCTTACTCACCGGTGTCCAGTGTTACATTTCCCGTCCCACAGAGAAGGCTATCTTCATCGTCTTCATGCTTGTATTTTCAGGCATTTCGGTGCTTCTCAACATCGTGGAGATAATCTACCTGCTCTGTAACAGGTGGAAAGATATCAGGAAACGGCATCTAGCTCAACAGCATGTGCTCAGTTCACAGCAGTACTCATCTAACCCAGCTTGGAGGGGAATGAGCCAGTATGGAGGCTTCCCATTGTCACCTCTGCCTGCTCAGGGTCTGACAGACAAACCCATCGACTGTGTCAGTAAAGAGAAGGACACTTGATACATAAATACTTAACATACTTTATGTTAGCTCTGGATGTTTGCTGTTGTTATTATTTTGCTTCAGATACTCTTGAATAATTTTAGATGGCCAATAGCTGGTTTATGTGAAAGATTCTTGATTGAATTGTGTGCTATGTCTCAGAATAATTGATACTAAATAACCAAATAGAATTGGCTTGTTTTTCTTTTATAGTTTTTATAGTTTAATATATACTTTACTTATATACTGCAGTCATTGATCAAACACATCAGCCTAGTCTACCAGACATGCTGCTTGCATGCTTTACAGTTCTGATGATGAACAACATTTTAGTCATTCTTCACTGAAGGAAATTAATCTATTATTACTTGTAAAATTATGTGTCATATTTGTTGTTGTATTGCTGCAATAAATGTTTAAACACTGATCATAAGACATTAACAGTTATTTAAATACATTTATTATAGTATCCACGTCATCATTAAGCTGGAAATCATATATGAATGGAACTGACTTTGATCAAAACAAATCAACCAACCACTTAACTATAACTTCGTACTGCAAAGATCAATATATCATTGCATGAAATGACCAATCAATTTAGTCACTGGTTCTAAACATCTAAAATGTCTTTCAGTTCCATACTTGTTTTACCATCAATGTTTAGCACTGGGGTTCATCATTGAACAAGAATCACTGGTCTACAAGAAAAAAAAGTAATATACACTGTTTTCAATAGTTGGAATCATTTTCTTTTCAGACACATATCTCTTTTTATTTATATTTATACACATCAGCTTAATTGTGGTTTCATTTTCACTGTGATGTGTTTGGAAGAGATTGATCAATAAAGTTTAGAGAAGATACACTTTATCAAGAACAAATCACATAACTATTATATTCCAACTTTATGGGCAAAAGTGTATATTACTTTAAACACATTGTTGTCATGAAGAATAAACTAGCAGTGATTTACAGTCCATAATGTTCAAGAATTGTCAAGCTGTTGCCAAAAAGAACCTCAAGATGGCGTCTGCAGTCCATGATTGAGGGCTAACCAGCAACAGATTAAAAGATAGGCTCACAATTTTTTTCAATATTGTCTTAAAACAATATTCACATGCACGTATGTGCATTGAAACTATTTTGGTGTTCCTCAGCATTTGCTGACGTGGCTGTGAAAAAAAAAAACTTTTCCTGATGAAGGTGTCAAGTGACAATCAAATTTAAATGAAAATGTATGAATTCCAAACTTTGATGTAGGTTAATAGAAAGAGTCTCAGTTAGATGAACCAAGTGGGTATCATCCAATGATTGTCAAAGAAAATCAGCAAGGAAACGACAAACAAGATGAATTCATACTAAATAGATTGTAAACTCTGATGATTATTTGTCTACCACAGACTGCTGGAACTTCATATAAGCTTCAGATTCAGTTCAGAGTGCATTCTTACACATAGGGGCTGTGTACTTTTTTTTTTTTTTTTAATTGAATGCTTGTTAACACACAAAAATATATAATAACATGTAATACAAAATACAGACGTAGCATGATATGACGGAATGAAACATTACAATTACGTTGTGGGTGCGGTTCAACACAATATTTCTCATTAACTGGTTGTATGACTTATTCAAAAGTAATATAATAAAATCGCAGTCCAGTCCATGTCCTGCATTTGAAATTTGACTGAAGTCTGATACAAAGTGAAGTCTACATGATGCAGTGCTGTGTTCTTCATGTGTCAGCTGTTCTTCACTTTTCATCAGTTTAAGCTTGAGCTGACTTGAATGTTTGTTTTATAAGCCGATCACTGAACTGTTGAATTAAACTGAATGATGAGTAATCAGTAACTGCAGGTAAATGCAGGCTACATAGTAAAACACAAGTCAGATCAGACTTCAATCAAAAAAAAGAAAAACTGCAGTATTTGTGTAAAGGTCGCCCACGTTGTTACATTCCTGCACTGATCACAAACATTTGATATTCTAAATAAAGTACTTTGTATTTGATCTCTTTCAGATGATATGTTCTGTATGAAACATGAAATCAAATAACACCTTGGCTGTTTCTTTTCTCTTTGTCCTCTCCGACAGGGGCTCCGGTCCAGTCTTGACGTAGACATCAGGTGACCGACTCCCCCTGACGGGGCTCTTAAAAAGGAGGTTTGACAAGTTCCACTCAGTTTCCCTCTTGGTCCCAAACTTGGATTTCAACTTCGCCAGAAAGTGATTTCTACAAGTGGAGGAGAACGTCCCTCTGGGCCCTCTTCTTTCTCTCTGTAACTTTACAGGTAAGTTCCGTCTGTTCTCTTGATTCCTGAAGAGAACTTTTCCTCTGTCAGCACTCCCGGTCCAGACTGTGCTGCTTCAGGCTTCAAACTTCAGGCTGCGCAGATAGTTGAAAGTTTTCCTCTTCGGTCTGCCTGCTTTCCTCGAACTGAAGCGTCACAAAGAAATTTGAGGCTCTACACGGAGTAATAAGTAATAAACGATATGATGATTTTTTTTTTTTCAAATTTCAGTGCCTATTTCCTGAACGCGTTATTCTGTTTTTCCATCTAAAACTGTGCTGCTGTTGTATGCTTGTACTTTTACTACAGTGTACTTCACTCCTCTGTCCTCTCAACTTTTAACTTTTTAACATAAAACATAAAAGTTTTACATTTATGTTATAGATTTCGGATTCTCTGTTAACGACTTTAAATACATAAGTGAAAAAACAAAAAAAACAACAACAGGAAAAAACACTGGCAGCAGTAAACTTTAAAACTGGAACACTCAGAAATGGAAAAAATACTCTGGAGATGGAGTCCATTGTTCATCTCTGTCTTTGTCATTTTCACCAGACAAACTCACTCATGTAGAAAGTGGCGGACATTGTTTGACTAATAACAACAATGAAAAGGTTCATATTGTCATGGACTCCTAATGATCAGCATGTTTGCCTCTCCTGGTTGACACCCCAAAGGAGATTTATACAGAATGACAATCCATTCTGTATATTTACAGGTCAGGTTGTAGGATACAGTCTATATGCTTTATTATAAGATCAGTGAGAGCACATGTCTGGCACCATGTGGATTAGACTGAACATTCCTACTTATCCACATGAACTTCCTGATGAAGGCATGCTCACTTTCCTGTGAAGTAAAATGAGGCTTTTTCTCTGTACCCGATGAGATCTGCTCTGCTCTGTCATTTTCATGTCAGTTTGGGCAAGTGTTCATCAGGATTCGATGGATGGATTGCAAATGTTATATGTTATATGGGTTGAGCTGTAAAGGTGAGAATGAAATCTGGATTAAAATAGTTTTATATCATTAACTTTGAGGACTTCCTCTTTGATATTTTTACAGATTAGAAGCACTTAATTGTACCATTGTACAGCTTGCATTGTCAAATTACAATAAAGACTACCTGTCGGGAGCAGCTCAGCAGTAACTGTCTATTGTTGTGTAGCTTCAACACTCTTGAGTTTACATTGTCTACAGTAGACAGTCATGATAGTTTTGCCCAAGGGAGCAAGCTTGTCAGTATTTTACATCCCCTAACTGTGAGTCTACTTTAGCTATAGTGAAATGAAAATGTAATTCTAACTAGTTTTTAGGAGGACAACATGGGCAGGTCTGCGTTAGTTCACAATGATCAGGAGTAAAATGTCAGGAAGTCCACTGATACTGTACATTTGAAATGTTCTGTGAATCTGCACGACTTCTCTGTAAGCACTGCGGAGAGAAGCTCAACATCTGTTGCACACACTTTTATGACGTTTACGCAGCACAACACCCTCGTTCTGAAAAGTTTGCAGAGGGGACCATCACTCAATGGATTTTCTGCCATCCTCTCAAGCCTTTTTGCTTTTCCACCCAGCACACACTCAGTCTGAAGAACAGCTAAGTAGGAATGAGGCATGGAACTTTGCTACTGCACAATAAGTATAGGAGCAGAGAATGCAAGTTAAACTTTGATAGACATTTTCAAAACACTGAAGAAGACAATACAGCAGGAATTCACATTGTTTTTTTTTATTGGAGGCATTTTATGGAGGGTTTATTATCTTTATTTAACCAGTCAAATTGAATTTAATAGTCTTCTTCAGTTTATTCAGGATTAGCTTGTGTTTTTCTTATATCTCATATTTCATTTAATTTTGTCTCCTTTATAAATGATACTGTTTAACCACACAATGCTACCAAAAGGCACAATGTGAAGAATGCTGAGGATGTTAATGTTCCCTAAAGATCACAAGTACTGTTTGGAGTGTATCTGTGTATGCCTGAACCTAAAATCATTTTTAATAGTGAATTCTGTCTGTATATTATTGTGAGTTCAACATTATCCTTTCTTTTTCTTTAACCAGCTAACACTCCCTGAGAATGGGTGACTGGAGTGCTCTGGGTCGTCTGCTGGACAAGGTCCAGGCCTACTCTACTGCCGGGGGGAAGGTCTGGCTGTCGGTTCTCTTTATATTTAGGATCCTGGTCCTAGGTACTGCAGTGGAATCAGCCTGGGGAGATGAGCAGTCTGCCTTCAAATGTAACACCCAACAACCTGGTTGTGAGAATGTCTGCTATGACAAATCCTTCCCCATCTCTCACGTTCGCTTCTGGGTACTCCAGATCATCTTTGTGTCAACGCCCACACTCCTCTACCTGGCTCATGTCTTCTATCTGAACAGGAAAGAACAGAAATTCAACAGGAAGGAGGAGGTGCTTAAAGCCGTGCAAAATGATGGAGGAGATGTTGACATTCCGCTGAAGAAAATTGAGATGAAAAAGTTAAAGTATGGCATCGAGGAGCATGGTAAAGTGAAGATGAAGGGGGCCCTGCTCAGAACCTATATAGTTAGCATTTTCTTCAAATCTATGTTTGAGGTGGGCTTTCTGGTGATTCAGTGGTACATATATGGCTTCAGCCTGGCTGCAGTCTACACCTGTGAGAGGTCCCCATGCCCACACAGGGTGGACTGTTTCCTGTCCCGTCCCACAGAAAAGACCGTCTTCATCATCTTTCATGCTAGTGGTCTCACTGGTGTCCCTGCTACTGAATGTCATCGAGCTTTTCTATGTGTTTTTTAAGAGGATCAAAGATCGTGTGAAGGGCAAACAGCAGCCCACACTTTACGCCAGTGGAGGGACCTTGAGCCCCACCCCTAAAGAACTGTCCACCGCCAAGTATGCCTACTATAATGGCTGTTCTTCCCCGACTGCCCCACTCTCACCCATGTCCCCCCAGGCTATAAGCTGGCCACAGGGGAGCGAGGAACTGGCTCATGCCGTAATTATAATAAGCAGGCCAACGAGCAGAACTGGGCCAACTATTCCACAGAGCAGAACCGGCTCGGTCAGAACGGTGGAGGAAGCACTATTTCAAACTCCCATGCACAAGCCTTTGACTTCCCCGATGATACCCACGAGCATAAGAAACTGTCCTCATCAGCAGGACATGAGCTACAGCCACTGGCACTGATGGACGCCAGACCCTGTAGCCGGGCCAGCAGCCGAATGAGCAGCCGAGCCAGGCCGGATGACCTGGACGTGTAAGCCCTGTTTCTTCCCATCTCTGCCTGTATGAGAGAATGTGTGGCTGAGAATCAGTAAACAGTCACATAGATTCATGTAAGAGGTGGGACTAACTTTGATCACTGTCTTCAGCATAGAGACTCTTAGTCAATCTTGGAGACAAGAGAGAGACAACTTGTTATGTAACACTGTCAAAGGTACGAGTTGCAAATATTTTTCAGTGATGTTTACCATAAGTTTTTAGTGGAGCTAACCCAGCTTTATGAAAGTCTCCTTAGAACCAGTCACTGATCAGGTGAAGAATGAGAGGATCACATTGGTCAAAGTCAATGTGGTTTTAATTTGCAAAGCTTACATTCAAGGAAAAATCTTTTTTCTTATTCCTCTCACAATTTCTGCAACTCTTCCATAACTATCTGACAACATTTTACTTACTGCCATAAATTTACATAAAATTACATTTTCACTGTCATAGCTGACATCTGAAGATCTGGTGATAGCTTTACAATAAGTTACCTCCTTCATTGTGTCTTTTTAACATAAGCCCAGATAAAAATGAGGTTATCTCTGGTAGATTTACGGTTAGTTTCAGTTAATATAGCAATATCTGTATAAACTAACAAGAAACAAACATGAAACAAAACTGAGAGTGGATGCATCCAAATCCATTTGGATTCAAGGCAATCATTCTAACTATAACCATGGACAGTTTAGTGTAAAAAGAACAAACAAACAACCCATATGACTACTATTTAGTTGAGGTTTAGTAGAGTTAGAGTGAAGATCTTTTTATGTTTAAAAAAAAAAACAATGCTGAATTTTGGTTGTAGATAAGTGTTAAGCGATAAGTCAGGACAGCCATTACAAGTGAAACACTTCTCTTGCTTTGACATAAACCTGTGGATCTGTGGTGTGGGGATTTGGTGCACTCTGTTACAAAGCTGTGTGAAATGCAGCTGGTGAATAAGACATAATTAGAACCAAGACCAAGATTATGAATCATTAAAGAAAGATGAGGTGACTGATACACACAACATTCCACACAGCCCTTGAGTGTTTTCAGACAGCTTGTAATGAAACATAGTTTGATGGACTCATAGCCACACTTGAATCAAGTTACTCTTACAGCTTGCTTGTATAATAAAGCTGAATTTATGTGTGAATCATATAATAAATAAATTTTCACTGTTTTCACTTCGTATTCATACATCATAACTATCTTATCCCAGTTCCTATGAAAATCACATTTTTGTCTCAGTCACAACAGACAGGAGTTATAGTCCAGAGCTGCAGTGTCAACAAACAACAACTCACAGCAAAGGTTCTGGAGAGAATTCTTAATACCTTCATCTTAATGTATTTATTACTAAGCTTCTGTAGGACACCTGTCACTAAGAGGAAAGACTGACTACTAAACAGTGTCTCTTATTCACAGTTAACATTTTACATTAACTCCCCACAAACTATATATTTATTGACAGTAAATCGTTTTTTTCTTGAGTAACTTTGTCAGTCGGTGTGGACTGTTGTTTCCTGATAAACTTTGAATTTATGTGGTGTTATGTTTCATTTTGTGATTTTATTTGTTTTTTAGGGGGTGCGTGTGAGAGTGGCAGAGATGAGGGTTCAGACTGCTGTGACAAAGCAATCTCTGATCTGCTGGTGCAGTGTTTTTTTTTAATTTCATCTTTTGTGGGCAGTAGAGAAATACAGTAGAATGATTACCTGTGTTTTACATATTTAAGTGAATGATCTTGGTTCTATATGTATTGTTTTGTTTTTCAGACTCGATGTAACCATTGCTGCTTGAGAAATAGATATTTAGTACTGTAAATCAAGCTAACTGTGTCACAATAAAAATGTGAGTTTTTAGAAGACTGCTTATAGATCTGGACTAATATTTAGTCAGTTATATTAATATGTATGCCAGTGTAGCTCCACAAATACCAAACACTAGGATCAATCTCAATTTGGGCTTTTTTCTTTTTGTCGTTTTTTTTCTTTTGTCATCTTTAAATGCATAATTTTGTCGGTACTTACATGTGTCATGGATCTTTCAGCTACAATGGCGTTTGCACTGAGATCTTGGTGATAGAGATCTAATATGATGCACACAGTAAGTGGGGTGAGCTTTCTGATACACATGTTACTAATTTATTGTATAACACAGAAATCATGACAGTGCATAATATCAGACATCTGACCACTGGTTTCATTGACTAGTTCTGTGAGAGATGTCTTGATTGACAGAACAAGAGCAAAAGTCATTTGTTGCAGTTATTCAGACAATGTTAATTCATGGGGATCCACTGTTGTACAGTGTAAGTGCATGATAGCAAAACAACTCATTCATTGTATCTGTGAAAAGCTATTTTAACCAATAAACATTTTTCTGTCTTAATCGCTATTTGATTGCTTTCATTGCGGGCCTTTCCTATTATTATTTCATATTGTGTATTATTTATTCAGTTTTGAAACTTCTTTATGTCAGTGCATTTTCACTCTTAGTGTATTCTAGTGCTTCATGTTCCTGCTGTTTGATTCAGTGACTGTAAATACACATCCTAAAGTCTTATTCATAGAACTCTCCATACCTAAACTATTAACAGAGTCCAGACAGGCTGTCAACCCACTTCCCTTCAGACATGTAAGTCCACGTTATTGTCAAGCGGGAAATAATGATATGAAATGGTCAGAAAAAGTTTGAATTAAAAATACAAATGAAATATATGGTTTGATGAAGTGATGAAGGTCAGAGAGATAAAGAGAGTGTGGAGGCCGAAGTTGCAAAATATTTGTTCCGTAAATGTTACATAAATATTTGTTCCGTAAATGTTACATAAATGTTTACAAAAAAGCAGATTATGTCTTCAAAAACAGACATAATGTCTGCTTTGGCCAGAGCGTGAGGTAAAGAGTATTATAGTATATGATCCACATTACAACAGCTGTAGACACAAAATGGACAACACCAATTTTAGTCCAGGATTAATTGAGGACCTAAGACACAAAAAGGTCTCAGGACATGAACTAACAACAAACACTGATGATATGATGAGTTCATATGAAGCTAAAGGTAAGATTCTTTTAGAAATCAAAAGTCAAGTCTGACTGTGTTTCTGTAACTTTATGTGACACCACAACCTGCTCATGTTTTGCTCATGTTAGAGATGGTGTACACACACAGTGTTTCCTGTGTTCATGTTAGAGGTGGTGTACACTCAGTGTTTCCTGTGTTCATGTTAGAGGTGGTGTACGCTCACAGTGTTTCCTGTATTCATGTTAGAGGTGGTGTACGCTTACAGTGTTTCCTGTTCATGTTAGAGGTGGTGTACACTCACAGTGTTTCCTGTTCATGTTAGAGGTGGTGTACGCTTACAGTGTTTCCTGTTCATGTTAGAGGTGGTGTACGCTCACAGTGTTTCCTGTTCATGTCAGAGAAAGTGTACGCTCACAGTGTTTCCTGTTCATGTTAGAGGTGGTGTACGCTTACAGTGTTTCCTGTTCATGTTAGAGGAGGTGTACACTCACAGTGTTTCCTGTTCATATTAGAGGAGGTGTACACTCACAGTGTTTCCTGTTCATGTTAGAGGTGGTGTACACTCACAGCTGGTGCTGTTGTTGGCTTTCATTGTGTGTTTTTCAGATGAGAATTTATTTTTAGTTACTGTGGAGAGTGAGAGTGAGAAATCCTGTTTACATAATACATACATACATACATACATACATACATACATACATACATACATACATACATACATACATACATACATACATACAATCAACATCAATATTCACATTTATTTCTTAAATCTATAACTTTTCTCCAAGATTCAGTCACATAGCTAACTAACCAAATCACATGAATTCTGAATAGGAAATAGAAATAGAAAACTTAACATTATTCTTCTCTTGTCAGTTTTAGATTTTGTCTCATAATATTCTGACCAGAAATCTCAGATCAGGAGGCCTACAGTTTAACAGCCTGCTGACTCAGATGACCTGTCGCTACATGTCTGAATATATAATGTCTAATCTGATTCAACTCACATGCTCAGTTCAGCAATGCTTTTGTATATTTCTCACCAAAGTGAATGCAGCATGTTAGTTCTGGCAGGACACTGAGGTCAGCTGACCCTATCAAACTCCAATAAGTTTGGACTTCTACATGAGCCAGCATTTTTAGGCTGTAAGCATCACTGCTATGCTGGTTAACACTCCAACCTTTTACTAAAACCATTTCAAGACCTGCTGTCAATAATATGTTTTCAGCAGTCTGGCAGTGCAGTTGCATGCTGCAATCTCTATTCCACCCATTTTGAGTGTGGAGAAGAAACTACAGTGGCCATAAAATATATGAAAAAGCTTCTAAAGCTCCCATCTAGAACCAGTGTTAGTGTCTGCTCAGGGCTACCGTGAAAACACTTTGCAGAAGAGGACCCATCTATAGCAGTGTTGTAGTCAAGATTAGCTAAACCGACACCAACAGTTAACTTAGCAAGTACTGACTGCCATATGTTGCTGTTATTTCTCCCTCTGCAATGCTAGCCTTCCCTTCCTTCGATTTTTAGAGTTAATCAAATTTCGTGTATTTTCATTCAAATATGGAAAACTCATTCTTCAGTGAAATGTAATTGTTATCACTCTGCATACAAAAATAGAGCAGTGTCTGCCTCTACAGCCAAATCAATCCATATTGGCATTCAATCATCTTTTATGTTTAACTATTATTAAACAATTGTTAAACTAACATTTCTAGACGATTGCATCATGTGTTTAAAACAGAGATAAACAAATGTAAACTAAATTAGCTAATACTGGCAATGCTTTGTGAACATCACATAAACATGATCCAGATAAAGCAGTGATTCGGCTCTGGAGGTACCAGTCTTTAAGTAGAACTGTAGCTTTGATAAAAGCTTTTGAGAGATGCAATTAAATTTGGTAATATGAAAGGACACAGCTCTCTTTTGCTTCTCTGACTTTCCTATTTAATCTTTCCCACAGCACTAAATCAAACCATGTGTGCAAAGAGCTGAGCTGCAGCTTGAATACCACATGTGGCTCAGAGTTGGAGAGAGGAGCAAGGGGGGATGTCAAACTTTCATTAATGACAGATTCATTCTAATAATTTCAGTAAGCTGGCACTATACAGACCAGCACTAGCCGTGTCAAAGATTTGCTTTTTCTTTTGAACAAAAAGGTCTCTTCCTCTATCGTAGTGATAGTGGAGAGAGGTGGAAGTTTTTGATTTTGGTTTGGTTTATTGACAATATACAATATTCAAATTCATTCATAAAATACAGCATATCCAAGTTTGTTTGAGGTATAGAACAGTCTTTTTGTATTCACATTCTGTTCAGTAGTGTTACCAGTAGCATTTGCCTTGAAGATAGGACATCTTGAAACTTCTTAAAAGAGTAGTTTGACATTTTGGGGAAAAAAACAACATATTTGCGTTTTTGCAGGGAGTTGAGAACATTAATATGACTCTCACATCTGTATGTTGAATTCTGATTGGAAGTAAACTTAGCCTACTGTTGTAAACTAAGCCAGGCAACCGGCAGACTACCCCCCTTTAAAAAGATACATGTGTTTTACATCATATCTGTTATGGAATTTTCTATTCCTGTAGCGTTCTGAGTGACACATATATACTTTTAAATGGAATATAATAAAAGCACAAACATACAGACACATTACACAAGGTTACACAAAGTCATGTGTTGGCTTGAGGTCCTCAGCAGTATTAGTTGTTTGTCTTTGACTGGGAACAGGTGCCATCCTATCTCAACACTGTGGTGGTCAGGGTCAAAGAAGGTGCTGCCTGCTTAGACATAATAGATATCTTGCCATTGACATTCCAATCTGCATAAACAGACATCTGTGTCTCCAGACTAGAATATGTTGACGAAGACACCATCCTTGGTAAAAGCATTCGCTTTTACCTAATTCTGGGCGTATAGTATTTGTGGTGTTATCTTGGGGTTTAAAGTCTATCCACCAGCATGAGTTGGGCAGAATGTGAGACTGACTCAGGCACTTCTGATGTACTTTGAGAGTGTCTATAATTCTCCTTGATCAAGTGCTAATAAATAATACAGCATAAGACATCAGAGGCTCCTGAACACTTTCTTCCTTCCTGACCTAACCATTGACCTTTGACTTCAGCAATTTCTCCACAACAATTGGCGTCACCAACAGGATTTCACCGCACAAAGACGTGGTAAGTGCAAAGTTTTATTACTATGCCTTACCATGTCTGCGTTTGACGAAATCATAAAAAACTATGTGCTTATTTAATGTGCCTGGAATATAAAAACATGGGGTTGGACCCGCATGGCCACTACGTGGCTGGTGGTTTGTGGGGCAGTTTCGGGCTGCACTCGGCACAGAGAGACCCACCTGAAGTTTAAACTATAGAAATCAAGATCGGGGATCATCTACTTTTTGTCTGTGGGAAACGGTTTTAAATGTGTATACACTGGGGGCGAAAAAGAACTGAGTTTTTCATCCTTTCACTTCAGACCAGCACTGCTGTAGTTAGAAAGGTGTGGAGACCATTTCTTCACAATTGTGTTTAGGAAGGTGTGTAATATCATCTCTTAAAAGGTCTCCAACTCCCGTGGGAAACCTCCTAAAATTTTGCTCAAAGTTGGGGTACTTGTAACCAATTTTGGAAAAATCAAAAAATGTTAAATTTGGTTTTAAGTAACTTGTGAGGGGTCAAACTAGGGGTTTTTCATGATTCTGAATTAATTGCAAGCATTAGTTTTTCACCAAAACCACTCCTTAGTGCAAAACAGCCACCCCCACATTTCCCTCTCACTGCATTTTCAGCCATTATTGACGAATAAAGGGTTCCAAACCCGCCCGCATCCCCCAAAACAATAAAAATAGCCCAGTTAACAACATGAAAAATTCGATCTTTTTTCTATTTGTCTAAAGCAATAGCCTCATGGAAAGGTAATAATTGTCAGGGCAGCATTAGTTTTTCACCAAAACTGCTCCTGAGTGGAAAAACAGACATTTGAATTTGAAAAGTAGCGTTATTCGTTTATTTCAGTATCTTGCATAATACTGATCCACTCTGCCACACACCTCATGTGTCAATGTCTGAATCTTCTGAACATCATCATAAACACAATTCTTGCCTTTGTGCCTTTGCAAACTCCACATGCCGAGATACACTTGACACCATTCTTTTTGCAGCTGCACGGGCAGTCGCTGCAATCTCTATTGCAATTGCAGACTGTGAACTGAAGAAGCTCCTCAGGAGCCATGGGGTCTAGTGTTGGAACTGGCTCATATCCCTGAACACCTAATGTCCATCCGTAGTGTTATGACTGTTGTCATATTTTGTGTGTACTGTGTGGTCTGTCTGCTTGTGTTCCATGTCTCCTTTAATGCAAATAGGAATGTGCCAACTCCAGGATCTAATTGGCGCAACAATTTTCCTGGCCAAGCCCATGATTGGCTGCAGCTGAATACCACCCCGTATATAAGGAGCCAAGATGGCGATCGGAGACAGAACGCAACCGGCGTTTTCGTCATCCTCCTCGATTAACAACCAGCCACATGTTTATTAGAGCTAAAAGTATTTTTCGTTTGAATAGTAGGGGTGGACTGCCTTTTGATTTGATCTCATTTTCTCCTGTTTTTGTTAAGTTAGGAAGGTAAGTCTATTGTATTTTTGTTTCCTGAGATAGGTGATTTATTTTCTAGATAGAGTTGTTTTGTTTGTTGTTTTGACCTTTGTCCACCCTGAAGTTGATTTAAGTTATAGTTGTTTGAACATTGTTGTAAATAGAGTTTTTTGTAAATAAATCTTTTTTTTTTCTAATTCACTACCACCTTGGTGCAAGTGGCTATTTGGGACTCGGGGAAGATGACACCATTTCAAGTTATGCTCTAGGCACCCCTAGGCCGGGGCATAACAGTAGTCACTAAGGACATGCTCTTAAGAAGGATACAGTCCTGGGTTTGTATATATGCATGGAGAGAGTGCTGTGCCCTCTGTTGGAGTCTTTGGTTTGATCACCCCAGCTGCCGCTTTCTGTGAGAACATGCGGTATCAAACTGAACCCAAACTGGTACCTGGTGCATGGTAAATGCACTGAAAGATGGCTATACCACCTTGAATCACTGCATCAACTCCATCCAAGCCTGTGTGCCAAGGAAGATGTCCATGTGTTCATCAATTTCCCCTGCACAAAACCTGCAAAAAATGCACTTTGAGACTTGAGACAATAGAAATCAAATGTATTACTATTATTATTATTGTTATTATTATTATTATTATTATAACCTGTCAAATAAAGCTATTTTCCCATGGCCAGCGATTGCAGAAACCGCATTGTGAAGGCATGATAAAAGTGCAGGTAGCGTCTTTGTCGCTTTGTTGGAGATTACCAACAGAGATACTTGCAGAGTCTTGGCCGGTTTCTGCTGCCCTGACAATTATTACCTTTCCATGAGGCTATTGCTTTAGACAAATAGAAAAAAGATAGAATTTTTCGTGTTGTTAACTGGGCTATTTTTTATTGTTTTTGGGGAGGCGGGTGGGTTTGGAACCCTTTATTCGTGAATAATGGCTGAAAATGCTATTTTTTAGGAGGTTTCCCACGGGAGTTGAATTTCAACATTTTAAGACATGATATTACACACCTTCCTAAACACAATTGTGAAGAAATTTCTTGGTAAAGATTTAGTTCCCAGATTGGTCAAATATCTGCTAAAATGCCCTTACTATGATAGATTTTTGTATGTATGTAGCATAGAGCTACATCATAGTGTTTTCGCTGCCTCATATGTTTCAAGTTTGAATGATTAAAATATTCTAAATGTATCAATGCATTTCTCTGCTGGCCCAAGTCAGTCAGCCATTTTATGTCCATAAGACAACAGGACATCCTTAGTTTCAAACATTGGTTCACAGAATTTAGACTAGTGAGTGAGACTACGTGATGGACTCACTGCGGTGTCTCAGCTCATTTTTGGTGCAACATTGTCCACAGATGTCACTGCCTGACTTATTTAACCATAGATCTGCATGGGCAGTGTGTTTGTGAGTGTGCTCTCTAAAAACAGCCTTTCAACCAGCTCTTGACACCACTGCTGACAAAAAGGAATTTTTATGCTTCTTTTCTATTTTAATGCAAGCTCTCATAAATATGCAGTTTAATGTGCATAGAACTCCAGTTGCACATGCATGTATTAACCAGTGCCATGAGTCCTGTATTAATGGGTCAAACACAGGTTGAACAGTGTAATCCTGTGTCAAACATGACGTCTGTGTGAGAATGTTGTCTCGGACTACATATCAGTGCGTATTACCATGCCTCATAGTCTGGAGAATGAATGGGGACTGTTTACCTGGCTGTCAGCTTCAGCCCTTATCGCCTACTGAAATGTTGCATTTCTGCATGTCTGACAAACACACAACCACAATAGTCACTGCATGCACCACTTTAACAGACCATACATTGAGCACTTTGTGTGCAGTGGTGCACATAAAACAATGAACATTGCCATATTCACATTTCTCACAAGCATCCACCATCAGACATACTAACTGTAGCTAAAATAGATCAGTGTGTATGTGTCTTAGTAGTGGCATTTGGTATTTGCATATATATACATTTCACATGAATCCTATATAGTAGATAGAAATGTTTAGTCCTAGAATGAACCTGATCAGAATAACTTTGTATCAATTAAGTGTCCACTCTTAAGAAATAGCATCTCTATAGCATATCAGACAATCAGTCATAGCTTTTACAGGGTTATGTTTTGGATTTTGCTCTAATTCCTTTTCAATTAATTGATTATGTTGTCAAATTAAAAACCACATTCACCTTACTGCCTTGAGAACCTCCATTGAGGAGACACGTGAAAAGATTGAAAGAAATTGGTTACATTTGTAGTTTACTTGAAATTATGAGTATGGTTCTTTGTTACAAACTGGTGCATGTTTATCAACAAGGTCAGAACAGAGGCTACAGCAGATCCGGATCCACTCTCCACACTATTTCTCATAACAACCTCTTCTACTATCTGGACTGGACTTCTCCCCCTTACTCTGTGTGAGCAAGGCTGCTCACTTTTCCCCTGCTTTTACATGCTTGCAGTCCTTACCTGGCAACCTTTGTCATGCAGTTGATATACAAAGTGAACACAATGGGTACTGTCTAATTCTCACAGACACGGAGGAAAACCTAAGACATTTGGTTGTGCTCTATGTATATGCTTTATGGTTTTTTTTTAAAGATTATTTTTTTGGCCGTTTTATGCCTTTAATGATAGTGCAGCTGAAGATGGACAGGAAACAGGGAGCAGAGAGAGGGGGAGTGACACGCAGTAAATGGGTGTCCGATGCAGGAGTTGAACCGGAGCCGCTGCAGCGAGGACTGTAGCCTCCATACATGGGGCGGTCGCTTAATCCGCTACACCACGGGCCGCCCCATATGCTTTATGTTTAAGCAGCTATAAGCACGCTAGTGTGGCATCTAGTGGTGAGACTGCATATTGCAACCAACTGAATATTTATGTTGTTGGCCTTAACCTCTTCTTCCTCCTTCATCCTGACTACTAAAGCTATTGCTAGCAGTGGAAACTACTTCTTATTGTCCTCGATAATAGCGTGATTTGTGTCAGCTTTTTATGCAGATTGACTGGGACATGTTGTAATGAGATTATACAGGTTAAAAAGAGAGTAGTGAAAGGTGCAATTTATAGTTTTATTTTATATGTGTGGCCCAGTGTTAGGCATGTGTAGTACAGTAAAAATCCGGGTTAATGTAGACTACAGACTCATTAATCAGTAAAATGATCTGGGTGAATGATTTGGACGAATCATGATTCATTCACCACTAGTAATGGTAATGCTTCAGAAGCTTTCATTTACAGAGCAGCCAAAGTTGACTTTGTATGTTCTCTCACTATTTTCCTGTTATATGTCTTCTCTCCTCTCTGATTACAGTTACCTAGTGGCCTCCAAAATCTTCCAACAACCCCTCTGTCTCTCACTCTGCTTTTTCATATATCAATCGGTCTCATCATGCCTGTCTTCATTCAGCCCTCATAACCCAGTCTCAGACATGACAAATGACCAATCACAAGCCTCTGTGAAATCACACAAGGAATGTAAAGCAGTCCAACAGAGCATTGAAATCTAAAGGACATGTTTATGCTGTGCTTCTTTCACCTATGAATTCTGAACACCCGGGGCAAGATTTACAAAGAAAATATTGTTTTAAAATCTGTCTTCTGTGGTGAACTGAAATTAAAGTCAAAATCTGTGTTGAGCAGCCCATTATGCACTCAGGTCATTATGCACTTTCTATTTATTTTAATTACTTACTGTTCCACACGAAAGCCATTGTCCCAAAATGTTTTTAAGTGCCCTATGCACCAAAGTGAGTGGGAGGAAGCTCCCTGTGCTGTCAGTAGAAGGTCTTTGGACTGTGATTACTCTGAGCAGCATACATGTGAATGAATTTCAACTGATCTATGCACACTTGTTGTTTTCTTGGTTTGTTGGTCATTCATTGTGTGTATTAGATTACATCGCAGTTAGTAATTTAGCTGACTTTTGTTTTACAAAACGTGAAACAATCAAGGTACAAAATGACAAGGACATAGTGCAGCAAGTAGTACTACTCACATAGAATCAAGTGACAATTCTAGAACAGGTTTTCTGGGTCTTCAGGAGATTTTTGAAAGTAGAGAGGGAGTTATTCCCTGTTGGGGGAACAACAGATGAAAACCAGAGACTACTTTGTAAGCAAGCATTAGTATACATTCAGGCAGGATCAGACGCTGCAGCCAGATGTAGCAGGGTTGTGTGGCAATGGGGGGAGCTGAGGTGGTTTGCTGGGGGCGTGTCTATATGTGCTGAATTTAACCATGAAATCAAATCAAATGAAACTTCTTTGTGTCAGTATTTTGCGGCCTAAATTGCAAGTCAGAGTACAGTAGATGCAAGTAGGTGCAAGTAGATTATCAGAGTTTAGTCCAAAAATCCACCTGGATACTCTCAGTATCAGAGATATTTCAGACTGACTGTGGATGTTTGACCGATCTGAGTGTGACGTCGGGCTCCGTTTTTCCAAAAGTTAGATGGCGCAGACTGCTGGGAACAAAACAGACGACCCTCGCTCAAATGAATGGAAAAACCTCTGTTCTTGCCAGCCTTAGGGATTTAAATTCAATGCATGCAACTACAGGTAGCCAGTGGATAAAACATAGCCTGACCTGACATAGCCTGACCTGGTCAACTAACTCCAGGGTTGACCTGGTTGACAGTCTGTTGTGTCTGGTTGTGCTGCTGACAGGGTATCAGGAAGCAAGGGAGGAGATCTCACAGACTGATGGCATGGAGAATGATGACAGTTGTGCATTGAGGACAACATATTTTCATTCTCATTCCTATTAACTGTATTAGTTTTATTAAACTTCTTCCCACCAGTCAAAGCTCCCGGGCTAGCAGGGTAAAAACTCCACTGGTGCTCCTACTTTAGGTAGGGTCAGCTACGTATAAGACCACTAGCTGAATGGCTAACCAGCTAACAGTAGCTACAGTTAGTCAGCATTAGTCAGACTACATTAGACAGTGTGTACTTAATCCAGAAGAATTTATTTTAGCTGTTGCTGTGGCTTCTCTTTGTTGTTTCACACTTTAAAATGATGCATTGGAACACAAACTAGTATCTGAGTAACTAGTAACTGTAGTACCCTTGAATGTAGTCCAGGACACATTTGCATATGGTAAATGGTAAATGGACTGTACTTATATATCACCTTTCTAGTCTTCCAACCACTCAAAGCACTTTACAGTACATATCTCATTCACCCATTCACACACATAAATGGCATTGGCTGCATACAAGGTGCCAACTGCTTATCAGTTTGAGGAGCTAACCATTCATTGCATTCTTCTGATTAGTGGATGACCCGTTCTACCTCCGAGTCACAGCTGCCCCAGTGGGATCTGCATCTGCATAAGTTTGTCAGTTGTGTTCTTTCCATTTCTCGACAAACTGATTAAGGAGTTTAGTCAGTCCACTTCACCTAGACCTGCACCTTAAGGCGGTCCAGTTACTGGTCATACAGCCTTAATGAAACACATGCTATTTATTAGTACACAGTACAACATCTGTTGTATAAGGCATGTGTATGTGTGCGAATGCGTGTTTGTGCATGTGTGTCAATGTCCTGTGTAGGAAAATGGCTTAAAGTGCATTAAGAGGCTTAAGCAAATGATTATGACATTTAAGTCCAAACACAAGACCATTTGTCAGATGGAAACAGGCACGGGTTTAGCTAAATGAGGTTCAACCTTTGGTTTCAGGGTCACCAAACCAGCTCATACAC
The DNA here is from genome assembly GCA_014281875.1 of Nibea albiflora. Classification (NCBI taxonomy): domain Eukaryota; kingdom Metazoa; phylum Chordata; class Actinopteri; family Sciaenidae; genus Nibea; species Nibea albiflora. Next base: position 567,989 of record JABGLX010000053.1, on the reverse strand, counting down.
TAACAAAACAAATAACTTGACCCTCATGTATCATTGGCTTACTTAGGACAGGCAAAAGGATTTGACCATTAGTATACTACAGTATTAATATGGTGCATTTTATCTAAAAACTGCAAAACCTTGGAATATATGACAAGGTTACCATGAAAACATAAAGGCAGGTGAATTAATGTTGTCTACTTTATCACATCTATGTGTATGTATATCTCTGTGCTTAGTTTATATTTATAAATCATTGTCTAACAAAATCTACAATGGTATTATTTTTATCATTTATAAATGATAAAGATTAACTCTCTACCCTCTACCCAACAATACCTCTGTGTGTGTGTGTGTACCCAGGCCATGTTCAATTGCCCCGTGACTGCTCAGATGCGGTCCTAGGCAACCAATGAATGGCATTCAGGCACAGTACTGCACAGACTGTATTGATTGTTTTGCTTTTACTCACATATTTCCAGTTTGTGAAATGATTTGGAGTAATAGTCCTAAGGTGTCCTGACCTTCATCAAGCCTCTCAGGACATTTATGCTTTCAGTGCATTGAGGGGTTACACTGTGCCTTACAGCAATAGTGTGTTGGCTATGCTGAAACTAACTACTCATGTTTTTTTTTTAGCATGGGCTGTTTATGTTTGTTTCTTTCTTTCTGCCACTGTAGTATATACACTGTTGTTAATACTGTATGTGTTTACCAAGCGCCAACCTCCGTGGCTGTGAAGTGAAGCCAATATAAAGTGTTGGCTCCAGAAGTGAGTCAGTCTCCATAAGTCCCCATGTTTAAATGTCCAACTTCACAGCAGAAATAAACATGTTTACAGCCTGGTACAAAAAACAGTTTTGGTCTCTATAGCTAATTTCCCCATTCATGACAACTGTACTGAGGGTGAAGTTTTATACAACTCACCTGTTCAAAAGGCTTAAAGTTATGCATAATTAAGAGCATGGCTTAATTTACAGGTAGGTGCCATTATAGGTGGCTTGTTCAGTGAGTAGAACTGCTCTTTCATACTTAATTGAGTCTATTGAGTTAGTGAGGCCATCTGATTAGGATGTCTCCTGGACCCCTGTGGAGGTTTTTCAGACATGTCCAACTGTGAGGAGACCCAGAAGAAACTGGAGGATTAATATTCCTGCTGATGAAACATTTTCATCAATCAAATCAAATCAAATCAAATTTTATTTGTATAGCCCAAAGTCACAAAACACATTTTGCCTCAGAGGGCTTTACAGTCTGTACAGGGAGTGACACCCTCTGTCCTTCGACCCTCGGTTCGAGTGAGGAAAAACTTGCCCACAAAAAAACCCTTTTAACAGGGAAAAAATGTGGAAGAAACCTCAGGAAGAGCCACAGAGGAGGGATCCCTCTTCCAGGATGGACAGGCGTGCAATGGATGTCACATGTACAGAACAATCAACACAAACATATTGTACAATTACAATGAATTACAATAGATGGTAGAGTGAATTACAGTAGCAGTGGAATCTGTGATAGAGGTAGAGATAGACAGATGCACAACAGCAATAAGTCATTAACCAACTAAGCTGTAGTGGAGATGGTAGCAATGACAGTAATGCTATATATTGTGGACGTCAGCAGCAGATCACAGCAGCAGTCACGATCCATGAGAACCTGCTGGACGAGAAAGCACAGAAACTCCGGGGAAGAAGTTTAGTTAGAAACATGCATTGATGATAATGATGATTGGTGGGAGAGAGGGAAGGAGGGAGAGGGAGAGAGAGAGAGAGAGAGAGACAGAGAGAGAGACAGAGAGACAGAGAGAGAGAGAGAGAGAGAGAGGGGGGGTTTTTCAGTAAAGGGAGATGTGACTACATCTTCAACCAATACCATGCCTGACGGCATAACCCAGATAACCCCGGCAGTCTAGTCCTATGGCAGCATAACTAAGGGAAGGCCTGAGCCAGCCCTAACTATAAGCTCTATCAAAAAGGAAAGTCTTAAGTCTACTCTTGAAGGTGGTGACTGTGTCTGCCTCCCGAACCCAGAAAGGTAGTTTGTTCCACAGAAGAGGAGCTTGATAGCCGAAAGCTCTGGCTCCCTGTCTACTTTTGGAAACTATAGGAACCACAAGGAACCCAGCATTCTGAGAGCGCAGTGGTCTAGAGGGGTAGTAAGGTACTATGAGTTCTTTTAGATATGATGGTGCCTGGCCATGAAGAGCTTTGTAAGTAAGGAGAAGAATTTTAAATTCTATTCTAGATTTAACAGGTAGCCAATGCAAGGAAGCCAAAATGGGAGAGATGTGATCTCTGATCTTGGTTCCTGTCAGAACACGTGCAGCAGCATTCTGAATTAGCTGCAAGGTCCTAAGAGACTTATTGGGGCAGCCTGATAATAAAGAGTTACAGTAGTCCAGCCTAGAAGTAACAAATGCATGGACTAGTTTTTCTGCATCCGCTTGGGACAGGATGCGTCTGATTTTGGTAATGTTGCGTAAGTGGAAGAATGCAGTCTTTGAAATTTGTTTTATGTGGGAATTAAAGGCCAAATCCTGATCAAAAATGACTCCAAGATTCTTTACGGTGGAGCTGGAGGCCAAGATGATCCCGTCTAAGGTAGCCAAGTCTCCGGACAAAGAGTTTCTGAGGTGTTTGGGTCCAATTATAAGAACTTCAGTTTTATCCGAGTTCAACATCAGAAAATTGTAGGTCATCCAATTTTTTATATCCCTAAGGCACGCTTGCAGTTTGGCTAAATGATTGGTTTCATCAGGCTTGATCGATAAATATAATTGGGTGTCGTCAGCATAACAATGGAAATTAATAGAGTGATTCCTAATAATGTTCCCTAGAGGAAGCATATATAGACTGAATAGAAGTGGCCCTAGTACTGAACCTTGTGGTACTCCATGGCAGACTTTGGTATGCATGGAGGATTCATCATTGACGTGGACAAACTGAGTTCGATACAAGAAATGTTTCATTAAATTTTGAAAGAAAAGAAGAGCTGAGATACCTTGACTGACCCAGCCTCAGCCTTGTATGCCGGATACATTTCTAAGAACATGTATCTGTAATGTTTATTAATCTTAATCTACACTTGTTCTGTACCTGAAGTATATTTGTACATTTATTCATATTTTGGTTGTATGAATGTCTGCAGTTCAGCAGTGTTTTTTTTTCAATTTTTCACTGAGGCTCTATTTCCATAAAAAGGCTCAGATATATTTCTTTCTCTTACAACATTTATTTTCTTTCTACTTACATCTAATGTCTTCCTCCTCGTCCTCCATTCCTCCACCCTTCTTTTGGCCTGCTGGCCTCTGTTTCAGCCAACAAAGACTTTGACACATACTTAAACCTCATGCCAAATTCTGCATGCTTTTATGGAGGTTCTAAAACAAACACCCCCCCAGCCCAGAAGTACGTATTCCATTTGCTTTGTTGTTTCCTATTAATGCAGCAATTACAGTTCATTATTAATGTTCCTCATTATGAAGCAGCCTGTAGTGTGCACATGGTGTGCACACAAGAAACCAATGAGCTCACACTGTTAAGCACAGTGATATAATTCATGAGCTCCTCGTGTTTCCAGGATTTCCGTGTTTCCAACTGTTTGTGTTTGACTGTGGCCTTACTTTTATGCAGTAGTGGCATAAGTCCTTTAGGCATAAGGACAATATGCCTAGTAAAAGTACAGGAAATGCTTATTGGATATATTACACTACTGGCTCAATGATCACTATTACCAATAATAATAATGTTGTCATTTACTGTCCACCATGAGCTGGATATTCTACTGTCATCCATCCCTGATCATGACTATCCCTTATTTGTCCTGGGTGACAGGAACATCCACTTAGACGGTCCAGGCTCAGCAGACTTTATGTCTCTGGTATGTTCTTTTGACCTCCAGCTGGTCCACAGTCCTCCTTACGAAGCTGTCAAAGAACTTGACCTGATTCTCTCTCTGAAACTGTGCCCCCCCCCGTAAGAGAATAAAAAAAGAAATATGGACCAACTCACAACAAAGAACAGCCTTATTAACTGTAACAGAAATGATTTAAAGTGCATCTGAAATTCAAAAATAAAATTAAATCCTTAATTAAACTATAAACATTTTTTGACTGACCATGTCAAACCATATGATACTGATGATGCGCACTATAAGGCGCACCTAAAAATCGTAATTTTTTTCAAAATCTTGCCATGCGCCTTAAAATCCGGTGCGCCTTATATATGAATCAATACTGAGCCGCAACAGGTCTGGGAACTACAGTAAGCAGCCGCTAACTCCATTTCCCCAGTAGAAGAAGTAGTGCGCGGTGCATGCTGGGATATATAAAACGGCGTTTTATTCCATTTGTGTGTTTTTTTTACGGAAGTGTACCGGCGGGCGCGGTGGACAGCCCAACATACTGGCGCACGGGAGCGGGGTGGATGGCCCACCATACTGCCGGCTGCGGCGGTGGGCGTCTCTGCGATTGACTTGATCACGTCTGGCGATCGACCGGTAGCTCGCGATCGACGTATTGGGCACCCTTGTTTTAGTGCGCATGCTCAGTGCAAACAAAACTCCTACACCACCGAGCGAATGCTCCCTGCGCACACTCTGCCAATGAGAGCGCCACTGTCCCCTAATGTAGTGGAAGTGCAATTGCACTTTATTATAGGACTAAAAAAAAAAAAAAAAAGCATGTTCCCCGAGGTCAAACGCGCCCCCCTTGACGGAGCCTTGCGCCCCCCCAGGGGGGCGCGCCCCACTATTTGAGAAGCACTGCCTTATACAGACATGTTATCTCACGTACCATATGCCTGTATAAGTGCAGTTCTTGTTGCCTCCCAGCTTTCCATTTCTACTAATATGCAGGATTTGATTGAGGGTATGTAAAGTTTTTGCCAATCTCAATGGCTGACTTTCTTAGAGAAGTATACAGCTGGAAGATGTATTGTCAGTGAGCTCAATGTGGCTAAATCAGTTGTGGTGTCTAATGTGAATTACTGTTATTAAATATACATCTGCAATTTTATGTAGTGGCCACAATGAGAGTTACATAATCAATATACACTATATTCATTTCATTTTATATATTTGTATTCATATTCGTTTTCATTTCTAGTTTGATTTGGTCTTTGGTTTTAAAAGGTTTATCTAGTGCTGACTGTGCAAGACTTAATCCAAGTAAATGTCACTTACTCTTAAAATGAGACACCTAAAAGGACACCTTTTATTTTACACTTCAATTAAAAAAAGTATTTTTTGTCTCTCCAGTTTCTGTCGTCTGGCTGGTATAGTAAGTGTATATTCTTGGCTTTCAAGATTCATGTTTTTTTTTTTCACAATTCAGAATTACCTTCACAAAATGTTGTGTTCACAGTATAATATTGAATTCTGAACTTCTTAAAATCTTTTATTGTTGTCTTGACACAGTAAAATGTGTCTGATTTTCATTTTGTCAAATGCCTAAAACCAACACTAACCTTGGTAGTGGCCTCAAAAAATGGACACAGTGAGAGGATGGTATTAGTGTTGCACATGATGGTGAGGTGGATCAACAGGTCAACAAAGTGCATAATGGTAACACCCCTTGAGAGGTGATATATTTTAAACATTGACCATTGCTCAGAAAAGGGGTGATGATTTAGGATACATATACATGCTTCTTTTGGAAAACAATGACAACTATTTTGTTTGTTGGATGGACTTAATACATCTGTGTTTTTGTTTTCTGCAAAATCAACTATATCCATCTCAAAGAGTAAATGGTGTGTGAGAGCTTCTCTCTTGGGTGGCAGAGGAAGACATGTCCTGTGACAGGAAGTCCATTTTGGCTCTTCATTTGTTTACAGCAGCTTGTCCTGGCTTTGAACTCAGTTATGATTATGTTCAACTCGGTGGTACTTTGTAAAGATTTCAAGAATGGACTGGTAATGAAAATGGGCCTGGACACCACTACACAGCCCATACCACACCCTGTGTGAACATTTACTGATTACTGAACATTTTCTTTAACATTGCTAAAATAGAGGCAAAATAGAACAAGAGGAATGTGTTGCTCTCAGGAAGAGGCTGGCTAAAGAAGCACATATTGGCACAATGCCACCATCATTTAGTTATATGTAATATTCTAACATTAAATAAATGAAAAAAAAAGTGTACGTAGTGTAAGTACAATATAATTTTAGCTTAATATTAATATATGAAGTAATGTTAAAAAATTAATCATAATTTCATATAATTCTACAAAGCCTTCCCCTGGTATAATATAGGTAGGGCCATAGACAACCAAAGACCCTCAATGTCTCTCAGTATTACAAGATTACTCCAACATTTCCTTGTAGTGGGGGTGTAAAACACATCTCACCAACACTATGAGTGACAAAGTCAAGCAGTGAACAGGTGTAGAACCAGATTCTATTAATCCACATGGAGACAGACATATACTTGGCCAAATCAGCATTAATCTCCCTTCATATTCTTCACATCCCCAAAGAAACAACTTTGACCAAACTGTCAACAAAAGCGGACGCCAACTCCTGCAGCTCTGTCGAACACCGGGTCTGTACATAGTCAACGATCGACTTCAAGGGGACTCCTTTAGTCTCTACACATACAAAGCTCTCCTCTTGACAATAGCACAGTAGACTACAACATAACAGACCTAGACCCCTTCTATCTGAGACCATGTACAATCAGCCCCCTCACACCCTTATCTGACCACAGTAAAATTACATTGTACATTAGAAAGACAGTAATAGAGCCTCACACAGCGGAGCCCAGTAAACTGAACTATACAAAACAACCTTATAGATCGACAAACAACAGTAAAGACCACTACCAGAAAGCAATCACACATCAAACAATTCAATTTCAGTTAGACCGTTTTATCTCCAATTCATATCCCCACAGTGAAGACGGCCTGAATGAAGCTGTACGGGATATCAACAACATCTTTGACAATGCAGCAGAGCTATCCAATCTGAAACAGTATCAACATCACAAATCAAAGAAATCAGCCAATGAAAAGTGATTTGATGCAGACTGCAAACATCTAAGAAAAACACAGAAATTTATCAAATCAAAAACACAGACAACCTGACAACCCCAAGCTCTGCATCCAATATCGGTAAACTTTGAAAATATACAGAAGAACACTAATTTCTGGAAAAAATAGCAAACAATCAGTAAACCACACAAAGAAGAATTGGCTATTCAAAATGGTGAAATTTGGAAACAACACTTTGAAAACCTGTATAGCACTATTACACTGAATTCAGCCCAAAATGAGCTCAACAAATTACACACTCTAGAATCAGTCGTTAAAGACAACCAGAACCCTTTAGATTATCAAATTACTGAAAAGGAGCTACTAACTAAAATCCAGGCCCAACAATCAAGAAAGGCCAGTGGCCCCGATGGCATTTTAAATGAAATGCTAAAATTTAACAGCAAGAAATTCAACATTGCCATATTGAAATTATTCAACCTTGTCCTCAACATTGGGCATTTCCCTGACACCTGGAACAAAGGAATCATAACACCTAATCTTTAAAAATGGAAATAAATTTGACCCAAACAATTACAGAGGCATATGTGTCAGCAGCAACCTGGGAAAGGTATTTTGCAGCATCCTAAACAGCCAGCAAGACTTCCTCAGCGAACATAATGTTCTGAGCAAAAGTAAAATTGGATTTACACCACCACACCAAACTACTGACCACACCTACACCCTTCACACTCTCATTAACAAACATGTTTATCAAAACAAGAGCAAATTTTTCTCTTTTTTCGTTTTGTAGATTTCATAAAACCATTCGACTCAATCTGGCATAGTGGTCTGTTCCTAAAGTTAATTGAAAAAAATATAGGGGGGAAAATCTATGACATAATTAAAACAATGTACACAAATAATAAATATGCTGTGAAGATCACCAACATGGAAACAGATTTCTTCCTCCAAAAAAGAGGGGTGAAACAGGGCTGCGGTCTCAGCCCCACCCTGTTTAACATTTATATCAATGAATTTGCAAAATCAATTGAACAATCGAATATCCCTGGCCTCACTCTCTCTGAAACAGATATTAAATGCCTACTCTTTGCAGATGATCTAATACTGTTAGCTCCATCTAAAGAGGCTGTTAGTGTGATTCTTTAACTTTTTTAACACACTCCGGAGTTATGGAACACGGGGAGGTAGTTGACGCGTGTCGGTTCAGAAAAAACTCCAGTTTTCTTTGTTTTGAGATTTATTGGACGTTTCCAAGAAAATCATAAAAAACTGCAGTGATCCACAAAATCAAAATCACGCTCACAATCAGTTACGATTACGATCACGAGCACGGTCAAAAACTATTATGCTCTCCACGCCTCCATCTTATCTAACCAAAAACATATTACGCAACACACAACATGTCCCAACAGGAAGTGCGTAATCACTATCAATAAGTAAGCATAATAGTATAATAAACAATAATAACACGATATACAAAATGGCTCTAACAGAGGCATTACAACAGCAACTAGATCATCATCTGCAAAACTTCTGTGAGACCTGGGCCCCAACAGTTAACCTAGAAAAGACAACCAGAAACGACCCAGATGTCAGGGAAACCCAAACCAAAAGTTCTTACTGGGCTCCACTGGCATTGAAAAGACATAACTACACATATTTAGGATTCAAAATTAGCTCTACGGGAAATTTTAATCTGGCTGTTAATGATCTCAGAGACGAGGGAAGAAGGGCTTTTTATGCCTTAAAAAAGTCCTCAGTTATTGATACTATTGAGATTATACCCATTAGAATCTGGTTCAATATATTCCACTCTATAATTGAACCCATTTTACTGTATGGTAGTGAAGTATGGGGCCCTCTTATAAATCAAGACTTTGAAAAACGGGACAAACACCCAATCGAAAGCCTGCATACTGAGATCTGTAAGAGCATTCTCAGAGTCCAAAGGAGCGCCCCCAACAATGGATGTCGAGCTGAATTAGGACAATTTCCCCTTTTAATTTGGATACAAAAAAGAGCTATCAACCATCTACCAACACCTCAGGGCCAGCGAGCCCAGCTCCTACCACTACAAAGCCCTGCAATGCCAAGAGGAGCGCAAAGAAAAGAGTCCCCTAAGCCAGCTGGTCCACTGGCTCAGCTCCAACAGCACAGGGCACCAAGACCGCCCTCACACAATGTCCCACCAAGTCATAACTAAAGAAAAATTAGAATTAGAATTAGAATTGCATCAACTACTGGACATCTGCAACCAAAACCCAAAGCAAACTCCAGTGCTATTTGGCCCTAAACAGACAATACTCCATGGCAAACGTTGACTATGTACAGACTACATATTAAACAAGTTAATTATTATTTCATATTCCTGTATTTTATGTTAAGACATTTATCTGTGCTTCTTGTTGATGTCATGCTTTGGCAATGTTAACCTGCCAATAAAGCTGTACTGAACTGAATTGAACAGAGCAAGCTAAAACAGGAACTGCTAGCTAGCAGACCACCTTTTACTGAAACAATAGAAAAGTTTCAATAGAATATCAAATCAAATCAAATCAAATAGAATAAAATAAAATCAAATTTGTATGGCCCAAAGCCACAAAGCACATTTGCCTCAGAGGGCTTTACAATCTGTACAGGGAGTGACACCCTCTGTCCTTAGACCCTCGGTTCCAGTGAGGAAAAACTTGCCCACAAAAAAACCTTTAACAGGGAAAAAATGTGGAAGAAACCTCAGGAAGAGCCACAGAGGAGGCTCCTCCTTATCTTTGTCAGCTGAAGCAAACCGTGTTGCCTTCAGTGTTAAGTGTTTTACACGCCCACAAGAGGGCTAACAGCACCACCTGCTGTAATAATGAACGAAATGGCCCTGACTAATAGGTAGCAGCATACAGATGAGTAAATGATAGTATAAATTATGTAGATGTTAGCATTGGTGTAATAGGATTTTCCCCCCTTTTTTCTTTCCTTTTGGAACCACATTTGTAATGAATGTGTGCTGTTGTTAACGATTATGTTGGAGAGAGAGAGATTGTTGAGATCATTGTTTGGTATTTTAAAGCTGAGCTTTATTAAGTCTATTTATGTGTCTTTATGTGGCTCAATAAAGCCAACTTCCCCAGTCCTCAAATACAGGGTTGCACTCAGCAAGAGGCTCAAACATCTGTCAGAGAAAGAACAGTGGGTAGTAGGAGGCTTGGAGGCTTCCTCCGTACTGTGTCCTCAGTTAGTATTCCTAAACAATAAGTGGTATCACCAACAAAGCATCCATTTTTTGTGACCAGTAACTTCTTAATGGACACCTTGTGCCAGGTTGGGTGGAGTAATATTGCCAAGATAATGTTCATCAAGCGTTGTGTCTAGTCAGACCAACACATTGCAAACATAAGCACAGACATATTTTTGTGGTTTTAACTGGCAGTGGTATGCACACTAACTATTACAACTTCACATGATCACAGAAGTTGAACTGCATAAACTGCTTGAATGTATACTGCTTGAACGATTCTGTGGGTGGCTGTGTAGCTGGTCATCGACTAATCAGATCATCTGTGATCCCTGGCTCCTACTGTCTGCATGATACTGAACCCCAGATTGCTCCTGAAGGTGAAAATGCATGTGAATTTTTAGTTAGTAGGAAAGAGAGTTTCTGAGGTGTTTGGGTCCAATTACAAGAAGTTTTATCTGAGTTCAACATCAGAAAATTGTAGGTCATCCAACTTTTTATATCCCTAAGGCATGCTTGGAGTTTCATTAACTGATTGATTTCATCAGGCTTGATCGATAAATATAATTGGGTGTCGTCAGCATAACAATGAAAATTAATGGAGTGATTCCTAATGATGTTCCCTAGAGGAAGCATATATAGACTGAATAGAAGTGGTCCTAGTACAGAACCTTGTGGGACTCTGTGACAGACTTTGGTATGCATGGAGGATTCATCATTGACGTGAACAAACTGAGATCGGTCTAAGAAATCTGACTTAAACGAGCTTAGGGCAGTTCCTTTGATGCCAAACTGATGTTCTAGTCTCTGTAAAAGAATCTGATGGCCAATGGTGTCAAATGCGTCACTAAGATCTAACAGGACGAATACAGAGATTAGTCTTTTGCCTGATGCCATTAGGAGGTCATTTGTGACTTTGATTAGTGCAGTCTCTGTGCTATGATGCACAGAATCCTGACTGATAAATACCAACAGATTAATAAATTGTTGTGTTATGTAAGCTACAATATCAGGTGTTCAAAATGTGCTTGATAGCAAATCTGGTAAGTCTTTCTTCACACTCCTCTGCCATCACGCAGCACCAGTGTATTCATCCAGTTTTGGTAGTGAGCATTGAAATACAGGGTGTGTTGTTTCTGAACAGATTTTGTATCATTTTCAAAAGGATGACAGTGAAATTTGACATGCATCAGTGAATCACTTAGTCTTTTAGCTAGTCTTTTCTATGTCAGTCATGTGGAATGTCCACCTGTGTCATTAAAAGGAAAAATGAAAACACAAAAATGTGAGACCACAATCAGTCTCCAATTTTTACATTATTATTACCTCTAAAAGGCAATCTTTAGGGAATGTTGTGTTTCAACTCTGCATGAAAGATAAAACATGGTAAAAGATGGTACGTGAAGCAGCTGTGCTTCCAAAGATACATTCAAAACAAAAATATAAAATATGTGGACATTGCTTCAGGCTAGTAAGTTGATGTGATGATGTTGTTATGTCATTGGCTGTTGGTCCTCAGTAAATTTCAGATGGAAAATATCTGAACAGCAATCTGTTGAGACTACAAGCATGAATGCACACTACCACACTGACTATCTGACCTGTCTACACTTTCAGGACAGGAAAAGCATGCTAAATACTAAATAAAATCTTGAGTAGAAACTATTGGTGGAAGCAATTTTGTGGGATGTGGAAGCCAGAGTCACATATTTTGAGCTTCAAAACTACTTTTGCAAAGCCTGCGGGTACAGAAGCCTGGAAGGGAGATGGAGAAAAGTGGCAGTGTAGTTTGCATTATCTTGCAAAGTTTGCATTATCTTGCATTATCTTATCTAAGTCAGTACTTGAGCTAGGGTATACTCCATCTACTGGCAAAAGGGAGCAACAACTCTTATTTCCATATATGCCTGAGTGTTGGAAACAGGAGCCCAGTGACTATTTATAAACATAAAATACAAATTTAATACATGGGACAGATGCATCTATCCATCCATCTTCTTCTGCTTATCCAAGGGCGGGTCGCGGGGGCAGCAGCTTCAGCAGGGAGGCCCAGACTTCCCTCTCCCCAGCCACTTCGTCCAGCTCTTCCAGGGGGACCCCAAGGTGTTCCCAGGCCAGCCGAGAGACATAGTCCCTCTAGCGTGTCCTGGGTCTTCCAAGGGGGGCGCCTCCCGGAGGGATGTGGCTGGAACATCTCACCAGGGATGCGTCCAGGAGGCATCCTCACTAGATGCCCAAGCCACCTCAATTGGCTCCTCTCGATGCGGAGAAGTAGCGGTTCTACTCCGAGCTCCCCGCGGATGGCCGAGCTTCTGACCCTATCTCTAAGGGAGAGCCCAGCCACTCCGCGAAGGAAACTCATTTCAGATTTAGAGGTGCTGATTCTATCCCAGCCGCTTCACACTCGGCTACAAACCGCTCCAGAGAGAGCTGAAGGTCTGATGCTCTGATGAAGCCAACAAGACCAGGTCATCCGCAAAAAGCAGTGACCCAATCCTGAGGCCACCGAACCATAGCCCCTCAATGTCCTGACTGCGCCTAGAAATTCTATCCATAAAAGTTATGAACAGAATCTGTGACAAAGGGCAGCCCTGGCGGACGTGCTGCTGGGATTGAGGAGGTCTTCGAAGTATTCCCTCCACCGACCCAGGACATCCCCAGTCGAGGTCAGCAGCACTGAACACAGTGTTGACAGTGCACTGCTTCCCCGGTCTGAGCCGCTGGATGGTGGTGGACCTCCTCGAAGCCATTCGAAAGTCATTCTCCAGACTGGACGGGACAGATGCTGTAACAAAATGAGATAGTATTAAACAGTATGCATGTAGGGGGTGATTTCTTTTATCGATCTTCTATTTTCTTGTATAGAATAATGAAAATAATACAATCAACACAACTTGTTTCCATCTCCAGATTATTTTTACTGCAGAATGAATGTGCTTTCACTTGCAGCGATGTTCATAGAAATGGATATAATGGACTTTTGCGTTAAGCAAGCCATACTTGTATACTGCACAGTCACACCATTAGCTGAGTTATTAAGGCTTCTCCACACTTAAACACAAGGGGGAAAAGGATAGTTGGATTTGTGTATGTTTCATTCATGTTAATAAGCATTTTAGCCTGAAGTAATTCTTTTGATATTTTATTTTTGCAGGTTGACAAGGCAGTACTATCCATCATGACTGAAGAACAGATGGCAAAATATGTCACTTCATATGGCGACTAAGTAGCTGTCCTCTCCTTTTGTTAAACGACAAAATGCAGCATGTATAAAGTGTAGTATTTCAGTAGGGCAGGGGTCACCAACACGTTGCTCGCGGGCACCCGGTCGCCCGTAAGAACCACATAACCCACCGGCCTGTTCTAAAAATAGCTCAAATAGCACCACTTACCAATGAGCTGCATCTAATTTATTTTGTTTGCTATTCTTGTTTAAATCACACTTACACATAAACTGGAAATAACAATATATTTAAAAAAAACTTTGTAATATAAATGAACTATGACCTAGTATAGGTCAATGGTCAGTATGATGCGCATGACCAAAATGTAGCGTCTACGCAGATTGCTACGACCAAACAACCTAGCGGGCGCAGCGAAAATGAGGAGATGACTGACCCATAAAAAGAAAGAAAGAAGACATATCATTTTCACGACAAATGGGAGGTCGAGTTTTTTTTACCACTGTGAAAGGAGCATGTGTTTGTCTTATTTGCGGGGCAACTGTGGCGACGGCAAAGCAGCACAATGTGGAGAGACATTTCACAACGTGTCACACAAGCTACCATGCTAACTATCCACAGGGCAGTACAATGCGAGCAGAAAAAGCCTGCGGGTTAAAGGCAGCTTTGTGCAAACAGCAAGCTTTTTTCACAAGGCCAGTTAAAGCCTCCCAAAAAGCAACCGAAGCCTCATTTAGAGCTAAGGAATTCTTGATTAAAAAGAAGAAGGCATTTTCAGATGGGAGGTAGTTAAAGAAGCAATGATGTTAATTGCTAAAACTGTACTTGAAGATGAGAAATACGGAACCAACATGATCTCCAGTCTCTCTGATGTTCAACTGGGGGCAGCTACGATGGTAAGAAGAGTAGGAACTTGGCCGACCAGCTGAACCGTGATCTAGCGAGGTGCAGGTGGTTTAGCATCCAGTGTGATGAGTCGGTGGACAGCGGCAGTATGGTGCAGCTGATGATCTTTATAAGGATGGTGTTTGGTTTGATGATTTCTCCACAAAAGAAGAACTTCTCACATTACTGCCCCTAAAGACAACTACGTGGGGCGTTGACATATATAACGCAGTGAAGGAGTTTTTGGTGGAGAAAAAAGTGCCGCTGGAAAAGCAGACGGGGCTCCTGCTATGATTGGCCAACACACAGGATTCATTGCTCATTGTAAAGGTGACACAGAGTTCCCAAACTTTCTGCATTACCACTGCATCATTCACCAGCAGGCCTTATGTGCAAAAGTGATCGGCTCGGTGAAGATCATAAACAGCATCCACTCCAGAGCTAAACAGCACAGAACATTCAAGGTACTGTTGGAGGAGCTGTCAACTGAATATGGTGACCTGCTACTACACACAGAAATCCGATGGCTCAGCAGGGGATGGATTTTGCTTCGTTTTATGTCACTTTTGAGTGGAATCAAAGAAATCATGCATTCCAGAGGGGAAGACACCACGCTGCTGGAGGACACTGCCTGGACACTTCACCTTGCATTTTTAACGGACATTACTGGGAAACTGAACAGTTTGAACTGCGAGCTGCAAGGCAAAGGTAAGACTGTTGCTGATATGATAAGTGCTCTAAATGCATTTAAAGCCAAGATTAACATTTTCTCTATGCATTTACAGACAAAAAAAGGTGCTGCACTTTCCCTCTGTGCAGATGGTGCTGAAAGACAATGCTTCTGCATGTGATGCTTTTGACAAAAGCGCAGAAAAGTACTCTCAGGTCATGAAAACGTGTGATGTGCGACACCTGGACGTGCTTTGCGGTAAGCGTATTCTGTCACTTCCGGTTATCGGTGTTACTGCCACGGTGCTCTCTGCTCTGGTCAATTAAACAACTTTTCGTACATTTTTCACATCAGTGATTATCTACATAACTCTACACTACCTTTAGACTTGTTCTGTCTTCACGAACAGGTTTCTTAAACTCTAGTAACCACAATCCGATCTTAGTCTCTTAGTCACACTCTCTAGCCTAGCTATAGCAATGGCCTCTCTCCTCTCTCCTCCTCTCTGCTCTCTTCTCCTCCTCTCTCCCGCCCTGTGTACCACATGTTCAGCTACTCCTCGTCCTCCTTTAGCAATAATGGTACCTGTAATAAATATAGTTTTGTAGATTGTAGATTTGGAGGCGAGGCTCAGTGAGTTAGAGGCACGGTACCGCACCACAGAACAGTCAGTCGCTGCTATAGTTAGCCAGTCCCCTGTAGCCGGTGCGGTACCACTGAAGGTAGCTTCAGCTAGCCGTTCCCCGGTAGTTCCCGAGCAGGCGGGAGGCTGGGTGACTGTCCGAGAGAGGCACAGCCCCAAGCTGAAGCCCACGGTACACCACCAACCGCTTCACGTTTCAAACAGATTTTCCCCACTCAGCAACACACCCGCTGAGAAGCCAACTCTGGTCATTGGCAGCTCCATTTTGCGGAACGTGAAGTTAGCGACACCGGGGGTCATAGTCAAATGCATCCCGGGGGCCAGAGCGGGCGACGTCGAGTCAAATTTGAAACTGCTGGCTAAGGCTAAATGTAGATACAGTAAGATTGTTATCCACGTCGGCGGTAATGACACCCGGTTACGCCAATCGGAGGTCACTAAAATTAATGTATCATCGGTGTGTGAATACGCCAAAACGATGTCGGACTCTGTAGTTTTCTCTGGACCCCTACCCATGTCGTCATTTCACCGCTGGCTGTCGAGGTGGTGTCCAGCAAATGTTGTGGGCTTCATAGACAATTGGACACCTTTCTGGGGAAAACCTGGTCTGACTAGGAGAGACGGCATCCATCCCACTTTGGATGGAGCAGCTCTCATATCTAGAAATATGGACCAATTTATTAGACGACCAAAACCGTGACAACCCAGAGTTGAGACCAGGAAGCAGAGCTGCAGTCTTACACGCTTCTCTCCATTAGAGCAGCTGCCCACCCAGTCCTTTAGTATAGAGACTGTGTCTGTCCCCCGTCCACCTACATTGTTTAAAGATAAAAGAAACAGAGGAGGAGTTCATCATAAAAACTTAATAAAACTTAAATCAACATCTCCACCAGTCCGAAATAAGAGCATTAAATGTGGACTCTTGAATATCAGGTCCTTGTCCTCTAAAGCTCTTTTAGTCAATGAATTAATATCTGATATCTGATATCTATGATATTGATTTATTTTGCCTCACTGAAACCTGGCTGCAGGAGGATGAACATGTTAGCTTAAATGAATCCACTCCTCCCAGTCATTGTAATACTCATATTCCTCGAAGTAATGGTCGAGGTGGCGGAGTTGGAGCCATATTTGACTCAAGTCTATTAATAAATCCTAAACCTAAACTAAATTATAATTCATTTGAAAGTCTTGTTCTTAGCCTCACTCACCCAACATGGAAAACAGTACAGCCAATCCTATTTGTTATAATATATCGCGCTCCTGGCCCTTACTCTGAATTTTTATCTGAATTTTCAGAATTTGCATCAGGGTTGATCCTTAAAACAGATAAAGTAATCATTGTAGGTGATTTTAATATTCATGTGGACAACCACAATGAGTGGTACTGCAGTCTTAGTACTGCATTTATCTCTTTATTAGATTCAATTGGCTTCTGTCAGAGTGCAAATAAACCGACTCATCGTCTGAACCACACTCTTGATCTCGTTCTCTCATATGGCATTGAACTTGATCATCTAATAGTCTATCCACAGAATCCTCTTCTTTCTGACCATTTTTTAAATAACCTTCGAGTTCATATTACTGGACTATAAGCCTTTTTGTAGAAACTCTTACAGCAGATGTTTATCTGACAGTGCTGTTGCCAAATTCAAGGAAGTGATTCCTTCAG
This sequence comes from Nibea albiflora, assembly GCA_014281875.1. Lineage (NCBI taxonomy): Eukaryota > Metazoa > Chordata > Actinopteri > Sciaenidae > Nibea > Nibea albiflora. The sequence continues at coordinate 550,741 of JABGLX010000053.1, read as the reverse complement.
TATTGAATTCAATGCCATGTCTCAATGTAGCAGAGGACTTGTCTGCTTCCATTAGCCCCTCACAAATAGATCATCTTGTTGATAGTACTACAGGCTCATTACACACAGCTCTCAACTCTATTGCACCTCTGAAAAAGAAGATAATTAAATAGAGGAGGTTAGCACCATGGTATAACAAGCAGACTTGTAAATTAAAGCAAGTGGCGCAAATGGCGTGCCACTTAACTGGAAGAATCTCGCTTAGTCTGGCAAGATAATCTTAAAACCTACAGGAAGGCTCTCCGTGATGCCAGAACAGCGTATTACTCTTCTTTAATAGAAGAAAACAAGAACAACCCCAGGTTTCTCTTCAGCACTGTAGCCAGGCTAACAGAGAACCACAGCTCTATTGACCTACTCCTCTGGGTCTAACTAGTAATGACTTCATGAGCTGTTTTAATGATAAAATTAGGACTATTAGAGACAAAATACATCATGCCTTTCCTTTGACGGGCACAGATCTGCATTCTGGCGCGGCAAGTTTGGAGTCAGCTGCGGAACCTGGTACATATTTGGACTGTTTTTCTCCCATTGACCTTCATCAAATAACTTCGATAATTTATTCATCTAAGTCGTCAACCTGTCTCCTAGACCCCATTCCAACCAGGCTGCTCAAGGACATTTTACCTTTAGTCAGCCCTTCTTCACTGGACTACTTATTAATCTGTCCATTAATTTTCATTGTTATGCTGACGACACCCAATTATATTTATCAATCAAGCCTGATGAAACCAATCATTTTGCCAAACTGCAAGCATGCCTTAGGGATATAAAAAGTTGGATGACCTACAATTTTCAGATAAAACTGAAATTCTTGTAATTGGACCCAAACACCTCAGAAACTCTCTTTCCGGAGACTTGGCTACCTTAGATGGGATCACCTTGGCCTCCAGCTCCACTGTAAATAATCTTGGAGTCATTTTTGATCAGGATTTGTCCTTTAATGCCTACATAAAACAAATTTCAAAGACTCCACTTCTTCCACTTACGCAACATTACCAAAATCAGACGCATCCTGTCCCAAGCGGATGCAGAAAAACTAGTTCATGCATTTGTTACTTCTAGGCTGGACTACTGTAACTCTCTATTCTCAGGCTGCCCCAATAAGTCTCTTAGGACTTTGCAGCTAATTCAGAATGCTGCTGCACGTGTTCTGACAGGAACCAAGATCAGAGATCACATCTCTCCCATTTTGGCTTCCTTGCACTGGCTGCCTGTTAAATCTAGAATAGAATTTAAAATTCTTCTCCTTACGTACAAAGCTCTTCATGGCCAGACACCATCATATCTAAAAGAACTCATAGTACCTTACTACCCCTCTAGACCACTACGCTCTTGTGCTACGTGCTGGGTTCTTTGTGGTTCCTATAGTTTCCAAAAGTAGACTGGGAGCCAGAGCTTTCAGCTATCAAGCTCCTCTTCTGTGGAACAAACTACTATTATTTTTGTATTTTACATGATTTATTATTTGTACAAACGTGGTGCGAAGTAATTCATGATTTGTTAAAAAATGTTAGTGGCTAGTAAAAATGGGACATTGTGATTTAATAGGACTGTTGTAGAAGTGATCTTTTTTTTTTTTAAGATCTTTTTTTTTCAATTTGAAAAACACTTGCACTAAGACAATAGAAATGAAGTGTTGCATATTGATATTTATCTGTTCCCGATCTTGTTAAATCATTGTTGATATTCATTGTGAGAAATCATTAACATGATCTGTGTCTTCACAGAGATGAATATCATTAACTATTAATAATGACATTTAGTTAAAGGTAAATTGAGCAAACTGGCTATTTCAGAAGTGTGTATCAAACTGGTAGCCCTTCACATTATTCAGTACCCAGGAAGTAGCTCTCAGTTTCAAAAAGGTTGGTGACCCCTGCAGTAGGGCCACATGGAAAGTGAAATGAATTCTCAGACCGTGGCAGCTTGAGCTTCACAACAGAGGGATTAATGATGCTAACAACGAGCCAAACTTTCCGACCTGGTTGATAAACTGGGGGCCGGTCTCTGAAGATGGTCGGCATAACGATGATTGCTGTCACCAGGACAGAGTAGAGCAAAGTAGGCATCCCTCCAGAGCCTACGACAGTGGCGAAGATGGGCCTGGACTGAGGGAACAGCAACAACACCTTCCTGGGCAGGAAACGATGGTGGTAAGTAACCCAGAGCATTGAAATGGGGACATACCTGTGGCTTGTTAGGGAGTTGTGGGCATATTCAATCCAGGAAAGATGGACACTCCAAGAGGTGGGGTTACTGGCAGACACATAAGAGCTGCCTCCAAGTCTTGGTTGGCTTGCTCTGTTTGCCCACTGGTCTGAGGATGAAAACCAGAAGACAAACTCACAGAAGCTCCATGGGCCTGACAGAACACCTTCCAAACCTGAGAGGTGAACTGAGGACCGTGGTCACAGACAATGTCCAAGGGAATACCATGAAGTCGAAACACATGAAGCACCAGGAGTTCAGCTGTCTCAAGGGCAGAGGGGAGTTTAGGAGAGCCACAAAATGCACAGCCTTAGAAAATCTAGGTAAAGATGACCATCTTACATTGTGAAAAAGGCAGTCCAGTAACAAAATCTACTGCAATGTGAGACCAAGGTTGACCTGGAACAGGTAAGGGGCGCAGCAGGCCAGCAGGAAGTTTGTGCGATGCCTTCCCCCTAGCACACACAGAACAAAAAACAAATGCACGAGTGTTCATGACCATGGTGGGCCACCAAAAATACTGTTTCAGGAGTGACAGGGTGTGGCTGATCCCAGGATGACAGACAAACAACTTGTGTGCCCACTGGAGGACTTGAGAACGCACCGTGTTTGGGACAAAGAGGCGGTTAGCTGGACCTGTGGTGTTGTTGGGCCCTTTAACAACATCTTCAATCCCCCAGGTCACAGCTGCTACCACATAGGATGGAGGCATGATGGTAGATCCTTCACTTGCCACTGAGGACACATGGAACTCGCAGTCTGATATGCTGTACATGTTCCTCTGTACTCTGAACTGATGGAAGGCAGGTGAGCTGAAGAATGGCAGGTGTGATAATCTGTGATTATTAAGGAGGGACATGGGAAATGTGCCACACCCACAACACACAAACACAGAGACTAACAAGGAGAGACTGACAAGTAAACACCAGAAACACAAGGATGGGCGAACACGGAATCAACAGGAAGTATCTGGAAGCACATGGCATAAGCAATGTGAGATCACACAAAACCGCAAGATTGGACTGACTTTACAAGATCACGCAAAACCTTTCTAGATAACACAAACTTGAGATATTGCAAAACTACACTGACTCAGATTTTTTTCCTTCCAGGCTCCCACTATGTGGGCGATGTCACACTTGGTCTGTCCATTCTTTTTACTGTTAGTGATGTACATGCAATTTATTGTCAAAATAGGACATTAAGTCCATGCATGTAGCCAAGTGCCATTAGTTCATAAAAAATAACTAAATAAGTCTATTAAGTCTAATGATCTTTTAATGCTGTTTAACTGTGAAAACTGCTTCTTTATTGAATGATAGAAAATCTATTATATTTATATATTTAATCTATATTATATTTAGTCAATATCTTAATACAAATGCAGACCTATACCCTTGATAAATCTGTGACAAAAATGCCTACAATGACAAATTCATTATGTCTTAACATTTAATAAAGCAGAACACAGCTCATTGTCTTCCTCCATGGCAGAAGTTGGAATGAACTTAAAAAAAGCACATTCTGCTGACTGACGAATGATCGAGAACGCTGTGATCCAACAACAGCACTAACCACCACTAGCCAATATTGGGATGACTACATGTGTAACATTCAGTAATTTATGTAATTTTCACATATTGATAGTGGTAGCAATTTTGGCAGTCAACATATACAGACACATGCATTCAGTCTTTTGTGGATAATGCAAATCAGTCACTTATAATTGTCCGGAAGGATTGTGTAGCAAACAACAGAGAATGCTTGATGTGGCAAACACTTTTTATTTGTTATTTGTGATTTCCTGTTCTGGCAGAGGAGCTGGTCAGAGAGTGGAACCTGCACTGGAAGTGACTCCACAGAGGAGCTCTGCAGACTGACCACTCTAATTCTAATTAACACCACACTTAACACACACTGTTGAGAATGGTCTGCAGCTATGTCCACATGACATTCATTGTTCAAAAGTGACATCAGATCACACTATGCTGCTTATAAACTTTGAAGGGTTGAGGAAAGGAGTAAAGTTAAAGAAAAAGTGACACCATCCTGGGATGAGCTGTAAAAGAAGATATCCTGTCTCGTAACAGCTGTCAGTGTCCAACAACATCTATTGCTGGACTTCAACCCTCATGCTGTCAATGAGGATTGAAGTCTTTCAGTAGCAGTAGCAGCAGCTAGAAACAGTAACACTGTACAAATAGTAGCAGTAAGAGCCCCAAAATATGTGCTGGATAACAATAAAGATTAAATTCACTGAAGGAAATGCATATCCTTTGAAAAGGTTAAGAGGAGCAGTCATTAGAAAGATACTGAAAGTGTTGAAACGTGATGGTTTGGAATTGAGGCGATTTATTTGGTTTTCTAGTTATCATTTTTCTGGGTCTTAAATGCCTTGTGAAATTCTTTGGGGTTTCCAGGCAGTGCAGTCAGCATGAAGCAGAAACAAAGAAATTATCCCTTTTATAGCTAAGTGTTTTTGGCTGTTGACTGTCTCCCCCCAAAACTTACATACACACACACACTCACAAACTTCCTGTGCCTCCCACTGTCTCTTTCTTTCTCTCCCCTGTTCAAAGGACAACTCCTAAACAGTCTCAGCAGTTTAAGCATTTTATCTAAACTGCTGATTATGAGGCAAAAACTGAGGCAAACATTAAAATCATTAACCTAAATATTTGTTCTAATCTAATCTACATTTCAAGCAGTAATCTAATTACTGCTTGAAGTCTAACCTACTGCTTTTAATGTGCTTTTAGCCATTGGTTTCATACATTTTAAATGGGCAGCAGCAAGGCACAATAGCACACCTACCGGCTCCCAGAATCTTACACAAAAGAAAATCAAATCAACTAACAAACTTAATATGAAGCAAATTTATGTAATAATACTAATAAACTCAAATTGGAGCTTAAAGTGTTTGAGGAGCTGGACCACACCTCAACCGCGCCACCTACGACAGTCCTATAAATACCCTCCTAACCCCGTGGTTCCCTTCACACTTGCATTCCGCGTGCGACTCGGAAACACGCCACACCAACTTGAGCACACTCAGAAAAGCACGCTACCACCCATCTACGAGTAACGTTCATTCATCCACTCACCTTATCGTGAACATGAACTTCGCCTCACTTTCCATCGGCGGATAATCAGACAAAACCAGGACAACCGCATCTAAAGTTTTCATCGACACGCCAGGAGATCCAGCAACAGAAGCTGAAAACTTCTCCTTGGCCTCCGTCCATGAGGCGCCTCTTCCCGTAATCCAAAGCTGATCAAGAAGCGAGTCAGTTTGTTTCACGGGCCGTATCCCGCCTGGTTCATCTCTTGGCAACATGCAAGACTACTTTAATCCACCTGTTGAATTCATCACGCCTCCCAGCTCACCTCCGTCTTCAGAACGAGAGACAAGACATCCGACGACAGTCTATCGTTCCAGTTCTCCATATCTAACAGATATTATTAAAATAATTTAAGTATTTTTACAAATTACTACTTGCAGAAATTGTTTACTACAAGGGGACAAATCTAAACTTAACGCTCAGTGTGTCATGGTCTCAGTTCCGTCAACAATTCACGTTCCGGGTGACGTTGCCACGCATTTGCTGTCAAAGGTCACCACCTCTCACCCCTCATGTATGCAGGTACGAACGCTTATGCGTGACGTCTTTACGTAGTCTTCCGCCATGAAGTCATTCAAGTTTCAGGTTTATTCGTCATGTGCAAGTAACACAGGGTCAACAATACAATCAAATGTGTTCGGCGTTCCCATCGTTTAAGGGTCAAATCACTTTCTACCAAGAGGTTGGCTACAAGCCCCTCACATACGTCTGCGCGCATGCACGCACGTGACATCACCACACACCTATATCCGATCAAGCCGGCAAGCGAGAAGGGTCTAGCTGCAGCCACCAAAGCCACTACAAATTGTCCAAGGTGGATGTAGAGGCCCATAGCACTTAAAGGGATAGTTTGGGATATCTGACATGAATCTGTATGGCATCCCCGTCAGTAGTGTCGCACAGCCACACTGACTTACCCCCGACAGTGTCCTGTGGGCCGAGTTCGCCGAGTTTCGTCCAGGTTTGGTCAGCAACGAAAGTAGTCCGGCAGGTTTGCTAGGACACTTAAATAAAAAGCTTTTCTTCTCAAAACAGTATTTGCATCACAAAACCGATGTCCACGAAAAAGTCACACCTTGTAATCACTTGGCCCTACTTTCTCTCTTTTTGTATCTCTGCGCTGCTGCAAGATGACAGCTAGTAGCCTACCTGTTGCGCTCACATAGTTTACTGCACGGGAGGTTAATGATAGGCTGCTATGTCTGACTACGAGAGCGACAATGAAAACATTGAGTACAGCATACAGCCAAGGGAATACCTTTATGAACCCGAGTATACTGCCGAAATTCGCCAGATGGAAATAGAACTGGCAGAGAGAGAGAGAGGGTGGACAGTGTAGAAGTTGAAGCTGGAGCCACAGCTTCAGCCGCGAGATCCCGGGTGACACTTGTTTCAAGTGTGAAATAATGCATACAGAGGTGGAATGCTACTGCTGCCATGAATGGTATATAATCATGCCACAGATGCAAGACCTTTCCATTCATGAGGATGTCGGCGTGCCAGCTCACGTCTGCATCACAAATCATGACGACTTTCCTGCACTCCTCAATGCGGGTATATTGCAGACCTTTTTCCACGTCCCAAAAATAAACTGGAAGAAGCGTCCCAGACCAGCTGGACCCGATGGTTAGTTGTCTGCGGAGTAAGTCCTGACTCCTCTCTTTAGATGTTGTACAAGTTGTTAGTTTAATTTTATAACACTATAGGCCTACTGTGCAAGTACTCAATTATGCAATGATCTGTCAGGCTATAATACTCTCTGGGGTACCATGTAGGCCTAAGTGCTATGACACATCGAAGGAATCTGAATAGTAGGGACCTAATGATAATGGAGATACATGTATACATTATTATATGGCATTCCAAAGTTATTTCTGTTTTAACTTCATGTTTGTCAGAGCTTTGTCCTCCTGTGCCTCATGATGTATGTATCCCACTTTGCTCATGAATATAGCCTTCTGTTTTCTGTAAGCTGTTACTAATGCATTTTAGGGGAGGCCACTATGGTACAAAAGTTCACTTCCAGTGGACATATTCTCTGACTAATCAGAGGTACATAAACAATACCATCAGCATCCAAATTCCACCATATATTCTATGACTAATCATAGATGTATAGGCTAAACAATATACTAATGACTAATTCGAGATATAATAATTAGAGATATATAAACAATACCACCCGCATCCAAATTCCACCATAGCCAGAAATGTTGGTGTTGATACTATTTCCTGACAAAAAGTTGTGTTGTCAATAAAGCAATCAATAAAGATGTAGGCCTATTTATAGCACAATATCACTATACAGTTGACTCAAACTACTTTCAATTATATATTACATAGTTATATATAATGATATTATATCAACTATTCACCAACTTATGTTGTGTTGTTTGTTATTTCAGACAGTATAGGCTGATCGCCTATCGCATCATCATGGAATGGGCCCTGAAAGGAGAGAAGCTTGGTCCAGGCAACAGGAAACTTCTTCCCTCCTGTGTGGTGGAGCTAATAAGAAAAACATATCCATCACCAAATGGGCAATATGTAGGGTTCAAAGAGTCCAATGATGCACTGCAATTGTTTTAGGTGTTCAAAATACAAACGTGTTACTGTGCATTTTATACTTTCTTACATTGAGCACTTTTTATAGAAAAGAATATAAAACAAAGTGTTACAAAACCAAAAGACATAATTCACTCCTGCTCAATAAAACAACTCAATTGTACATACAACAATTTTTACAGTGTCAGTCATCTTTCTCATAAGTATGTTTTTTTGGAAAACGTGAAGCATGTTGTAAGATAGTTGTAAGTCAGCCTTGTTTGGCTTGGGTGTGGGGGCAATGTTGGTAGGTATGGTGACGGGGGGATGATGTGGAAAGCTGGATCTCCAAGCCTGACATCCTTGTCAAGCTGTCGTTGGATGACCTGCTCCACCAATTCCTTGCGGAACTCCTGAGTTGTTGGCTCATAAAGCTTCCTTGCAAGCCACTGGTTTGATTGCCTGGAGTGGATCACATTGTACTTTTCTTCTCCTGAGAATGAGCAGAGTGAGGGGACACAAGAATGATAAGGATGGCATGTGACAGTTCATCAGATAAGAAACTAAATACTGTGCTTTGTGTGGCCTGTGACTTGAGGAATGATGAGTTTTCAAAAAGGTGTAACTCTAAAATACAAAGGCAAAGTAATAAGATGAAAGTCATTTATCTGAAAAAGCCATAACTGTGAGGAAAAAATGTTATATATATATATATATATATATATATATATATATATATATATATATATATATATATATATATATTACTGTATTCATAATATAGCTTTTATCACTTTCTGTGTCCATTGGTTGGAGGGGGTGGGGGTATATTCTGATTTGTTTTGTCCAAAAGTACTGTTTTATCAAGTGAATGTCTGGCATGCCAAAAAGTGTGTGCATCAGGACAAACTGGGTTACCATTCATTGACTAGACCCAGGGATGACCAGAGCACTCGGCATACATTTAAAAGTTTGACTGATGTTCGACACATCTGCGTGTTCGGCGGCAGTTTGTCTTGATATGCTAGCCAATACTCTGAGTAGAATCATGGACTACTCGTTGAAATCATGCACACGTCCACATAGTTGCTGACAATTGTAATAGCAGTCTATATATTGTGTTCTAAACTTCACTTCTAAAATGACACTGACTGATTTGTTTATTTGTATTTATTCACATTTCTCCATATTGCTTTTGCATAGCCTCGGCTCGGTGCGTCAGTGCGTCAGCGGTAGGCTAGAAACTCTGGTACAATTGAATTGTGTTGTGGTGCAGGGACAGCAGATCTCTTCAAATCCTGTTTCTTCCTCTGCCCTGGGCACAGAACATAATCATCCTTGCTGAAGTGCGCACTGCAAACTCAAAGTTTTTTCATTTTCGCCAGTATGGTGTCCAATTTGAAGCCTAGAGCAACTAGCCGCAGTTCCCTCAGAGCAACGTCCGTCACAGGAAAACGGTGAAATCCGTGAGGAGATTCAGGCAAATCTTTGTTGCTACAGCCTGGATAGTCACAAGTGCGCCCCATTTTTACACACAAACACACACACATATATATACTATACAATGCTAGCTTGTAGAAGCTATAAACTTTTCTTTTTCCTACAACCCAAACAACCCAAATCATCAGCTCAGCTGCATGACAGTGCGCACAAATAGCAAAGGTGAGAAAGTAGGGCCAAATGATTACGAGGTATGACTTTTTCGTGAACATCGGTTTTGTGATGCAAATAAATCACTCTTTTGAACAAATGCTGTTTTGAGAAGAAAAACTTTTTATTTAAGTGTCCCAGCAAACCTGCCGGACTACTTTCGTTGCTGACCAAACCTGGACGAAAACTCGGCCCACGGGACACTGTTGGGGGTAAGTCGGTGTGGCTGTGCAACACTAGTGACGGGGATGCCATACAGATGCATGTCAAACAGAGCCACACAGTCACAGCTTGGCCTACTACATCAGATGCCATAAATATCACTCTAAGGTGGGCATCACGGATTAGCGGACCCAGTGTTCTCGCTGTATTCTTTTTGTATATCTTACCCTGTGTTCTCTCTGTGTTCCATCTGTCCTGGCTTTCCTTTTAGTGCGGGCATCATGGATTAGCGGAAATGGCTCTGTCCGGACCGCGACCACTGGCGAAATAAGTAGTGTTTTCCCCATAGAGCGGTTTTGAGCGCACGTAGAAATTTACCGCGGGCGCTGCTACTATAGTCAATCCGGTAAACTCGTGCCGGTAGCCAAGGACACCCTGCAAACAAGCACCGATCCAGGCTCACCAATGAACACCTACATGTCAGCATGAGAATGGCATTAACTCCGTTTCAACCCAGATTTAAACTCCTGGCAGGTCAGCCACATGCCCATTTCTCCCATTGAAGCAAAAAAAGAAGAAAAAGATGAAAGATGAAAAAGTTCAAGAATAAGAAGGAGAGTTCCATGAAAAATGTTTTGCACTTTTTTGTTCATTTTTCCTGAGTTTACTTTTTTATTTACATGAAGAAGGCTTCAATTAAGAAAGAAAGGACAGTTCAAAGAAAAATGTTTTATGAAAAATGAAGTTCAGTTTTTTTCACTTGAAGAGGCCTTCAATTATTCAAGCATGGACTGTTGCATTATAGAAAAAAGGAAGTCCACTCAGCTTGCACTATTATTTATTTTATTCTGAGGATTCCCTTTTGGTTGACTTGAAGTAAAAACCTTAAACGTATTTGATTGCCTGGGACTACTTTCATTTATGATAAGAGATTGAATATGTGTCTAATATCTCGCATTTTAAGTAAAAACTTAAACAATTAGTTACTTTTTAAAAATGTGGCCATGACTTTTGCTCGGACCTTCTACTTGGGCAAAATGTAATAACCGGACCTTGGGGACTTTTAATTGAATACCCCTGCTCTAAGGTGAGTTCTTAACAGAAGAGCTGGCCCTTTGACACAAATAAAATGTATTTATTTAGAACTAAATTAAATATTTTGAATTAAGTATACAATTCACAAGACTAAAGATTAGACAAATAAATATGACCATACAAAAATCTTCAAAATATATACTGTGAAACACAAAAGTTGAAAAGTTTTGTTTTAGAAAAAAGTTCAGATGAATGAAACAACCAGCAATTTATTTATAATAAAATAAAACAAACATTCAACTACAGCCTCTTCAAAAACTCCTCAGTCCAGAGCACTTCTGAGGTTTTCTGTATATCTTTCCATTTTCTGCACTGCTTCCTTGCTCATGTTTTTGGTCAGGAAATGAGACACACCTGTTTCTCACTGATGAGACAAAAATGAAATATTACAATATTACAAAGATTCAATCAGCTGAGGGTTATACAGATAACAATAAAATAATAAATTATATAATAAATTAAATAATAATTATAATTATATAAATTATAAAACATCAACATGTCACATGCCTTCTCCAAACCCCAAACATAAGAGAGGATCAGAAGTTTCCCTGTGAACCTGTGTTGGGGTATTTGTTGTTTCTTCACCTTCTTTTTGCATTCCCACAGTTTGGTGTGTGGTAACACAGTACTATATGCCTGGTTCACATGCTGTATACATAATACACATAAACAAACACCTATGAAAGCACATCACTGAAAAATGTGTTGTCGTGGCGCTGTGTAGTTGGTACAGTTTGTTATCATAGGAAACACAACATCTCTCCCCAATAAGATGGAGGAACTAACAGCCCTAACCAGGCTAAAGAGCAAGTATGCAGAGTGCTGCATCACAGAGGCATGGCTAAATGAACTCACTTCGGACTTCGATAATTCTGGACAGCTTTCAACTTGTGGTAGCGGACAGCTGAAGACAGAAAAGCAGGGAGAAGGGGGGGGGGGCGACACACAGCAAAAATATAAAAAATAAAATACAATGCCTAGACCACAATGCTAGACCACATGCTGAAATCAGAACTGGGTTACTATAGGAACGACTCACCCTTTTGTACATGGGGATCCCACTCCACCAGCTGAGCCACCAGGATGCCCCTATTAATATATGTGTGTTTTATTATCCACCTTGTATACTGTGCCACTGTAACAATTCAATTTTCCTCTGTGTGGGACCAATAAATCTTATGTTATATAAACAATTAAACTGCTAAAGGTTCTGTTCCATGTTCTGTGAGTGCTGATATAGACCACAACAGCACTGAGATTTTTAACTGTATGTATTACTCTGTTTTACAGATATTTATGTTACATTAACTCTTTAAGCCCTGAGCCTATATTGGCTGTTTTTAAATCCTTTTGATTTTGTTTCTATATACCACGTAAAAAAATGTTTAACATGCCCATGCTTGGTATCTTATATATGGACAGAAATGCAACGCCTGCCGTCCCATCCTAAGAGTATAAGTGCACATTTATGCTTGGATAAACATATTTTCTACTATCAACCATTTAAATGATAAATGGATTGTACTTATATGTCTCCTTTCTAGTCTTCTGGCCACTCAAATCGCTTTACACTACATATCTCATTCACCCATTCATACACATTCACACACTGATGGCACAGCCTTCAGGAGCAATTTGGGGTTCAGTATCTTGACCAAGGATACACGCAGACTGGAGGAGCCGGGGATCGTACCGCACCGAACCTATATTTCAGGACAAGCATTTAGGATTTTATCGCCTCAGCAATTCCAGAAGTTGCTGCTAGCCTCATTTGGATTGCTGTGCTATTTTAGAGGGAGAAGACCATGTGAATGACAGGTAACATTAAACCAAGATAGAAACTCACTAAACCAAGATTAGAGAGTATCAGTATTCAGGAAAATACTTGAGTTGCTTGGCAACAGTGCAGTCCCAGTCAAACTGTGGAAATATTTGTCCTGGTGGAGCCAAATGAATTATTAAACAAACAAATTATATTTTTTGTCACTTATTACTGTTAACTAATAAACGGTGCTTGTAGAACTACTGTAAAATATCACACTCACAGTTGTAATATTTAACTGACCTGTGGGAAACTTTTATCTTTTGTCTTGAGAGCTGAATTCTTACTGCCAGCTTGTTGTTTTTGGACCAACCATCATCATCACCAACAAAAAAACAAGGACTGTTTACTGATTCGGACTGGCTGACCACTTGTGGGGAGTTGCCATGCCAGACATAACCATAGACATACCAGAAAATGAACCTGAACACATTAAACACAGTTTAATAATTTTTTTTCAAAATGGTGTTGACTTCTACACCAGTGCACCACACTAGGTGTGTAAAGGACTGGATAAAGCACTATAAACTAGTTACAATCACATAGTAGGTTGTCTTGTTTTAAATATACAGTACAAGTTTTGACATACCTTCTATTTCAATAGTTTTTTCTTAAGTCTTTATTTTTATTACCCTTTACGTTGTTGATGAACTCGAAATCATGAAATAACACCTGCTACTGTTGCCATGCTGTTTCAGTCACCAGCAAAGCACCCAACCTCATCACCATCATCCTCCACCATGCTTCACAGTGATAATGGTTTCTCTGCAGCAATTTGACCATAAAAGCCAGATTCACACAGTCTCCTCTGAACAGTTCATGTTGATGTGTCTCTGAAACATTTATGTGGGTTCTAATCTGAGGTGCTGTTAATTGTTGATTTCTGAGGCCTCTGAGGAGTGTTTTTGCGACTACACATGAAAATACATTCAGAGTTCTTGATATTTTATGGATTTGCTGATGTTCAGGTCTTGAATAAAAGAACTGCCCTTTCTCCCTTAGTTGGCTGTTATTGTAAATATTATTATTATTGTAAAAGCTCTTATTGTAAATATAAAATAGTAATAATCCCTTAATTATATTGTGCTTTGTTTAGATACACAGATACTTTACATGCAAAGAATGCTAAAAAATGGTTCCTTAAACCATTTCCAAAGAAACCTTAGTTAAGATAATACTACTAATACTAATACTAATACTAATACTAATATTACAAAATAATGTGTGTGGGGGAGCTTAAGTAAGTGCTTTTGTGAGCACCTTGTATTGCAGCCTCTGACATCATTGTGTGAATGGGTGAATGAGACAAACACACATAAGTGTTTTAAGTGGTTGGTAGAAAGGAGCTATTTTTTTGTTATGTCACTAATGAAAAGCAACTCATAAGATTCCACTTCACCTCATTTGAGGTTTTGACACTTGAAAAAAGTTACAAACATTATTGTATCTCAATATTTATTTTAATATGATTAAAACAAATTTTTATTATACCCTGTACTTTAACCTTTGTTTGTACCTTTGTAATGTTGAAAATGGAACCACGCCTTAAACACCAGCCAGCTCTTCTGTCTCCAGCCATTGTGAAAATGCTTTGAGGCTGACAGAGGAGAGAAGAGGCTCCAAACCTCAGCCTGTGATTACAGTTTTTGATGATTATAGTTTTTCAATAGAGTTGCAGGACTGCATCTCAGCCAACTCACCACACTTTGACTGCAGGGCGTTGTCCAAACAGCAGCCAGGATCTTTCCTGCACCGGAGTTCAGAGAACAGGCTATCTTTTCTCACCTTTGTTCTGCAGAACAAGAGCATGTGCTGGCTTGAATGCTTTTATGTTCAGACCACACTTTCTTTATGCTGCAACAGACAGAATCAGGAATGCAAAAAGAAGATAAGAAATTGAGGTCTCTTTTTGCTATTAGTCATTAAATCTCTCTAAACCTCTTGAATTTGGAGCTTGCTTCAACATTTCCTGGCCTAAAGTACTTTAATAAAAGGGCAGTTTTGAAACAAATTAGGACAAAGACAGAAAAAAGAAACTTTTCATGCTTGTTTAGCCTTTTTATACAAGAGGAAAAAAAGACATGGGACCACATCAGACAAGAAAACAATGCCCAAAGCTTGTAATTATGTTTGAAATGTGGTAACTAGAATATCGAGATTTCCAATTATTTTCAAAGAAGACAAGAAAGAAAACAGCCTTCAGGAGATATAAGTCTTTTCTTCACATGGTTCCACTTTACAGGCTTGAAGAGAAACAAACAAATTGCACCTCATTTTGTTGGGCTGGGTATTTTTAACTGCTTTTGGCTGGCAAAGCCACAGCACAATCAATTGCATGCTCAAGAACAGCACTGACTCTGCAGAAAAAGCTATACCATGTGTCTACAAACACACGCACACACACACCCACACACACACTCACACACACACACACACACACACACACGCACACACACACACGCACACACACTCACACACACACAGTGTACAGTATCCAGTGGTTTTACATGAGAAAGTTGCAGCTCTTTCCGTTTGTGGCCTGGCTTGACTCTCCCTAACAAGACTGAGTCAGCGAGTAGCAATAGCAGTAAACTGACTGGCTTGACTGGATGAATGTTGTGCCTGGGGGAATAATACTGACCACTACAACTATACTAAAGCTGGTTCAATTTACATGTAAGCTTAACATACATATGTATCACTCTGCATAAATACAGAGTAAGCTCCACACTTCTTTTGCCTCTGCATTTTGTCTGCAGCATACAATCCTGAGACACTCTTCCTGCAAAAGCCTGTTGAAACATAAACTTAACACTGAATCAGCCATATTACTATGCACTGTGTCAGTCTGACTGTGGTTTAAGGAGGTTTTCTTCTTATTCACTTCAGAAACCAGGTCATTACCATCAATGTATGTTACTAACTCTCTCTCTCTCTCTCTCTTCTTTCTAATACATTGAAGTTGAAGTGTTTGCTGGGAGCTGGTCAGTGACGGTGGGGGTAGAGAGGAGGTAGAGAGATATTTATCCTGTTGAAAATGAGCACTGGCAGTAACTCTTAATCACTGCTTAATAAAAAAGTCTTACTTGTAAATACTTGAATAATACTTGTTAGATCTTTTGACAGAAACCACTGATGCATTTTTGTAATAACAAAAAGTGCCCTAACAGCAAAAGTCATCAACTTAACAAGTCATGTGGTCTAATTTTCATCCAAATTAAAAGTTTATTTCACAAACAAGACCAAAATGCCAATGGGATTAGATAATTCCATCAGTCAAGGGTGTATGGAAACTCCAGATTTCCTCTTCCTTTGGAAAAGTTGGTACTAGAAGATTTTGTCAGGATAGCATATATTGTTATAAGCTGGTTGAAGAATCTATTGGTAGTAGAGGTTCAATTAAACTAGCAATAAAATATATTGTATTTATATAGAGAGAAATGTACACCTGCCCTATAGAGATGCATGACTTCTACTCACTTCTGGAATGTTTGCAACACAAAGAAGGCACAGTGGAGAGCTAATGGAATTCCTCCATTCAGTGACACTCAACTGAATACACAAAGACAGAGAAGGCCATAACTTGACATAGTGTTTACATAGTAAATAAGTTCTACATCATGTGTCCACCACATTGATCCTTGTAATTATTTCAACATTTCTGAAAATGTCATTAAGCTTAAAATGTATAAGGTCTAATAAATAAGGTTTATGTATAAAGTAACAACACACTATACCAAAGCTTTAAACATTTTACTAAAACATTTTTTTAATGCAGTGTATACTAATGAGCTAATAGTCTAAGTGTGACTAGCCATATACCCTGAGTATACTATATCATATTCTGTCCAATGAAAGGAGGAGAAATCATACAATCAACTCATCCATGTAATGGTCATGCAAAAACATAGGTGAATACACAGTAAATATTGCTTACTTTGTCATAAGTGAGTCTCAGAGTTAATTGCTGGGAGGACGTGTGCTCAGACTGGTTACTCCTCCCTCAGTGCTTTGCCTGCATTAACATTGTTTATGTAATGATACTATGTTTTCAGATGATTGCTGACCTTATTATTTTGGCTAATATGAAACCTCTTGCTTTCAGAATATACATTTGTGTATATATATAAGCTTGTTGTGTGTTTGTTGTGGGCTCAGTTTTCAAGGTTTCTGCCAGTTAAAATTTGGATTTTGAAGTGGGGTTTTCCAAAAGAAGAGAGTTTTAGTATAACAAGTCTTCAAGGTGTTGAAGGAGAAAATGAGGAACAAAGTTAGGGAAAGAATGCTTTGCTAGTGACACACATTTAACCTTCTCCCTCTGCTCCATCTCTGTATGACAATGCTGCAAAGTGTTGTTGTCCAACATGCAGGCCGTGGACCCAATCAGGAACATATAGGATGTGGTTGTGGTCGGGGACGCAAGTGAGGGAGAGGTGGTGGAAGAGGACAAACACAGAGAATGACAATGGAATGGTGTGCTGATCTTTTCACGCACCACTCAGTCTCCTGGAAATATGTTGTAAAGTCTCAAAATGCAGATTTATGTCTGTTAAGCATATGTAATACAAATAGCAAAGCCATGTTATGTTCTGTGACTTTAACGTTATGTGCCGGCGCGCACAGGATGTTGTGAGCATGCGCAGAAATAAACGGTCGGTGTGTTTTCCCGGACCAAAACGAGTGATGGCGGTCGATTCGTTTTTCTCCCAAGATGCTGGCAAGTAGTTAGCCTTCCACTTTGGCGACTGAGAGAGACATTAGACTAAAGAGAAATGTCTAATCCTACAATGTCCATAAGAAGACTGGCTGTAATTGTCTGAAGTATAACTACTTGTATGTCTAAAAGTGGTGGTCACCGCTGAGAAACCAGAGCCAAGACAAAATGCAGAAACGAGAATTGGAGATTTAGAAGATCAAAGTGCCACTGATAGCAAAGATTTGAAAAAGATAACTAAATAAGTAAACTAGCTACAAACTAAGCTAACCTGGAAGCCCATGGTAGGAGGAACAGCCTAGTCCTTTTTAGCTTGGAGGAAAGCCTGGAGAGACAATCCAGGCAAGATGCTGAGTGACATATTGTGTTATATCCTAGACCTTAAGGACAGTGATCTGACACCAGAGGTTGAAAGGCAGCACCATAGTCTATGTCCTCATCCGGGCACAACACACCTTCCAAATCCCTATATTGTATGCATGCTGAGATGGAGCGACAGGCAAATCATTCTTGGGGCCGTGGCAAAGAAAAAGTAACACAGTCCTGGAGACAGACATCGCTCCGGGTCTTTTGGGATCTTCCAACAGAGATCAGGAGGAAACATGTGGAATATGACAACATCAGAGGGAAACTCCGGAGAGCTGAACTGCACTATGGTCTGCAGTATCCCTCCCGTCTCATAGTTACCATCAGAGGTGAAAAATATTTCTACAACAATGTGTTGGATGCAGCTGAAGACCTGAACAAGAAATTGCCTGAGGTTTTTGGCTTGACTTGAATGAACGACATCTTCAGCTTTTATTATTGTCGTGGAATTAGAAATATGGGAAGGTATAGAGGTTACACTGTAACTCATATTCACTATTTATTTTTATTGGGTGCCTTGCAGCAACTCTGCAAAGGCAACCATTGTGTTTGTAGCTTTTCCTATTATTGGGGGCCTAACAGCGTAGCCTGTGAAAGCAATCATTGTGTTTTTCACAAACATAAAATTTTACAGTTAAAGATATGCATAGATTACATTACACCTCACAATCTGAATAAAATTGATAAATTGTGCGTTATCTAAATTTTGTTGGTATGGCTGTACAGTGGAGGGTACACCTAAGCATTTGCTGTGGCACTGCCCTTCTGTAAAGAGGTTTTGGGTGAAGGTTATTGAAAGTTTGTCTTGAGTCCTTGTCCTTGTGTACATAAAACATGCCTGCTGGCATATATATTGGGTGTAAATCTGAAAATTGCAAAAATCTAGGATGGTACAAAGAACTGTTGCCTTGGCGTTTCTGTCAGTCAAACGAATAATTTTGTTGTATTGGAAAGAACGTAAGCCAAATTGTTTTAGCATGGAGAACTGGCACAAAGACTTGAATTTGTTGTCAATGGAGCAAGCCGCCTCCATTCTAGTAGTGGAGGATGGTGGGTTCGTAGAGCTATTTTGGAACTTGACTTGAATTAATTGATTCATATTGCAGACATTTCATTCCTAACTTCTCTGTGCTTGAACGTCCTTTAAGAGATGCCACACATGCCAGGGGCCTCACAGCCTCCTCCAAAATCACCTGGAAACCAGAGGCTGAGACATCTTTTGTCAATTTGAAGAAAGCTCTACAGTCCGCTCCAACTTTAGGGTTCCAGACCCCAATAAACCATTTGTCCAGTGTGTGGAAGAAAAGGAGGGATGTGTGACAAGTGTTCTGTTACAAAAACATGGATCACAGTTAAAGCCTGTTGCTTATTTTTCATGCACTCTTGATCCTGTTGCTAAGGCTTTACCTCATTGTTTGAGAGCTGTAGCAGCAGCAGAACAAGCCGTTCTGGCCTCACATGATTTTGTGGGTTCTACAGAATTAACTTTTTTAAAGAGTTAATTCCTTGTTCCGCATGCAGTCTCAGCTCTCTTATCAGAACAGAAGACTTCTCATCTTTCAGCAGCAAGATAGCTCAGGCACCACACAACACTCTTACTTCTTGACCTTGAAAGTCTTGTTCTTAGCCTCACTCACCCAACCTGGAAAACATTAGAGTCAATTCTATTTGTTATAGTATATCGTGCTACTGGCCTTTACTCTGAATTTTTATCTGAATTTGCAGAATTTGCATCATGCTTGATCCTTGAAACAGATAAAGTAATTATTGTAGGTAATTTTAATATTCATGTGGACAACCACAATGATAGTCTTAGTACTGCATTTATCTCTTTATTAGATTCAATTGGCTTCTGTCAGAGAGTGTAAATAAACCGACTCATTGTCTGAACCACACTCTTGATCTTGTTCTCTCATATGGCATTGAACTTGATCATCTAATAGTCTTCCCACTGAATCCTCTTCTATCTGACCATTTTTAATAACCTTTGAGTTCATATTTACTGGACTATAAGCCTTTTTGCAGAAACTCCTACAGCAGATGTTTATCTGACAGTGCTGTAGCCAAATTTAAGGAAGTGATTCCTTCAGTATTGAATTCAATGCCATGTCTCAATGTAGCAGAGGACTTGTCTGCTTCCTTTAGCCCCTCACAAATAGATCATCTTGTTGATAGTACTACAGGCTCATTACAGACAGCTCTCGACTCTATTGCAGCCAGCAGACTTGCAAATGAAAGCAAATGGGACGTAATTCTGAATGCAAATGGCGTGCCACTAAACTGGAAGAATCTCGTTTAGTCTGGCAAGATAATCTTCAAACATACAGGAAGGCTCTCCGTAATGCCAGAACAGCCTATTACTCTTCTTTAATAGAGGAAAATAAGAACAACTCCAGATTTCTCTTCAGCACTGTAGCCAGGCTAACAGAGAACCACGTTTTTCCTCACTGGAACCGAGGATCTAAGGACAGAAGGTGACACTCCCTGTACAGATTGTAAAGCCCTCTGAGGCAAAATGTGTTTTGTGACTTTGGGCAATACAAATAAAATTTAATTTGATTTGACCTGCCACGTGTCACAATCAAAAGATGCACTGTCTTAAATCCAGCTACTCTTTTGCCTCTCCCAACTGATGGAGAGCCACATAGCTGTGAAGCTGAAGTTCAACAGATATGTACTGTACACCATGACCTGACCTTTCAGACACACCCCTGAACAAACCTGACCTAGTTTTCTATGTGGATGGGTCTGCTTCAAGAGACCCAGACACAGGACAATGTCAGACTGGTTATGCTGTTGTTGATGATCATGGTGTTGTTCAATTTTCTCCTCTGCCTTCTCATTACTCAGCACAGGCAGCAGAGTTGGTGGCCTTGACAGAAGCATGCAAATTGGCAGAAGGTAAAACCGTGGAAGTGCCAAATACTTCAGTTTCTGCTACTTGAGGCTGGCTACAGAAAAAGTCAATCTCTATAAGCCTCCATGCCACAGCCGCCAAAATGTTTAACTTCACAGCAGAAATCGATGTGTTTATTGCCTTGTACAAAATATGGTTTTGGTCTCTTTAACAAATTCACCTGTTCATGACTGTACTGAGTCACATTTCTATTTGTCTCACCTATTCAAATTATATTAAGGCTTAAACCCGTGCAGTAGAAAACACTATAGAAAATGTTTATAGTGCAATGTTTAAACATGGAACCATCATCAAGCAGAATGCAAGTGAACTCTAGCTCACTGTAGCTCATCTTTAACTGAGTGTCAGTGGAATGACCTGATAATCAGTGCAGGCATTTAGACAGATACTGTCATCAGAGTGTAAAAGGATATCATAGCCATGTCATACTAACATGTAGACATGAACCATCCTATTACAGGAATGAACAGGCTACAGGAAGTTGAAGTCATTTGGATGGACTAGTTCTGCACAACCTCATTGGGTGGAGAGTTCTCTTGTTTTGTTGTTATGCTGTACAATCTCAACATGTGGAGCAGTTGTTGTAGTAGCAGACTAAGAATAGTACTGAGAATAGTTGCTACATTTATTATCAATGCTTGTCACAACAACAACAACTGCCAAAACAAAAGAGCAAAACAAGTACAAAAAGGTCAACAGTTTTGTCGAATTGAAATGTATGACATGATTAGTGTCGGGAATAATAGAAATTAATTTAATTATAAAATGATCTAGAAAGGTGAAGCTCTGTGCTCTTTGCCACCCTGTATAATGATGGCTCAATTTTTCCTGTGAGTCACTTAACAGTTATTGGCTGTTGAACTGATAAAAGTGATATCAGGTTTCATGATACGAGAAAACCGAGCTAAGCTAAAATATACATTCTACTCTAGGCTGAAAGATGAACAGTATTAGAAAATTGGACACCATTGTGTCTTTACAGCTGGTACACACACACACACACACACACACACACACACACACACACACACACACACACACACACAAAAAAAAAACATTCTGTGGAGAGTGTATCCCCAGTGGACATACAGAGGTCAGCCATGTCAGAATTTAGCCATAGGCAGGGAGACAGGAAATGGACGAATGACTACCATTCCATGTCTGCTGTGTGTTTACACTGATGTTACAGCCACATCCACATGCTGCCTTTCATCTGTTCTACCAAGTTGTAAAAGATACAACATGGAACATTTCCACATAAGTATGAGCTGGCTAACTGTGTAAAAAGGAGTTTCTACATAATACACATAACAAGTGTTAAGGGTGCAGCGCTGCTTGATTGTATGTTATTTAGTGTAATGCCTTTACATTGATGGTCCAAAGTTTGAACAAAAGCAATATAATCTGGGACCAACTTTATAAAGATGTTAATAAACACTACACCTTAATAAAGGGAAGAAACTAATTTTACTAATTACTAACTTAATTTATTGTTAGCTAAATCAAACAGGTCCTGCTTAGAGTCAAATAATAGACTTATGTGACTGCAAATACTTCATAATGAAAATCACATGAAACAGACAGAATAAGCTCTTTAACTTTGTTCCAGCAGCCGGTAAACCCTTTTACCATGTATGATTGGATTAAAATAAACACTCCCATGTGCTAACAGCACTCGAAACTCTCAAGACAGATAAGTGTCTGTGGTTCTCCAGAGTAAAAAAAAACAGACACAGACACAAAATTAAAACCCAATAATAATAATATTTATTCGGTAAGGATCACTGTTAGTGTCTGTTCAAGGAAGGCAGCCTAATTCTCTCCATGTTGCCATCTTCGTCATATCAGAATATACAAAGTCTTACACAGGAAACTGTGATGACGTGAGAGTTCAGGAATTGAACTGCCCTATGAGAGCTGCACTGCAGGATGTGCTGGGGTCAACAGGGACATGTTCCAATCCGGCTCTGGAAGTAGACAACCTTCATTGCAAAGCTGGCCAATGATATCATCAGTACAGTGTCTGCATAGACATTTCCAAGCATGGGTAGATAGATTTGTTTGCACTGCTTTTGACAAAGATGCCACTCCTTATGACTCACTACTAAGCATAGGAATACAGGAAGGCAGGGTGCACTGTCAGGCACTATGATATAAATAAATGTGGCTGTAAAGGATTACACAAGACAACATTACTGCTGAAAAATCACAGTAAGCACAATTACTGATAATTGAGTCTTGGATTAAATATGAAACCTTTATGACATCAGCTTGTACAGGGAACAGTGGGACACTCATTCAGTCATCCACAGTGGTGTCACAGAGCTGCTAACAGGTTAAATGCTAACATCATAGGTGACATATTGTTTTTCTAATTTTTAAGACAATATTTAATTATTGTCTCAACATCAGGTCACAGCTCAGGGTGCCAAAAATGATTTTAGAGGATCTACATAAACACAGCAGAGCTGACTTTATCTTTTCAGTTTGTATTTCTCTGGAATGGATGATTATTTTTCTTTCTTATTATGAGCCCCAGCAAAGACAGATGAACAAACACATTCATTATATTATCAGATAGAATTAGATCATTATTAGGTGCTCGGTAAACTATGCTCAGTTATTTGTTTTGGTCAAGATGAAGCATGAATACGCACACTGGTTGTGTTAATGTAAGATCTGTCTTACACTATGAATTGTTGGATTGTTTCAGTTTAGACTCTTCATAAACCTACTCTCGGACGCCAGGTTAAGTTCTAAAATTGGGGAGCAAACTTGGAAAGATACCTAATCAGTATCTCCAGTATTCAATTCAAATGAGTTCAATTTTATTTATATAGCACCAAATCATTATTAAGTGTCAAGTTGTCTCATGACACTTTCCATACGCAGCAGGTCTAGACCGTACCCTTTATAATATTATTTACAGAGAAGAACCATTCTACCATGAGCAAGCACTTGGTGACGGTGGCGATGAAAAACTCCTTTTAACAGGAAGAATCCACGTGAACCTGATGAGACAAGAGAGCACAAAAAACAAAAACTGTGGGGAAGAAGTTTAGTTAGTAACATGCATTAACATGCATTGATGAGACATGAATGTTTACAGACGAAAATGGAGAGAGGAGAAAATAGAATAGTTCAGTGCACCATTTGAAGTCCCCCACCAATGCAAGTGAAAGTTATTATAAATATTAGCTTTTATTAATTATATTAACCCTTACATATTAAGAGGTTATAGCAGAAAGACTTACTATTCAACAGGCTGTTGATCAGATCTTCCATGATGAGGAAGCTGGTAGTAATTTGGAGGAGGATGTGTCAGATATAGGTGGTGTAGAATCTAAAAAAACATCATAGTGTTGGTGTAAAATCCTTAACACCAGCTCAGAGGGGAATGAAAACATCAGATCATTGTTCCATGTCTTTGGAGTGAACACCTCCTATTATTGTTGTGATAGGAGGTTTGGGGGGGTCCAGATCTATGTGTAGTCCAATCTTAGCTTCATGGGGAGGGCCTCTGACAACTGGGTGTGGAAGCAGCAGCTGAGGGAGATCATACATAGAAGCTTTAAGGATATCTGCTCTATGATTTATGACTTCTTACACTCAAAATGATTGATATGATGGGTACATTCGAGGTTTGTGCTGGATTTCCATCTTTACTGCAAGTTGAATGTACATGAATACTTTCATAACTGTTTCATAACGGAATTCAGTGGCTGTCAGTGGTGTTTGAAACAGCAGCCAGCCTGGATTTCAAATTCTTTTGGATGCTTTTACTGTCCCTATACAGTCCCTCTATAAAGTACAATGAATATTTTTTTTATGATTCATTCATTCTAAAATTGTTTTAGAAGAAAAAAGAAATCAATAAAAGTAACCTAAGTAAAAACTGAGATGCGATGTGAATCAAATCAAATCAAATAAAATTTTATTTGTATAGCCCAAAGTCACAAAACAAATTTAGCCTCAGAGGGCTTTACAATCTGTACAAGGAGTGACACCCTCTGTCCTTAGACCCTCGGTTCCAGTGAGGAAAAACTTTCCCACAAAAAACCCTTTAACAGGGAAAAAATGTGGAAGAAACCTCAGGAAGAGCCACAGAGGAGGGATCCCTCTCCCAGGACGGACAGACGTGTCACATGTCACATGTACAGAACAATCAACACAAACATATTGTACAGTTACAATGAATGATAATAAGCAGCCATCATACTGAAAACTGTATGCACATGAAGTAGAACCAGGAGGTGTCCATGTAGTGATAGAGTTTGAAGTTGTAATTCACTGTAAATTAAAAGACTGAAGACATTTCTGAGTTCACTAAGATGGCTTCTTGTTTCCCTCACTCACTACCCCTTCTTGTGTTTGAGCTCTTCCTAATGAAGATGCAACAGAGATGCAACAAACGCTCAGGCTAGATATTATGGGATTACTAATAATTATACATTTGCTGAGCTCCAGGTGGCAAGTCTTTTCAGAGGCTTCCTAATTTTGTAAGTGAAAAACGACCTTGGCAAAGCAAAAAAGAGGAAAAGTGTTTTTAACATTTACTCAAAATTCAGATTTGATCTTTATATCTTTTTAATTTGATCACTTTTACTTTTGAAATCACTTTCAGGATTGACGTGAAAAACAACCGTAGCCTTGTCATAATGTATGTTATTGTACCCTCAGCTCTTAACTACATCATAAAGCCTGCAGAAGATGATAGTAATTATCTCAATGATTTAAGTACCCCTTAGGACAGGAGAATAAAGATTTGGCTACAACATAAGTGAGTGTGGATATCAAATGAGAAATATCATTATTTACAGTGTGATCTCAGCAGCCAGCCAGGCACTAAAAGAGGGTTTGATGTTTGTACTGACATCCACAAACTGAGATAATTATTGCTGTGAGGCTGAATGATGATACAGCACAGAGCTGATCACACTATCTCACTGCAGACGGAAAATAAAGAGACAGACAAAAAAGAAGACTGTCTAGCTTGGATACACAACAGCATACACATACATTGATAGAAGTTTGTGCGTGTGCTCACAAATGCAAGTGTGCCTACACGTGTCTGTTGACATTATTCGGGTCGCATGGTCGCATTCAGTACTCTTGAGCTTTGCTTATGAGAACAGTAAATGCCGTCATGGGTTGCTTCTTCATGTAATTGCCTTCCCAACTCCCTTTGCACACAACACACACACACACACAAATTATCAAATTGCACCCTCCTTGCTACATCAGTTTACCTCACGATTGCTGAGTACAAATAACAGTGCAGACAGGCTTCATTACCAAGGAACAGAGAGCAGGGGAAACCACACTAAGGACAGATGTTTCCAACCATCTATGGTTGTAATTTGAACTCTGTGGAGGAGCCTATTGTCTGAGAGGCTAATCCACTCAGGATAAAAATACAACAATCGTTGTTCAAATTAAACTTTTTGCTACAAATGAATCAACATCTGCAGTGCCTTGAACCTGGTCAGTTAAAGGGAAAACACACTGCATATACTTTGTTGGAACCAGTATCATGTTGTCTTAGGCTGCCAACATCTTGACAGTTAGAAGAAGCTGTGAAGATTCAGAATAAAACTGGCCTGGCGTACTTAGTTTGACAGGCATAGATATTTTGAAAAGTCTTTTTTAATATTGTGAGTGGCACAAACTAAATTCCATTAACCTCCGTTATTAAGTTGTGTTGTTATGTTGACAGTTTTTCATGATAAAAGCCTTGTTAAGAAATGAAGACTTTTTGTCCTATTAAATTCTAGAGGGCTTTTCATTTGAAACACATACAGGATGTGTTTTGTTTATATTATAAGTGCTATGGATGAACTTTAACAGGACAAATGACACCTTGATACTTAATGCTTAATAATATGATAATGAATGACTTGGCAGTTTTCAGGGACAGATGTATATTAGAGTTACAGTATGCTGAAAACTCTACTCAGATGAGGCTAACACTAAATGTGTGGCAGACACATTTTTCTGTCTGTTTTTAATTTGCCAGAAATCACAAAATCTTAGTGGGTTAAGCCTGAACACCAGACTGGATTGGCAAAACCACAAACCAACCTCACCTTAGTGTTGCTATATATGATAGTACTAAATTACCTTCATTTACCAGTGAGCATAGCATAAGTATTTAAACATTATGCAGTTTCCAGTAACTGGTGGTTCATCCACTTATTAGATGGGTGGCGTGACCATTTCTACATCTATCAAAAAAGATACTCTATTACAGAAATGATGCACTACATGTGTCATATACAGGAACACTGGATTTGTTCACTTCAGATCATTTTGAGGTATAATGGAACATGAGCTCTACAGGTAGATTGTTTTGGTCTCAGCAGTAATGCAGATGCTTTACCACTGTGTGTCATAGTGAGTTTTATTGTTTCCTATAGCCAGAGCTTTCAGCTATTAAGCTCCTCTTCTGTGGAACAACCTACCATTCATGGATCGTGGATGCTGCTGTGGTCCTGCATGATGTCCACTACATATATTATTACTGTCATTATTGCTACCATATCTCCATTACAGTTTATAGTTGATGATTTACTGCTGCTGTGCATCTGTGTCTCTCTATCTCTATCACAGCTTCCACTGCTACTGTAATCATTCTACCATTTATTGTAATTCATTGTCATTTTATCAGAATTAGAATATTAGAATTATTATATTTACTATTTTAATATAATATAATATTTAATATATTTATATTATTTACAATAATATATGAAAGGCGTTACTTTAAAAACTCCAATGTAAAACTATAATACAATAATAGAAATAAAAAAATAAATAAATAATAATACTCAGAAACCAGATGAAAGTGCTATCTAACTGTAATCTAAATGGTAAATGGACTGCACACCCGCCCTCATCTAAAAGTGAATACAGAAAGGGAATAAAGCAACAGACACCAGCAACTTTTTAGGAAGGCCAACAAACAAACACACACACAAAAGACTTGACCAGTTTGTATCCCAGTGGAACAAAAGAAGCTAATTTTGTTGTTAGCCTTCCAGAGACATCAGAGGATTTGTACCCTGCTGGCCTCCCTCCAGACAGTAATACAGAGCTGCTCCTCTGACCTCCTGTGAAACATTCCTGAAGGACATCCTGAAGACGAACAATGGCAGAGAACAAAGTTTGTCAACGGTTCCCAAGCTCTCCTCCATCCCATACTCAACACTAACAATAATACCAGGATGGATATGAAACCTACCAACGCAGGACTGTTTTTTTTTTTCTGGTTGACAGCAACACCCTTCAGCTTCAAACACATCTGTTCAGACACATTAATCACATTTGTTTCAGGTTCAAAGAAAACTGTTTGCTGAGACTGTCCAGTCTGACTTCCATTCTGTATACTTGAGATAATCCTGGGATAATGTAGTGACCGAAAAAAACATTTAAAAATCTTAAAGATATCACAGGAGTTTTTCATTTTCCTTATAGAAATTCTGTACTTTTTACTCCACTACATTTACTAATACTAATACTACTTCCTAGTAACTTTGCAGATGATAGATTTTAAAAACCTATAATGGGCATATTAAATGCAGTGCATTGTTGGTCAATTTAACAACCCACCAGTATGAAAAATGAAAAAATCTCACAGCACAGATTTTATTGATTGAATACCATCATGTGGATGATTTGATTTGATCTGTAGACTAAACCACTGCTGTAAAGAATACAAAAGATGTGGCCTTTAAAATATAAAGGATTCTATCCCACATTGTCTATGTTTTTTTTTTCAACACGATGCCAATCCGGAATGACTGCATACTGTACCTTCAATGAGGTTCTTGTGTCCTCAGTGGCTAGATATGTGTGAGAAACTTCTGTTTATGTTCAGCTTTCACTACTTTTGTAGCTCCTGTATGATTTCTGCAGCATTGTGCAGTGCAGTCACTGTTGCAATTTTGGAACAGGCAAAACACAAAACCACATACACACTTTGTGAGATCATGTCTATTGGTGTGAGTAAGTATCAGGATACCAAAATAAAAGAAGCCAGGCTGAGAGATGTGGTTTGGTTTTGCATGCGTTTCCGTGCATACATACAGTATGTGACCACATGGCTCCTCCCGTAAGATCTAGGAACATTTTCTAAACTTGATTAGGGATGTCTGCATACCACAGTTCACTGCAAGCTTGCAGCACAGCCATCTGCTTCTGTTTGTCCTACACACAACACAGATTTTTATCTCCACTTGAAACAGTCCAACTTCCAGCTTTGTCATCATTGCAGATGAAGATTAGCCTAATACAGGATTTAGCAGTTTGCAATTAAACTGAAAACAAATGTTCTTTTAATCATGACTTTATTCCACACTGAAATATTTTAACAACTATTGAATGGATTTAAAAAGAAATGTGCACAGACATCCGTGATCTCCCAGAGGATGTGACTTACTGACTGCAAAACTTTAACATCAGCTGAGAAAATCAGTACGGCTTTGCTCATGAACAGCCTCACAGAGACGCAAGCATGATAGACTCTTTTTAAGTTTTACTTTGCCATCCTCACCGAGTGTTGCTCATGGTGGTATTTTTTGTTCTCTGTAATTAATATTATAAAGTGTATGTATAGGAGTATGATCTAGATCTGCTCTGTTAGAAAATGTCATAATATAACCTCTGTTATGACTTGAATTCAAAGGAACCCTGACAGTTCAAGAAACATAATCTGTTGTATGGTTAACAAACGTATTTGTAAGAGAAAAGTAAAATTATCACCAAGACTGTTCATTGTAAACATCCATCATAATTTACAGACTGCTCTACAGACAGACTCCTGCTTTATCTTTGACATCCTGTACTTATATGTCTGCACACAGCTTTCCAGTGCAATGGAGTGTTAGATAATCTGGATAAACTATTGGCCTTGGTTTATGAATGGTTGTGTTTCTTCAGACTTCACTCCCAGATATGAGCATTATTTTGGCAAGTTCTAGGTTATTATAACAAAAAAATAAAATAAGTCCAAATTTATAAATAAAACATACTCATCTTTTAGTATGCAGAAAGTACAGTAATTTCCTCTAAAATAATGTTTGGAAAATATGCAGTGGGGAAAAGGAAAAACACGGCTACTTAACAAATGTACTTAAGTTAAATACTTCCTACCTCTGATGTTAACACCTTAAAACCATTGTAAAAAACAAAACAAAAACATGTTTCCTATTTTGCAGTTCAGCATAAGTTGCCACTGTCTCCCTCAGAGAGAAGATCTGGATTTGATGGACTCTCCCTTCTATTTATTTGACTTAACACATCTGCTCAAACAACCAAGTTCAACAAAGATCAGAGATTGTTTATTGATGGAAACAGCCATCTGCCCCGCCTGAGATCTTTGTTATCTCCCTCCCAGCAGTGTTCAGAGAGATAGCAATAACAGTAAG
This sequence comes from Nibea albiflora, assembly GCA_014281875.1. Lineage (NCBI taxonomy): Eukaryota > Metazoa > Chordata > Actinopteri > Sciaenidae > Nibea > Nibea albiflora. Next base: position 520,671 of record JABGLX010000053.1, on the reverse strand, counting down.
GTGAATCCTTTCCAACAGTGCAGTCACTACTGAGCTCTGGTTCCATGCTGCTGCACCCCACTGAATCAGCAGGTGCTGGGATATAGAGGAGAATGAGAAAACAGCAGAGACTGTTATTCACCACCCCCAACCCCTTTGCTGTTACCTGCTTGAACTGCCTGAGCAAGCATGGGAGTTAAGGCAGAATATGTGGTAAGGAGACTTGGATCCATGCTAGACTGAAAAGCTGATTAAGACCAAATCAGGCACTATGGCAAAAATGCGGGGTTTCCCATTCATTTGAACAGAGTTAATACATCTAGGCAGGGATGGTAGGTATGAGTCACAGTGTATGCCAAGAAAAACAGAGTAGCCCACGGCGCACAACTTGAACCAGAATCAACTTTTGGAGAAACACGTGTCTGGCTCTGCTGAATAGTGAGTCCACTCTGCTGAATAGTGAGTTCTCAGGAGACTTCATGCTTACAAACCGTCTTTGGAGAACAGAATGCAATAACTAAAGTTGCACCATGTGGCATGTTTGGTACTTGTGCTGTGTGTGTGTGTGTGTGTGTGTGTGTGTGTGTGTAGAAATGAAGAAATAAAAGAAAAATGATAAAACCAAAATTCAATCAAAATGCGTGCAAGAGCAAATCCACATTTAGACAGATAGATTTAGACAGAGACATTTAGATTTTAAACATTTAGCCTAAACAATAAAGCATTGAAGGATAAAATAAGCAGTTGCATATGCATTTACTATACAGTTGGTCCAAGTCAACTTTTCAACTTTGATCATAAGTCAAATCTGAATCTGAATTACTGGCTCAAATGTAGTTGTACAACTGTCATGATAACACAGGAACTGACCCAAAATGCAGGCTCAGACTCAAGTTAGCAATAGAACGGGATTTATTTGTGATGTGGGAAGAAAGGGGAAGGAGATGGTCCGATGATGATTAGGAGGAGGGAATGGCTGAGGTGAAGCAGTGGGTGGAATAGATGGTGGAGGCACGGAATGTGGGCTGTCCAGAGACTGTTGGTGGAGAGCAGGCAGGTGATGATGGTGGTGGACCTGAGCACAAGAGGATCAGAGATTAGAAATGGACTAGGAAACCAACAGGAAACACAAAGAACAACAGTTAAGGAGGTCTGAACTAGACTACCACATTAGCTGAACAAACGATCTGACAAGGCATGGGAGGAAGGCCAGGGTTTTGAGGTGATGAATTGATGGAAGGCAGGTGAACTGAAGAAGGCAGGTGAGTTGAAGAATACCAGGTGTGCTTCATCCGTGATGAAGGAAGGACCAGGGAAATGTGCCACGCCCACAATACACAAACACAGAGACTAACAAGGAGAGACTGACAAGTAAACACCAGAAACACAAGGATGGGGGAGCAAGGGGGAACAGAGGGAACCAGTCACAACTGCCATTGTGACAACAACTCTACAGTCCATTTAACTCTGCTTTTATAATGTGTTACACTTCCTATTCTGTTCTCTGTCATGCACAAATCAAATTTTGCTGTTATTAATCTAGCTAATGAACCCTGTAGGATTGACTTGTAGACTGATTGACCCCAGTAATTGGGTCAAGGGTCAAGAACCCTGAATGGGAAGCATTTCATATTAATATCAATATGCCAAATATTGCATTAATCTATCATATTCTTTCACAGCGCTCTGTCATGTTTTCATAAACCTATTGCAGTGAATATTCAGAATTCAGCTCCTGTCTGGCAGGATATGACATCAGAGCAGTTCAACAAGAGTCATCCAGCATCACTTCAAATAAATAACCATAGTCATGTAACCTTTAAATAAAACACTCACAATTGGTGTATGTGTGTGTGTGTTACTCATCTGCTGAAACAATACTGGGAAGCAGATAAATGAGCTGAGGAAAGACAGGAAGGATAAGAGAGTTAATTTTCTTCCTCTCTGGTTGTTGGCATACATTGACCTTGTGGGAGTACACAAAGAGAAAGACACAGATGGTGACATGAACCAATATAGCCAGCTTCCCTTCACTGTTTTCACAGACACAAACACACACACACACACACACACACACACACACACACACACACACACACACACACACACAGACACACAGACACACACATACTATAGAATGATAGGCCCTCAAAGTATCCCACTGACATAGATCAGTTGTGAAATAACATTAACATTGCTAATATTTCACTGGATGTGTGTGATGGTCTTTCTTCACTGTCTTCAGTGGGCAGGGCTCACAAAATGACCTCTTGGCCAGCTGCTGGAAAATCTAACCCGAGACACACTAATCAGACCTGCCCTTCCGTGCCTCTCCTCTCCCTATTGTCATAGTGTTCTCTCTGCCCTGTGATTCACTCAAACCAATGCCGAAATCACAGGAATATTGATGCAAGCTGCAAAAGTTACAGTCTTATTTTTTGTGTTGATACTGTACCAGTACAGTACGGACAAATACATACATGTAAGTACTAGGTAAATGTGTATGAATGGTTAGCTCCTCAAAATGATGAGCAGTTGGCACCTTGTATGCAGCCAATGCCAACAGTGTATGAATGTGTGAATGAGATACGCACTCTAAAGCTATAAAAGTACACTACAGGTTTAGTCCAGTTCTGTGATAGTGGCTTTGACAGAGGTAGATGCAGTAGGGAGGAATGATTTTCTGTATCGTTCCTTAAAACAGCAGGGTTGGATGAGTCTGTTGCTGAAGCTGCTCTTTAGCTTGTCCAGTGTTTTGTGGAGGGATTGTCTATGATTGCCAGCAGTTTTGCCAGCATCCTGTCCTCCACCACCTCATCCAGGGTGACAAGCTTAGAGCCAACAACAGACTCTGCTTTTCTGATGAGTTATGCCTCTGTATTGGTGGAACAGTACAGTTTGTTGTCCAATATGACACCCGGTTACCTGTATGACACTATATCCACATCCGTCCCACTAATGCAGACAGGAGAGGGCAGGGGCTTGTTCCTCCTGAAATCCACCACCATCTTTGTCTTTGCCACGTTCAGCTGCAGGTGGTTCTCCCCACACCACTCACAAAGCACTCGACAAGGTCCCTGTACTCAGCCTCCCTACCGCCCTCAACACGCCCCACAATACACCCACCTGTGTGTTCTCCAGTTTGGACTTCAGTAGTCTGCGCTGGATGATGTTGATCTGGACTGAGGTGTTTGTCCAGGGAGGAGTAAGCCTTCTGTAACATGGGGCCGATATGCGAACTGTAGGCGGTCTTGTGATGGGCACACCAGCAGTCTGAGGTGTGCCAGGATCAGTCTCTCCATGACCTTCATGATGTTGGCCTGTAGCCACCTGGACAACAGGATGTCATTTTTTGGGCAATGGGACCAGACAATGGGACCAGACAGGATGTTTTCCAGAGCACTGGCACCCTCTGAAGATTTAGACAGAAGGAGTGCTGGATGACTGAGCTGGCTGGAATGTGCCTTCAGCACACTAGATAATTAGAAACCTCGCTATATGTAGTGTTGTTTTTATATGGCTGTTTTTATTTGTCAAAACATGTCAAATATATACAGTATGGGGTGGTTGGTGGCGTAGTGGGTTAAGCAGCCGCCCCATGTGTAGAGGCTACAGTCCTCGCTGCAGCTGGCTCCGGTTCGACTCCCGCATCGGACAGCCATTTACTGTGTGTCACTCCCCCTCTCTCTGCCCCTGCTTCCTGTCTATCTTCAGCTGTACTATCATTAAAGCTATAAAAAGGCCAAAAAAAAAATTATATATATATATATATATATATATATATATATATATATATATATATATATATATATATACAGTATGTCACATATATTTAGCATACATATATATACATACATACATATTATTTAGGATCTCCCTGCACATGCAAACTATCTTTACTCATACACAGATCTGAAAGCCTTGCCTTGGGGTTCTGAGCAGCATGCCTCACACCTTTGTGGTTGTAGGAGGTGTTTTGACTGGGTCCAAAAGAATTTGCTGATGGCTCAGGGCTCCAGGGCTCCACCATAATAACAGCCACATTCCCTCTGGGTACTGACCAGCAATGATGGAATGCAATTAGCACCTATTAGAGAGAACCTGGAGGCAGCCTGTCAGGCCCACTGGCATACCCAAGCTACCAACTCAGACTCTGGTAACATAGTACACTATACTATACTATACTATACTATACTATACTATACTATACTATACTATACTATAAAAATGAATATAATAAAACCACATATGTCAGAAAAGTAAATGAGAGTAGGATCAATCTAAAATTTCAATAATATTTCCTAATAAAATGTTTGAATGTGCACTTTTGTACATTTTTTTCCCTAAAATATCTATCTGGAAATATTTTTCCAGATAGATATCTATATAATAACATAGATAGACATTTTAACATATATAATTGATTTAATTTAGCAATTTAGAAAACCTAAAGGAAGAACAAAACGTCCATAAATGTAAAATGTGCCCACTCTAATTCTCTGTAATTACATTTGGAGATGATACATTGTAAATCAGATGCAAATTATGTGGAACGTTTTTGCCCAAAAACCATGCAACCATCTGAGGTTTCCATCTAAATGAAACAATTTACTAGTTTGAGCACAAGCAGGAAAGGTGACAGTTAGTATTAGTTAGTATGTAACTGTAGTATGTTTTCTGATAAGCTTGCAAACATGTTGATGTTTTTTTTTCCCCAAAATTCTTTCTCCAAACTGCATGAACAAGACTATGATAACTACTCAAATTTATGTTGTGGCAATGTTAAGTGGAAGCTGGTATCCCTGTTTAGTGGAAATTTGAAACATTTTGAACATTAGAATGCAGGCCTAATACTATATAGCACTCTTTAGCTGCAAATGCAAATCAAACTGTTTGGAAGTCAGATACAGAAATGGCATGAACAAACAATTTAACTACCTAGCCTACTTTACCCTTTTTAAACCAAGTAAAACGTAACAAATCTGAGCAAATTAGCAACCTTTGGGGTGGAAAACGCTCTGCTTCTGAAAGGCTCCTGGTCAGGCATGAAGCAGTGTAGTTGCTGCAGTGTTTGATTTCTGTGAGGGGTTTTATATTATCCATTAACAATCACTAGAAACAGATGGTCCACCTGTTCTTTCCAGAATTTTAAGTGTTCAATGAAGTAAATAAATCCTACCTGGAGGATTAAACCCTGAGGAGGAACAAAATATCTGTAGGCCTACTAATTTGCATGGCAATCTATTCAATGCTTTATACATTGAGATATTTCATAAATAAATATTGAGTAGCACAACTGCAAAGAACGCTGTCCACACTAAGCTAAATCTAATAAATGTCTTTTCCTCTTTTTGACTTTTCATCTACACCAGGGGTGGCCAACCAGCCAGGGACTTGGAGCCAAAATTTTTACTGTGGTACTGCAAAGAGCCACATTATGTACGCGCACACAGACACACACACACACACACACACACACACACAGAATGAAATATTAACAATTTAGCATGTCACAAATGTGCTAAAGAAGTGTCACATAACAGACAGAAAGGCTTGCCTTTTCGTTCAATAAAAAAGTAAGCGTCCTCCCAGTCCTCAAGAAATGCTGTGCTCATCTTCATATTTGCCTTTAGCTTTGCACTTTTTGAATGAATCACAGTTTGCCGTTGGTCCTCAAGAAATGTCCTGGGCTCATCTTCATATTTGCATCAGGCGTGTGCAGTGCCGGCTGTTCCCGCTCCCTCCACTCCCCACCCCAAGATAATTGGTTCCGTGGCATGTTTGTGACACACAAAAACATATTAACGTTTATTATTATTATTATTATTATTATTTAAGTTGGAGAGCCGCATTCTTATTGGCCAAGAGCCGCATGCGGCTCGCGAGCCATGGGTTGGCCACCCCTGATCTACACCATTAGAACCACCAATCATCTGATTTATGGATGTCATATGAACAAAACCATGACCAAAAAAACACACAAAAAAAGAAGAAGAAAAAAAACAGGTTGAATGATCCACAACACAGTCTGCATAATGTAACATCAGAAAAATGGGATCTAGCATTGTGTTAACCTACCCTAGTTTCTTTGTGGTGAAGCCCAATATGTCTCTTCAGGTTTGTGATTTTATATATTCTATTTTATATGGCCACATTGGTTCCCTTTCATTTTTTTCCCATGGTGACAAATAGCCTGTTGTCATCATTGGTAACTTTAACTTGCTGCACTGAAAAGCGTTTCATCTCTTCTTTTTTGTCAACATATTCATTTTTATCATTTATAATTCTTTTTTTTATAAGTCTTTTTTTGTTTTCTCCAATCTTCTTGTTTTCTATCTTTCTATCTGAATGCGGAGCATTCTTTTTTGTCTTTGTCTCTAATGAGTTTTACCATCACAGTTTCCAGAACCATAAATGTTTCTTTGCAAAATAAAACGTTTTGGCAGAAACACACACACCACCTCCCACCTTCAGTCCTCCTGTCCCTTATCCTTCCCCACTTACCCTCAAATTAAGTCCTCCGGTCATCTAACATGGGGGTTAAGCATCACAATGACCTCAGCATTTAAAGTGGCCAGAACAACCCTCAGACACACGCTGACTCACACATGCACACACATAAGACATAAACACGCTACCAATTAAAACAGTCGCTGATTGAGTCAAACTGGAATCATCCAGTTCATTGGTATTATTACTTTGTAACTATGTAATTGGTATGTGTCATTTGATGGTTTAATTTGTTCCAGATTTATTCTCAAGCCACAGTAAAGAAGTCCTTGGGTATAATTAGCATCATGCTGAGCCTACCATGTCTAACTGTGCAGAGTTTCTCTCCTGAAAAGAACATTCGAGAGTTTTAATTTCAGCAATATGAACATTTGATACACTCTTGCATTGTCACGTGAGAGTGAGAGTGGGAGTCACAGAAACAAACTCAAAACAGTAACAGGACCCCCTCTTCAATGGACAGCTCCAAGACATCCATCAAACAAAAAGAGGTCCATGAAAAGTCAGTGGAGGCCGACGGAGACAAAGGCAGCGCCCCTCTGGAGGCCACGGAAGAGCAGGAGTTGGCCAGACCTCCAACGGAGGAGCAGGGACTAGTATTGGCCAGGCCACCGACGGAAGAGTAGGAGTCAGCTGGGCCACCCACGGAAGAGCAGGAGTTGGCTGGGCCGCCAACAGAAGAGCAGGAGCCGGTCGGGCCACCCACAGAAGAGCAGGAGTTGGCTGAGCCAGCGACGGAAGACGCAAATTATGTCATCTCTGAGACTCTGGTCAGAATGGGAAAAGGTGGTAGTGAGTGGTGGTGGCTGGTGCTCCAAGTGCCTTGAGGACACCGGGTCCATGTTTGGCCATATGAAAAATCCCGCTGGGTCCAAGAGTGGTCTGTCCATTCTGTCACATGGGAGTGAGGGGGTTGCAGGAGAGGACCCAATTGCAGACAGGTGAGGGTGCACAAGAGCTAAACACATAGAAACATTAGCAAAACCAAAGGACACAAAAACAGATTAACCAAAAGGCATCTGGAAAACCAGGCAAAAAACACAAAAGGACAAAAGCAAAAGCAGGGTCAAAAATAGAAAAGATATCAAAAACAGTAATCATGAGACACTAGAACAGGGGTATTCAATTAAAAGTCCCCAAGGTCTGGTTATTACATTTTGCCCAAGTAGAAGGTCCGAGCGAAAGTCATGGCCACATTTTTAGTAACTAATTTTTTAGTAACTAATTGTTTAAGTTTTTACTTAAAATGCGAGATATTAGACACATATTCAATCTCTTATCATAAATGAAAGTAGTCCCAGGCAATCAAATACGTTTAAGGTTTTTATTTCAAGTCAACCAAAAGGGAATCCTCAGAATAAAATAAATAATAGTGCAAGCTGAGTGGACTTCCTTTTTTCTATAATGCAACAGTCCCATGCTTGAATAATTGAAGGCCTCTTCAAGTGAAAAAAACTGAACTTCATTTTTCATAAAACATTTTTCTTTGAACTGTCCTTTCTTTCTTAATTGAAGCCTTCTTCATGTAAATAAAAAAAGTAAACTCAGGAAAAATGAACAAAAAAGTGCAAAACATTTTTCATGGAACTCTCCTTCTTATTCTTGAACGTTTTCATCTTTCATCTTTTTTTGCTTCATGGGAGAAATGGGCATGTGGCTGACCTGCCAGGAGTTTAAATCTGGGTTGAAACGGAGTTAATGCCATTCTCATGCTGACATGTAGGTGTTCATTGGTGAGCCTGGATCGGTGCTTGTTCGCAGGGTGTCCTTGGCTACCGGCACGAGTTTACCGGATTGACTGTAGTAGCAGCGCCCGCGGTAAATTTCTATGTGCGCTCAAAACCGCTCTATGGGGAAAACACTACTTATTTCGCCAGTGGTCGCGGTCCGGACAGAGCCATTTCCCGGTCCGGATCCGGACTGGAGTCCGCTAATCCGTGATGCCCGCACTAGAAGAAACGCCAGGACAGATGGAACACAGAGAGAACACAGGGTAAGATATACAAAAAGAATACAGCGAGAACACTGGGAAAGAAAGAAACAGACAACGGACAGACAAGGAAACAGGAACTAAATAGACAGGCAAGACTAATCAGGGACAGATGAAACAAATCAGGGGGTGATGCATAAAAAAAGATGGGAAAAATACAAGAAGTAGAATAAGATAAGACAGACAGGGTGGAACTACAAAATAAAACAGGAAACACAGAAACAAACTCAAAACAGTAACAGGTGTAGGTAACAAAATCACTTGGTTAGGAAAAGATTGTGATTTTGGTTAACTGTTAATAATGCCCTTCCTTTTCTCTGTTACAACAGACAATGATATTTCTCTAACATAAACCATAAAAAAGGTGAAGTCATGCTGTACTTATTAAAGTGGACAGTGTATTGTTAAATTGCCTACTATGGTGGTGAACAAATGAAAACATTTCTGATATATTTATGGGATTTGTTAACATTTCCTCGTTGTATTTGGAGAAAACATAATTCACTGGGTTTCAAAACTTAATTGCTGCTCCAAGTTACCTGTACATGAACTTAATTTCTCAGAAACAGGGCTGCTCATTCACCAGTTCCACCCTTCAGACACGCAGTCTTGCTGTGTAAGGAGTGGCTGGCCCATTGAGACCAACAAAGAGTCATGCAGAAGGACACTTCTGCATGATAGGAGGATCTGTGGATTGAGCCTACAACCCTGGGATTGATTGAAATCTTGAAATTTTAAACCAGATGAAGACATGATGCACAACCACATCTTCATCTCCATCATGTTGGATATGTCCAGCTAAAAATCTAAAATTTATTACAGACCCAAAAAACTACCATTTGTGTCTGTGTGCAACTTGAAACACTTTTCTTACACATTTAAACAACAGTCACAGTTGTCTTTCGTGGACATCAATATAAACTTTAATGACATAATAGCCAGTTTACAGGAGTTAGTCACATGCTGCCTGAATCATGTGCTTCTTTCTTTCTTGTGCAATTACTGTGTAGACAGGCAGACTACAGAAATCTGCTCAGTCCATAAAATCAGGTATTTTTGGAAGCCGTTACATTTCATTAATTTGACCAATCCTGATCCCAACCAGTCGGCATCTTTCCATTTTTCCAGTCTTCACATTTGAAACAGCATGTCAGTAGGATTTGGTGGTCACTGCTTACAAAAGAATTTCCATGCTCAAGTTTGGCCATGACTTTATAGTGTTTCATTTAATGATAAACGGTTATAGGGCAAAGTAATACTGGAAATATTTAACATTTTTGTTTGTGCCTTTAACCAAGTACTTGGGAAAACTGCCTTTATTAAGAAATGCCATGCAAGGTGCCAACATGGCAACATGCTAATATTCTAATTGTGATTAACTACCCGAATTGTACATTGGGCTAACCATTCATACAGATTCACACACTGATGGCATTCACAGCATTCAGGAGCAATTTGGGGTTCAGTATTTTGTTTATCTTGAAGGACACTTCAACTTGCAGACTGGAGGAGCCGGGGAGCAAACTGACGATCATCTGATTAGTGGATGACCCACTCCGAGCCACAGCTGCCCCGCATAATTTGTATTGAATAGAAGTGAATTGAATAAAAGTAACAGTGACAATGCTTTATATATTTTATATTTATTAAATTTTATGTAACACAGTTGCATTGCAATTTATTTAACTCTTTATAAACTGACTCAATGGGAGAAATCAAAATATTAAATGTACAGTATATTATTATTTGAACAGTCCAACCAGCTGCCAGCCAGATATATGATATACAACTCTATTGCAAAGTAATTTAGAGCCCTAAAAAGTATTAATATGCTCAAATATTATAATATAATATAATATAATATATGAAGTTATTCCTGTGGTTCTGGTGTCCTCCACAGTTCATAAACAGCCTGTAAGGTCCTACAAACAGGTAGACTGTTTATAGGACCTCACCACAGACCTTGTACAAAATATTTAGCTCACTCAACAAACTAGACAAGAGCCTGGAGTGAGATGTGTAGGTAGATGAGGTAGCATTTGAGTCACAAATGGGTCTTGGTTAGCTCAGTATCTGCCCCATGTCCAAAGGCTCAGTCCTTGCCGCAGGGGCCCAGGGTTCAAATCCGACCTGCGGCCCTTTGCTGCATGTCATTCCCCATCTCTCTCTCCACACATTCCTGTCACTCTTCAGCTGTCTCCATCAAATCAACAAAAAAAGCTTGAAAAGGCAAAAAAAAAATATCTGAGTGTAGAATTAAAAGATCAGGAGTAAGATTTACTGTCATGCCCTGTACAGCAGTGCTGTGAGGAGCAAAATGCTACATTCACAATTCAATACCTGACCGATCCTTCTGCCTGCTTAGTTCTTATCCTAGTGACTTTGTCTTTCAGACCTACTACTATGGAACCCATTTCCTCCCCATCACCATCATGACTTACAGGATGTCCTGGGAAACTGAACTGAAAGTTTCTATTAACAACTTGCTGTTTTTACTCTGCTACCACTAGTACCAGTACTCCAGACGATTTTGTCCCATCTCTTATGTTCATTAGACCCATGCTCAGTGTTTCACAGAGATGGAGTTTAATCACCAAACTCTTTATGTTCCCCTCATAAATATTATAGACTTCAAAATAATCTGTCCTTACTGAATTGTTAATTGTCACCATGGTCTCCATCTTAGTTTAGTTAGTTAGTTGAGACTCACAAAGCCTTGGTAACCATCTAGGTGCAGAATACTCAGCATCAGAGATTTTAGTTTAATGTGGGCTGCTACAGGTAGACAGTGGAGCTCGATGAGCAGTGGAGTAACATGTTGAAGACTAGGCGAGATGCCACATTCTGGATCATTTGAAAGAGCTTCACTGTGCAGGCTGGGAGGCCAGTCAGGCCCCACCTTTAGCTGTGGTGATAGAGCAGTATTAATCAGGGGGTCACTGGTTTTATTCCTGGTTTCTCTTGTCCAATCCAGTGCTCTTGTGACAATGTTTGAGTGTGTGTATGGATGAGCTTAGTATTTTCGTGAGCAGTGTGGACTGCTCTGTATCATTCCCAATGAGCAACTGCATCGTCCATCAATTGACATAGTGTGTGAATGTGTGAATGTCACAAGTGTAAAAGTGCTTTGAGTGGTTGGTGGACCAGAAAAGTGCTTTATAAATAGTCCATTTACCATTCCATTACTTTAATAGGAGCCTGTTAGAACTGTTTGGAAAATAACCTTTCACCAGCTCACCACTGTCACACATTGCAATTTGCAAAAAAAAAACAACCCCAAAAAACACTGCTCTTAAATAAAACAATGCAGCTGCTTGCTTTTTCACATATAATCATAACAATTACAGTGAAAGGTTTTTCTGTGAGCTTCTACTGTACATTCTATGATATAGAATGAAACAAAATAATAATAGTTAACCAGTAATATAATCATAATAACCAAAACTTTGCAAGTAATAATAAAGCAATAAGGAATAAATAAATAAATAAATATTGCTGGGCAGTGTCCTCATTTAGGATCCGAGAATCCCAGATAAGACAAAAGTCTGCTACTGAGGTAGTTTTAGCTTCTGGATCTTCTGAATAATAATAATAATAACAATAACAATAATAATAATAACAACAATAATAATAATACATTTTCTTTCTACAGCACTTTCCATTTGAAACAAATCTCAAAGTGCATTTTTTGCAGGTTTTGTGCAGGGGAAATTGATGAACACATGGACATCTTCCTTGACACACAGGCTTGGATGGAGTGGATGCAGTGATTCAAGTTGGTATAGCCATCTTTCAGTGCATTTACCATGCACCAGGTACCAGTTTGGGTTCAATTCAATACAGCATGTACTTACAGAAAGCGGCAGCTGGGGTGATCAAACCAAAGACTCCAACAGAGGGCACAGCACTCTCTCCATGCATATATACAAACCCTGGACTGTATCCTTCTTAAGGGCATGTCTTTGGACCCTAGTGACTATGGATGGACATTAGGTGTTCAGGGATATGAGCCAGTTCCAACACTAGACCCCATGGCTCCTGAGGAGCTTCTTCAGTTCACAGTCTGCAATTGAAATGGCGATTGCAGCGACTGCCCGTGCAGCTGCAAAAAGAATGGTGTCAGGTGTATCTCAGCATGTGGAGTTTGCAAAGGCATTACATGCAAGAATTGTGTTCGTGATGCTGTTCATTTCGGAGAAGACTCAGACATTGACACATGAAGCGTGTGGCAGAGTGGATCAGTATTATGCAAGATACTGAAATAAACGAATAACGCTACTTTTCAAATTCAAATGTTTGTTTTTCCACTAAAGAGCAGTTTTGGTGAAAAACTAATGCTGCCCTGACAATTATTACCTTATATGAGGCTGTTGCTTTAGACAAATAAAAAAAAGAGTGTTAACTGGGTTATTTTTTATTGTTTTTGGGGAGGCGGTTGTGGGTTTGGAACCCTTTATTCGTGAATAATGGCTGAAAATGCAGTGAGTGGGGAAAGTGAGGGTGTTTTTGCACTAAGGAGTGGTTTTGGTGAAAAACTAATGCTTGCAATCAACTCAGAATCATGAAAAACCCCTAGTTTGACCCCTCACAAGTTGAAGCCAAATTTAACATTTTCGATTTTTCAAAAATTGGTTACAGGTACCCCAACTTTGAGTAATTGTTTAGGAGGTTTCCCACGGGAGATGAATTTCAACATTTTAAGACGGGCATCACGGATTAGCGGACTCCGGTACGGATCCGGACCGGGAAATGGCTCTGTCCGGACCGCGACCACTGGCGAAATAAGTAGTGTTTTCCCCATAGAGAAATTTACCGCGGGCGCTGCTACTATAGTCAATCCGGTCGCAGGCACCAATCCAGGCTCACCAATGAACACCTACATGTCAGCATGAGAATGGCATTAACTCCGTTTCAACCCAGATTTAAACTCCTGGCAGGTCAGACACATGCCCATTTCTCCCATTGAAGCAAAAAAAGAAGAAAAAGATGAAAGATGAAAAAGTTCAAGAATAAGGAGAGTTCCATGAAAAATGTTTTGCACTTTTTTGTTCATTTTTATTTACTTTTTTATTTACATGAAGAAGGCTTCAATTAAGAAAGAAAGGACAGTTCAAAGAAAAATGTTTTATGAAAAATGAAGTTCAGTTTTTTTCACTTGAAGAGGCCTTCAATTATTCAAGCATGGGACTGTTGCATTATAGAAAAAAGGAAGTCCACTCAGCTTGCACTATTATTTATTTTATTCTGAGGATTCCCTTTTGGTTGACTTGAAATAAAAACCTTAAACGTATTTGATTGCCTGGGACTACTTTCATTTATGATAAGAGATTGAATATGTATCTAATATCTCGCATTTTAAGTAAAAACTTAAACAATTAGTTACTAAAAAATTATTACTAAAAATGTGGCCATGACTTTCGCTCGGACCTTCTACTTGGGCAAAATGTAATAACCGGACCTTGGGGACTTTTAATTGAATACCCCTGTTTTAAGACATGATATTACACACCTTCCTGAACACAATTGTGAAGAAATTTCTTGGTAAGGATTTAGTTCCCAGATTGTTGGAGGTAGAAGTGAACCTAATAAAGTTCTGCCCAGTTTGCCTTTTTATGCCTTTAATGATAGTACAGATGAAGATAGACAGGAAGCAGGGGCAGAGAGAGGGGGAGTGACACGCAGTAAATGGCCGTCCGTTGCGGGAGTCGAACCGGGGCCAGCTGCAGCGAGGACTGTAGCCTCTACACATGGGGCAGCTGCTTAACCCACTACGCCACCAACCGCCCTCCCAGTCGGTCTCTTATCTGCATCTGCATCTCCTTTAGCCCTGACAGTTGTAAGCTCTCATAAATTCTTTCCTCTCCCTATGTCACTTCCTATCACTGCAACCCATCTTTTAGGGTCCTCTACTAGATGTATGTGGACTGATGAAATGAGCAACTCTCCGTTGATCATTAAAATCCCATCTTACAGAGTGACTACCTGCCCTTTGAAAACAAATGAGTTCAGCTGATTGTGGCCCATAGAAGCCACATGACAACACAGGTTTCCATTAGAAACACACCTGCACGCATGCACACACAAAATATATACAAACTCAGTTCCAGCTTTCCAGTCATGTCTGAGGGCAGAGCAGTAGTAAATGTGACATGCAGCTCAGAGTTGTTAAAGAAATTAGTTAATCTTCAGGCAGGGGTCACTCAGTCACCTGTGAAGAAGTTAGATGATGCTGAAAACAAAGAGGCCGCCATAGGCAGGAATTAGTTTTTGTGAGTCTTTCATGATATGGAAGGCTGATGCCAGCCCAGAGAGGGAGGGGTGTTGGGGTCATGGTTGTGTTCTTGCGGCCCCTTTTTGGACATCATCCAGGGATTCCAGAAAATGAATTATGATCGGAGCATCTCTGCTCAGGCAGAATGAAAACCAAAAGACTGAAGATAAATGGATGTGAGTGAGAATAAATGGAAGAGCCACTGACTTTAAAAAATGTAGGAATGCAAACCCAATCATACTTCTCTCAGATTGACACAGTGACATGGATTAAACTTGTGCTAGCAGTTGATCTGAATGGGTCACTAAGGGAATGTGGGTTGGACACCCACAATTCAATTCAATTTTATTTATAGTGCCATATCATAACAAAGGTTATCTCATGACACTTTTCATACAGTGTAGACCGTACTCTTTATAATACTATTTACAGAGACCAACAATTCCACACAGGTCAGTCTCGGGTGTTTCTGTTAGAGTTAGTGACTGATGAAGAAAATACACATTTAACGTGGTATAAACTTATTGAATGAAGTAATGTCTAGGGGAAGCCTTTAGCCCCTACTGGGTTGGTTCCTTCATCAACACAATACACAGTGGGGACAGTGCAGAAATATCAGGAAGGCTCTCTGTAATGCCAGAACAGCCTATTCTCTTCTATTACTCTTCATAAATAGAAGAAAATAAGAACCCCAGGAATCTCTTCAGCACTGTAGCCAGGCTAACAGAGAACCACAACTCTATTGACCCATCTACTCCTCTGGGTCTAACTAGTAATGACTTCATGAGCTTCTTTAATGATAAAATTAGGACTATTAGAGACAAAATTCATCATGCCTTGCCTTCGACAGGCACTGATCTGCATTCTGATACAGCAAGTTTGGAAACAGCTGTAAAAA
Source organism: Nibea albiflora (assembly GCA_014281875.1). Lineage (NCBI taxonomy): Eukaryota > Metazoa > Chordata > Actinopteri > Sciaenidae > Nibea > Nibea albiflora. Next base: position 505,023 of record JABGLX010000053.1, on the reverse strand, counting down.
CCTGATATATATTTAGACTATTTTTCTCCCAATGACCTTCATCAAATAACTTCAATAATTTTTTCATCTAAGCCATCAACCTGTCTCTTAGACCCCATCCCAACCAGGCTGCTCAAGGATATTTTACCTCTAGTTAGCCCTTCTTTATTGGATATGATCAATCTTTCTTTATTATCAGGATATGTACCACAGTCCTTTAAAGTAGCTGTAATTAAACCTCTTCTTAAAAAGCCTAATCTAGATGAAGAGGTTTTAGCCAATTATAGACTGATATCAAACCTTCCCTTTCTTTCTAAGTTACTGTGTGATTTTCTCCATAGGAACAGTTTATTCAAGGATTTTCAGTCAGGATTCAGAGTGCATCATAGCACAGAGACCGCACTAGTCAAAGTCACAAACGATCTCCTAATGGCATCAGACAAAGGACTCATCTCTGTACTCGTCCTGTTAGATCTTAGTGCTGCATTTGACACCACTGACCATCAAATTCTTTTACAGAGACTAGAACATCAGATTGGCATCAAAGGAACCACCCTAAGCTGGTTTAAGTCATATTTCTAGTCAAGTTTCTTAGATTGAGCTTAGATCTCAGTTTGTTCACGTCAGTGATGAATCCTCCATGCATACCAAAGTTTGTCACAGTGTCCCACAAGGTTCTGTATTAGGACGACTTCTATTCAGTTTATATATGCTTCCTCTAGGGAACATTATTAGGAATCACTCATCATTCACTCAATCATTAATTTTCATTGCTATGCCGACGACACCCAATTATATTTATTGATCAAGCCTGATGAAACCAATCAGTTAACTAAACTTCAAGCATGGACATAAAAAATTCTGATGTTAAACTCAGCCAAAACTAAAACAACAATAGAGAGATATGTCTTTACCACATGAAACAAACAAAAACAAACAGGACTTCATCTTAGCAACATAGACAACATAAACTCCAAACATGCCTTACGGATATAAAAAGTTGGATGACCTACAATTTTCTGATGTTGAATTCAGATAAAACTGAAGTTCTTGTAATTGGACCCAAACACCTCAGAAACTCTCTTTCTGGAGACTTGGTTACCTTAGATGGGATCACCCTGGCCTCCAGCTCCACCGTAAAGAATCTTGGAGTTGTTTTTGATCAGGATTTGTCCTTTAATGTCCACATAAAACAAATTTCAAGGACTGCATTCTTCCACTTAGGCAACATTACCAAAATCAGACGCATCGTGTCCCAAGCGGATACAGAAAAACTAGTCCACGCATTTGTTACTTCTAGGCTGGACTATTGTAACTCTCTATTATCAGGCTGCTCCAATAAATCTCTTAGGACTTTGCAGCTAATTCAGAATGCTGCTGCACGTGTTCTGGCAGGAACTAAGATCAGAGATCACATCTCTCCCATTTTGGCTTCCTTGTACTGGCTACCTGTTAAATCTAGAATAGAATTTAAAATTCTTCTCCTTACATACAAAGCTCTTCATGGCCAGGCACCATCATATCTAAAAGAACTCATAGTACCTTACTACCCCTCTAGACCACTGCGCTCTCCGAATGCTGGGTTCCTTGTGGTTCCTACAGTTTCAAAAAGTTGATTGGGAGCCAGAGCTTTCAGCTATCAAGCTCCTCTTCTGTGGAACAAACTACCTTTCTGGTTGAAGATGCAGTCACATCTTCCTTTACTGAAAACCCTCTCTCTCCCTCCACTTCATTTGCTCTGGGTCGACTCACTGGCTCTGATACCCTCTGTGACAGTTTATCAGTGTGCTGGCATGCTTTAATAGACTCACACCACCACAGCAAACATCTGAACTGGACTCAGTGATTTACACTCGGTGAATATACACTTGTCAAAGAAAACACAAGATTGAGAGCTCTGTAAGAAAATCATTTTATATTTCCAGTGTTAAATTAACTGTTGTTATACAGTATAACCATCAAGCCAATAGTGGTTAGCAGGCCTACTTGAAGAAAGGTGGTGACCTAGACCTAGACAGTGCATCAGCCATAACTTGATCTGGTCACTTGACCTTTGCAATACTATTTATATTATGTTCACTTCACCATACAATACATTATACATTACATTATATTGTATTACACCAGGGTTACTTACTTTTGGGTTACTTACTACTTACTACTACTTACTAATTATTTATATTGTGGTTACTACATTTCAATATCATTTATATTGTGGTTACTACTTTTACAATATTACTTATATCTTGGGTACTAATGTCATCTATATCATGTTAACTCTTTTGAAATGTTATTTCTATCATGGGTAGTACTCTTACAATACTATTTATTACATGGTCACTTACAGTGCAATGTTTTCTTACCATGGTCACTTTACCTTACAGTACTTCTTATATCATGCGACTTTACCTCAAGTACTTGTTTTTACACACCCTACACACGCTAATCTTCCTGTAGAAGTACTGCACCTACACCAAGCACACTGGCAGCCACCTCCAGCTTAAAGGGTCGGAGGCAGCAAGTACAGACGCACTACAGAGAAGAGCCTTAACTGCCTCAAAAGCAAACTGACATTCATGACCACAGGAAAGGAACTTTGGGGCTTGCTAAGCTTATCAGTGAGCCACTACATTACTACGTTCTTACAAAAACCACAATAATACTCATCCCCAGAAAACGGCGGCTCTCATGTTGCGTTTGGGGAGCTGTGAAATCTACGATGCCCTGGATCTTAGAAGTCATGGGACAGACAGAACTTTGTCCCACAATCTTACCTAAATAGGTAACAACAGCCTTCCCAAACTCACATTTGGCCAGATTGAGGGTTAAATAAGCCTTACCCAAATGTTCAAAAATCTAAAAAGAAAGGGTTTCCACATGTTCAGCCCAGTTGGATAAGCCACAATATCATCTAGGTCAGGGGTTGGCAACCTGTGGCTCTTTTGATGACTGCATCTGGCTCGCAGACAGGGGAGAAAGTAAGCCGGTACTGTCCGGTACAGCGTACCACTAAAATGTTCAGTGGCGGTACGCAGTACCAGGAAGATGGGAGGGCTGCCTGTTATAAAGCCTCGTTCAGAACCAGTCATGACCGCACACTCGGTCAGATAATAGATCCGCTAGCAATATGCAGTCTTGAAAACAACTTTGTCTGTTTAAAAATTTATTCTAACTCATTTTGAATAGTTTCTAAACTGTCCGTGCTGTGTTTTAGGGGTGTTTCTCAGACTGAATGGCATGACTGTGCACTGTGTGTACTGAACTACATGTGTACTGTAAAAAATGGTCTGGTGTGATGAATGCTCTTATCTCAGAGGCGCGTGAGGTCAGGGGAACCTACCAGTATCCTTTAGGAGATCTAGCTTCGTGACATATTTGGCCGAACCCACCCGATCAACACAGTTGTCCATGCAAGGAAGAAAAAGAGTGTGGTTTACTAATGGCATTTACTTTGCGATAATCGTTACAGAAACGGAGAGTCTGCTCAGATGTTGTAAGCAGGAGCAAAGGAGAGCTCCATGGGCTAGTACTCGGCACAGAAAAAACATTTTCAACAAAATATATTGCCTCTTGTTGCATTATGGCACATTTTGTCGGATGCACTCTGTAGGCATGTTGTTTTATCAGGGGGTGATCACCCACATCAATATCATGACATAACACATTAGTCTGAGTGGAGGTGTCACCAAAGAAGGTTGGGTAATTTTGTACTAGCCTGCCAATATTGGACCTGTCAGAGTCAGACAGGTGTGCCAAGTGGGCATCTAAAGTTGAAAGGATTTCTGAATTTATTAGCCGTGCACATGAAAAGGAGCTGTGTCTGTTATTCAACCCATCATCACTGTGATCAAATGGGGGCTGTGCATCAGACCCTATGGCAACAGGTGCAACTATGGAAGATGGAGCACTCTTCTCATGGTCAACATATGACTTTAGCATGTTAATGTGACACGCACAACCACCTAAACTAAACCCAGTTTTGTTTGAGAGAAATTTCTCTTGCAACAGGCATAGAGGGCCCTGCACTGTGTTGCCAAACACCAAATTGGCTGGACTGAAACCTAATGACTCCTGTAACATCTGTCCGTCCTGGGAGAGGGATCCCTCCTCTGTGGCTCTTCCTGAGGTTTCTTCCACATTTTTTCCCTGTTAAAGGGTTTTTTGTGGGCAAGTTTTTCCTCACTGGAACCAAGGGTCTAAGGACAGAGGGTGTCACTCCCTGTACAGACTGTAAAGCCCTCTGAGGCAAAATGTGTTTTGTGACTTTGGGCTATACAAATCAAATTTGACTCACGCACAGGGAACAACAAAAGAGGCAATCCCTCATCCCATTCACAATTTCTCTCAGTACAATATTTGCAAAGCATGCTTTTCAGAGTTTGGTCAAATCTTTCTAATGCACCCTGACTCTCGGAGTGATAAGCGCTGGAAGTGCAGTGGTTCACATTTAGCTTGGACATGCCCTGGGCAATGATTTTGGATATAAAATTTGATCCTTGGTCACTTTGAATGTGCTTTGGTGGAGAAAAATTTGAGCGCTTTTACACTGGCACAAGCTTTTAGTGTACGCAATGGGACAGCCTCAGGGTAATGAGTCCTAGCACACATCATAGTGTGGATGTACTGATTTCCAGACCCACACAGTCAATGATAATATGCTTAGGCTTACCTGAGACCTGACAGGTGTGGCATAAACAGCAAAATTTAACATCTGACTTAAGGCTAGGCCAAAAGAAATAATGGAGGATACGGTTACACGTTTTTCCAATACCTAACTGACCGGACACGCTATGGTAATGAGCCAAACTAAGCACCTGGAGACGAAACTGTTGTGGCACTACAACCTGAGTCACATACTATATGCTGGGCCAGAACGAGGGGGCCAGTGGGGCATCAGAACCCCATCATCTATCAGGTAGGACCCAGACATTACATTTTGGATCTGTTACAAGAGAAAACAAGGAGACAAAGTGGCATTAGTTTTCTGTGCATTGACTAGCTGTTCTGTCTACTAAAAGAGTCAGAGTTTTAACATCAGGCTGAAGCTCCACAATAACAGTCTCTTTAACGTCTGAGAGAGAACCTATGGGATCAGAGGCAACAGTAGCAGCAATGGGGTTACAACAGTATTTTGGTGATCTAGGGTTACGGCCAACGGGTGCTAGATCACAGCACACTGGGGAAGAAAAAACAGTCTTGTGCGTTCAGTGAGATCATTGCATCAGTAAGAGGTGACTTTTTGCTCGTTCAGGTAAAGGACCACCATGAAGGTCAAACCCACCCACAAGACCTGTTAGGTTGACCGTATTTGCGGCAGGAGAATACAGCAGAGAAGATTGATCAGGCAGGAAAGTTGTGTCCCAGACCATTTCTTTATTGTGCAGATTCTTCAGCATGGCAACATTCTCTCTCCAGCATTCAGCAGCAACCCCCCACAGATAACAAAATGGCGCCTTATATAGGGTGCCCACCAAATGAGGGAGAATCCATTTGCCATGCTGAAATGGCTTCTTTCTGAGAACACCTTTTACATATAATTATTCCCATAATCATTTCCATACACCTATAAAACACACATCTATTTACAAAACACAACCATACTACCATTTTAACCCTTGGATGCATGACTACCAATACCTACACTCTTCCATGAGTGGGGTCAAAAATGACCCCAATTGAAATCAATGCGTTTTTGCAATGAACTTAGAATAAAAATCATCATCTTTAACCAAAATTAAAGAAAATTCCTATTTTTATCAACAAAAGAGTGATTTCATTTTTGATATGTTCATTTATCACATTTTATTTACATTTGATCAAAAAATAATCAATCGGGTATCAAAAAATGTCAAATTCCATTGTGTCCATCTGTCTGTTTGACTATGGAGGATGAACAGAGAATGAACATACAGTAATTCCAGGGACCATAACACCGTCCACACACATGTAGACACACAAATGTTTTCTCTTTCTCTTTCTTTTGTCGTGCAAAGTCCTCAGGAATCCTAGTTGGCCTCCTCGCAGCCATGATACTCTAGATGAGAAAACATAAAAAGGACAGTGTTTGAATGGCACACAAAACTATAAATCAGTATGTAGCTATGTAAGTAAATGTCTGTGTATTTATATGCAAGTAAATGCATGCACATGCACACACACACACGCACACACACACACACATCATTGAATGATCAATGGTCATAAAAAAAGGCTACCTAGTAGGTTAGCTTTTATTACATATAGTAAGAGTCTCTACACAACAAATGCAGTAATACATTACAGTACTAAAATTACTTTGTAGTAACTAACTACTTTGTAGTTGGTAGTAGGCTAACTAGCTAACAACAAAGTAGGCTAATTTGATGACAATAAAACTAATACTCTATCACAGAAAAGTCAGTAAATGAAGATTATACTTGTTATACATGTATTATCATTATACATGTATGTTGCTGTGTAAAAATGACCTCCTGGGTGTTGAAACTGCTGCCATCAGATGCCTAAGTGTGTCAGTACATGTGTACTGACAGTCAGTTGATAAGACTCAAAGATTCCTCGGGTTAACCCTTAAGATTCCATAGGAAATGCTTGGGGTCATTTTTGACCCCGCTTATGGAAAAGTGGGGTAGTGATACAAAAACTGCAATTTCTTAAAATGTATGAAATTTTTTTTAAAAATTGCAATGGCCTCATGTCACAAGCATGTTTTATGAGGAATACCTGGATTATGAAAATATAAATACTTTTTATTTCAAAGATTTTGAAGAAAAACAACCCTTGGGGTCATTTTTGACCACACTTATGCATCTAAGGGTTAAACCCATTAGCTCACTAAAAATAATCAAACTCCCAACACCCCTACTAATCCCCAATTGGCTCCTTCCGGAACTACAAATATGGCAACCGTTTCCTGGGGAAGACTTTTGCCCGAACACCCTGAAGACAAAGAGACTGGTGAGTACCATTTCACATTACACTTTACCTTTCCCAATATACTACCCCACACACAATTGCACACTGTCTTTATATTTAGATGAATCACATCATGCCACTCAATTATCAAAGATACAATATGTCTCATCTCTTTTCTCCTCTGCAGGTGGAACCATGTGGCCATCACAGAACCTACCAGCACTGAACAATAAATAGCAAATACCAATAATCGATGTAATCAATGTAAACATGAATATATATCAAATGTGCAAATATGCAAAGTGCAAAATGTAATGTGTGCAAATCCAATAAAGTGCCACTGCTCTACCAAAGTGCCTGTGCAATTATTAAAGTGCATGTATTCTGGTTAAAGTGCATAGTGCAATGTTTCCCCCAACTCCCTCTTATGCTCCAGGGAACGAAGCCCTCTTCATTACATTTCCTCCTCCCTCTCCCCAAAGAGAACAGTACCTCAGTCCTCCGACATTCTGGACAAACAGTCTGCCACCACATTAGACTTCCCAGACCTGTAGTTCACCGTGAAGTCATAAGGCTGGAGAGCCAGGTACCATCCAGCAATACGCACATTGGCATCCCTCATGCGATGCAGCCACTGCAGAGCCCGATGATCTGTTTCCAGGAAGAAGTGCCGTCCCAGCAGATAATATCTGAGCGTGTCGATGGCCCACTTCATCGCCAAGCACTCCTTCTCCACTGTCGAATACCTTGTCTCTCGGTCCAGCAGTTTCCGACTTAGAAACACCACAGGTCTCCTCTCTCCTTCCACCTCCTGCAGCAACACTGCTCCTAAGCCCACTCCAGAAGCATCTGTCTGCAGGATAAAAGGCTTCTCAAAGTCAGGACTGTGGAGAACTGGGTAAGTGCAGATGGCGTCCTTGAAATCCTTGAAAGCTCTGTCACACCCGTCAGTCCAATGAACCCTACTCGGAGCAGAGGCTTTGGTTAGATCATTAAGCACAACAGCTCTATCAGCAAAATGAGGCACAAACTTACGATACCAGCCCACCAAACCAAGAAATCCCCTCAGTTTTCTTTTGGTGGTGGGAACAGGAAACAATTGGATGGCCTCCACTTTCCCAAGCTGTGGTTTTATTTGTCCAAATCCAATGATGTAACCCAAGTACTCCACTTCTGTTTGAGCAATAGCACACTTGTGAGGGTTAATGGTGAGGCCGGCTGCCTTTATTTTCTGTAGCACCTGTTGCAGGTGAACCATATGCTCCTCCCAGGATTGGCTGAAAATAACTACATCATCCAAATATGCAGCTGCAAAGTCAGACAAATCTCTCAGAACGTGGTCCATTAGCCTTTGAAATGTAGCTGGTGCCCCCTGGAGACCAAATGGCATGACCTTGAACTGATACATACCAAATGGTGTTCTGAAAGCTGTCATCTCCCTGGCCTCTGGTGCTAACGCAACCTGCCAGTAGCCCTTGCTGAGATCCAGTGTGGTGATGTACCGAGCTCTGCCAACTCTTTCCACCAGATCATCAATCCGAGGCATGGGGTATGGGTCAAAGTTGGACACTGCATTCAGGTATCTGAAATCAATACAAAATCTGAGAGAACCATCTTTCTTTGGAACCAATACAATGGGGCTGCACCACTCACTGCAGGAAACCTCTATTATTCCCAGCTCCAACATCAGCTTGATCTCCTTTTGCAGCAGGGGAATTAACCGCTCAGGTATCCTGTAGCTCTTCTGCCGCACTGGGGCATCTCCCTTCAGCCGAATCTTGTGCTGCACCAGTGAAGTGAAACCTGGGGTCTCCCTGAAAAGCTCTGGGTCATGCAGGGGTTTTACCTCTGCCTGCTGAGTGAGAGACAGATGGGACAGGCTCACCTCTGGGCCCTCTGCTGCTGTGGTGGTGGCTGGGAAGAACTTGTCCACTGTGTCCTCTTCCTGCACCACACGAACCAAAAGCTGCTGGTGCACTGGCTCCGGGCACACCTGGAACTCCTTCAGCAGGTTAATATGGAAGGTCTGGTATTTTTTTACCTTGTCTGGCATAAAGAGTTCATATGTGACCTTACCCACACGTTTGCTGATCTCATAGGGACCATGCCACTTGGTCAGCAACTTGCTCTCACTGGTTGGCAGCAGCAACAGTACCTTTTGGCCTGGTTGAAAGACTCGGTCTCTGGCCTTCCGATCATACCAGACTTTCTGGCTCCGTTGAGCTGACTCCATGTGTTCATGTGCAAGAGCTGTCATCTCCTCCAGTCTCTCCCTCATTTTCACCACATATGCCACCACATTTTCACCTTCTGGCTTCGAACTTTCCCCAATAGTCTCTCAGCAGGTCCAGCGGTCCTCTCACTTGGCGGCCGTACAACAGTTCAAAGGGAGAAAAGCTTGTGGATGCTTGTGGGACCTCTCTGTAAGCAAACAGCAGGTAGGGCAGCCAGCGATCCCAATCAGCACCTGTGTGAGACACAAACTTGCGCAGCATGCTTTTCAGTGTCCGGTTATAGCGCTCCACCAGCCCGTCTGTCTGGGGGTGGTAAGGGGTGGTCTTAATGCCCTTCACACCTAACACTTGGTAAACCTGCCGCAACAGTTTTGACAAAAAATTAGTCCCACAGTCTGTTAGGATCTCCTTAGGTATGCCTACTCTAGAAAAAAAGCTGTAAAAGGCAGTCTGCTACTTGTCTAGCTTTGAAAGACCTGAGGGGAAAGGCTTCAGGATAGCGAGTTGCATAGTCACAAATAACCAAAATGTAACGATAGCCTGAGGAACTTTTCTCCAGTGGGCCTACAATATCCATGCCTATCCTCTCAAAAGGTGTGTCAATGATGGGCAATGACTGTAACTGGGCACGTGTTACTCCTTTAGCAGAGGTTAGCTGACAGATGTCACAGGAAGCACAGAATTGAGAAACTTGAGTGCACATCCCTGGCCAAACAAACCGGCTTCCAATTCTGCGTAAAGTTTTCTGGAAAGCCATATGACCCGCCCATGGAATCGAATGACCATCTCCATCACTCTTTGTCGGAACTGTTGTGGCAGTGCCAGAGCCTCAGTCTTTCCCTGTCTCTGATAGAGAAGGCCCTGTTTCACTACATAGGTGGCATCCTCTAAACAACTTGTGTTACTCTGCTGGACACCCTCCACCTCTGTCACCTTTCCAAACCACTGCTTCAGTGTAGCATCTTGTTTTTGAAGTGTGCTTAAGTCTGAAGGGAACTCAAAATCAAGCATTTCAGGTGGTTTAGGAGAGCTTTGTGCCTCTTGTTTGAATGAACCCTTTAGCTTCTCCTGTCTTCTTTGTGCTTTTGATTTTTTAGGCTTAACTGGCCCTGCTTCCCAGTCTACCCCAAAGAAAGGTAGCTCGCTGAGGACCCCCCTGCACTCTGTGCTCTGGTGGTAACATTACATGGTTTAGTGGGCAATGTCGCTGAATTAGTCCGTGGCGCACAGACATCGACTGCTGAACTCTGACCCTCATCACTGCTCAACTCTGATTTATATATTGGCTGTGTCATAAGGTCATAGAGTGTGGGCATGTCATTGCCTAGAATAACAGGATATGGCAAAGTTGGAGCTAATGCCACAGTCAACAGAAAAGTCTGTCCCCCCACAGTCAGATAAACTTCAGCTGTAGGATAAACATGCTCATCCCCATGAATACAGCTTATTCGTGATCTATCCTCACTCCATTTCTCTCTGGGGACCAAAGTGGACAAAACTACTGTCTGGAAACAGGCAGAGTCAAGTAGGGCTATCTCACGCTGTCCATTGATCAAGACTGGGGCTGTACGGCCTGCGTCCCTCACTATACCCACTGCAGCTGGTCTTGGAGCCGAACAAAGGAGAGTGGGTTTGGTGTGGCTCAAAACTGGGCAAAATGGTTTTGTGTGACCTAAACCATTACAGTGGTAACACCGAACATCTTGTTTAGCGGCTCGAGGGGGAGGTTTTTTAGTGTGGCTTGTGGCCTGGGGAATAAACTGCCTATCACTCGTAAACCCTCTAGCCCGTGGCTGACCAAACCCCTGTTCACCCCCAGAGGACCTACTTGAATGGGCTTGGTGGTTCTCCCAGCTGAAGGTGGAGGCTCGGCTTCCTCTCCTGGCTGCTGTGAAGACTTCTGCCAAGCGTGCAGCTTCCTCTGCCGTCACAGGGTTGTGTTCTCGGATCCAGATCTCCAACTCTGGATGGACCATCCTCAGGAACTGTTCCAGAACGATTGTCTCTGAGATTTCTTTCACTGTTGACCTCTCTGGCTTAACCCATTTGCAGAACAGGTCTTTCAGACGCACATAGAGCTCTCGTGGCGTTTCACCAGGCTCAATTTTGAGAGAGCGGAATCGTCTACGGTAGGTCTCAGGTGTAATTTCATATTTTGACAAAATTGCTGCTTTAACTTTGTCATATCTCTCTGAGTCTTTCATGTCCATCAATACATAAGCACTACGTGCTTTATCAGTGAGTAAGGGGACTAGACACACAGCCCATCCATCTTTAGGCCAGTGACATACACGGGCCATCCTCTCAAAGGTTGTCAGGAAGTGCTCTATGTCATCATCGGGAGATAATGGCAGCAGTTTGGGTTCCTTCTGCTGTCGGTAACCCCAACTTGCCTGGCTCATCATCTCATCTGGGTCCCCAAAATCTCCATCATTGTCTTGACGACCACTCTCTTGATCCCTTTGTGGACGGTAGATTTCATCCATGGTGTCCAGCTCTGTTCTTTGCTCTTCTGTCATCATATTTACTTGTTGCTGCATTTGGGAGACTTGCTGCTGCATTCGCTTCCATCTCTGTTCTTGACGAGAGGCCTCTTTCTCTCTCTGCTGGTCTCTCTCCATTTGTGCCTGCATGAGAGATTTCACCAGACCCGCCAATTCATCAAGCTTTTCTTCTGCTTTTGCGTCTGGTTTGGTGCCTGGAGCACATGCTCCACTTGCCCCCTCATCTGGTTCTTCTTGGTCTGCTTTCCTTCCCTGCCTTGGCATCTTCTGCTGTCACGTGGATCCCACCTCTGACACCACTTGTTAGGTTGACCGTATTTGCGGCAGGAGAATACAGCAGAGAAGATTAATCAGGCAGGAAAGTTGTGTCCCAGACGATTTCTTTATTGTGCAGATTCTTCAGCATGGCAACATTCTCTCTCCAGCATTCAGCAGCAACCCTCCACAGATAACAAAATGGCGCCTTATATAGGGTGCCCACCAAATGAGGGAGAATCCATTTGCCATGCTGAAATGGCTTCTTTCTGAGAACACCTTTTACATATAATTATTCCCATAATCATTTCCATACACCTATAAAACACACATCTATTTACAAAACACAACCATACTACCATTTTAAACCCATTAGCTCACTAAAAATAATCAAACTCCCAACACCCCTACTAATCCCCAATTGGCTCCTTCCGGAACTACAAATATGGCAACTGTTTCCTGGGGAAGACTTTTGCCCGAACACCCTGAAGACAAAGAGACTGGTGAGTACCATTTCACATTACACTTTACCTTTCCCAATATACTACCCCACACACACACACAATTGCACACTGTCTTTATATTTAGATGAATCACATCATGCCACTCAATTATCAAAGATACAATATGTCTCATCTCTTTTCTCCTCTGCAGGTGGAACCATGTGGCCATCACAGAACCTACCAGCACTGAACAATAAATAGCAAATACCAATAATCGATGTATCAATGTAAACATGAATATATATCAAATGTGCAAATATGCAAAGTGCAAAATGTAATGTATGCAAATCCAATAAAGTGCCACTGCTCTACCAAAGTGCCTGTGCAATTATTAAAGTGCATGTATTCTGGTAAAAGTGCATAGTGCAATGTTTCCCCCAACTCCCTCTTATGCTCCAGGGAATGAAGCCCTCTTCGTTACAAGACCATTTGAGGATCCATTGTCCTGTTTTCTGATTAGGAAGAAGTAAGTTCAAGTTTATGGAAGGTATTGAGGATCATGATGATGATGATGCTGGATTCTTTGCTTGCTACATTAGCTAACCTGCTGTGATATTTTGCTGAGAAAAGTACACAATTTCATTCCACTTCAATTCCACTACACTCAAAGAAAGAACTTGTTTTGTTAGTCATGACTGCAGTGATACAGGTGTTGTTCAGTTCTACATGTTTTTAGTTCTGTAATACTAAAACCTTTAGTTCACCAGACTTGCATAAAACAACTAACTTTAATTAGTTATGATTTGGATACCTCTGCTGTTTTTATGAACGACTGTTCAAGTGTTGTATATTTCCTGGGGCTCAACACTGCAAATGTTAACAGGCTTTTTTTTTTTTTTTTTTTAATGTGTGTTTGAATCAATATAGATGGTTTTCTGGTGGTCATAAAAGCACCAACATTTGTTAATAAAAGAAAGTGAGGGAAAGGCCTCCAGATGGAAGCTGGGATGGCGGTCTGACTGGAGTTTAATGAGAGATATTTCTGTGGGATTTCTGCACTAATTACCTTCCTCAACAACTCAGCCCAGACCGCCAGCCTCTCTCCCCTACTGTTTCAACAAAAGCTCTAAAAATTCCCAAGAATGTAAGATTGGGCATCACACTACCCATCAGCAGACCCACAGAAAGAGCATGAGAAAATGTTCCATGACAGACAATGGCTGAGAAGTTACTACCATAGTTTCAAATGCAACAATGTTAACTTTTTTGGCAGTCATCAGTGTTTGTGTTTAAATGTTTGTATGACATAGTGATTAAATTACCACTACCAATTTTTCCATTTTATATAGACATTTATGAGTGGCCACATTGAAATTAGGAAAGTAAAGAATGCAATGTTGCTGACCAAGAATGCAATTACCATATTTTCTAAAATAAAAGTGGGTTGTCAAATAACTATTTGGGTCCCAAATAATGCCTGCGTGTGGATGACATGAACAAATGAAAGCTGACCCCAGTTACAGGACGAGAGACAAGAACAAGGATGGACAAACTCTTGTTTTATACTTTATATTTTTACCATTCTGTGCAATGAAGAGGCATTTTGCCTGTCTTGAATGATAGCAGTGTCTCACACAGCTTGGTAGTATCTCCAACCCTTTCAAAATACATTAGTGGGTGTTTAAAATCTTGTTTTAGCCTTAACCCAGATTCTTTCCAAAACCAAAACAGTTAATTGGATAAAAACAGACATCCCCTCACCATTTAGCTCCTTGGGATAATGGAATGATTGTTCTCATAAGACCTAAAAGGCAAAAACTCTATACTCATATTATTTATAGAGATGTTCTAGCACCCCAGCTCCTTCTTCTTCTGCCTCTTTCTGTCAAGAGCGTCAGTGCTCTCCAGTCCAGTTTATCATTCACTTGTAGCCCCAGGTGTTTGTAGGTCGCTCTCAGTGGAGCACAGTTGCACACTGGTCAAAAATTTGTCAAAAATTGTATGCAGGATGTACAACAGGAATTGGTTTGAGTCTGTTGATCACTGCAGTTTAGACAACAGTTTTGGCAAGTTTAGTCGTTTTTGTATCTGCATCTATACATTATGAATACTGAACAGGCTTCAGAGGAAGCACTGCATCTATAGCTTTGTGTCAGCCAGTCAGAGAGCACACAGTATTCTGTGTATAAGTTCTTCTCCTGTGTGATCATGACTATTTCCCTTTGAGATGAAAGAAAGAGCATAATGTTAAGGTTAAAAGGAAATGGGACAAGATTAGACCAGATCAAGGCTTGTGAAGGCCTGATAGAAAATGAGGATGGTTGCCTTTGGTGCATTCTGGGAACTGATACTAGAAAGAAACTCGAACCTGATTAAACCTATTGGAGAATGATGCATTTGTTCAATATCTAAAGAACTGTGCTGTCTGATTACAATGCACACTGGGTCATCAAGATAGTCTAGTGGTGCAGGCGCCAGACACAAGCTTGACAGATGTGGTGATGATATCAGTCTACCTCTGTTATCTTCTACTCTCAGGGGACTTGAAAGACTTGGATACAGTATACTGCTCCTTTTACATAGCAATCTTTTCATGCATAAAAATCCTTAAAACCTAAATAACATATCTGTCATTAAGTATAATATCTAATATCTTAGTATTTCTAAGTAACACATCTAGCATATGAGAATTAACAAATGGATGTCATACTGTTGATTCTGCTCAGTATAACTACCTGAGCATACATTGTTGTTCTACACTTCTGCCCAATAACCTCTGCAATCTGAACTGGACTGTTTTCATACTGCTTGAATGCTGATTGTGATAGCATGCCCAATGTGCATGTGCTGCCCTGCCACATGACAAAACTATGTATTCTCTGACTGATGGTAATAAGGGTAATTGCAAGTAAATCATATCATCATGCCAATGAACTGTCTTTCTCAGACTGCTAAATCTAAAAATCGTTTTTATGTGTGAAAACTGTATCGCTGTATGTATAGCTTTTACATTTTAGGATTGTTTACAAAAAATTTTCCTTTCCACTAAGAAACTTTGAATGTCATGTGTCCTCTGTGTCCTGTCACCTTCTGCTTTCCATGATGACATTAGTGTTTTATCAAGAGAACTATTTGTTCTACCTGATAAGTACATTAATATAGTATAGTAGTGTGGTATAGTAATTAATCACAGCCTAGAAATGGTACCAAGATGAGCAGTTGGTCTATTGTGTTCTCAGCAATATAAACATTTAAAATGAACCGACAAAAAGTTGGACTTTGTTATCATTATGAAAAAATTAGATTAGCACTAAAAAGTGATTAATATTTTAGGGATTTGCTAGTGAAAAATGTCTGCATGGTGTAAGTTCCCATTCAGGTTGTCTGGACCCCTGAGGAGTGATACTGGGTAATTTGACCTCTTCAGGGCAATTTCACTGAACTGCCCACAGACAATGCAACATGTGACAAGGCACTGATTGTCAGCTGGATGTCTCACATCCCATAAACCCAGAATGATCACAAATCCTACCCCTAATTCACAACGATGTTATGAGATGATGGTATGCAATGGTATTTTTAGAACTTAGTGTTGCATGCACATAAATAAAAGTATGGATTATTAATTATCTTTGTAAATGCACTAGCATTAGCATAATGCTCTTTTCTGTCACTGGCAAAGTTGCAAAGTCATCCTAAACATAATATAATAAGAGAATTTTAAAATTATGAAGTGAAGTCATCTGTAAGAATATAAAAACAGGAAAAACTTGTATGACACCATTAAAGCATTTTGTCACGTACTAAAAACACTATTCAGGACATACAACAGTGAAATTGAGAATTTTGTAATGAATAGAAATATGTAGTGAATAAAACAACATAATGCTGCACTTTGTCACTTGTATTACAATCACTCTTGCACTTTAAGGTTATAATAAAAGACATGCATGCAAGTAAATACAATGAGGACTGACTGCCAATAGCAAGATAATGATGGGTGACAGCCAACAGAAAAGCAAAATCAAGATTTGTTAAGGATGTAGTGGGCATGTTCATGTAATTAGAATGTAACATGCAAACAACGTATGTACAACATGTACATACTGTAAACAGTTTTGATTACAGGACAAAACCTGCAAAGAAAAACAACTTTCATCATGGGTTCATCGTGAGGCAATGTTGAAAAAATGTCAAGTCATTTGATGCGGTGCATTTAAAATGGAGTTGCTCTGGATGAATTGAATGGATTCGTTTTTCTTAACATCATTGGGTCTTTTATTCAGAGCCATGAATGAAGACTTTTAATTTCCCCGAAGAAAACTTGTGTAATGCATCTATGCCATCTAGGAGTTAACAGTTCAGCTGTGCAGGTCCATGAAAAAAAACACTGGGTAGTCCTGCTGAAGTTGTGCAACCATCAGCAACAAAAGCACCGTGGGACTTTTGTTTTGGATGTGCCTGAGAAAACGTGAAAAGCACACTGAGAAGCACAACCTCCATACTGCCTCTTTTAAGCCCCGCATTGAGAGACTGTGCCAAAGTTGGAATAAAAAGTTCATTTTGCCTCTTCCACCGAACAGCAAAGGTCTCCTCTCAATCCCAGAGCTCTGTTTTATGAAAAGACAATATGCTTTGAACACTGTATGGACCTGTTTGGCTTAGAGTGTAATGCTTTTATTTATTTAAGCAGCTGGGAACAGTAGTTTGTTGCAGAGGTAAACTTTAAAACATACATTTACACATCAGTGGATCTGGTATCTGGAAACATGATCCGCTTCTCCAGGACCACTCTAAGAAAGAATTATCATGAACCTTCAAATGTTTCATGAAAAACTTGTCATCCATGACCTCCCACTGAACACAAAATAATAATTCTGGGTTCCCCTCTACCTAGCTTATATCACATTGACATTTCAGCACAGACACTGTGTTTGCTTGTGAAGTGACAGAATGGCTTTCTTGTTTTACTTTGATGTTGTGTAAAAACACAATAAGATGCTTGGTCACAAACATAAGCCAAAATATGATAAATAAATAGATAAATGAATTACATTGCATCACCAAATCAAAAGCAGAACCTGATCTAAATGGCAAACAAGTAACTGCCAAAGTTCAAAATCTATTCAAAATATGTCTCACTATGTTTTGGTGCTAAGCAGGTACTATACAGCTGGGTTTTAGACTGCTGCCTGCTGTGACTGAAAAAAACGCTAATAATATACTCACTATAAAGGGGTCAAGGTAATGTTTATCACCGACAGCCAGCAGTAACACAATCAAAACACTAATCAACACACAAACGATTCAGACAAAAAACATTTTACATATTATATCAAAAAGCCAAAAATCTATTGATCCCACATCTTAGCAGATTATATCTGCATCCAAATGGCAGGAACTTGACTGTAATGAACAATGGGTGACTGGGCCTTTTTTGTGGTTGTAACTTTGTACACTAGGGAGAATTTACTGCACTGCAAATTCTAGTGATTCCAGCGAATTCTTTGAGTGGTCCCTGTCATATTGTTATGAAATATCAATTATAGCTGCTTTAAATATTTTAAGCTGGTGATTTCTTCTAAAAAAACATGACAGTTGACCATTATTTTAACTCTAGACTTTGACTAGCCCAGTAATCTCGAGATAACACTCAGTGGCACTGATTCTAGTCCAGTCCAGTCCCAATTCAACCTATGTTGGGTGACAGAAAATAATGTCAAGGAGGTTATGATCCATTCCTAATAATCTCCAATAGCTCTTATAACCCCAAAGAATTGTTGCCTTAATGTAGTGTTGGTGTTTGTGTGTCCTGTTCTTTTGATCCAGGACAAAATTTCCCGTTATGATCTACAAAGGCTTGGCCGGGGCTCTGCCAGGCACAGCCCAAAAGAACTACATACAGTCACCCTTTGGGCCTATCACTTGCAGGAATAGGTATAGGGGTCAGATGTTTTGCAAGTCTGGCAACAGGCAAAGGAAGGGGCTAAGGGATGTTTCCAATGTTGCATGGTGGAAGTAAAAAGTACCTGTGGACTAGATTTGAGAGGAGCAATGCAGATTTTTGTTTGACCATCCAGTCTACATGTGTTTTCTGGACTTTGAAAGGGTCTACAAATACAACATGTCCCCCAGTTAATCCTGTGCATGGTACTGAGGGAATATGTGGTTCCAGAGTAGGTGGCTGTTGGTACAAGCCATCCGGTCCTTGTGCGACCAAAGTGAGAGCTGTCACATACATTTTCAGTGGGTGTTGGATTTTGTCTAGGTTGTCTTGCCTTGATTCTGTTTGTGATATTCATAGACAGTATCTCCAGGCACAGCCAGGGTAAGAAACGTGTCTGGTTTGGTTTGGAAACCTCAGAATCGCATCTTTACTATTTGCATATGACTTGGTTCTGTTGGCTTCATCAGATCATAACTTTAACACACGCTGGGGCCTGTCCTAGGACACGGAAAATAATAGATTGCTCTGTGGGTTGAGAGTAAGGTTCTGCCAAAACTAAGGAGTTTAAGTATTTCAGGGTTTTGTACATGAGTGGAAAATTGACCAGAGGATTGGTGCAGCATCAGCCGTTGTACTCGACTGTTGTGGGGAAGAAGAACTTGCGGCCGATCCAGAACATAGCCCTGCATAGCATCTGACCTGGAAATGACTCAGGATCCCCCAGGAGGACCTAGAACGTGTTGCTGGGGAGAGGGGCATCTTGGTCTTTTATTTTGGTGGCTTGGGTTTTGGTTTTATCTACACTTGTATGTATGCTCTAATACAGACAACATAGGTTCAATTGAGCCGGGAGTTTTTGCACATATTAGGCTAATAAAGCACAGGAAGAGTTTATCCATGCCAGCAAGACTCTGCACTACTAGATTTCTTTCATTTACTACATTTTAATGTTTCACTCGGCTTCTGCTGGTGCTACCACTGAAATTATGCTGATGGGTCAGTGCATAACCATGTGTGTCATGATTGGAGAGAATGAACAAAATAACATAAAATAGATCTGCTGACAGCTTGCTAGTGTGTGTCCTCACATGCCCTACACATAGACCAAGTACACACACAGAAACACACACACACACAGGCTTACACGTTACCATCATCCAGCTTTTTAGACTCTAAGATTTATCACATCACAAAGGTTCTCTCTCTCTCTCTCTCTCTCTCTCTCTCTCTCTCTCTCTCTCTCTCTCTCTCTCTCTCTCCTCCCACCTGAATATGACTTTCAGACTGGCATGCTAATTGAAAACAGCACTCTTCCCCTGCTTCCTGCCTATTCAGCTGCCTCATTTAGACACTAACACAAATGCACTATCAAACTCTTCCTCAATCAAGAAACACACCACACAACATGAGAATACAATTGTTAGTTGCACAATGAAACTTTTACCAAATGTAGCAAACGAAAGCATACACTCACTCAGACTTATACACTCTGTCCCACCACACACATATGAAGTCTGTCACTGTGTGGTCTGGAGAATAAAAGCAGGATTTGACATATCTGTCCATCCAAAACAAGATGAGGTGATCAACAGCTTCTGAATGTTGTTTTTCTTTTTAACTTCTACATAGTGACACGTGCTGATACTACTTAAATTGTTAGTCAGAATGTAGTAATTTCCTTTCAAATCAAATCAAATTTTATTTGTATAGCCCAAAGGAAGAAGAAGAAGAAGAAGAAAGAGAGAGACAGAGAGAGAGTTTTCAGTAAAGGGAGATGTGACTGCATCTTCAACCAAAACCGTGCCTGACTAGGCATAACCCTGAAAGAGACAGACAGAGAGAGGGAGAGGAGGGAGGGTGAGTCCCCCGGCAGTCTAATCCTATGGCAGCATAACTAAGGCATGACCTTAAACCAGCCCTAACTATAAGCTCTATCAAAAAGGAAAGTCGTAAGTCTACTCTTAAAGGTGATGACAGTGTCTGCCTCCTGAACCCAGAATGGTAGTTTGTTCCACAGAAGAGGAGCTTGATAGCTGAAAGCTCTGGCTCCCAATCAACTTTTTGAAACTGTAGGAACCACAAGGAACCCAGCATTCTGAGAGCGCAGTGTTCTAGAGGGGTAGTAAGGTACTATGAGTTCTTTTAGATATGATGGTGCCTGGCCATGAAGAGCTTTGTATGTAAGGAGAAGAATTTTAAATTCTATTCTAGATTTAACAGGTAGCCAGTGCAAGGAATCCAAAATGGGAGAGATGTGATCTCTGATCTTGGTTCCTGTCAGAACACGTGCAGCAGCATTCTGAATTAGCTGCAAAGTCCTCAGAGACTTATTGGAGCAGCCTGATAACAAGAGTTACAATAGTCCAGCCTAGAAGTAACAAATGCGTGGACTAGTTTTTCTGCATCCGCTTGATGCAGAACAATGTGTCTGATCTTGGTTACAATGTTGATGTTGCATAAGTGGAAGAATGCAGTCCTTGAAATTTGTTTTATGTGGACATTAAAGGACAAATCCTGATCAAAAACAACTCCAAGATTCTTCACGGTGGAGCTGGAGGCCAGGGTGATCCCGTCTAAAGTAATTAAGTCTCACTAAGAAAGAGAGTTTTTGAGGTGTTTGGGTACAATTACAAAAACTTCAGTTTTGTCTGAATATAACATCAGAAAATTGTAGGTCATCCAACTTTTTATATCCTTAAGGCATGCTTGGAGTTTAGTTAACTGATTGGTTTCATCAGGCTTGATCGATAAATATAATTGGGTATCGTCAGCATAGCAATGAAAATGAATGGAGTGAGTCCTAATAATGTTCCCAAAAAGAAGCATATAACTGATTAGAAGTGGTCCCAGTACTGAACGTTGTGGGACTGTGATAAACATTGGTATGCATGGAAGGTTTATCATTGACGTGAACAAACTGAGATTGATTTAAGAAATACGACTTCTACTACAACCTGCTTAGGGTGGTTCCTTTGATGCCAATTTGATGTTCCAGTTTCTGTAAAAGAATTTGATGGTCAATGGTGTAAAGATCTAACAGGACAGAGATGAGTCCTTTGTCTGATGCCATTAAGAGGTCATTGGTAACTTTGACTAGTGCGGTCTCTGTGCTATGATGGACTCTAAATCCTGACTGAAAATCCTCAAGTAAACTGTTCTAATGGAAAAAGTCACACAGCTGATTGGCTACAGCTTTCTCAAGTATCTTAGAGAGAAAGGGAAGGTTTGATATCACTCTGTAGTTGGCTAAAACCTCTGGATCTAGGGTGAGCTTTTTAAGAAGGTTTTAGGGAGGTTTAATTGCAGCTACTTTAAAGGACTGTGGTACATATCCTGATAATTAAGACAGATTAATCATATCCAGTAAAGAAAGTCTAACTGAGCAGCTTGGTTGGGATGGGGTCTAATGAGACAAGTTGACGGCTTAGATGAAGAATTTATTGAAGTTATTTGATGGAGGTCGATGGGAGAAAAACAGTTTAAATATATATCAGGTTTTACAGCTGTTTCCAAACTTGCTGTATCAGAATGCAGATCAATGCCTCTTGATGGCAAGAGGTGATGAATTTTGTCTCTAATAGTTATGCTGTAGGA
The DNA here is from genome assembly GCA_014281875.1 of Nibea albiflora. NCBI lineage: Eukaryota > Metazoa > Chordata > Actinopteri > Sciaenidae > Nibea > Nibea albiflora. The sequence continues at coordinate 483,155 of JABGLX010000053.1, read as the reverse complement.
GTTTCTGCAAAAAGGCTTACCGCCCAGTAATATGGACTCAAAGGTTATTGAAAATTGGCCAGACAGAAGAGGATTCTGTGGAAAGACTATTAGAAGATCAATTTCAATGCCATATGAGAGAACAAGATCAAGAGTGTGGTTCAGACAATGAGTCGGTTTATTTACACTCTCACAGAAGCCTATTGAGCCTAATAAAGATAAACACAGCACTAAGACTATCACTGTGGTTGTCCACATGAATATTAAAATCACCTACAATAATTACAAATTCTGCAAATTCAGATAAAAATTCAGACCAGGAACACAATATACTGTAACAAATAGAGTTGGCTGTAATGTTTTCCAGGTTGGGTGAGTGAGGCTAAGAACAAGACATTCAAATGAATTATAATTTAGTTTAGGTTTAGGATTTATTAATAGCCTTGAGTCAAATATGACTCCTGCTCCACCACCTCAACCGGTACTTCAAGGAATTACATCACAATGACTGGGAGGAGTGGATTCATTTAAGCTTACTTCTCTTATTTTGGACTGTTGTTGATGTTGATTTAATTAGGGCCCGAGCACTGTTTTCCGCCTGGCGTGTTTTCCGCCTGGTGCCTTCTGATGTGCCAACCCGTCGAGTTGCGCGGGAGTGCGAGGGCCCGTCCAATGCTGCTTGCAGCTTTAATTTTTCTTAAGTTTTTATGATGAACTCCGTAATGTGGATGGACGGGGGACAGACATAGTCTCTATAGTAAAGGACTGGGTGGGCAGCAGCTCTAATGGAGGCGCAGAGAAGCGTGTAAGACTGCAGCTCTGCTTCCTGGTCTCAACTCTGGGATGTCACGGTTTTGGTCAACTAATAAACTTGTTCATGTTTCTAGATATGAGAGCTGCTCCATCCAAAGTGGGATGGATGCCGTCTCTCCTAATCAAACCATGTTTTCCCAAGAAAGGTGTCCAATTATCTATGAAGCCCACATCGTTTGCTGGACTCCACATTGAGTCCGACATTGTTTTGGTGTATGCACACACAAACATTAATTTTAGTGACCTCCGATTGGTGTAACCGGGTGTCATTACTGCCAACAAAAAAAATAAAAATAATTTTTCTTTGATTGTGTGATGTGGTGTGTGTGTGTGTGTTAGATATGAGCTACAGTGATGCTATGTATACAGTATACAGCTATGTGATGATAGCACATTTTAGGACATTCAAACTGGAATGAAATGGGGACACTAACGAGGACACTAAATGAGCCTTCAGAAAACACACACATACACACACACACACACATAAATTGCCATTTTAAAATGATATTGCACAGGCCCAGGGTTCAAATCCGATCTGCAGCCCTTTCCCACGTGTCAGTCCACATCTCTCGCTCCCCACATTCCTGTCACCTTTCAGTTGCTCTATACAATAAAAAAAGCTTCAAAAAGGCCAATATATATAGGTTTGTGTTCCTTTTGGAGAGTCTCAGTCAGTTTATGGACATTGGAATCTTGGTTTTGGTCAAGCGTGGAGCTGGTGGTCAACTTACAGCAAGTTGGGCTTTGCTTGGTTTCACTCTCTTTTAAAGCAGAAAAATATGTCAGTCTGCCTATGTATCTGTAATACAGTATTGCAGTACCTATATAAATATATGTATATACACTAAAATGCATTTGTGAAATAATTGGAGAACTGGTTTGACAGTTTGAGCTGAGTTTTGTGAGCCTGGTGTGTTGAGCTGCACAGCCTCACTGAGAATGACTTGTCAATCACAAGTTAGCCACACGCTAAAGTCTATTTTACTCTGGGACCATAATTCGGTAAATGAACGTCAGGCTGCATGAAAGAAGACTCCAAAGTATCAGTTTTATTGTCAATGATGGATATGTGTGTTGTAGTTGATCCAATGGCTCTGTGAGAGGCACTACAGTGTTTGTGTCTGTGGGGGAGTGTCAGTAAATAGCAATTGCCCTGTTGATTATCATGGTTAATGATACTCTTCACTATTTATTTTAGTCAACCCCTGATTACCATTGCATTGGAGTCACAATAAGTACACATTCTTATGAAAAATAATCTCAGATCTGTGAAAATGCCAGAAGAAGTCAATGAGTCTAGACATAATTTAAGAATTCGGATAGAAAAACAACACTCCATCCCTTCAAAAAAAGATGAAGTCTGGGGCAACTGGATTGTTTGTAGATCCGTGAAGACGTTTCATCTCTCATCCAAGAAGCTTAATGACTTTCCATCATCATATGCAGCTTAAGTTTACATACATTCACTCTCTTTTCAAAGTTCTCACCTTTCTTGTGCAGATAAGTCTCTACTGAAATATTACACCACACCATATCACATTATAATGCCTTTGTGTTTTTATTGTATCATTCAAAACATACCATCTTTGTTTTATTTAGTAAACAGAATTACAACTGGATTTTTTTATTATGGATCAGATGGGACATTAATCCAGATGGATAAAAAAGGATTCAGGAAAAAAGTGTGAAGTGTTGTTAAATGAGCATCTGGGTTTTTTATAGATCACCAGGGACTCATGTTACTCATATTTAATGATATCAGATGAGTGTCATGAACAGGGGCTATCTTGAGACATTAATGTTCTTCATCTCTGATGCCAGCAAGCTCTTGCGTTCTACCCCATGACCTGAATGTCCCTCAGTAACTTTGTCATCGTTTCGCCTTTTTAAGTTAGTCAGTCAATTCTACATCTGCAAGATATTATTTCAAAAGTTTCTCAGTTCAATTTCCACTAAGCTTGATTTGTATGATAACTTCGCCTTCTCTGCTGAGTGTGAACTCTGGTAACAAGATCAACAAACCACTTTGAATGATTCGCGGTGAAGCTCAAATTGGTGGGAGTACCCTCCCCTGACTTAATAACCATACAAGGAATTTAATGATGCAGTGTAGGAGAGCTGAATGAAAATGACGAAAAACAAACTTCATGTTGGCCTTCCGGTCTGCAGTTAAAGACACACGATATTCTTAATACCCCAAATTGATTGCCCATCCGTTTAAATATGTCAGCAGTTCCTCCACCAATGCCATTGCTTTGGTGACTGACTGAAATTTCAATGTCTCAGGGTTGCATTTTTGTTGGGGCAGCTGTGGTGACGACTCTGGAGAGTGGGTTGTCCACTAATCACATGATTGGCGGTTCGATCCCTATCTCCTCCAGTCTCCTTGTTGAAGTGTCCGTAGGCAAGATACTAAACGCTGCTGTTCTCTCTGTGTCTATGTGGGTTCTCTCTGGGTACTCCACTTTAACAGGTTAACTGGTGACTCTAAATTGTCCATAGGTGTGAATGTGAGTCTGAATGGCTGTTTGTCTCTATGTGCCCTGTGATGAACTGCTGACTTGTCCAAGGGCGTACACTGCCTCTTGCCCAGTGTCAGCCGGGATGGGCTCCGGGATAATTGGTTACAGATAATGTATGTGTGTATGTATCTTCTCTGGTTCATCTTTCACCCCTTGCAAACTTCTCGTATTCCTTCTTCCTGATATTACTGTCACTTAGAACTGCTATCATCACCACAGCCTTCTTCTGTTGTTTGTCCACTAACATGATCTCTGGTTGGTTAGCCATCACCAGCTTGTCAGCCTGGATCTATTATGTGGTGAACTGTCTCAGAAGCATCTTTGCACAGACTGCACCTAGGGTCCAATCATCAGCAATCTCATTATAACACTGATTACTTGTAAGTTATTATAACAAAAATATTATAAGTATTAAAGACCAATAGATATTGATATGATTTGTTCATGATCTGAGAGAGAGAGAGAGAGAGAGAGAGAGAGAGAGAGAGAGAGAGAGAGAGAGAGAGAGAGAGAGAGAGAAAATGAGAGTAAACATTAGTTTCAATAAAGCCGCTTAATAAGAGAAATAAAATATATTTCCTGTTTCCTGCAAAAATAGACACAATGGAGGGGGTATGGGGGATCAGCTGCAGGGTACAGCGTATCACCACAGTGCCTGATTGCACACATAGACTGAGCCTTAGCCTGACTTTTAATTGGAAATTATTTATTCATAAATAATAATACATTTTATTTCGAGGTGCTTATTTCTGTTTTTTTCTAAATGTTCTAGTTAAGTAATTACATTCTTACATTTAACTTTGTTCTTAGTTGAGGTCGTTGGAGAATAGAAACAGAATCAAGGCCAATACAAGAGCTAAATGTGTATAACTATAGGTTAGCAACCAGTTATGGGTAGCTGCCACAGACAGGGAGGGCTCCGGCAGTTAAATGCTAGTCGCTGTGGTGGTAAGGTAGAACATACAACCAAAAGCCAGACACGGGAAAAAGCAGAGAACTGTACGTACACACATGGGTGTGTTTAGCTGTGGCACCATTGTCAGCAGCAGAATGGGATTCATTCAGTGTTGAAGGGCAACTTGACCTGAAAGGCTTAGCAGAAGTGTACTCTTTAGACATATCTCTATTTTGTTGTTTCTATGTATTGGTTTATAAGCAAAAATATTGCCTTAGATTCTGTAGCTGTCAAGAATGTAGAAAAATCTGATCTGACCTTTTAGTTTAACGACCCTAGCTGTATTTCAGGTAAGGTAAAGCTTTTTAACAGTTTTTTGAGGAGCATTATTGTGGTTGTCAATCCTACTAGAAATAAAAATACTTCTACTCTTGTTACTGTTTTTATGTGACTATTTAGGATCAGAATCAACTGTTGAATATATTGCCTTATTGTTGAAAACACAACATGTACTTTATTAGGCTATTTTGTAATAATTCTTACAATATTATATAAAAATGTTGGGTCAATGTTGTTCCATTAATAACAACGAAATGATTTAACCACAAATAAGAACAATTTTAACTTTTTAGATGAATTTGTATTACAAGACAAAGTTAATTTGCTGAAATTATTTTGATGAAAACAGAGAGGATAATAATATATACCGATCACGCTAAAGGGACCAAAAGGTCAATGTGTAAAAAAATACTTCTTTTTTTTTTTTTTTTTTTTTTTTTTTACAGATAATTACTGTTTACAGCAAGTGTAAAAGTCTTGGACTCCAAGTGGTGTTTTGGCTTTTTGTTGTTCATGAATAGGGTGTTTTCATCCAAACATCATGCGCACAGTCCATTCCAGAGACTTTTGTTTTTAGCACTTTACTGACCACCAGTAGTGTTTATGAGTAGTGACTATTTTTTATTTTTTTGTAATTTCTGTTCAGAATATGTAAAACATATGTAAAAGAGAACATAATACATTTTATTTGGCTATGTAAAAGGACAGTATAGGTGACAATGGGGCAGAGGGTAGAGAACAGAGGTTCAACCAGCCAGTCCTCACCAGATGTTCAACCAGTCCTCACCAGATGTTGGCAGACGTACATGCTTTTGTTTGCTGTCAGAAAAAAGAGCAGGAGGATTTGGCATTTTTCTTATTTTAGTATTGATGGAGATATTTTTGAAAGACTTGAAAACACTAACGTGGATATCATTTTTTACATGTAAACAGCATTTTCAAATTTCCTGGTTTGTTGTGGAGTTATTTAGCATTCTCTCTTTAATTAGCATACTTCATGAAGGTGGAAAGTATAATGATATGTAAAATAAAACCCATAGTTCGGAGCTTGGGGGTTGAAAAAAAGTGAGTTTGTAAACAGTGCTTTTATTTTAACTACAACAAATGGCAGAACTCCTATCCTGTATGATTTCAATCGGGAAGCAAAAGGAGATTGGTAGAGGCCATAGTAATATTTACAGTGTGTCATGAGAGCTTGGCTGAGATTAGTGCTGTGAGTTTCACTATGGACTGTTAGTTTCAGATGGACTGTGTTGTCGGCATCACTGCAGAGAGAGCTCCAGCATGTGTGACACAGGGAAAAAAAACACAGGAAAGTACAACTTCAAACAAAAACCAAAGCCCACACCCACACTCAAAGTCCTGTGCTAGTGGCTCTAGTCTTGCTCTGGAACACAGGGTGGCCAACTGGAACAGTGATCAAACACCATTCTTCCGTCAAAGGATTGGTCGTCAGAGTCATTAATATCACCATACATTGTCCCTTTTTGAAGAGAAGGGCCTGTGTAGTCGCATGAGATGAGAAGAGGCAGGTGACTTGAAAAGAGGGCCTGTTGAAATGACTTGAGAAATGTCCACTCTGTAGCTTAGTGTGTCTTTGTGTTTTCTGCTACAAAGTCATCATTGGTTTGAGCAATTATCTGAATCTTTGTATGTTAACAAAGAAAATGCAAATAGAAGTGCTCTGAACTGAAATGGATAAAATAATAAGCATTTGAAATTCAATAGGGCCTCACATACAGTGCGTGCTCGGGCCCTAATTAAGCATCCATATTTTTTTAACTTTTTGTAACCAAAAACATGGAGATTGCCATCATTAAATAATACCTATTCTTAGAAAGCCCAGAGGTTTTAACCAATTGCAGACTAACATCCTCTTTCTTTGACTGTCGCCAATCAGTAATGTGACTTTCGCTAATTAGCACTGAGCTGGTTTCAGTCCTCTTTTTCAGATCAATCTCAGTATGTACTGTACATATGTCAATATGTCAACACATGTCAATGAGAACTCCACACCAAAGATAGTCAAGGACCTCCACACGGTTCTGTGCTTGGACTAATTCTATTCATCTTATATATGCCTCCTTTAGGCAACATCATTAGGTATCAGTCCATTAACTTTCACTGTTATGCCGTTGACACCCAATTATATTTATCCATCAAGCCTGATGAAACCAATCAGTTAACTAAACTTCAAGCATGGACATAAAAAATTCTGATGTTAAACTCAGCCAAAACTAAAACAACAATAGAGAGATATGTCTTTACCACATGAAACAAACAAAAACAAACAGGACTTCATCTTAGCAACATAGACACACAGCAACAGTAGTACATTTGTAACTTCTAGGCTGGATTACTGAAATTACTGATGATGCCCCAGTAAGACTGCAGTTGATCGAGAATGCTGAGGCATGTGTAACGTGTTCACTCTAATGTGCTATATAGGAACCAAGATCAGAGATCATATTTTGGCTTCTCTGAATTGACTGCACTATCTGCATGGATAGATACCAGTAAAATAATGTTGTAATTTTGGTCAACCAAACGAACAAAAAAATCATTTTCTTACAGCTAGATTTGTTATTTTGGTCCTACCTGCTACTTATATTATTATAATTAATATTAATCATTATTACTAGTATTATTACTATTAATTTAGTTGTTATCATTACTGTTATTGTTGCTGTGCAAAGAGTGAAGAACCAAGAGATGTTGCTGCTGAATATTTCAAATGTTCTTTTTCAGTATTATAAGCATCACAAACTAAATTCCATTCACCACCACTTTATTGGGGTGTTATTGGGGTAAAAACCTAAAACCAAAACAATCTGCATGGATAGATACCAGTAAAATAATATTGTAATTTTGGTCAACCAAATAACCATTCCTAGTTCCTAGTGAATTTATTTCAAGCAGCTTTATATCTAGCAGTGTTGTTTGCACACTATATAGAAACTGCCATATGAGTAACTTAGTCCATGTGTAAAGCTGCTCCCTCTGTGAACTGAGCCTTAATACCATGCTGTACCAAAAACAAATACTATCCATTCTTGTCATTCAAATGAAGTAAATGACATTGAAGTGACCATTTGTACATCTTGCTTTTATATATCCAGGAGTTCTGGTGTGGGTAGCATTCTAAATGACACAGCAGACTGTGGTTCTGGTGACCAGGAAATGTTGCAGAGCTGCTCCAACATTCTTCTGACTCACTAGTTCAACCTACAGTCAGCAGACATGGAAAAAAAGGGAAAACATTTTGAATTTATCCAAGACAAACAAAATAATATTTCCTGTTGTAGGACCTTTGGCTATAATTGCTTTCATTTATATCTCATTTCAAATCCCATCAGATAATAGGCTCAAACGCCATGGAAGATAAGCAGGACTAGTACTGATGGTGCTCATGATGTGTTAGCTGCAGAACAGAGAAAATGTTTTTATGATCTAAATGAAGTGTAAAAAGTATGCACCAAATTTAATGTCAGGCCAATGACTCCACCGTCAAACTCTCCTCCATGTTAAAAATACCTGGCTGCACTCTGCTTTAATAAAAAAAACATTTATGCAACCTTAAGTCATGGTTGAACAGTAATTCACCCTCTCAGTAAAGCAGCCACCAGCCATCGTGACTGAAAGCAGTTGGCTTCATTCACCCACGATTTGCTTTGGAAAATTCCATTCTGCCACAGGAAAATAATACCAGATCAATGGAGTCTAGACTCAGTTTATTCCTTTCAGCTGACGTCAAAAACTTGACAACATGGCACATTAGCTACCAATAGCCCTCTGAGGCTTCTGCTGGCTGAAACCTCATGGTTCAGCTCAAGATCAGATCTTTGTAACCCCTTGTTTTCTGCTCTGTACATGGGCAACTATATAAAGTAGTCTAGACTCCACTCATCTATACTGAATATGTGCTACAGTCTTATATATATGTGTTTCTGCATTAGTAGCAGACAATGAAGAATGCTGTAACATTAATGAGCAATGAGTGAGGAAGTGGCTGATAATCAAATCACTTGTTATGAACTCATGTGTTGCCTCTGAATGCTCAGTTTGGAAAAACTTACTTTAAATGTGAATTCTCTTCACCACAGATCAGGTGTGTTCAGAAACACTTCATGAAGCAGCACCTGCCAACCAACTTTCTCTATTTCAAAAGACTTGATGCAGCCTGACTGTGTTGTTCCCCACAGGAAATAAGTGTGCTAAGAGGAAACTGTTAGAAAAAAGCAACTTAACACTTTACTTAGAACTAAAACCTCACCAACAGTACAGATCCTCAGAAAGTTACAGTACTTGCTCCAGAACACAGCAGAAAGAATGCCCAACTGGTGAACTCACTGGAGCATTTAGCAGCTAAAAAGGTAACTGTTTCTATCAGGAGTTGGAGAGCAAATCAGAGCTGAAAGTGAAGACACTGCAAAACTCCAAATGGGCAATAATGTTTCTCTGTGTTTGCTGGTTAATGGACATCTGTTTGCTTTCACCAAAGCAGGTTTAAAGGTGGCCACTTCAGTTGGATCTGTTCCTGCTGCTTCATTTTCTCTTTGGCATATTCAACCTTCAAGGTGCTAGGTTTGGATTGGTCCTTAATGAACTCTTGCGTGTGTGTGTGCACTGCCACTCAACATGTACTGCACAAGAGACATTCATTAACTTGTAGAAACATTGAAAGCAATGAGGGAATTTCCCTCATAGTGATTTACCGAGCGAATGGCACCACATAGTGATGGTGAATAGACTTCACGTATATAGCGATTTTCTATCTTAACAGACAAAGCACTATACAGTTGTAAAGTTTGTTTGTACTTCCCAAATTCCACTGACACAGCTCCTGATACCACTTTACTGTAGTAGACAAGACCTTGGACCACACAGAGGCAGCTGTGGCTCACAGTGGATCATCATCATCTCTAAAGTTGAATCCAATTTAAATGTGTCTGGTTCTGTCCTAAAGAACATATACTAATTTACTACAGACATATCTAAAGTACATTACAAGCTAATAACATGGCTTCTCATATATCATCTCATATAACATAGTTTCGGACCAAACCTAGCTTTGATCGTGGATGTCACAATCTGATTTCAACATGGAAAAGACAGGCTCCGGTTGTGTGTGTGTGTTACACACCATTCTTATGATCTGCGACAACAGGACGGCGCCATATTAATTGCAGCTTCCCCCTGATACTCAAGATACTTAACCGCAATGATGGTTTGGCGAGCAGTGGCAGTGTGTGGTCTGCACACACTCCTCTTTGCCTTGCTGTCATATTACTTGTTTATTACGGCATCATCTCCTCTCTGGCTAGAAGAAGTGTACAGCGCTGCATCTTCTCCTGCTCCAGTCTCTTAAAGCGTGAGTAGCGGACAAGATAGATCCCCGCAGTAGGTCATAACACCTGGAAACAGGTTATTAGACTGATGTCAGGAAGTTAACCAAATTCAAAATTTAAGTTTTTGTCCATGGTTAATTTCTCCAGGGAATTTTGACACACTGTTAAATGTACAGAAAAGAGCAGTAGAGCAATGGCCTGCTCAGCTGGTTTGTAAAAGCCTTCGTCGGACCAGTCAACTGGTTTAGTTGGAATCAAGGTGGGCAAAATGGGCCCAAAAATGCTCTGCCAACACAGCGGTGACATGAGGAAATCCAAGTGAAGTCAAGCTGGTTGTAAATTCACAAATAGTATGAAAGATTATCATTCAGTGGAGATGTTAGGGTATCCTCAGATGACTGTAAAAGGTGACACGTTTGTTGCCACGTTTACAGATTTAGGGTTAGGAGTAACCTGAAGGCCTATACAGGGCTTTTGTTTCCAGAAATGTATATCTAGAAGTTTTCTTTGATTTCCAGAAAGAGCTAATTATAGTGTGTCCTTATTTTTACAAACAATAAAGCATTTCATTGAAGATCACAGTTAATGGCTAGAGGAACTATACAGAGTTCCTGAGAGCAGCTCCCATACTCCCTTAAGTATAACTGTGGATGATTTGCATGTTTCCACCACAGAATGGGGAATATGAGGCATGTTTATATACAAACAGAATTGTGTGTGTGTGTGTGTATGTGTGTGTGTGTGTATTCAGCTCTCTTCTCAACTTCTGAGAACCCTGTGTTCCCCTCGCACAGTTCCCATGGTGAGAAGTTCCTGTCATCCCACAGTGTGACCCAGATGTCGCTCAGCCATGTTTGTCTGTCGTCAGTTTCCTTCAGAGCAGGATGTTTGCCTGTGTGTTGGAACTCTCTGCACACACTCTAACTGTCATAGGCAAAAAAGCAGAAACCACATGTGACATACTTTCTGTCCTCTGAAGATACAAACAACTTCTGCTGATCAAAGAAAATGAAAAGAAAATTACAGGATTGCCCTTATGTGAAAAAAATACCAAGAAAGTTCACTATTGAACTTATACATTGTATGTACTGTACTGTATAGTGCTGTATACTGTATTCAATTCATGCATTCATTTTCAAGCTGCTAGTTCATCACAGAGAGGACAGATAGAGATAAACAACCATTCATGCTCACATTTATGCCTACAGGCAATTTAGATCCACCAATTAACCTGCATGTCTGCATTTACCTAGAGAACATTATATTCCCACAATCCCCACTATGATTAAGCACATGGAAATATTTCTTTTAAGAGGCAGAAAGCTTGTGCAGAACCTAGCTCTTGGTGGACAGATAGCTGCTGTGACTGGTTGAGTTACAGAGGGGTGGGGGGAGGGGGGGGGGGGCAAAGATGCATGTCTATAATAATAATAATAATATAATTTGTAGCCCACGTAGTTTGAACCTAGTCTTTGCATTGCTTATGTTTAGCACATCATGAGATTTGCCATTTCATGCACAGAATATGGACTTGAAACCAATTTGCTCAAATCAATACTGTGCTGTCTGGCTATAATTAAACACTTTGGCATGATCTGAACTGTTCACTGATGGTACTCATGGTAGGGTGGTTGGACTGTTCATAGTCATTTAAGGATGCCAGCAGTGAAGATGGGTGGGTCTTGAAAGCCCAGAAGGTTAAGTGATCACCATTTTAAATAAGTATTGTATTTGATTCTTACTTTCCACAATTGTAAAGCCTAGATCAGAGCTCTGCAAACTATGGCTCGCGAGCCAGATGTGGCTCTTTTGATGACTGCATCTGGCTCGCAGACAGGGGAGAAAGTAAGCTGGTACTGTCCGGTACTGCGTACCACTAAAATGTTCAGTGGCGGTACGCAGTACCAGGAAGATGGGAGGGCTGCCTGTTATAAAGCCTCGTTCAGAACCAGTCATGACCGCACACTTGGTCAGATATTAGATCCGCTAGCAATATGCAATCTTGAAAACTACTACTAAAAATTCATTTTAACTCATTCTGAATAGTTTCTGAACTGTCCGTGCTGTGTTTTAGGGGTCCATGCTGGACGGAGCCTTGGCCGGGCATCTCCCTCTCTCCCCCTCCCCTCAGAGAGAGCCCCGTGGTCTCCTCTGCCCAGCCTTCAAACGTGGACCACACCTTTAATGTCTTTATGTCAAATCATTAGAAGAGTAAGCAGTTGTGTTTTGTTTTATTTTGTTCAATTTTAACAATACAGAAGAGCTCGGAAAAGAAACTGCTGATGACCGGTGTTCCGTATTAACTTGTGACCACGTTAACTGGCGACCGTCAGCCAAATGCGTCTGTGGTTGTCGTAGATACGACAGATGTTGAAACAGCAAAAAGGGCACGTAGCTGTCCTCGTAGGTGCCTCTTTGTTTACTTTCTTACCCGTTAACGTTGCGATGTCAAAAAAACAGACCTGGCTCGTCCTCGCAGTCTTATCTGTGTGAACACATCATGTAGTCCGTCTGGTTTGAAACGTCGCTTGTGTTTGTAAACAGGAAGAGAGCAAGTTAGCTCTTCCTGCTAAGTCTCTAATTCATCTCTAATAAAAGCATCTTGAATACATTTTATAAATGCGTCTATGGAGCCCACTTCAGTAAACGTGAAGTCTCAGAATATTTAACATGAAGAGCGTTTCCAACACCAACTATACCATACATCTTCATGTTAAATATTCTGAGACTCAATTTCAGCAATTTGCACAGAGGGCTCATATGGTAACAGAGCCATGTGTGGTCACAAGTTAACCTGGCCATCCGTCCTATATTAAAAAGAGACGGCAGAATATGGATACTGTATATCGGGCATCACGGATTAGCGGACTCCGGTCCGGATCCGGACCGGGAAATGGCTCTGTCCGGACCGCGACCACTGGCGAAATAAGGCTCACCAATGAACACCTACATGTCAGCATGAGAATGGCATTAACTCCGTTTCAACCCAGATTTAAACTCCTGGCAGGTCAGCCACATGCCCATTTCTCCCATTGAAGCAAAAAAGAAGAAAAAGATGAAAGATGAAAAAGTTCAAGAATAAGAAGGAGGGTTGCATGAAAAATGTTTTGCACTTTTTTGTTCATTTTTCCTGAGTTTACTTTTTTATTTACATGAAGAAGGCTTCAATTAAGAAAGAAAGGACAGTTCAAAGAAAAATGTTTTATGAAAAATGAAGTTCATTTTTTTTCACTTGAAGAGGCCTTCAATTATTCTCAGCTTGCACTATTATTTATTTTATTCTGAGGATTCCCTTTTGGTTGACTTGAAATAAAAACCTTAAACGTATTTGATTGCCTGGTGTGATATGTGTCTAATATCTCGCATTTTAAGTAAAAACTTAAACAATTAGTTACTTTTTAAAAATGTGGCCATGACTTTCGCTCGGACCTTCTACTTGGGCAAAATGTAATAACCGGACCTTGGGGACTTTTAATTGAATACCCCTGATCTATGCACTTAATCTAAGCTATCCAAAAAGCTTGAAGAATACATTTGAAGTTTACCAGAAGATCCTGATGGACCTAGAATCATCCAAGCTTTCCCCCAAAGTACGAGCACTGAAACTCAAATTGCTCAGGTGGCTCTTTTTGGGGGTGGGGCACGGATCAGAGGAAGAAGTACTGGAAGAGAATGGTCATATATGCCGATAACCATGTGTATATAGTGTTCTTGTACATTCACAACTTGGAAGATTAACACATATCGAACACACAGAAAGCTATATGCCAGTCAGCCACATTCTCATGTCAAAAAGAATACTTTAAAAAGGGTTGAGCCTGTAGAGTTTGTTCTGGATCAAAAAAAGTGCAAGTCTTTTCAATATATCCCATTACTGTGATTGTTGCAGCAGATACTTAATTCTACTGAGGTGTTAAATAGAGTTATTGATACCCATACCCATACAACACAGGGCAGTAACACTGACCAGCTTGAAAACAAGCAGTATTGCTTCATGAGAGATGGTGTATACTTCAAGGAAAACCTGTTCCCATCAGGTCATCAGTTAAACTGTTGTTTAACCTTCATAACTTGCCTCTGTTCTATTGAAGTTAGAAAACATTTTTCATGTTCCATCTAGCAGTAGATGACTTGGTTGAAGAGCTATACTACCTGCTGAGTACTGTATCTGGATCCGTGTCTAGGTGAAGAGGTTATTGTTGAATGGAAAATAGAAAAAAAACACTGGATATTTATCATAAAAATATATACATCTAATTCATTTTGGTATAAAATTAAAATTTAAGCTTAATTAGTATGTATTTCAAACAAATACACATTAATGATCTCATATAGATAACCTAATAACTATGTAATTCAAACTTAATGTATTCTGAATACATAATATGATTAATATGCCTTTAAATTCAATAAATTATATTAATACTGAATACATAAATCTAGTGAATATGCATTTCAAATGAATAGGCTTTATTACACTTATGAATATGTATCATGTAAAGTTTATTAGGTAGGTTTATGTTCAAAACATTTTCTAAAAATTAAATGGAACTTTGTCATGTAATTATTTTACATGAATTTTAAAATTAAGGGTTAAATATACAAGCTATATAAGTACAGTCCATTTATCATTTGGCATTTTTCTTTTATTGAAAGTTGTTCCACCATGAGCAAGCACAAGCGCGACAGTGGCGAGAGAGAGAAATCTTATCTCTAACTGCTCTTTTGACTTTAGTCACAGACAAGCTGTATCAAGAACATGCAACATTTAATTGAAGTAATTTATGGGGGGAAAATTCCCTATGTAACATGACATGTAAATACAATGTTTAGCCTTCTTACACACGTGTGATAAAGTCATGATGTCACGGCTGCTAATATATATATGATATATCCATGCAAATGCATTTCAACTCCACTTTCCATTAACAATAGAAGACTTCAAAACTGAACACACACACACACACACACACACACACACAGACACACACACACACACACACACAGAGGGAGAGAGCAGATAGCAGAGTGTGGAGTGTATCTTTTTGAGACTTTGTAACTTAGCCAGCAGCAATAGACAGCAAAGAGCTCTCTCACATAGGAATAAGATCAATTACAGTTGGGATACACATACCTGTTCATCATCAATCCATTGTTGCTTTGGGTCTACACATAGGATGTAATGACTACAAGAAAAATGCTGAATCTTAAAATGTGATAGTTAGATCCCATGTCTCAGTGACAGCTGATGTCCTTGGTGTCCATTTGCCAACCATTTGTCTAACCATGATAGCAAGTGTGTTGAAAGTAACAATATGTGCAACAGATCTGACTTTGTAAATGTTCTGACTGAGGTCTTGTGTTCTCCTGAGCAGATCTGTATTCAGAGCAGGAACGAGTTGCTGCAGCACTGCTTGGGCTCTTTCTGTACACTTTAACAAATGGCAGACAGTTATTGAACTAGATGTGAAAGGGAAATAACACACACACACACATGCGCACGCACACACAACACAGAAAACAGTGTTGTGCTGTTTTAATGGCCTGGACAACTGAGCCCCTCTCTGCTGTTGGTTCTCCATTTAAGCAGCAGAACTTGGCAGTGGTTCAGACCCTCTCTTTTCATGCCAACTCCACTCTCGCTCACTCGCCTTTTCCCTCTCTCTCTGTCTCTCTGCCAAACATTGACGCCAGCCTGCCTGCCTGTCATGGCCAATGCTTCAAGCTGCCATTAACAGGCCAAGCACAGCTATTCAGACAATGCCTCAATGTTCAGAGTCACTAATGATTATCTTCTGGCCAAGTTCTTCTTCTCCTATACTAATGTCAGGTTTGTCATTGTTCCATATGAAGCTGTATGAAGGAGGTGATTTACATAGATGCATAGTAGCAGCTGTCTTTGCTGTCCATTATTGTTTGTTTTATCTTTAAATAATGTAAACGGGGAACGAGGACGGGGGAACAGATACAGTCTCTATAGTAAAGTACTGGGTAGGCAGCTTCTCTCATGGAGGCGCAGAGAAGCGTGTAAGACTGCAGCTCAAAACGCACATCATACCTACACCCGTATAGATTATTTCCTACTTGATAACAGGCTTCTACCCAAGGTCAAAACTGTATTACAATACCAGTATTGTTATATCAGATCACAGTGCCTTCCAATTTGACCTGGATCTCCCAAATCGCCCTCCCCCTAATAGAATTTGGAGACTCAATCCCCTCCTACTATCAGGCGAGAAATCTGCACAGTTTATTTCATCCCAAATTGAACTTTTCCTAGAGATAAATATCGCCCACACTCATTTGCCACACTATGACTCTTAAAGTATACATTAGTGGACAAATCATACCTTACTCTACACTTAAGAGAAAAATATTCAAAACTGCAAGAAATCTCTGAAATGAATACTAGATATTGACTCAAAATATGCTCAAAGACCGCTTGAGACTGAATTCGACCTTTTAACCACTGATGAGGCAATACACCTGTTATGAAAGCCAGACATAATGTCTACTAATTTGGAGACAAATAAAATAGACTTTTAGTTCTGCAAGCTCGTCAGGCAGCAGCTGCTCACTCGATTACAAAGATCCAATCACATACAGGAGAGATATTAACAGATCGTGATCACATAAATAAAGTTTTTTCTCAGTTCTACTCTGATCTTTATACATCGTCGCCTGTACAGTCGCCCGGCCCTTTACATGCAAATTCTATAAAAATCTTGCCCACCTACTAGCACCAACTTTCTAAACCATGAAGGCGCTCTCTCTAGGTATTCTTCCTATGACACTGAGACAGGCCTCAATCTCTCTATTGGTGAAGAAAGATAAGTAAGATATAAGTTGAATTTGCAAAAGAGCAAACTTCTCCCTCTCAACTCTAAGGTAGATGAAATTCCCTCTAATCTTTTCCTCTTTAAAACGGTCCAAAATGGCCATAAATATCTGGGAATTGAGGTCACTGGCTCTTTCCCTGGTACCTTTAAGAAAAATTTCATGGCTGTCCTTTTGTGAGTAACAGGACGTGTTAACCTTATTAAAATGATAGTATTGCCAAAGTTTTTATATCTTTTCCAAAACATCCCAATTTTAATAAAAAAAATCTTTCTTTAAAACATTTGATAAAACCATTTTTTTCATATGGGCAAACAAACCTATCAAACCCTTGCTGTCGTATCAGCAAGACTCGAAGCACTCTGGAGGACTTGCGTTGTCAAATTTGATTTTTTATTGGGCATGCAACATCCAGAAATTAATTCACTCATTTGAAGATGATCCAGTCGCAGATAAAGCAGACTGGGTGCTATTGGAGTCAATGTATACCTTATATAGAAGAGCAGCGCCAAGTGAGAGTGATTGGCACACTTGTATCCTGTTGGGCTAATCACTCTCTCCTTTTAATACAGTAGCTGGACCTGGAGGAGGAAGACCAGACGCGACACAAAGAGACACACACGACACGCTGTCGGCAGCATGAAACAGAACGACACCGAATGATGTGTGATTGTGTTGACTGAACTGAAAAACAAAAACAAATAAAATGTACTCTCTGATTGATTCTCTGCTGAAGAACCCACAGTGGCATCAGGCAATGCCACACAAATATATTCTTGAACTGAAATCAGACTGTAGAGGACTGGCAGCCCAGATCTATGATATCATCCAGAGCATTAACCCACACTCCACTAAAAACTGAAAGAAGGCCTGGGGTTCTGATCTCGGAGTAGTTTTTAGAGACGATCAATGGGAATCTTAAATCTGATACACACATCATCTATGTCCGATAAGCACAGTTTAATCCAATTGAAGGTGGTACATAGAGCTCACTTTACTAAGGCTAGGCTGGCAAAGATCTGTCCGAATGCTAATCCATTATGCCCCCAACGTAGAGGTCAGCCAGCAGACCTAATACATATATTCTGGCAGTGTCCAAACCGCTCCACTTTTTGGTTAAGTATTTTTAAAGCTTTTAGTGAGATGTTTGGAACCCAGATCAGACCCAGATTAGATCCTGATCCAGTCTGTGCCCTCTTGGTCTAACATCAGAGGAATCTCAGGCTGTCTTACCAGCTAAAGCCTACGTAGTTATAGCTTGTACCACACTCCTTGCAACATGTTTGATCCTTTTCAGATGGAAACAGTAAACACTCCCCCCTCTTTTTTTTAATTTAATTTTATTTATTTACTTCTACATTTTGGAGTTGAATGTGTAAATTGAAATGATATGCATATGTTCTGTATTTTTCATCTCTGTGGGATAATTGTAAAAAACAATAAAACATATTTACAAAAAAAACAGTTTATCTTTATGGATTATACTGATGAATTGACAGACTGTGGACATATGACGTCCTTTATCTTGTGTTTCTAGAGTGATGTGTTTCTATGGACAAGGAATCATTCAAATGTCGCGTTTGGTCGGAAGTTTGGTGTCATGCTTTTCCTGTACAACACAGAGAGCTTTAGTTTAAGTCAAACTGCCAATATGTTATATATTATACGTGATTTTGAATGTTTTGTCAACACTGCAGAAACACAAGGTGACTGTTAACTATGACAAGGGTCTGATGTTTACTGCTGTTAGTTATTGGTTTGATTAATGATTTTGTATTGATTACTGACAGTTAGGCTTATTATTCATATTCAGCAGTACTAGTGGGCAGTCAATGGTTCATCCTTTAGTGTTTTCAAACTAGTTATAGAAATATGTTCATCTCTGCAGTACAAACTTTACGTTACAATCTAAGATAGATGATGACTGTTGTAAAAGCAGAGGGATACATGTAGTTAAATGTCCCAGTGCTGTTGTGCTCTATACAGCACTCATGGAATGACTCTTGTCCAATTAAATTTCTTGGTCGAGGTAGGCCACTAATAACCACTACTCCACTAATTAGATAATTGGTGGTTATATCCACGGCTCCTCCAGTCTGCATGCTGAAGTGTCCTTGGGCAAGATACTGAACCCCAAATTGCTCCTGAAGGTTGTGCCATCAGTGTGTGGATGTGTATGAATGGTTAGCTCTTCAAATTGATGAACAGTTGGCACTTTGCATGGCAGCCAGTGCCATCAGTGTGTGAATGTGAGTGAATGGGTGAATGAGATATGGTGTAATTAATTAGCTGTCATTTCATCACACATCCAGTGTTGATGAATGTTGAGGCGTGCTTCCTCTTCAAGCACTACAATGAGAAGGCTTCCACAAAGGACTCAAACTTAGACAGGTAATAGCTTTCATTACATTATGTCATGTTTTTAAGGAACATACTTGATTCTAATGATGGGTACAATTCTCTGTCTTTCCAATATTGGAAATAAAGAAGGGTTGATTTACTCCGGTGTGGCAAAAAGCTAAAGGGGATAGGGAGGATGGATTGCATATGCTAGCATGATTTTTAGGCTGACTATAGCAGTTTACAAATGTCCCATAATGCATGCATGCAAATATACAGTGGACACAAAGATGTAATGTGACGAACTGGATCCAAAAAAACAAAATAAATCAGCCATTGTAACTGTTGTATCATCTTTCACTGACTTTTTTGAACAAGGCTTGTACAAATTTTCAGATAAATACTACATTTAAAATACATAAAAATTTTAAATATAGGTACAGCAAAAGAAGTCTGCCACTTAATGAACATGGACAAACTTGTTATAACACTGCAGCAACATCTGTAGCATTGCCTTTGCAACAAGATATTCACTGTTAAATTCAGACAAAACTGAAGTTCTTGTTATTGGACCCAAACACCTCAAAAATTCTCTTTCTAGAAACTTAGTTTCTTTAGACGGGATCACCCTGACCTCCAGCTCCATCGTAACTATAACCTTGGAATTGTTTTTGATCAGGATTTGTCCTTTAATGTCCACATAAAACAAATTTAGAGGACTGTTTTCTTCCACTTACGCAACATTACCAAATTCAGATGCATCATGTCTCAAGCGGATGCAGAAAAACTAGTGCACACATTTGTTACTTCTAGGCTGGACTATTGTAACTCTTTGTTTTCAGGCTGCTCCAATAAATCTCTTAGGACCACCCCCCCCCGTCATTCATCAACTCTTCAAAGTACTCTTTCCATCTTGCCACAACACTACTAGCACTATAGCACAATACATTTCCATCCCTATCCTTAATCACTCTAACCTGCTGCACGTCTTTCTGCCTTGCCAATCTGCATAGTCAGAGTCAGAGTCATATCTGCATATCAGTCTCTCCCTCCTTACTGTCCAACCTAGCTTCAAGTCATCGCTTGGCCTTTGCCAAGTCTACTTTCACCTCACCATCTCCCTGTACTCCTGTCTACTCTCTTCAGTCCTCTCAGTGTCCCACTTTTCTTAGCAAACCTCTTTATCCATATACACTCCTGCACCTCCTCATTCCACTACCAAGTCTCCTTATCTACTTTCCTTCACTACTACTACTTTCCCACAGTCATCTGATAAATTATTATTACAAAAATATCAGTTGCAGCCCCTTCAACTTAAATACAGTGTTACAAGGGACAATTTAGCCTTTGAAGCTACATGGTCAATAGACAAGCAGCAACACAAAGGCCCTGTTGTATGAACTTTGTCAGATTGTACAGTTTTGCCATGTCTGGGGTATACTGAGTCGGCAAGTGGGGGCAGATGAAGATAATCCGGCCCCAGATGAAGATCAGAATGGACACTGGTGGCCTCCTCTGGCACCACTTCAAGCATTGTAGAGAGACTCCTTTATTATGGCTTAATGGCCAAAACATCCAGCTAGATGTTCTGTGAAGACCAGACCAAGACCACTCAAAGTGTCAGACAAGACAAAGTTCAAGGTTATTGACCAGTCAGTGAGAGTTGGAAGAAAATAAATAAATAAAAAAGAATAGAGAAACAGAAACACAGCAGCATTGTTCTTCACATACGCACGCATGCACGTACACACACACACACACACACACGCACACACACACACACACACGTATACACACACACACACACACACAGTCACACACACATACAAACAAGGTAGGGACTTAGTGGCCTTGCACAAATACAGAGAGAAGGTTAATTTCATTGGCTTCACGTTCTAAAAACATCCATTTAGCCTTCAATTGCTTGTATAAACCATGTGATCCTGCTTACCTCACCGGCCCCAACTAACACATACAAAGAAACACACTCACACATCCTACATAAAGAAGCCATGTGATCATGTCTCAAGACGAAACAGACAATTTAATTACCATTTATGGACTGCTATGGGTGGCTGCTTGTTTCCTATTTCCTCCTAAATGGACCACTGCACAGAGATCATTTTCAGATTCAGTATATTGAAATGAAATAAATAAATAAAAATATTGAATTAAATATGGTCAATAACAAAAAAACACTTAGAATAAGCAAGTGTGTGGACTATGGGGTAGGGTACTAACACATGCAGCTGTAAATTGATTTGGTGATCTGACATAATTTAAGAGTGAGGGCTGATATTTGAAAAAGATAACCACAGTCCTACATCCCCCAAAGCTTTTCTTTCTCACCTTGAGTTTGTGAAATTATTTTATAAACTGTTTTTTTTCTTTGATATGCTCCTATCATTACAGATAGAGAGATGAGAGAAAATCAAAGCCTTAAACCAGACATTTCCACAGGAGCATTCTACTGCATGAGGTGTTTGCTATGTGGACCTGGTGCTTGGACAGGAGGATGTGCAGCACATTGCATTCTGGAATTATTAGCATATTGTTCCACTAAATAAATTTTTAGTGGACAAATGTGTGTGTATATATACACATATATATATATATATATATATAATATATATATATATATATATATATATATATATATATTATGGCATGGCGTTCAGGAAATTAATCTTTGAATATATTGAATATATGGAGTGAACCTCGAATATATTGAATTAAACCCTGAATATATGGAGTGAAACTTGAATATATTGAATGAAACTCGGAATATATTGAATGAAACTTGACTGACGTCAGACTTGACTGCAGTGCCTGCGGCCATCTTGATTAACGTGTGGATGCTGCAGTAAAAAGTTCATCGGTCCGTTTGGAATCTCGTAGCAGCAATATTAAACAATGAGGACATGATTAACACACTGGCGAATGCGTTTGCGGGCCAAAATCCTCCTGATACCCCTGCACAATACCGTTCTTCTGACGAAGAAGTCCACTCCCTTTATAATCATGGCAGACCTCCGACAACAGGCCAGGCAGCTGTTTATCAGGCCAACCTCAGCATGCCTTCAACCTCACAGGAGTGTCTCACAACAGCCCCTGTGTACAATATAAGAAGTACCCAAGACACAAAATATAATAATAACTAGGCTTTATTATAAACTATAAGAGCTCTGAACAGAGTGCATATAGTATGTATCTCATTCACCCATTCACACACATTCATACACTGATGGTAATGGCAGCCATGCAAGGTGCCAACTGCTCATCAGTTTGAGGAGCTAACAATTCATACACATTCACACATGTTGGCACAGCCTTCAGGAGCAATTTGGGGTTCAGTATCTTGCCCAAAGACACTTCAACACGCAGGCTGGTGGGGATCGAAACAGGGATCCGATCTATTCCATCTAGATTTTTTTTTCATACATTGATAAACTGACAACTCCGTGTAGCTAACACTGACCCAAAGAATTTCAGTTGAAAAGGGCAGCTAGTGGCAGTAATGATGTTAATTCAAGTTAGAAGTGGTAATGACCCAGTTCTGTTGTCCCAGACATGACCAGCTTGGATTAAGAACATGGACCAATCACAGCATCACATCCATGAAAACTGAACTGGCTGCACTGAAGTCTTCAGCTGTCTTAATGTATTACAATGAGAGATCAATGTTTATCAGAATGGAGATGATAGAATTGAGAAACTAAATATGGTACATGCTATTCTAAATAGTAGTTCTACCATGACCAAGCACCTTTGAATGGAAAATGCTGTAGATAAAGGCATTCTTATTTCTGAATCTGATTTTTTAATTTAAGATGAGGCACAACCAACTGCCTTCAAACCGCCAAGTAAGGGCGAACATGGTGAACATCAGGACACACATCAGACAGGTGACATGTTAGGGCAGCAATGACCAAAACAGTTGTTATAAAAGAGCCATGACAGTTAAAGTAGAATAGAGGTCAGGAGGTAGAGCGGGTCGTGTACTAATCAGATGATCAACGGTTCAATCCCTGGCTTCTCCAGTCCGCATGTCGAAGTGGCTGTGCCATCAGTATGTGAATGTGTATGAATGGTTAGCTCCTCAAACTGATGAGCAGTTGGCACCTTGCATGGCAGCTAATGCCATCAGTGTATGAATGTGTGTGAATGGGTGAATAAGATATGTAGTATAAAAGTGTTTTGAGTGGTCGGAAAACTAGAAAGGAGCTATATAAGTACAGTACGATTTATTCAGTATGAACTAATCTTTTATATAACTCTGGAGTAATGAGTCATCTCAGTGAGTGATTCGTTCATTTTCATGGTTCTTGTAGATGTGTATAGTGTTATTGGGTATATAATGTAAAGTGTGTTTGTAAATAAATACTTTCAAAAATTATATCAACATGTTGATTTTTTGTTATAGTCTGCCATAAAATAATAAAATCTGAATAAATATAATAATAACAACAACAAATGCAATAATAATAAGAAGAAGAATGTCACATATTAGACACAATAAATGCACCATGTAAACATTTTAGGGAACTTTTAATTGTTACTTTTTGTCTTACTTAATTGTTTTAGTAATTGTCAAAATTAGTGTGGGTTTTACATTCACTTCACTTCACCTCTACCAGCTGTCACGTGACAGACAGCTCAGTGGGTCGGTCTCTCATTCATTTGTCAAGTGACAGCTACCTAGTCATTGTCGTGCTGTTAAACAACAATGGCAGGGAGATACAGGACACAAGTTTATTGTGGTGTATTTGCTTTCCTTGGTTTACACAGTTTAAATACACACCATGTTTCCTTCAGTGTTTGGTTTTATTCATTTATCTATTTATTTTTGCCTATGGCTTTTATTTTTGACAGAGACAGCTGAAAAGTGACAGGAATGTGGGGAGAGAGAGATAGGGAATGAGATGCAGCAAAGGCCACAGGTGGGATTCGAACCCTTGGCTTCTGCAGCAAGGACTGAGCCTGCGGACACTCTACCAACTGAGCTAACCGCCATATTTAAAACACCCACAAGAGGGCTACAGCGCAACCCGCTGTAAAAATGAACGAAATGGCTCAAAAAAGATTCATTCAATTGAAGAGATCCGAGTCAGTAAAAAGAGTTGAACTTCCCAACACTACTACGTGGAGGAAATGATCCACTTGACTCAGCAGACAGTTCAATCAGCAAATCTGGGTCACCTGGGTCACACGGGTCTCTTGTTTGGTGTTTCCGGCTCTGTATGGATTTACTTGTGCAGGATGGATCTGTGGATCTGAATCTGATGCTGATTCTGGGTCTGCAGGAAGTTATTCCTGCAGCTATTGCTAACAGGGGCAACAACTGCTTATTGCCCATGACAATTGCGCAATTTCTGGCAGCTTCTTAGGTAGATGGATTGGAATATTTTGATATTGTACAGATTTAAAGGAGAGTAGTGAATGACACAAGTTATCATTTTAATTTGTATTTGTGATGTTAGTGTTAGGCAGGCATAGGACAGTAAGGATTTGGGTTAATGGAGACTAAAAACTTTCGGACCAATAAGAGGATCGGACAAATCACAATTCATATTATCACATCCTTTAGAACTATTACTGTAGAGTTATGAGCAATGCTGTCTAGACACACAGTAAGATCTATTGAGCATGTTGGAGTTTTATACATACATACTTGTTTCATGCTTGTTAAACTTAACTTAAGTCAAATTTGCAATTAATAGAAACTTCTTTTCCAGTTTCTTAAATAAATTATGTTGGACAGGCTTGCACATTTCATTACAGGCAATGTTGACTCATTGGTTCAGCCTACACACATCTGCTGTCCAGAAGCATTTATTACTTTTTCACCAAATTTCTGAGACCATTTGTATCTGGCACTGATGGTGTGAATTGTCCTGCAACTAAGTCTCCAGGAAATTTTTAAATACCAAGTAAGACAAGAGTTGCTTTGCTGTGCTTTCATTGCACATACCAGTGAACTGCATCATAAAACTGTTGGGAGTAATAAAATTGATTCAGGGATTAATTACAGAGCGGTACTCAGATTGGGCTGAGAATACCTGGTTCTTTTTATTGGACCATTCATTGCAGTTTAACTTTTTTCATTAAGGGCCAAACATGCTGGTTTTGTACATCTGTGGACACACTCCCATAGGCTGAAAATCAGAAACAGGACACTTATGTTTCTACTGGGAAGAAACAAGGTGAGACAAGCTTGGTTACAGCTCAACTGAATGCTTGGCTGGTGAGCTGGTAGACTTTTCCACCACCACCAGAATTCTGATAGGAAAAGAAAAACTGGAATGACTGGAGGGTTTAATATGTTATTAATCTTACCTCAAACAAAGTTTCTCAACAAGACTATCGATATCAAGGGAGAGAGATCAGAGGCCCGAAACTGAAAAATCTAATCCAGCACATACCCCTCTCTTTAAGACACCATCTACAACTCCAGATACTGCCAGTTTTGAGGCCTAATCCCAACCTTACACTGTGCTGTAATTCAGTAAGTCCCACTTCAAAGACACTCCGCAGAAAGCAGAGATACAATCCAGAGACCACCGAAGTGGACAGTCTCAGTTCTTAAATTCTCACATCAATTACAGGGAACGTAACCTACAGCCAGTACTGCAGACAGAGCCAAGACCCTGGCCATACATGGACAAGATGTCGATGGATAAAATCAGATTAACGTAAACACTTGTATTAGTGATTTTGCACAGTACAGTCATTGTTTCATTTTTTCCAGGTTATATTCACATCTACATAGGCTGATACAGTACATGAATGTATTTCACTGACAACATGTCTGAATATTTCACCAATAAATATAAAAGAAACATTATGTGGACCATGTGATGGAGCATTTAAAGCCAGAGTAATAACATGCCACTATGTGTTCTGAAACATAATGAGATCACCCTCTCTGCCTCAAGTCATTAAGAGATGTACTTTTCTGATGCAGAGATGAGAGAGATAATCAGTCTCCTCCCTCACCTGTCAATAGCTGAAAAAAGGAAGAATGCAGCTCCGGACCTAAAACATGAAACCCTGGTTTAACCCCAGACCCAACAATATATGGTCAAATGGAAGCCATAGACTTAACCACTAAGTCAATAATTGTCCAGTGCTTGATCACATAACCTTATTCCTCTGTGTCTAAAAAACGGTAAACCCCAAATGTCATTACAAATTATATGGATAAAGGAAAATGAATTGTCATAGATAAACGATAAATATGATGCAAGATGTAGCCAGTTCATGCACACACATAAAACATAATGTATATACAAATATTTGAATTTAAATAAAACAAAATAAAAAACAATATTGATGATAAAGTTTAACATGGTCGATCCAGCATCCTTTGTTTACCACAGCTGTTTGGTGTTTCATTTGTTTGGGCCTTGTGTGAAGTTATTATAGCCAAAGGTTATGAAAAAGCACAGGAGCTGCAGGTGTGCTCACTGTGGTGTTCTCGCTGCAGCTTACAATCGTTACACATGATAATAAGAAGGGAATGACATCAGCTCGTCAGACATTTCCTGGAAAATGAAATCCACAGCATTCTAACTATGTAATATAGGCTACATGTACTGTAGGATACATCTGTAAAAAGTTTTAGAAATTAGTCTCAATCTAAATTCAAAATACTGTCATTTCAGTTTTTGTAAACTTCCTTGTTATTGGTTTGAATTGCATGTGGTTATGCCCCAGCATTTATTATACAATTTATATGTTTATTCTAATAAATAAACTCACAAGGAAATATTCTGACATCTGATTTCCTTATCAAACAGTAAAAATACAACTGTAGCAGGTAAAGTGGAAACAGGCAGAGGGAATCTGGGGATGTGCTGGCATCAGGTAGCCCTGGACACAGGGGAAATAGAAGTAAATAGAACTGGTTTTCAAACAAACTGCAAACTTGACTGATTAGCAAATTAAACTGGAATGTTTCGTGTGATTGCTGTGTCTGCTGCTGCTGCTCACCAGCCCAGCCTCTGAAAGTGTCTCAGCAAGAAATGTTAGTAATTCACATCTAGAGACCAGTTATCTGTGGTACTTTAATAATGTGTTCAGAAGATATAGTGGTGTTTTATTAATGGCAACAGGGTGGAGCTATTGGTGTATGATGAGTAAGACAATAGAAAATGGCATTGTTTCTGTTTCTGTGCCCATTGTGGATAGGATTGTATGAAATGGGCCCAACATTGTGAAGATTGGACAAAATGGGCGTGATGTACAAAATGGGCGTGATGTACAATATCTTCATGGAGCACCTGCGTAACATGATATGATGGCTAATTTTATTATGAGTTCAGTCTAGACCTGGGTGTCATGAGATAACTTCTGTCATTATTTGGCGTTGTATAAAATTGAATTGAATGACTATAGCATATGTAGTATTGTCTGTGTTTGTGGTATTAGAGCCAGTAGACTTATCAGCTGCCTTTGACACAGTTAACCATCACATCCTCCTTTCAATTCTCTCAAACATGGGCTTCTCTGGTTCGGCTCGTCCTTGGCTTGAATCCTATCTCATATGGCTTAGACAGCTGTCCACATCTCATCTCCTCACCACAGGAGTGCCCCAGTGCTCAGTTCTGGGGCCCCTTCTCTTCACTATTTACACCACCTCCCAGGGTCAGATTATCCACTTGCATGGCTTTTCCTATCACTGCTATGCAGATTATACTGTCATTATCCTCCTGAAGACCCTCTGTCTCTGCATGGGTCTCTGAATGCCTCTCAGATATATTCACATGGATGAGGGCACATCAACTCCAACTGAACCTCTTGAAAACTGAACTGCTGGTCCTCCCAGCCAAACCTACTATAACACTATCAACATCAAAATTGACTCCCTATGTCTTGCCCATACCAGGATAATGAGAAACTTGGAAGTCCTGATTGATGGCCAACTAACGTTCTCTGATCATGTTCCTCCAGCTGCCCGGTCATGCCACTTTGCACTTTACAGCATAAGAAATAGCAGGCCTTACCTGACTCAACATGCTACCCAACTCCTGATACAGGCTGTGGTCAATTTGATTACTTTAACACCCTCCTGATGGGCCTCTTTCAGATGATCCAGAACGCAGAGGTCTTCAATCAATCCAAAGAGTCACATGTTACCCTGCAGCTCCACTGTGGGCTGCTACTGTACATTCTGTGCACAATGTGTGTGTACATCTGTGTGTGTCTGGGAGAGAAATACAGATGAAGATTTGATATTAGTTATTAGTGATATTAGTTAAAAAGGACAGAGGACTAAACTGAAAAAAAAAAAAAAAACGGAGGAACAGGCTTAATCAGCTAATCAACAGCAGCTGTAAGTGTGGCTTTAAAGTACTCAGTCATTCAGACAGAGAGAGCTGTAAATGTTCCACTCAATCTAACCCCTCTCTGGATAAAACTGTAGGTTATATTGACCACTGACCATCAGCATCCCAAGAATTAGCTGAAACTGCAGATGTGTAATTTATGTGGACAGTTAAAAATGACTATGTTTTAACATTTGTGGTTTTGAGTGTCAGTTACAACATAACATTAACATTAGAGTTGATTATTTGAAAAGTCTAAAAGATTTCAAAAAGTGGAGTCCATTTACTTTCATTGTAGTGTCTCTGACCATTGTTCCGTTCCTCTATTTATACATTAACCTAAACTTTACCTTACCCTGCCAGTCTCAGTAACATCAAAGGGAAGTGCACTTAAGACATGTAATAAATAGGAACACACAAACATCGTATAGTTTGAAACATCCAAACAGCAGTGTAATCCTAATTTTTATAACAGTTTCATATTTCAAAATGAGAAAAAGTACAATACAAGCATAAAAAGAGCTACAAATAAAATAGACAAATAAGAAGTCAGAAAAGAGGAAGAATAACTAGAAACAGGCCAAAAAACATTCATTATCAATCATATTACCCATGAAACAGGAAGCAGACTCTATTTACTTCCTCATTTTTACGTGTTTCCTGTAAATCAGGCAGACTGTCAGGGATATTGACAGTGTTTACAGTAATCAAGAGCAAGTATGTGTTACAGCCAGCCAGTGTGCAATGCAGCTAAACACAAACTACCAGTTGTGTCCATCTTGTCAAAAATACAGCAGCCTAATGCTTTGTTAACATTATAAAGTTGTGCTTTTGTACAGTAATCAGTGAGGCCCGGCCAGAGATGCACGTAGCAGCTCTCAAAAAAACACTGTGTAAAGACCATATCAAACAGGAAATGTCATAAGAGAGAAAGTATTCTTTGTGACTGATCACATGTATATCACTTAAGGTCATGTTAATTCAATCAACGTGTTTTTCATCATTCTCCACTTGTGTTAGGTGTCTCTTCAGCACAGAGTGTATTCTTAGACACACACACGGATTAAACACAATGAGCTCCCTTTGGACAGCAGATGGTCTTTGCTTGCATCATTTCTCTTCATATAATCATAATTCAATAAAGCTGGAGCTATTTCCAGCTCTGTGACTGAGTTCTCTCCTCAGAGCACCATCTTGCCTGAATTTATTTTGACTCTCCATGAGGAAGTATGTACAGCAAAACATCCAAACTATCATCTGAGTTTAGAATGCGTGCTGTTTGTTGAGAGCATGCCAACAGGTGCTCTGCATGTTTCACTCCTACAAGAAAACACTCCAACATTGATTCCAGCTGCTGGCCTTTGTTGCATGTCATTTCCCCCTCTCTCCCCATGTTTCTTGTCTGTCCAGCTCCCTTCTGCCTTTCAACTGTTGACTGTGTATCTCGACATGGTAAGTTGGGCTGCCCACTGTCCAGCTTCCAGAGCAAGCCATCCACCACATGTAGACTGATCTTCAGAATCAAACTTTGAACTCCTTGCCCCTGTGACAAATGACACTTTCAGTAAGTCAACAGTTTGGGCTGCTGTTTCAGAGAGCATACAACAAGGACTTTCTACTGCTTTAATGTTTACAGAATGTCTGCCATAACTAGCTCAGGAGAAGCCACATCCTGCATGAGATGCAGGCAACTGATCAACTGCTGCCAAGGTCATCATGTGAGTGCCTCTGAGGGGGAAATGTAGAAAAATACAGAAAAAACATATTTGGCAAGAGTGAAAAACAGCGCTGTCTTTTACTCATGACAGGATTTTTGACAAAAGAGTATAATAATATACCAGCCTCGCAGTACTATTTAAGTTAGTGAATGGCCTTTTATTATGTAGAGTCTCCTTCACACAGAGAGGCCACATGCCCTCGTTATGGTCAGAGGAAGACGCTATGATGGTGTGTTTGTGTCTTAAACCTTAGCAAGTCTAAGCATAAAATTCTTTGCGTGTCAATTTGATTACAGAGATAGAGAAAGCCGTCCTTACCACTGAGCTAAAATATCTGCATCCTGTGGCAGCTCCCATGCTTACTGGCTGCACCTGTTAAATGCTGCTGTTCATAATTCATAGTTGTTTACTGTTGACTGGCAAATCCTAGTAGGCAAGTTTTGTTCAAGCTCATGTTTTAATGTGTTCCAATACACACAGAATGTTGTTGACAGTTTGAGAAGATTTCTTCTGACTGCATTCTGCAGCATTCTGACTGCAAAGTACTCCTGTCACAGAGACTCAGCAGACAGGATATTTCACCTGCCTACCTTAAATTCAGCTAGTTAATTCAAACCGTCCAAAAACCATGATAATAATAATAATGTAATGTAAACAATGTAATGAATATTTATAATTATAAACAATTAAGCAATGACAGTCCCCTTTCACACCCTCTTTTGAATAAAACAACTTAAACACTAAATTTACTAACCCTAGTACTAACAATAACAGTAACTTTGAATGCACAATGAACACTGACTTCATACTTTCTGCAGCAATCCTAATAATAATAACTACAACTATGTTATGTTATGTCATGTTAATATATGACAAAGCTAAGTTAGTAACATGCATTGATGGGACATGAATGTGTACAGACAGGGAGAGTTGAAGAGAAGAGCTCAGTGCATCATGGAAAGTCCGTCAGCAATAACTAAGGGATGGTTCAGGACTCACTTGAGCAAGGTCTAACTATAAGCTCCAGTTCTGAACTAAAATGTAAACTTTGTGTTGGGACAGCACATGGACCAAGGATGCAAGTTTAGACAGTGTAGATTACAGGTCAGACAGGTCGAGTCAATCACCACGGTAACCAAGTGTTTATATTACCTCTCATTGTCAGTATCATTAGCATTAGCATTTATTCCATTCTCACTGTCCATTTCTGCAATTTGCTCCAGTTGTTGTGTTAACTGCAAATTCTATTGGTGCATTGAGGAGTTTCCCTGATAATGACTAAGCAGTAAATCATCAGTGTCACCTTGTTTTTATATAACAAGCTTATGTGAACCAGCACAGGACAATCCAGAAGAGGTAGAGGATGTGCAAACCTTGTCTTCTTAAGCTTAAGTCACTGGAAATTAACGGATAGTGTGACCAATATGTGCATGCGTGTGTGCAGGGGGCATTGATGTGGGTCTATGGCTCTGTATATATATGCCCATGAATGACCCTTTGTCCAAATGATGTAGTATCCCATGGGTGCCAAGTGTCTGCCCAGTGTTTCAAAAGCCTGGTCAGAGGGCCTCCAAGCCTCATTATGAGCCTCACTGCTATTATGCTCTGGACACACACATCCACATGCATACATACATCTAACCATGCATGGAATCTAGTCTGAACTTGAAACTAAGACCAGTCCCGAACTAAGATTGAACTTAATCTAATTAATAGTTCAACCGGTTTAGACTCAACCGACGTCTAAACCTGCAGAAAACAGCATGTAGGTACAACAACAACTTGATCCAGGCAGCGCCCAGCCAAAAGAGGCCTGGCCAGGGTGCCAGTAACGAGGGCATCACTACGGAGGTGGCACCCAAACAACCTAGCACAAACACTGCATTTCTGCAGCAGCGAAAGATCCAGCTTAGCAACAGCTTTGTCTCTGTCCTATTGGCCAAACTCAAAATGCACAAATACACACATGCGCAAGCAATACACACACACAAGCAATACACACACACACATTATCCATACTCTGATCGGCTTTTTGTGTATAAAATATGCAGGAAGACTGGGAGTTAAAGACATCTGTGGATACCAGGGGGTGTTACATAACACCAGTGATTAAGATGAATGAAAAGCTCAATATCTTCTGCAGCAGGAGTCAGCAAAGTCAGTCAGCATAAACATCGAGAAACTTTGTTTTTCCTCTGAGAGCAAGTACCCCCTTGAGGCCTCACTGTTGAAGCAAGTTTTAGTGGTAGAGGAGGCAACTAGTCAACAGGCTTTTCTCTACAAGCTGCATGCTGTTTATACCCTCAAACAGAGTAATGTGTCTTTCATTGTCTTTCTCTGGTTCTCTCATTTGAAGCTTTAAAGGGGCAGTCCATAATTTGAAATTTGAAATTCTGTCAGCATTAGTGAGCACTACCCAGGCTGAGAACAGTTATATAATGTTCTCTGTGTCTCTGGAGATTTGAGGATTTAAAAAATATATAACTCAAGGCACCTTGAATGGCACACATACTACAGTCCATTTACCACTTACCAAATCACAATATGCGAGTGTTACTTATTTCAGCCAGACAGAGAATGTAACCACCTATTTTCTCCAACCTCGGTGTCAAATAGCCATGAAGGCCTCTGGGTCTGGCCCAGGGTTCATAGCTTCACACTAGGGTGTAATCCTGGGACCCGGGATTCCCGGGAAATGTGATCACAACCATTTCTCAATTCCCAGTAAATGTTATGATGGGATACCAGGACAAAAAAGTGGTGCGTGTCTATTTGTTGTCATACAGTAACGTTGATGGTGGTGACAGTTCAGCAGCAGTCATTACGGTAATGCAGGCTCAGCAGCTAGGCTAGGTGCATGGCCGCTTAATCATGCGATGATGTCTGGGTCTGCGACCAGTTTTGTATGGGGACATTTAAAAAAAGTGTTTGCTGTGTGAACCAGGTTATGTGTTCTGGGGGGATCAACAAGTGGATTACGCAGACATTTAGAGACCAAGCATGAGAAATATCCAGAAGAACGCCCATAAGGTTCAAAACGTTCAAGAACGCTGGATGGTTCCTTTAGCCAACCTAGCAAGTCGCTTGAAGAAATACTTGCGGAGATGGCAGCTTTCGATGGATTTTTCTTTAATAGTATGGCTAAACGAGACTATCTGAGATCAGCACTTAAGAAGGATGGCCATAGTCTCCCAAAGAGTCCCTCAGAAATATCCAAGCAGGTTAGGGGGTTTGTGAACCAAACAGAAAATTAAACTGGCTGAAATATTTCAAGACATGGTGAGGCAAGGGTTGCGTTTTTCATTGACCATTGATGAATACACTTCTTCACAACATAAATGGTACATGAGCATAAATGTGCACAGTGCACAAACATATTGGAATTTAGGCATCATAAATGTTCATGAAACAATGCAAAAGTGAAAGTGTTAGTTGACGACCAGCTTCAACGGTTCAAGCTTGACAAGAACGAACACATTGTCTGTTGCACTACTGATGGAGCATCAGTGATGGTGAGGTTTGGGAGACTGGTGCTGCCCGAAATACAGCTGTGCTATGCCCATGCAATTCACCTGACTGTCACAGATGTGCTCTACTCCACTAGGAGGACAGTGACCTCGAGTCTGATGGCGAGTTAGCTGTGTGTGATGAGGATGGTTATCGGTCAGTCAAGGTAAGTGAAGATATGTACAGGACTGTGGAGCGAGTACGTAAAATCGTGAGGTATTTCCACATATCACCTGTCAGTAACAACATGGCTAAATGCGACTATCTGAGATCAGCACTTAGCTCAGGGTATGTATCAAACAAGATCAGGGGAAAGAGTTGGCACTCTTGTTGGATTGTCGTAGCCGATGGAACATCTTGGCTGAGATGCTGGACCACTACCCTACACTCCACAGACCAGTGACGAAGACCCTCGTTGACATCAATTCTGCACTAATCATTACCAATGAGGATCTCGCCCTCATAAAGCAACTCAGCTCCTGCTTAAAACTAGTGAGGATGGGAGTCAAATCTGTTTGCAAGCGAGACACAACTCTCATCAAAGCAGATGGGATTTTTATTTTCATGATGGATCAGCTGACTAAACAGGAGACTCCTCTGAGCCCAGAGATGAGAGATGCAATTGAGAGCAGATTCACGGAATGCAGACAGAAGAACCTGGTATCTTTATATAGGTGGGCATAATTCTATTAATATTAAGTAATTAATAATTTGCGATTGTTGAATGGGGATGTATGTCAATACACTCATTTTAATTACTATATGTTTTGGCAGGTACCTTCTGGATCCTGGTGTTCTAGTCGCTTCAGCACCAAGGCCCACTGAGATTTTTGGTATGCCATCAAGACAGACACTGATGCAGACGGCAAAGGGACTCGCAGAGCATTTTTTCCCCAGCCGCAGCCCCGAGGAGAGCGTGCATGAGAGCGACGGTGTGTTTTCTTCAGATGCAGATGGCAGACCTGCATCATCAAGTGCACAAGGGGAAGTTTCTAGTCCAATTGAAGATGTTTCAACTCCGAGTGAAGGGGACCTGGCCTTGGATCTGCAGCAGGCCATTTCTATGACTACCACGCCAGCGTCAGACGAAATGAAAGACTGTGATTTCATGAAAGTTTTAACCAAAGAGTTTTTTCCCTCTTCGAGGCCACAAACAGGAGACCACCCACCTACAACATGGTTTGATTTGTTGAAATCGTCCAGAAAATCAAAATCAACATTTTTTTTCTATTATTTTATTTCATAGAGAAAAATATGCCTGCCCTGAACAATAAAGAAATATTTGGTGTTTTTTCTCGTTTGCAGCTGCTGACTAACAATCATGAATTTTGTTTAGGATATAGGACTAATGTTTGAGGAAGGTATCATGAAATGGTTTACTTTCACATATTTCATTTTTACAATAGAGTTGTGTAAAATAGGATTGAGCAAGGATTAGCCAGTTGACGATTCACAATGCACCTGCCATTTCATATTAGTGGAGCAGATGTCGTCCACAACAGTGCAGTGCCATTGGCTGAGCCTTTATTAATGCTGTTTTTATGGAGATGAACTGCATTGTTTTGCCTCAATAATTGTAAAAACAGCATGTAATCATTTAATTTTAAAATACAGGTTGCCATGAATATTTGAATGATATGTATATAGGGCCTACACAGGCTACAGTAATTAACTTTAAATGGGAAGTGTTTCGCTACTGTATGTGTATACTTGTGAATTTATGTTAAGTCAACTTATTTTTTATTAGATTAGATTTAGATTTCATCCTGGAGTATAGTGCAGGATTGTGGGGTTTGGAAAGATATAATTTATAACATATGGAAATAAAAGCTGATTTTCTACAGCCAAGTCAATTAATGGCAATCGGTGGTTTCCTGTGGAACACAGGAGAACTTCCACAGAGCTTTTTCCAAGTGATAAAAGAAAAGGAAAGTGTATGCAATGAATTTTAACCAGAGCTGAATACAAAACGCTCCCTCTGTGTCGCACTGATACTAAGAGAACACAATGCAAAGCTTATGTTGTATTGCATACATGGATTTATGTGCTGATACTACAGTACTACAGTACAGTAACTTTTTAGGTTCCCTGTTGGGTTGAATTTGGTGATGTTTGGCGAATCACCCTATTCAAACATGAACTACAACTCAGGACAAACTACGTTACAGTGACCAAAGTCTGTCTGGTTTTCTGAAAGCCTACAGAATCAAAAATATTGAGGATGAAATTCCAAGCGGCAACATCCATAGCTGTGGAGTCAATGTGTCAAAACTGCAGTTCTTCAAATGTCCACTTGAGGCTCCCATGTTAAAATGTCCAACTTCACAGCAGAAATAAACATGTTTACAGACATGTTTACAAAAAACAGTTTCATTTTTATTTATATTAAGGCTTAAAGTTATGCAGGATTAAGAGCGTACATGACAGGTCGGTGCAGTTACATGAATCTTGTTGAATCTGAGTAACCAGGCATTAGTCAGTCTGTCTCAGCTCCACCCATACTCCATGACTTTGATCATTTTTGGAGTTGGATGAGTGCCAGCACACACTGTATCTGTGGATTTCTTGTCTTCCTTGTCACCTTGCTTTTCGTTGCCAAATTCTTTACAGGTCATTGCTTTGACTGCACACTGCTTGATAAAAACACAGAGGCCAACATTTACATACTGCTAACCTGATCCTTTGTGACCTGAACAGTATCAAGTTGCTGTCATAGCTTGTTTTCTGCTGTCATCTTTGTTCATCGATTTATAACCTTATCTCATGTCTGCTTCATATATTCGTGTTTTTTTCTTTTTGCGAGCAATGAATTGCTGTGTGTGTGTGTGTGTGTGTGTGTGTGTGTGTGTGTGTGTGTGTGTGTGTGTGTGTGTGTGTTGGTTTCTTCTAGGGGGTAAATGCTTAAGGTTAAATCTACAGGGGATTTGTTGTTTTTTATTAAAGATGTCTTGTAACTCTGCTGCTGTAAGGCACCAGGAAATTAAAGCACTGTTATAAAGGTAGTATATTTGAGAGCAGCACTGTTGGGTTCAAAGAATTTGTCTGGAATCCGGAGTCTTGCTAACAGTACAAACATGTTTTCAGTCAAATGAAAACATTGGGTTTGAAATGAAAGATGTAAAAAAAATGTTAGCAAAAGTAATTCCTACATAATTTGTTTTTTGTCTAAAGAAAAAAAAGCATTTATGTGTGTTCTAGTGTTCGAGTGTTACCCACTGACCTAGCACAGGTTCTGGATAGCATTCTAGCATCACTCCCTATATCGTCTTTTTGGGCAGCCCAGCTAACCTAGCTAACAGCAGCTACAGTTGTCAGCAGTTTACTTCACTGTCCATCAGGAAACTCTGTAAGCAGCCAGAGGACATCAAAGGGAAAACCAGAAAACATTTTCTTCATAAAATATGATCCAGTTTCACCAAAATCAATGAAATAGTTGGTGATGTTTGCATTTATAATGTTTCTTGTGGGTGATCGTACCCAGAGCACAAAGTTACATAGTGCAAGAACAGACGTACACAGACAGACAGAGACACCATTTACCTGATTACAAGTCAGTGTAGCATGAACATGTTTTCAAATCTGTGGTAAAGTGGCATAACGGGGCTTTAATGATACTGTGCACTTGTACTTGCATGGATTTCACACATTTGTTTAAAACCTGATGACTCATATGATCCAACATGATTTGAGAATGTTCCCTCTTGTGATGTCACAGAACTCTCAGCTTTCTAAGTCTTCAAGTTCAGTGGGATTAAGGTCAGGTGACTGTGGAGGAAGTCCATGACAGGCACAAGTCCTTAGTCTTCTTTGGTCCTCAAGTAGTTCTTCTAAACCAGGAGGTGTAGCATGTTTCTGCAGAATGGAGTGCTGCTTCTCCTTGATCAGTGCAAGTGTTCAACTCCAAAGAAGGCAAAACACACTTGAAGTAGAATCCAGACAGTCTGATCATGCTTTGGATACAACTGATCTAGGCTATGTTTACACGTTTACACGTAGCCGGGTATGTTGAGAAACAAATATTTCCCTCCTTCCCTTTTCCAAAATAACATTGTGCACATTGTTTTCAAAAAAGTTTTTGTTTACATCAACCCGCATTACTACGCCTGATAGTCATCTTGCCCTCGATGTAAGGACATAGCAAGTCGGAGAGTACCAACAGTGATAACCGCGACATCCTAAAATTTTCACGCTCTCCTCCGGGACAACCACTTCATTTTCAAAATTATCCCACCAGACAGTAGTCCGCCCGGGTCGGACCCAAAACCGGCGACGATGGCAGTGACGGCAACTGGGTCTTCGAATAGGTGGGAGAAGTGGCAAAATTGCTGCCCTCCGATGATCAGCTGTGTATGCAAATGAAATGAATGAAAAGAAATGCGACTGCTACTCTGAATGCTTCCACAATCATCATCATAGCAACAGGTAAACATTGGTCGCACTTTTGGTGCATCAGCAAACGTAAACGGAAAGATTCGTTTTCAGAGGCGAATTTACCGTTTGTGTGTAAAAGATAGGTACAAACGAAGGGAAATGTCTTTTTAAAAATACCCTTGTACATGTAAACAGGGCCCTAGTTTCAGTGGATTTTAGTTCCATGACGCCTTAGAAACCTTTCGTCTAGCCCTTCATGCTGTTTGTTTGTGTGTGTGTGTGTGGTGTGCTGGTGTACAGAAGAATTTCTTGTGGACTGCTTTGACATCTGCGCTTGTAACTCCCTACATTAAAGATGATAAAAGAAGGCCCTCTGCTGGACACTGTTTTTGTCAAACCCTGGTTCTGAGAGACCACACACACACAAACATGCACAAGCATTCACACAGAGGTTGACGGAGAGGATTAGTGGACCCAAGCAACAGTGATCATTTGATGTCCACAACATGGACCTGCAACTGGTTTGGTAGTTTTGGCAGTCACTGTATTTAAATGAAGACACGCTGTGTGTGCTTGGATGTTGAATTCAGTTTCTCCTCTATTTTAAAAGTAAATTCTAACAGTTATTAAAAAATTGGCCTCGTCTTTGTAATTTTGACCATCATCCTATGACTACAACTTCATCAAGAAACATGTCATATATCATGTGATGAGCCAGGCTAGAAGCAAAGACAAACAACGCACACACTGACACACACACTGTCATGAATGTTGAGTGAGTTGGTTCTGCTTCTTTTTTTTCAGTCTGTATAGAGAGATAAATGAAACCTTAGGATAAGAGTGACTTCTTCACTCAAGTTGAAGCATTCCCATCTCATGCAAACACACTTGCATTGTATCTAAATTCACTTAACATCTCTGAGAAGCATTGAGGTTATGTAATGAACACTGCAGCCTCTAGGACACAACCATTGTTTTATACTTTGTCTTATTTTACTTCAGGTCATCAGAATATTAACACAGTTCGCTAAAAGTAATTTGTTTGTGTCTCTAACATTGATCTGGCTGTGGTCCTTGCTTCATTATCAACTTCATTATCGAAGCATAAAGGCTTGATTTGCCTCCAAAAAATTTTAGTTGAAGCAGCTTTACACATACTGAGTGCATGAGGTTTCTCTGTCCCCAGAGCACAAAATTACCCACTGAATCTGTTTGGTTGTGTGAGAGGCTTAATTAACATTCCCTGAGTGTTTACAGTCAATTATTCAACACAGTGGCTTTCTGTGGGAGCTAGTCATTACTCTAACGCTGTCACAGAGGGAACAAATCCTCTCTTTTAGGAAAAGGAATCTTCAGGGAAAGAATCTTTGCTCAAAAAAGAAAAGATTATTTTAAAAGCCTTTAAGTTAAGTACTCCCCTGCATGATATCCACTAATCCTGAAAAATCATCTGAGCAAAAGTAGAAAGAGAAAATGACCCTGTTCAGTGGTACGGTTCAGTGCATTACAACTGGTGTGCACAGCCAAGCTGTGAGATGTGGGATGGAGTGTTGAGCTGTTAAGCATTTAAAGCCTACGTAAATATACAGAACCCATTCGAGCACTCCACACTGTGCTGTTTCCCACACTGCTAAGGGTATACAACCCTCCCTGCAAGGTTTACAGTTTGTAAGTGCATGCATGTTACAGGGTCATTGTGCATATCCGCTGGTTTGATATAAAATGAACCAACTGCTTCCCTGCCCACACGCATGCATGCGCAACATACAGACACACTCACGGGGCACACACAAGCATGTAGCTCTGCCACTGCCAAGCAAACATGTAATTACACCTCGTTCTCAGATGCTCCTTCCTTTTTTTACACATTCTCTCTCTTTTTTTCTCTTCCTGTCGGTTCTTCTGTATCACCGCAGGTCGTGTCACATGTGGCTGAGGAGACGCCATGAGGGAGGATATACATCAGGACATTAACATTCCTGACCGGTTTGCTCTGGTTACTGTGAAGGAGCTGCTTACAACTCAGTTAAAGTTGGGGGTAAAGAGTAACAGGCTCTTAAAACCAAGTTAATAACTCAGAGAGGAATACAGTGTTTGAAGGGAGATCCAGAATAACATCCACTCACACAATGTCGACACAGGCTGTACAGTGAAGGCAGCACATCAGCAGCAGCTTCAGCCGTCCATTAATGTTGACACTGGGTACAACCAGGCACAATCCTGTGTGTAAGTCAACTGTGATTTGGCATTGCTCTGGGAACCAATATACATAATAGATGTGCATGTAAATTAGAAGGAAGAAGACATTTATATTTATTCATTTGGTAGATGCCTCTGTCCATTGTCACATACAAAGTGGCAAAATGCAAGTGACAGTCAAGAAGAAGGAATATGTTTCTCAACACTCACTTGGCTTTAAACACACCAGAGTTTGTTTCCTTGGATAGGAAACTCATCCAAACTCTTGTGTGGACCGAACAAGCAAACTTTGGAAGGCAAAGGAAGGCAAACAGACTATCCAGCGAACCAAAGATCAGAAAGCCAATCAGTGAATTGGGTTTTCTTCTTCCTGGTGCTTTTTTTCTTCATAGTCAGTGCTTGATTTGGACAACCCCGCCCCCAAATAAACAGCTGTTGTATCTACATGACATTGTCCAGGCAGTTAATCAAACCAGGTCCCCCAGACTATCCTGGTGTGAAAGCAACATAACACATGACAGACATGGCATTGAATTAAATGCTGACGGAATGACTTTCTCAATGACTGCATGTACTCACACATCTACTGTAGACTCTGTGGAAAGACTATTAAATGTTCAATTTCAATGTTATATGACAGAACGAGGTCAAGGGTTGGGTTAAAACAATGAGCGGGTTTATTTACAGAACCATTTCCTTATCAGACACTTAACCATGGCTATTTTAAAAGGGTAATGGTACCATTTTTTCTGCCTCTGATTGGCTGATATTCCAATGAAGGCTACTAGCGAAACACTAGCTGTTCAGTCAGCATCACTAACATGAATTCTAACAAATTTGTTAGACCTTTTGTGTGCAGAGAAGAAGTCTTATCTTTTACTTCAACTTCAAAACCAACCAAAGTGTAGATTTTGTTTGTAGGTCCCAATGTGACATTCTCTGTGGTATAGACTGCTCAAATGGCATTAAATGGGCGTTCAGACAGAGACAGGCAAATCGGACACCAGCAGCGTTTTTCAATTCATTTTCAGTGGGGGTCATGTGTTTGCGCATGACCACCGCCTTGAGAGAAGTTGAACCAGATTCAACTTTTGGGAAAACAGAGCGCAATCCGGCCGCCAATCAGACACTCAGATCGCTCAAACCTCCACAGACAGCCTGAAATGTATCTGAAGCAGAGACTATCCAGGTGGATTCATGGACTAAACTCTGATCATTGACCTGTGTGTGTGTGTGTGTGTGTTCTCACTTTTTTTATTTCATGTACCAGTACCAGCCTGACTCGCAATTTACGCCGCAAAATATAATAACATGAAGAAGTTTGATTTGCGTCCGATGATTAGATAGAGAGAGAGCTTCGGTAGAGAGACCCCCCCCCCGAACACCGCACTCCCCCACCACTGGTTGCTGGTTTCCCTGTCCCTCTCCGAATGTGGCCTAACACCTCAACATATGCTGCCAATTAACAGGGAGCTAAACTGGGGGCAATTCACTTAAACATAGAAACATTAACAGTGTGAAACAAAACTGTGATCCCTTTAACTAGTCCCAATGAAGTTCTTGCTTCATTTATTGATACCATTTTAGTCACATTACATGTGCATTCTGAGTTTGGGACGTGACTGCCAAACCTGTAAATCTCAATTTATTTGCTTCAGTCTTCTAATCATTGCTGCAGGGAATGGAACTTTTGTGCAACAAAAATAAATGGAATGCTGTGCTACATTTAAGTGTTACTGCACAGTTTTCACATGAATAAATGTTTTACACCTTCACCTCCTTATCACCAGACAGCCCTTACCAACGGGAAACTGAAGCCATTATATTACCTTCTCCAAAGCCACCAGACTTCATTGACAAAAGCAGCAATTTTACCTCACAGAACTTTTTCTGGTCTACTGCTGCCACAATCCTAACAATCTGAACTATTATACTACTATATTACTATCATATAGTAATGTTAATAATAGTATAATAAATAATAATATAAAAAAATAATCAGAATCAGAAAAAAGGTTTATTGCCAAGTAGGTTTTAATATACAGTTGAATTGTATAAATGTATATAATATGTTCTAAAACGAAAAGAGCTGAGTGTTGTGTAGAAATACACAAACTATTCACCAGGTAATGTACAAATGTGTGGGATATTAATTGAAATGAGGTAGACCAAAAGATGCTGAATAAAAAAAGTTGAGTGTTAATGTAACGCATAGTCTTGTGTTGTGAATGCAGCCTTCTACCATATCCTTGGCTGTGGCAGCAGCATGCCAATGATGATGGAGGAGGTGAGGATGAACTCAATAATGGAGGTGTAGAACTGCATCATTATTGTCTTTGTCAGATTGAATTTCGTTAGCTGCCGCAGGAAGTACATCTTCCTCTGTGCTTACTTAAAGGCCTGGGAGATGATAGTTCTTAAGAAACAGATGGACTCCACAGTGTTGACTGGAGAGTCACAGAGGGTGATGGAGGCAGATGAGGCAATAGCATTAAGTTCAATACTTTGGACACATAATGGTAAATGAACCATCTCCATGATGTATGAGTAAATTCCATCCACTGCCAACATGACCATGGAGACTATGATTGAATTATCAGGAAAAGGACTAGAAAGTTCAACTTGAAATAACACTTCAAAGTTTCATTTTCTGTCCTCTTTAACAGAATGTTAGAATAGATAGCTTAGTCTCCCCCTCCTACACGCACATACACACAGCAGTGAATAGACCCTTAACAACTGAGAGAATCAGAGTATTTATAGCCTCAATAACTCAATCTGCTTCATTACACAATCACACACATCTGCTGGAGCAGCCTTTCACAGGGCCACAGAAGAAGAGTCCATTGTTAAATACTTTCTGATCTGAGGCCCTACAGCAACCACTATTCCATCATTCAAGTCCATCACAGTGACATTCAGTGATTAACTCAAAAAGGTTATCGTCTCCTGGACTTGAAGTGTGTGTGTATGTGTGTGTATTTGTGTGTGTGTGTGTGTGTGATGTCTCCAGAATATCTAAGTAACTTCACAATAGGGGGTTGCCTGGGAAGTACACCCCCTTGGATGGGGTGGGGGAGGAAGTGGAGGAAACCTGCTGACTGCAGTATTTAATAGTCCTTCTAAGTTTATTTTAATCATTGTGTATACAGAATACATAAGTATAATTTGAACTTCAAAACTGGGCACAAATTGTATGAGACTGACCTAACCTTTAATCACTTTATTAAGTAATTTATAGATTTTATTCCCCTCAACGGGGAAATTCATTTTTTTCCATTCTGTTATTATTATCACTTATTTTACATGCATTTTAACCCCAAACACACATACAAGGGTTCATAGACATGCAGTGTGGAAGGAGAGATGGTGGAGTGATGGGCAACCCCCCAGAGAAGTGCGAGCAGTTGAGCACCTTGCTCAAGGGCACCTCAGCAGTGTCCAGGAGGTAAACTGGCACCTCTCCAGTCCACCTTCCATATTTCTGGTCCATGCTGGACTTGAACCGGCCACCCTCCGATTCCCAAGCCAGGTCTCTATGGACTGAGCTACTGTCACCACAATCTATAATATTGGCCAGGTGTGGGAACATCATCCAATCAAACTTTGTGATGGGCCTTGCTGCTCTGTTTTCAGTATACTGCACCTTTAACTTACAGTAGCAAGAGAAGTCTACCTGCACACTTGAATTTATTTAAAGGTCAGCATCATGAAACCTGACCTTGTACCCACTGTGTTCTTTTAAATCAGCCCTGAAAGATGGACAAATTCATTAACATTACTGTAATTATTGTAATTAAGTGCATTTAGATTATTTAATTTTACTCTCACTGAAATATGCAATACACTAACACTATTAGGGTTGTGAATGATAAACCAATGCGACCAGATATTTGGTTTAACAAGTGAGAGATAGGGCTGCATCGGTAGCAGCCTCTTCTATCGATATGAATTAGCCATGAATTCCTAGATGAATCAGTTGTAGAGTCATGGATCAGGTATTGCAAGACTTGGAATTGGTTGGCGGCTTCACACACTTTTGGCAAAAACCACCGGGCCCGTTTTCAGCGCGGTACGTGAGCGTGGTATATTTGGTCCTTACTTTGTTTACTTGCTTACTTGTATGTTCTTCTAAAC
This sequence comes from Nibea albiflora, assembly GCA_014281875.1. Taxonomy (NCBI): domain Eukaryota; kingdom Metazoa; phylum Chordata; class Actinopteri; family Sciaenidae; genus Nibea; species Nibea albiflora. Next base: position 438,821 of record JABGLX010000053.1, on the reverse strand, counting down.
ATGCTTCTACGTGTGTAAATATGCTACGTAGTTAATTAGTGCCGCTTTTGTCTGTTTTTATTTTATTTTGAAAATCCAAATGATGGATTGGTCCATGTCTAAAAATAAATACAATGACGTGATTTTGTTGCTTTTTTTTTTTTTTTTTTGCCAGTGCCATAAAGCAACAATGCTTGGGGATATGTGGTCTTTTACATAGAAAATATTGTACTGTACTGTAAGATAGTCACTTTCATACAATTGGCTAATTTATTTTATAAAATATCTATAATAAATATTAACCGTAGAATCAAATCAAAAGGTATCATTCTTACACCGCATCAATTCGTATTGAATCGGTCTGTAATAAAAGTATATCGTTTGTGAATCGTATCGTAACCTGTGTATCTAGATGTGTATCGAATCGATTATCACAGAGAGATGTGTAACCCTAAAAACTAGTCACTGTGCTACTTTTAAAATCCTAATTAACTACTGAGTAGGAACAATTGGAATTATACATTTTAGCTGCATTTTCGTAGTTGTGCCAAGGACACCCAGGAGGCCAAAGCTCTGCTAGTCCTGATGCGGAATAGAATAGAATAGAATAGAATAGAATAGAATAGAAAGTTCATTAATACCACAAGGCATCACTCAAGTTTTGTTTTTTGTTTTTTTACATGCGTTCTTACCCACTTCCTTGTGGCACCGACCTTAAACCATGGGGTTGTCCAGAGAGAGCTTCACAGTTGGCTAACAATCTAGCTTTGCTATCTGTTCTATTTTTTACACGCACTGTGACCCAATCTGGCAAGAACCACAGACTGTGGGTCAATGAAAACCATGAAGAAACAAACTGCAGCAGGCACAGGTTTGGGGAGGAGCCCACACTGACCAGAACAGCAGGAGTTGGGAGTAATTTAGGTACTAAAAGTTTGGAGAAACAGAGACCAAATGGAGACATTTGCCAGACATTGGCCCTGGACTGGCTGTTTGTTTGCACTGAGAGAAATTTATAGTAATTATAGGTTAAAAACATTTCCAGTAGCTTTTAACGGAAAAGATTTTGCTTTGTATTTTTTAGAAAACAAATCACAATTCACATCAACAGTTATTTGCCATTTTTTGTCTTAAAGTATGTATGTATTATCATATTCATCATATTCTACTTATATATCTTTTAGATTTGCAATATTTTTCTTTCTTAACTTGCATATATTTTTATATTTTATATTTCATGTATATTGCTGTTTGCACCAGGGATATGAGGGAAACACCATTTCAATTCTCTGTATGTCCTGTACATATGGCAGCATTGACAATAAAGTTGACTTGACTTAAAATTCCTGCTGTAGAACATGCAGAAAAACAAGAAGGGAACACTTCCTAGGGCAGGGAAAGACCAGCAGATCCTGGATCTCGTCTATTCTGATAGGACTCTGAGCCTTTTCTTTATGTTTTAAGAGACCAAGTTAGTTAGTTAGTAGAGTTCAAGTTAACTCTTTATCGGGTGAGGAACAATATACTGTAAATGGTCACTTCCATGGGCTTTTAAAATGATGCCCCACGTCTCTCACTGAAGGAGCAGAATCACATGACTTTCTCCAGCCAATCAGCGAATGTCAGGCTATTCTTCTAATGGCTCCTACTCTAACCTAACCCTCTACTCTGAAATAAGTAAAGTTCAATAAGACAAATTTTTAGTTGGGAATAATCTAGTTGGGCAAGTCACTGTATATGATAACTTCTTTGACATCTTTTTCTATACACCAATAACACTTCAGGGTTGAAATTTTAAATTTCCAAGTATTTCAATGCACTATAAAGGGTTAAGAAGTACGCTAACAAATTCAAATTCACTACAGTCAGCATAACAAACACATCATTTCAACAAAGCTGAGAAGGCAATTCAGCCTGCTTATTATAGCATTAAATGGTGTCCATAGCAACATGAGTCAGTGGCCTTTTGACCTAATGCTATTTTATGTCAGTCATGTTGTTATGTTTCAACTGAATAGTAATGAAAGTAACTTGTTTTCTGTCTTTAACCTTTATTAGTCGAATCCAAATGTGTGTTTACAGACTGGACTGATAACAAGTGAAGTTGGACACAAACAGAACACACTACACACATTGTGCCCTGCAGTTAGTATGGCCTCGGCTGAGTATAATGAGCAGCTCCCAGTTCCTGCTGAGGACACAAACAGGGATCTGGAGGTGAAGAATTATGAAAAGCTTCACTGTTTGCTCTATCTGTTGCATGCACTGTGCATGTGTGTGTGTGTGTTACGAAGGGTAAAAATTCTCCTGACACAGGCACACACCCACACACAAGTGCCTTCTTTGATTGATAAAGGTATGTCTACATTCATTGATGCTTAAAGATATGGTTTGGGTGTTTTGAAGTGTGGTATCTAGAGTAGATAGCGGTCAAACTCTTCCTTTAACTGCATGAGTGGAAATGAGTCTTGTTTACATGCACAGTTCCACAATGATCGAGTCTCTTTCCCCAAAAGTTGAATTATTCCATTACAATGCTGAAGCTGCGATGCACAGATATCATCAGAATAATTAATGAAAAACCTCTGGCAGTTATCACTCAAATGTCGTCATTTAAGATAATCTGGGGTTGCAGAGTGGCACAGTTTCAAAGTTCACTCTAGCAAGTGGGTTGGACAGATTGCAAGAAGAATTCTTTGATGGTTATTTTTTCTGGTTTGTATTTAATTATGAACTCCTCTCCCACCATCTGCTTACAGGACTGACCTCATTTCATGTAGTGTTGATACCATAGCTGTGACTTCAGCCCTCACTAATGATATCCTGTCTTTGTAGTTCCCCACCTGACTGAGCTTACTTTCAATTGGCAGATGAGAGAATGGTACATTTGGGTGCTTCCATATGGTTTTGCTCTGCTACTTTCACCCACAAATGCACCCCCACTCTACTGGCCCCCATCACAATTTATGCACATATTTGTACACACCCGCAATCAAAGACATATGCATCCACTACCACATGACAAAATTATAAGCCATTATATAACCTTCACACCTTCTGTGTCCTACAAAATACAACAGATATCCAGTCCAGTAGATGAGCTATTTGTCTAAAAATGCAGCCTATTCACTGATTGGCCACCTGTGGTTGTTAAATGAAAATGACTGCATCTGTGCACTGCATCTCTGTCTTCCGCAATGTATTGTAGAAAGCATTAGTAGAAACAAAATGAATATGCATACAATAAAAAGTGCAAGGCAGCTGGGACACAGGTTTTAAGGTTGTTGTTTTTTTTTTGTGAATGCATTATAACAAGTTTACAAGGACATTTGGAAAGAGGTAAGGTAAGGAAGTCTTGCATTACATCTTTACATTACATCTTTCACCCAACATGGACTTGCTACAGTTCACAACATAACTATAATTAATTATAATTATAACTATAACTACCAACAGTGGGAGCAAGATGAGTTATATGGTTTGGAAACCTGTGTCATGCCAGCAATTCCCAGTGAACACATTTTTAAAAGCCACTGCATTATTCTGTAATCAACAGAATAATCAACTCTATCAAATATGCTATCAAGTACTACGTTTAGAAACTACTTGCCTTCTACAGAATGTTCAATGAAAGGGTAAGTTAGTGTGCATAAACAATGGGTTTTTTTTTTAACAAGCTTCAGTTGTATTTTCTCATCCAGACAATGGAAAATTATACGTGTCCGTGCTCTTTCAATACAGTTTTGTATGAAAATGTATTCTGGTATATAATATATTATATTCTAGTCTTTGTAATGCCATTCTGGTTATTATGATGACCAACTTTATTTGTATTAGGAAATACACATAATTAAGTTTAAATGTTGAATAAATAGTATCAAGGCCATCACAGGTGACTGGTTTGAGCAACCAGGCTTCATTCAGCCCATCTCAGCTCCACCCATGCGCCACCTCTTTGCCCATCTTTAGATTAGTCAGTGTTGCAGCAGAGGAAGAACTGCCAAGATGGAGACAACCAGAGCCACCACACTGAGCTTCAGAACGATTCTTCAGAAACCCATGGGTGATGTTACAAATAAAAGCAAGGCATCAGAAATGCCTGCTGGGTGGTCAAATTGGTTCTTCTTAGAACCCTAACAGAGTTGCTGCTAAAATGTCATGCTTGCCTATAGTGTCATATATGCTTGTAGTCATTAGATTTTAACAAATTCACCCTGTGTCCATAAGTCTACAAGGGGAAATAATGTTGTATGGAGACACTGGAGGAGAAATCTCAAGGTCTGCAGTCCTTGCCACTGACAATGAACATCTGCACCAAATTCCATGTCAAATTCCTGTCTTGCTGGAGACCACTATGTAGAACAGTCAAACTAGGATTGTAGTAATGCTTTTTTCTTTATTTTTATTACTTTCTACATTGTAGATTAACTGTGAAGACTTAGAAAACTGTGAAATAACACAGATGGAATTATATGGTAAATTTAAATTTGTGTAAACCACCTAAAATATGTTTTATATTTCAGATTATTTTGTTACGATGACAGCTTTGCGATTCTTGGCATTCTCTGAGCTAGCTTCATGAGGTCATCACCTGGAATGCTTTCCAATTAACAGCTGTGCCTTCTTAAAATTAATTTTGTGCTTTCTTCTTAATGTGTTTAAGACCATCAGTTGTGTTGTTCAGCAGTAGTGTTGGCATACAGTAAATAGCTCTATTCAATACTGTAGTAATCCATATTATGGCAAAAAAAAAAAAAGTCAACAGTCCGTCATTACTTTAAGACATGAAGGTCAGTCAGTCCAGAGAATATCAAGAACTTTGAAAGTACAGTCACAAAAAACATCAAATGATAACTTGGAAACTGGCTGTATTGAGGACCACCCCAGAAAAAGGAAGACCAGGAGTTACCCCTGCTGTACAGTTACCAACCTCAAAAATCAAAAATTATGGAACCTCAGATTAGAGCCTACATAAATGGTTCACAGAATTCAGAGGAGGAGGAGTGTGTGAATCAGACCTTTATGGTCTGCAAATAAGACATCACTACTGAGGGAGACCAACAAGAAGCAGAGAACTGCTTGGGCCAAGAAACACAAGGGATGGACATTAGGACAGTGGAAATCTGGACTTGGATCTGATGAGTCCAAATCAGTGATTTATGGCTCTGACCGCTGTGTCTTTGTGAGGTGTTAAGAAGGTGAAGTGATGGTACCTGCATGTGTGGTTCCCACTGTGAAGCATGGTGGAGGAGACGTGATGGTGTGGGGGTGTTTGTTGATGACACTGTTGGTGATTTATTCAAGGCACACATAATCAGCATGTCTACCACTACTACCGGAGTTCTTTAACAACATGCCATCTAATCTGGTTTGAGTTTAGTGGGATTATCATTTCTTTTTCAACAGGACAAAATCACATCTCCAGGCTACATAAGGCAGTTTGACCAAAAAGGAGAGAGATGGAGTGCAGCATCAGATTGGAGAATGTCAAGAAGAAAAATAATCTAAAATATAAAACAAATTTTACTTTGTTTATATTTTTTGTTTACCACATAGTTCCAACACGTGTTATTTCATAGTTTGTTTTGTAGTTGTCTTCTAAAATTTACTGTTTCAAAGGTTGAGACCAGAGCTTCGAAATAGAAATTATGTGGCTCGGAGCTATGTGGGCAGAGCTCTCCAAAGTGGGTGTTGTAAACTCAGCTCTGAAAGAACAGTCTGCAGTGCAAGGGCAAACGTGCACCTGCAAAAGTTTCACAACAAAGATTGTTTCAGTTCTTTCAAAAAATGTGTCGACCTCCTCTGGAGGTTACGATTTTACTTGTTTTATGTTATTCATTCATGGTTTCCTGTTTTATTTTGTTTTGCACTCCTCTGGCTGTTCCGTGTCTCTGTCCCACCTGCCCCTCTTCTTTCTCTCCCTTCTCTCTCTGTTCTCTTGTCTCTTTGTCTTTGTTGTTTGTATCATGCGTTCCAGTGTAATTTCTAGTATTAGTTTTCCAGATCCTTTTTGATCTTGGCTTTTGACCCTATTTTTTACCTTTTCTCCATGGCAATAATTGCCTTTCTCTTGACTGATCTCCTCCATACTGAACCGCAATCGAACTAATGATAGCTACAGTATAATATGACTGTTTAGTGTCTTTGTACTTCCTTCTGGGTAGTAGATACACATGTACAAAAAGATACAGTGAACCCTCGTTTATCGCCGGGGTTATGTTCCAAAAAGAACACGCGATAGGCGAAATCTGTGAAGTAGTCAGCTTTATTTTTTACAATTATTATACAATACAATACTGTACTATAGAATGAAACCAAAGATCAAAACCTGTTTTCAGTCCCAAGCATTTGTTTAAGAAATAAAAATATAAATGTTTTCTTACAAATAACTATGATAGTTTTTTAAAAATACTGTAAAATAATTATTTTAATAATGAATACGAGGTTGGACACATTGTGACTCATGCGTATTTCACAGTCCCTTTGACTGTGCGTCTTCGTCCAGACTGCTCCGCTGTTTCTACTGAAGTCTAAGTGAAAGACCAATATCAAAAGTGCTTAGCCAATCAGGATTAACAACACAATGCACTGCAAAACAAAATCTGCAAAACAGCGAAGCCACGAAAGGTGAACCGCGTTATAGCAAGGGTTCACTGTACTTCAAATGCATACACACAAATGTGACTTATGGTCAGTGATGTCTTTTTACTAGTCTTGCATTACTCTTGTCTGGTAACTTATTTCAACTTGTTGAGTTTCTGAAACATATGTTGCTTGTTCTGGCTTGCAGGAGGTTTTGTAATCCAACTCACCAAAGAAATTATTTATTTTGAAAAAAGAACTTCCTGTGAGTAGAGAAAAACCAAAAGAAAGGTTTCATATTGTTTTCAAAAAGAATATCTTAAAAGGAAGAAGAGAGTAGAGGAGACAGCACAAAAACTGGGGTGGTGTGTCTTATTGTTGCACTACAACACAAAGCTCTTTAAAAATAACCACTTTTTTGGTGAGTGCCATTTAATATAAAAAGGCATACCTATTGAGTTACACTTAATCAAACATTGTTTGAAAGTGCAGTAAAAACCATGCTTTGGCAGTCTAGGATGTTTAATACCTGCTTGGCCTACCCCGAGACATATTAGGCTAAAAAATAAATCTGCTGAGGTCAGCAGCAATGCCGCTTTTTTTTTCTGTCTTCTGGGTCTTTTTTGTCCTGCTAGACTTCAATATTAATCACGTAATGAGAGAGAACAACAACTATAAAACCAGTGTCCAAGTATTCCATCCAATGGAAAATGTCTGTTCTTTCCAACCACTCTGTGTTCCAGCTCCACAGCTCAGTTCTGTATGCAGCCTCTTACCTGCTCTGAAAGCACACACATGGGCCAGGTTTGGGTATTAGTCAGGAATGCTTTGGTTCTACCTAACAGATCAGCTCCACTGACATAACTGTGTTTTTTTTTAATCACTGATGGTTCTTTAGCAGCCACAGTTTAGGATCTTTCATAGCTTGTTCTGTGATATTGTTCAGTAACGTAGTAATTAATTCCCGTTCTGCACATCTATTGTGATGCTGTTAGGTTATGTGGCGATGCTGTAAAAGTGAGCTGACATGTGACGTCTCAGCTGTCAGTTGAGTGCAGTGCTTTTCAACAATGGGGATGTGGACAATAAAATTGTAAATATTTCATTTTAATTGAACATGTAGGAGAAAATGATCTTGAATCACTGTCCACTACCTTTTGAGCCACATGATGTCCAGAGGTGTGATCCTGTCTTCTGGTGTACCAGGAGACATTTTAAGGCGTTGTAGGGCACTGACTAACCCAACTATGATACTTCTGGTGGCCAAACTGACAACTGAGCCATCTCCATGACAACTGAGTAAACTCTTCCTGAGGAGGAATTTCCAGGGCCAGGAATGAACTTTCACAGTCAGGTTCTCATGCTACTCTCACTTGGAGCCGAGACAGTCTCCAGCACTGCATAGGTTACACAGGTCGAACGAGAAGCGGTCACAGGGGCTTTCATTGGCGATCTGAAATTTTCCACAGGTATCACACCAACATCCCAGTGTAACAATATTTCTTTACAATACTGAACTGATTTACAAAGTTGTGTGTGCAAGTTTTGCAGTTTTACAGTGTAATACATGATGATAGCCTAAATCTCTCTCTCTCTCTCTCTCTCTCTCTCTCTCTCTCTCTCTCTCTCTCTCTCTCTCTCTCTCTCTCTCTCTCTCTCTCTCTCTCTCTCTCTCTCTCTCTCTCTCTCTCTCTCTCTCTCTCTCTCTCTCTCTCTCTCTCTCTCTCTCTCTCTCTCTCTCTCTCTCTCTAGATGGCCACCCAGCATAAACCAGCCTCTGCTTTATTTTTTTTTCTGCCTCTTAAGTTTAAGTCTAAGTTTTTCCTTGCCAAAGTGCTTGTTTGTGGGAGGAATTGTTGGTTTTTTGTAAATAATATCACAAAAAGTACAGACTAGACCTGCAGGAAATGAGATAAGGTCATAAGATAACGATGATTTGGAGTTATGTACATAACATTAAATTGTGAACAGTGATTATTATTATAATTATCTATATATTTACATTTCCCCTAGCAGCCGTGTGGATTATGACTTCTGTCTCTCAGTAAAAGTCCACTCGTGAAAGGCTAAACACTTCTCCCAATAGAGGCTGGAGACTTTCTTGGATGGAAACAATTAGAGACTTTAGAAAAAAAAAACTGCATTGCAGAACCAATCTAAAATCGTGAGGCGCTGATGTGGAAATTGTGTGCTTGTAAACAACATTGTATCATAAAATAATGCTCAGGACAGTTTTAAAAATATCCTGTGTTATAAAGTGATTCTATATATTAGATTGAAGTCAGGGCCATATGTTTGTAGTGGCTACCTGGCATTTTGAAATCCCCAGATGATTATGAGACACTGACATATCTGACTGGTATCACAAAAGTTCAGTAGCAGTAGTCTGACTTTGCAACAAATGTTGTTGAATGTATGTGGGGAAAAAACATTTTGTTGCCATAGTGACTGTCATTGTATTTGTGACTGCTGTTCGAATTTTATAGTTAACAGTGTCATATGAGTGTAATGTAGTAGAATGGGTTGTTTTGTGTCTAAAGTATTTTTAAATCCAACAAGACCAAAGGCCAAACCTGCAAAAAATATCCACATTGTAAAATGATCTTTTGCATTTGTAGAATTGGTAACTGCACCCATCCAATCATGAATTCTATTTTCAAACAAACTTTTCACAAATGCTTTTTTGTGTGAAATTCCCTTCAAACTTGCATCACTATGTATCACCTGGGTGGCTGTAATGCGCTCTGATTCCCGCTCCTCCATAATCTCCCCTGTGTCCGAGTTAAAGAATGTCCTAATTACAGCCATTTTAAAAGAGCGGATGACGTCTTTTGATGTAATATTACCCTCCAATCCAATTAGCCCAACACTTGTCAACCTCACTCAGCAGTCATGGCTACTAGCCTGAAAGTTAGGCCCGGCCACTTATTGGTTCTTTCAAATTTACCATGGCATGCTTTTGTTGAGTAAGTGCACCACTCTAACGCTCTCTATCTGCTCAGGTTTTATTTAGCTGTAAAAGAGGTTCTCTGAAAAGGCTGGTATCAATTTTTCTACCCAGCATTTACTCAGGAGAGCATGACTCAGTGTATTTTATGCTGTGATTTATCAGGGACTAGCCTTTACAGGTCGCACAGACAGCTGCTAATAATTAACTTTCATCAGGGGCTTGATTTTAATGTTGGTTTGGTTTTATTTATTTATTTTGAGGGTTTTTTTGGTGACTAGTCAGTGAGCCTTGGTGTGAAAGCACACCAAGGCTCACTTCTGCCCTCAGAGACATTCTGTAGATAATAAAAAGATGCAGCTGCAAGATATTTATTTAACAGAATTTACTGACAACAGGGAGGGAATGCTTGTCTCTTTTAGCCAGATTCAAAGTTTAGCATCAATGCTTGCAATGCATCAATGCTTGCAATGCTTTTACTGAATGATTCATATATTTGGGTTTGCTGGTTGTCAAAGGGAGGATTTTAGAATAAGCACATCTTAAATGATATGAAATTTAATATTTCATAAAACTCTTAAAATGCCTTAAAAACTTAAATGAAACACATACGGTCACTGGTGATGAATTCAACGTTATGCCCTCTTTGAATGTTCTATATTCAGATTAGTGATCTTCATGAAGTTAGTGTAAACTGACATGTTTAGTAATACTAAGAGCAGATTGTGTTGTAAGCTTTAAACCAGATTGTTGTTCCAACAGTCAATGGTCTGCATAAAAAAGTAAAAGATGTATACTGATTGCATTTGGCAGCACACCGGTTCATCTGACAGCAGTTAAGTCTTGCAATGAATCAAGGATTCCATCTAGTGGCCAATGATGGCACATATTTACAGAAATGTTTTGAAGAACATTAAAGATCTCTTAAACTCTGACATTTCTACCCAAATGCTAAAGGAACCATCTTAAACCTCCTTAAACCTTAACAGTAGCCAGGAGACAGTAATATAGTGTACACAAGAGTACAGATAACCGATTCAGGTTCAGTAAACAGTTGAACAGAAAGGTTGGAGCAGCAGTTGTGTCCAGAAGTCCTTTGTTTGCAGTTTTACTGAGAGTAGAGAGTAGAGTTAGCAGAAACACTGAAAAATGCAGAAAACTACTAGATGACAGCTCACACTTTCACCCTTACCACCAACCAAACTGAACTGTATATGGCTGCAACCTGGACATTATCCAACTTTTTAATTGACCTGTCCAATAAAGCCCTGGAAGGACTCCAATATATCTCTGCTGCCAGCATTCTCACATGCACCCTGGCAGCACATCGTCATTTATCCTCAAGCATCTCCACCAGCTCCCTAACAAATTCTGTGTGACATTTAAAGTTCTCCTTTAGCTCCGACTCGGAGCTAGATCTCTTGAACAGTTTGTGGGGTCTTCTTGATTTTTTCCACCCACTCAAAGAAAGAAAGATGAATTAAAAAAATAAAGAAAAAATATTTAATAAAAAACTACTAAGGACACAAAATAACACTGAGGTACATCAGAACTTCCAGTAGGTTCTAATCACCAATTCACTTAGTGCCAAATCATAACAAAGGTTATTTCATGACACTTTCCATACAGAGCAAGTCTAAACCGTACTCTTTATAATATTATTTACAGAGAACAACATCACCAACCAACCAACCATCTTCTTATAACTACAACTGAACCTTTAAAGCGAAATAATAGTCTCAATTTCATTGCATAGTACAGTTCACCTTGGCTCACTTTTGGTACCAGGTACTTTTCTCAATTTCATTCTTCACTGCAGATGGTACCACCTCTTTGTAGGTGGGATTTTTATCTCATCATCATAGTGATGCTATGTCAAACTGCCGTGACATCATATTCAACACGACACAAACGCAAGAACAAAGCTGGTGTAATTCTATCTTGGAATCTCAAGGTGATACAAAAAAAAAATACTATCCACAACTTTTGCCAATGGAAAACCACAAAGAGTTTGAAGCGAACCATACTGTGCAGTGGAAATTGGAATCATCACATAGACACAAGATAATCCACTGCACTCACTCATCAAATAATATGTGGATAAAACAAAGTGATATGATTTCAGGGGAGTAAGCTCTCGAGGTCTCTGCAGGGAGTTACATGTAAGGAAGTAACGCAAGTAACTCAGATTCCTTTGTGGGTAGTTATTGGGTGGATGGACATGACACAAACACATACACAAGCTGCCTCTGGGTAACTGGAGACAACTAGATAAGCAGGTTAAGATCACCAGGAAGATTTATTAAGACTTCCACTTTGTTGGCGGTGATAGATTATAACAATCCTTGTTGTCCTATTTCTCAGTCAGTGATAGCACACTGCCCATCTTACTGTTTTTATGTAACTGGGGTCAAGGTTTTGCTAAGAGCTTTTGTCACAAGCTGACAGTAGTGAGCTGTGAGGATGTCTGAGACATGACAGGTGGTTTGAGGCAAATTTATATTTATAAAGGAGCGAGTTATTAAATATCAACACTGAAATGTGCATAATTAAAATGAAGGAAGCAGGTCATGGATAAACATGATTGACTTGTTTTCACAGACAGTGTGAAAAGGTTTCACTCTGTAAAATGGCAGTGTTTTGAGATTTCTGTGTTGAAAATTTAATGTTATAAATATATATATATATATGTGTATATATATATATATATATATGTATATATATATATATATATACTGAAGATTCAAATGGGTTCAAGTTCATCTCTTTTTTTCTGCACTTTGACACTTTGAATGTTTCCAGCAAGACGTATAGAAATGGATCAAAAGGACGTTAAAACTTGATGGTTTTCTTTTATCATGGTATAACGTTACATGATACATTTTATGTCATTGTGTCGAATAACAAATGTAACCACGAAATAATGGGCTCATTTGCTTCAGATCATAAAGATAATGGAACTTTTAGATAAACATTAATAACTTGAAAAAATGAAATGAACTCATTATCACGAGAAAATGGAGGAAATCAAATGTATGACTTCTATAGAAGCTTTCACGTTTTAAAAATATAAATGATCACGTTCTGTTATGACGTGACACTGATGACGAATTAAATGTGTATTTCTCTGATGTGTCTCTCGGATTCTATGTTCATATGTGACGCCAGAGACAACATGCAGCTCCCTCTGTGTTTTCATGGGTCTCCACGTGAGGAGTCGTTACGTAAAGTCACACCGACCAATGAGCTCCCGCTTATTAGAACCGGAAGTAGTAAGCCATTATTTTGCCCAGAGGCACAGAGCGGATTTTCACACACATACACACACACACATATACTGCGCCTTCTCAGCCAAAGTCTAACTGTCCTCAAACCTCCGACATGAAACACAGCTCGAATGTCCCAGCTTTCCTCACCAAGCTGTGGACGCTGGTGGAGGACTCCGACACCAACCAGCTGATCTGCTGGAGCCAGGTAACGTCACACTGTGTGCTGTTAGCATGCAGCTGGAAGAGCTAACGCTAGCTTTAAGTTACCGCAGCAAGTGAAGCACATCACGCACAGAACAATGCCCAACACAAGCGTGTAAGGTAACGAGCATGAGCTAAAGCTAGACACTGACCGTTAGACAGACACTTCGCCGTGTCTCCGCTGGTATCCGTCTGTGCGTCACGTCAGCAGTTCCTCTGAGTTTGGGGCCCAGTCTGAATGAGAGTGAGACGGGCCTCTGCGCCTCCTCACTGTGTGGAGCTGTGCTCTCTTTGAGGAGCTCTGCTCACTGCCATCCTCTTCATTGTTTCCAGGAGGGCAACAGCTTCCTGGTGCTGGACGAGCAGCGCTTTGCCAAGGAGATTCTCCCGAAGTTCTTCAAGCACAACAACATGGCTAGTTTCATCAGGCAGCTCAACATGTGTAAGACTGCACTGATCATTTCCATGTGTGTACACTGACTGTTCCTAACTCTACTTTAGTCTGCACACACTCAGATAAGCCAGCTGGTAAGTAGTGAACATGAACTGTCAGTTAGTTTGAATGGCAGGATGAGCAGCAGACTTCGTCCTAGAACTGATCCCCCTCCCACCACAGCCAAATACCAGAGTCAGACCCAACATGTTCATTTCACTTCAATGAACATTATTTCATTATCAACATAACATTATTTTTATTTAACAGATTGCGTTTTCTATAAGATGTCAAATGCTAGAGAAATGCCTGTTATAATCTCTCATAGGAGGAGGTGATGTCATCTGACCACCCAACAATCTGAAACCAATATAACCCATTCATTTACCATCTGTCTGTCTGTCTGTCTGTCTGCACACGTGTACATGTCTATATGGGCTCAGATGGATTCCGTAAAGTGATGCACATTGACACAGGCATTGTGAAGCAGGAGAGAGACGGTCCAGTGGAGTTTCAGCACCCCTACTTCAAACATGGACAGGACGACCTGCTGGAGAACATCAAAAGGAAGGTGGAGTTATCTCTCTGTTACCCAGTCAGAATGGGGTTTATTGCCAAGTAGGATTTCACATAGAAAAGATTTGCTTCGGTAATTACCAGGTGTCAACATAATTCTTATTTAAAAAATGTAGCCTTGTGACTTCCTGTGATTTCAAGACATCCCACCGGTGCATGACAAACATGCGCATTCACTGTTTACTCATCTATATACTTGTCTGTTGATTGCCCATTTGTTTGTTTTTTGTCTATTGTATAGGCTGAAGGATACTTCTGTCTGTTTGTTGCATTTTGCACTTTTATTCTACTTCTGTGGTGTATATTACACTTTCTGATGCTGTAGTAATTGAATTTCTGTTGTGGGATGAATAAAGTATAATATAATCAATGTGTCCAGTGTTGAGTTGATACCTTAAATGTAAGATCTGACTATAATTTCTGACTTCAGGTTTCTAATGCTCGGCCAGAGGACACTAAGATTCGACAGGAAGACCTGACCAAGATCTTGGCGAGTGTTCAAAATGTTCACAACAAACAGGAGAACATTGATGCCAGGCTAGCTACACTCAAGAGGTAAGTATAAAGTTGTGGAAACAACCCTGGAGGAGGAGATGGGGTGGTTGGACTGTAAATGTAATCTTTGTTTCGTTGTTTAGGGAGAATGAAGCTCTGTGGCGGGAGATCTCAGATCTGAGACAGAAACATGCCCACCAGCAGCAGCTCATCAAAAAGGTGCAGGTCATGAATTGAATCCCTCACTTCTGGAAAGAAAATGTTAATGTTCTGTTCATCACTGCGATTTTTTTTATTTCAGCTCATACATTTCATCGTGACGTTGGTACAGAACAACCGCATCCTTAACTTAAAGCGCAAGCGGTGAGTCAACATTCTTACATCCTTCACTGTACTACTGTATGAATGTCCATCCAGACATCCACAAAGTGGTCACTAATTATAATCTCTGTTTGTTCTCAATAAGACAAATGAGTTGCCTCATGAAAAATAAAGAGCTGTCAGATTTTGAATGATGTAGATGCTTTTTTCCATGATAGCTTACTGTTCAGATAATGTAGCTGCAGCTAATTCTTTATCACCGAGTCTGTCATTAATTAGTGTTTTATATTGTTTCATTTGATGATTTATTTCTTTTACAGAGATTTAAAAAAAAATCAAATATATAATAATATGTTTTTTGACAGACCAGTTCTTATGAACAGCAATGGAAAGAAGCCCAAATACATCCATCCTATCTATGATGAGAAAGTGTGTGTGGAGCAGGTAAATAAGGAAATAATACGTAAATCTTATGATATGATCTGTTATTTTGTGTTGGGTTTTTTTTGTTTAAAAATGTTAATGTGCTCTATTGTAATAATTCTTGACTGTGTGTATCCTGTTTAGTCATCTGTCAACAGTGTGAAGAGTGCAGAGATATCAGATGACGTTATCATCTGTGACGTGACTGAGAATGACACTGAAGTGATGGCCGAGATCACAGAGGGGTCGCCCAGAGCCTACGAGCAAGGGTAAGACAAAACGCTCACAATATTCTACCACGGCAACTGCAACATGGTGCACTGGAGGGTCAACTGGGGACAGGTGCAAGACAAATGAGAAGTCTGTGGTTTGCAGAAATGCTCTCCTGGCTGTCCATTGGGGGGTTTTATGGTACGGCAAGGGTCACAAACTGCTTTGAGAGCCCTTTTTGTTCACCGTGGCTGTTTATTTCAAACGATACTCTGACCAAACAGTGAAGAATATGTCCATAGCTGTTTTTTAGAACCTGTGTTTTATTTGTCACAATAAAATCAAAAATGAAAAGCTAAATAAATGAAATCAAATGAAAGTATTCTTGAACCATGCACAACTGAACAACACACAACCAAACCTGTAACCAGGTTAGGTTAGATGTCTCCTCACTGCATATTCATATATACTATTTTAAACCATATAACAATTGAACACAACTGACATGGACTTCTTCAGCTTGCCTTTGAACTAGTAAAATCGCAGGTTGTTGATTCCTACACCCTCAGGCAAAATACAGAATACGATTATTTGAATTTAACTCCTAGTTAGTCATCTTTCAGAAAGTTATGCAAAAGACTTCCTGTAATTATGCTGGTTCACTGGAGAGGAGCTCAAAATATGCCATCTGTTTCATTCATTAAATCTGTCCACCAATAGTTTTAACCTTCATCAAAGAGTGAGAGGAACTTATTCAGGAAAAGGTTAGTTTGATTTAAATGTGTCTAAAATGCAAGAGCAGTGTGAGGAGCAGAGCAGAGCAGCACTTTAAAACTAAACTTTGAATAAGTGGGAACTGCCAGTACATTAAAGTAACATTTCATAGAAATGAATATTTTTGCCATGTAGTGCCCCCAGTTCTCCAGTGTAATTCCACTGTGGTAAATATAGACAGCTGAACATGTGTATTTATCATGTTTAAGTTGCTTAGTACAATGTTGCTTACAGCCAAACATCAACCAGGTCACCAACAGCAGACACAGCAGCTGCTAATATTACTGACTAGTCCAACAGCAGTGAGCCCAGCTGACTGTCTGTCTTTCAGCCTTTTATTTCACCAAGCTCTCACCAACCACTAAAAGTCAGTCCCACATTTACTCTTGTCCGGTGGCTTCATGCTTGGTCACTCCATCACCTCCTGCCTCATCTCCTCTGCCATTATGTGTTTAGAGGCTGCTGAGTCCTGTTAAATTGTCATAGCACCAGTTCTGCTCCTTGTCAGCATTCACCCATGTCACGGGCTTGGTGGTCCAAAAAGGTGGTGCTCTGAGCTCAGAGTCCAGGCAGCCCGGCTAACTACATTAGCACTAGCACATTAGCTAACAGTAGCTACAGTTGTCAGCAGTTTACTTCACTGTCCATCAGGAGCAGCTGGAGGACATCAGAGGGAAGAGCAGAAAACATTTTCTCCATAAAATATGATCCAGTTTCACCAAAATCAGTCAAATAGTTGGTGGTCTGTGACTTAGTGACTGAATACATGTCAGTGTAACAAAATGATCTCAGTTAATTTATGGTAGAGAAGTTTCTCTACGGGGCAAGCTGTATGAAAATGTCCTCTCTCAGTGACGTAGAAATCGTGGAAGTAGAGCTGGACGGCTGTGCAGTACAGCCTGCTGAGACGGAGGTGAGTACGACCTGCACACCTGACATCAAACAGACAGAGGCCAGTGTGTCATCACCACCACCAGCAGCACCATCAGCAGCAGCAGCAGCAGATAGCAGCCAGAGGAGCAGGACTTTAGACAGCAGTGGAGCCACCAGCAGCGCCCTGCAGCTCAATAAACCCTCAGGCCTGAGTCTGGAGGACCCAGTCAAGATGATGGACTCCATACTGAATGAGAATGGAGCAATATCACAGAACATCAACCTGCTGGGCAAGTAAGTGAAAACATTTAGAATTATAATTGTAGTTCTATTGTTATATCATACATGACAGTATGTAATGTGTAATGGCAGAACAGTCAGTGCAGTAACACAGTAACAAGGTGCATACTTATGCAGTCACCTCTCCATGAGCTGTGCTTTTGTATTTGACAGAACATGAAAAAAGGTGTAGAAGGATCGATGTGACAGTAGGATACGGTCATTTTCCTCAGGGAGTCGTATTTCCTCTTGAGGTCTCCAGTCATGGAATCGATGGAGAGCCTCTCCAGAGTGGCTAAAGCACAAAACTGAGACAAAATCCAGATCCTGTTTTTATACATGATAGCCAAACATTTCCAACTGAATGACAAAGCATGCTACAACACACATCAAAGGACATTAAAATAGAGTTACCCCCCAAAAAACAAACCAGCACTTCTCCAAATCGACCATACCTTTCTAAACACTTGGAATAAATAGAAGCATGTCATAGAAATTCTAGCTGCTGCATCTTGTTAAACAATACACTCTGTTACACTGTGTTACGCCATGACCCACAGTGTTTGCAGCTCTCCTGACATTAACAGACAAGAGTAATGATGACAATGTGAAATCACTCTACACTAACACCTCAAAGCCAGCTTGATTATAATGATTATGCTCGATTAAACGTGTTCACTGCCTTAGACTGCACCTTAAAATGCTTTTCAGACATTGAACTCCTGATTGATTTTAGTATTGTGTTTTGTTTTGTGTTTTTCCATTTCCTGTGAAGCTACTATACTCTGAATACAACACTGCATGTTCTGTGCTCAGACACAGACAGTGGTATGATGTCCTGTGGTGTGTCAGTTGATCTTTCTGCGTAGTTTTATGTGAAAGTGTGTTATTGATTATTAATATGTGTGTGTATGTTGTGTGTTGTCAGGGTGGAGCTGATGGACTATCTGGACAGTATTGACTGCAGTCTGGAGGACTTCCAGGCCATGCTTTATGGAAAACAGTTTGGTATTGATTTTGACACCCTGGAGGTAAAATGATAAAATGATATCACATTCACACTGAACCAATGAGCACTCACCTGATAAATGTCTTCTCAGATTTAACACAACATATCTAATCAATTTGATTTCAGCACTGTGTAGAAGCTGTCCTCATGTGTGCGCCGGCTGTGCAAAAAGAACAATACATTACCAAGACGTGCTTTATCAGAATGATAGATGGTGTCGTTTTAATGGAGTAAAATGTTTGAATTCATGTTGTAATCTCTATAAACAGATATTTGCATATGAATGCAGAATCTGTAGGTGGGGAACAAGATTTTGTCTGTCCGTGTGAAGAGCAGTGGACAACAAACACGCTGGCCCAAATGTGAACTCGGAACTCTTCAGCTATCATCTGACATCAGTTCAGCTTTTAATCTGCATTCATGTGTAAATATGTGTTTATGGAGACCAACAGAAATGTGTCATTCTCATGTACAGTATCAAGTTGCTAATTGGACTGCAGAGGAAGTTTTGGTCCAGATATCGAAACCCAGAAACATTGTTCATTGTCCCCAGATGATGAATTCAGAGACTAATATTTGTGTTACTTATGTCATCATATGCTAATCAATCAACAGGACTAGTGAAATGGACTGCATTGTAAAGAACTGTCCAATGTAACAAATCTTGTAATTTAACAAAATTATGAAGCTTTCTCCCGAGGAGTGTGCTCCTACACCCAGCTGCGGCTTTGTGCTGTCTACACAATGTTTTATTTTTCAAAAGTTGTTTGCTGTATTCATCATTTCATCTGTGTGTTTTCAGGAGAGTGTGTCTGCACAGTTAAATCGAGGCAGGACAGAGGAAGACAACACAGGTGAGCCGAGGATTCTCTCACACTCACACTTCCTGGATTATGCAGAGGCCATCTGCACTTGCAGTCGCATGCAATGACCTGTGTACATTTACATAGTCTTACAACAGCAATTATGATTATTATAAATCCCAAATAAGATTGATAAGTGCTGGGATGATTATTTCATTCAGCAGTAAGTGAAACTGAAGCATTTTGATGCAGTTGAAGTCATTTTTTAAGATCCGATTGTTCTTCTGTGTCTGACAGCAGAATGAAAAGGAGCATACAGAGGAATGAAATGTTTTCTCAGTCATCACAGTACAATGTGATTTAACTGTGAGGATTCTGTTGTGTGCTGGACTCAACAGGAATTCTATTAAAACATGCTCCCTTACTTGGTGAGTTACTGAACTCTGTCTGTGTCATGTGTTCAGATAAGCAGCTGATCCAGTACACCTCCTGCCCCCTGCTGGCCTTCCTTGATGGCTGCACACCTCCTCCAGAGGTGGATCTGAGCACCAGCTCCTCCAGCGCCCATCTCCAGCCCTCTTCCAGCTCCAGTGATGGTGTGGAGGCTGAGCCACCCTCAGAGCTGCTGGACTCCAGCCTGGAGCTGAAGCAGCCAGCTCGCAGTTCCCTGATCCGCCTGGAGCCTCTGACAGAGGCAGAGGCCAGTGAAGAGACACTCTTCTACCTGTGTGAACTAAGTCCTGCTGGACCGGAGGCTGACTCCACTCAGCTGGACAGAGTGTGAGCAGAAACAGGAACCACCGTGACCGTGATGACACTCGTACAGCACAGACTACATCACTCCATCCTCCAGACATTTGTGTGTTAACATTCTCTCACCGCTCCAACCTGAGGTGTGTGCTTGTTACAGTAACAGACAGTGAAGAGCAGCAGGCTGGTGAAAGAAGAGCTCACATTTTATCATGAAAGATGTGCATTGAAGACACATTGAAGTCTTTTAGAATAATGATGTATGTCAATACAAATGTTTGACAAAGTGACAAAGCCCACGATACACATCATCGCATTGTTCTTATATCCCTCTTATATCCCCTGAATGCTGACACTGACGCTTCATCTGTCTCGACATTTTTCATCAAACTGTCCTACATCGTGTGTGGTATTATTGACATGCAGATGAAGTGATGTAGTGATTCTGCAGTGAAGCTTTGAACACAGAGAGAACTCAGCAGGAATACAAGGGTCCGGACATCTTGATGGTACTTTATCATCGCCATGTGACTTGAATATTTTCTTCAATGCAGTGGTCTTAGGTGTAAAAATGACATGAGGGGCACGGGACACCAGGACCTCCATATCATCTCAGTGCTGCTCTCATGCTCTTGAGTATTTTCACCGTCACAGCATCAGTGAGGAGGCATCCTCTCCTGACCTGACAGAGACAGACTGGATCTTTGTTTTTACATCTGAAAATCAATTTATTGTGATTTTTGTTGATCTTTTGCTACTTTTCTGCGTGCAGAGTTGAGACTCTTCATAACGTGACATTCCTTCAGATTGTGCGGGGTTTCCAGCAGAATTCTCTTTTTCACTGGGAGAGTTTGTTTTTGTAACATTCATGTCATGAAAGCAACATTTGAGAGAACTGGGACAAACGTGATCTTAACTAAACACTTTACTTGTACCCGATCGTCAGAGGTCACTCAGTTTTCAACTTCACAGCTGTTTGTGCAGCCAGTGAACTCCTGACAGGCTGCACGTCACTGACGGATGATGTGACATTATAAAGTAGGTTGTGCAATTGATGATTGATGGTCGTGTGAGTGTGAGAGAGAATGAAGAACAGAAATCAATAGATACAGGAACTCTCTGGTTTGCTCTGCCTGTCCATGTGAGAACACCAGTAATGGTGTGCAACTATTATACGGTAATATAATAGATTGGTCTGAGTGTGTGTGTACGCAGTAGTTCGATTGGTCCACTTGCCCACTAGCTATATATTTCTCTGTTAAGCTTCTGTCTAATGGCAACAGCTGGAGACATAAAAGTGGGGATGGAATCAAATCCAGGACTCAACTTTAGTACTTGGTGAGTCCTCAACCATATGAGCTCCTGAAACCCCTTCCTACTAGGCAGCAAAGCTTTCAACTTTAGCTTGTAGCTGAGAGAAAAGTTCTCCAATGAGGCCAAAGTTCATGTGGTGACAGCAGAATCTTCTCCAGGACAACTGAACACACTTTGCTTGTCAGTGGATCTTGAGTTCAAATCATTTCGTCAGTCTGAAATGGAATCTTTGCTTTTGATCCAACATCGACCTACAGGTGTGAAGACCCTCCATCTGTCTGTAAGACTGTAGCAAGTGATATTGCCACCCAGCAGTGTGACTGCAAGGTCAAATTGTTACATTGAACTCTTGATTACCCCTCTGACAAATGTGAGCAATCATCTCATGTTCATGAGTGATGAAAAAAATAGGAGGAAACCAGAGAAACGCCCTGAAAAGCTTCAGCCCACGTGTGATGTAACATCATGGCAGTTTAATTCATTTGGAGCAGCAGACATTAAGCATGGCAACAATCTGTTTGTCCCAGTTGTCAAGAATGAAAAAGAACCAGCTCCAAACATGAACATTCCCTGATTCTGTCACAGTGACCAGTTGTTCCTGAAATCTTCTCCAAACTTCCTGTTCAAGAAGACAACACTTTGGTTTTTGTAGCAGAATCAGGAAGTCTGTTTCATGTGTGAGCTGATCTGCCCATTCAGACAGCTGTAAATGATTTTTCTGTTTCCTGGCATAGAGCTCGTGCTGTTGGATCACCTCAGTATGAAACTCTTTTTTCATATAGTGCCAGCATCAAACATAGGCTCGCCTCGATGCTGTTTATAGTCCGCTGTGCATGGTCAGAGGTCACATGGCATCCCACAAGTTGTCTGTCTTGTTCCAAGTCTTGCAGTTCCAATAAATCAAACGCTACAGTCTTTGTCTGTCATTCGTCTCAGTGCAGTTTATCACACCAGCTCATCTGACTAACAAGTAATGTGTGTGAATCCAATGACTGACAACAAACTGGACACTGAGTATGCTACACCTCACTAAAACCAGCCTAATACAGCAGTCCTACAATAAATGAATGGAATCATCTTTTCTGATTATGTTATGTTGGAGAAATGTGAGATGTAGAGTGTTTCTGTTATTTAGTTTGCCAACAGTTAGATAAAAACACATCTTTGTGTAAATGGGAGTTGATGAGAACATCAGCCTTACTGAAACAGTGATCAGACAGTTACAGTGAATGTGTCACTGTCCTTTAACTTCAGTGTTTCCTGTATACAGTTCAAAGTACGAACAGACCTTGTTCTCTTGTTTTTCTTTATTTGTATGTGCATGGACAGATCACTGCAAATCATACAGATCATCATTAGGCTATAAAAAAGAGAAAATCCATTAGAGAGATAGCAGGAACATTAGGAGTGGCCTAATCAACAGTTTGGTCAATTCTAAGAGAAAAAGTTAAGCACTGGTGAGGCCACAAAAAGGCCTGGAAATCCACAGAAGACAACACAAAAAATAAAGAAAAGCCCCTTAACAACATCGAGCCGAGTGAAGAACACTAGACATGTCATTCTCCAAGTCTACCATGAAAGAGAAGACTTTACAAGAGCAAATACAGAGGGCTCACCACAAGGTGTAAACCATTAATATCCCTCAAGAATAGAAAGGCCAGATAAGACTGTCTAAAACTGTCAGCAAGACAGCTGCAATAAAGGCCTGGCAAATTGTCACAAAGGAGGAAACCCAGCATTTGGTGATGTCCATGGGATCCAGACTTCAAGCAACCATTGTCTGTGATTCTCGACAAAGTATTAGAAATAAACATTTTATTTATGAATGCTAATTTGTCCAACTACATTTGAGCCCCTGAAATAAGACAACTGTGTATAAAAATGGCTGAAACTCCTAAATGGTTTATTCAGTTTCATTTCTGTTTAACCCATTAACTAAATTAAAGCTGAAATTCTAATTGATTATTTAATTTCATATCCATTGTGGAGGCATGCAGAATTATATCACTGTCCAAATGTTTTTGGACCTAACTGTTATATAACACATATATAATATTAAATACACAAAGTAAAATATATTTCAGATTTTAGATTCCTTTGCTCTGATGACAGCTTTGCTCACTCTCAGTCAGCTTCATAACAAATAAATGAGATTTTTTTAAAAATTAAATGAGACAGTGTGGTGACTATATATGCAAACTTGCAGCACAGATTTTACAAACATAAATACAAAATTGTAAAATTACAAAATGTTCCAAAAACATATTCTGTTTTAAAGTAGACCTCTTTGATATATTATGATATATTATTGTCTGGATACTAGACTTCCTCATAAACAACATTCTGATATAAGTGTTGTTATATATGTGAGGTCTGAGTGAAGGGCAGAGGAGGTCTGTGTGGATCTGTTGTTTCTGGATGCAAACTGGTAAAGAGCTGGGCTGTCTCCAAGTGTTTCATCAGAATGGGTGTGAGGGCCACAGGGCGTGCTCCCTTAGACTAGTCACTGCAGACTTTGCAGACTCCTGTGACAGATGTTCATGTCAGTGATGACATCAGCTAGCTGCTTTCTCCTTCCTTTGTATGTAGCCTGTGATGTTCTGGATCTCCTGCCACGTATCTTGCTGTTAGTGCTGAGGTCTCTCAGCAGTCTTCCTGATGATTTTATTGTCTTTTTTAATCATCACAACAACAATTGCTAGTGTATAATGTCACTGATGATGTTTCTGATACTGATACAGCATTTTAGAAGACACCTGCTGCCTTCATGAAACTACAGAAGGCGATTAGTACTATTTGAAGAATGCGGTCCTAATCCTCTTCAGAAAAAACATTAGCTGTGTGTGTAGACACCATGAGAGACATGTGACTCATTCATGTGAAACATTTTAGGCAAAGTCAGTCATAATGATCTGCAGAACCTTCAGTTGTAATTTAAGACATCCCTTCATTCTTAGCTGATGAAGCTGATTAAGTTGACAGATAAACTGTTAAACACACAGGCAGGAACCAGAACTGTTTTTATCCTATAAGTTTTATTAAACGAGTTACAATATACTTTCATCAAGAGAAAAAAATCTTATTAGAATGAAAGCACAGGTGAGACCATCAAACAAATGTACAGCCACAACATGTCCGCCAAGTCAGATAAACTACATGCTAATGCTAACACTACCAAATAAGTTAATTTTTCAGTTTTTCACTTGAAGTCAAAATTCAACACAAATCAGAAGCAACAGAAAGAGGAATGCGTTTGTTGTTTATGTGCTCAGGAGTAAACATCTGTTGGAGCTTTAACACATGACAACTATAACACCACATGCACAATGCTGCGCAGCACTGTTCATGCCTGCTGATGATACTAGTTAGTGAACAATAGTTTGCTCTCCTGCTCTTGTCTCTCAATGCCACAGCTGCAGTCAAACAAGTTTCTCCCTTTGTTTTGTTTTACATAACAGCATTTTCATATGTAATACTACAGTCTACCCACAGAGGGGCACTAATCAAAGCCATCATCATCATCTCATAAAAGCTTAAGATACAACTACTGTTAATGTCACAACAAGTCTGAAAGAAAAAGCATGCAGCTCTGTCTTTAGAGAAAGAAAACAAACCCACCCACGAGGAATACACAGGATATTTACAATGACAACAGCATGGGGAACCAGCACTACAGGCTGCTGACTGTTCACTATGACATGACACCAGGGGAGACCAGGCTGCAGTCAGAGCTGGGACATGACACACTTTAACAGAACCCTGCAGCAAACTACACAGAGTGAACCACACCAAACAGTCCTGAAACATTTCAAGTCAATCTGAGCACAGCCCGGCCCCTCCATCAGTGACTGATGCAGGGTTATCTACCAACTGACTTACTTTGCTGAAACAAAATACAAGGTGAGGCAGAGCGTTAATGTGTGCATGAGCTGTGGGACAGTGTGTGTGTGTGTCTTTCAGTCAAAGTCTCTGTTGACCAGGACCAGCGGAGCCACCAGCGTCCACACATACAGAGCGATGCAGATCCAGCTGGAGGAGATCTTCACCCACACAGACGGCCACTTGCTGGTCATGGCCTCGTAGTTAGAGTCAGGGCTGCAGAGACACCAGAAACAGAGACACGTGCTGCTATCAAAAATATTAAGTGCAATACTCTGACTAAATCAGATCTATGAAAATGTTTGAGTGACAGTAGCTGTAATAAACACAATTCATGTTCATATGCATAGAATTGGCCATAGGTTGTAAATTGGAAAAGCACTCAGAGTTCAGAGTTGATACTAAATGCGCCTTTCTAGCATAACATCTGTTCATGTTTTTCTGTTTCAGTACTTTGGATACTATAATTTGATAGTATTGCATCGTTTTAAACACACAGTATCAGTACGACAACTTTGACAGCTGTACTGTGCTATAAACACAGAACCTGGTCTCAGCATGAAGCCTACCTGTACCAGTTGGTGAGTGTCATCATGATGTAAAGTGAAGCCAAGAACAGCATGAAGTGGAAGAAGGAGTAGGAGTAGGTGACGCCGTCCTTCTCGTTGTCCACAGCTCTGTTGAGACCGCCGCCCTCCTCGAAGCTGTCGGTCTGAGGCCCATCCTCGATGAGAGCTGACTCATCACTGGTCAGAGTCAGCTTGTTCACCTGGGCGTTGGATGAGTTACGAATACTGGAGGACAAACAGGAAAAGAGAGGAGGGGGGGGACGCTGTAACTGTCTTCTCCAATAAAAGTCTAACAAAGAGTCTGCAGCTCGCTCTTTCAACTGTTTGATAATCTGCACAGATTATTAGAAGACGTCCTCACCTGGAGTACAGCACACACATGAGGAAGAGGATCAGACCCACAATCCCCTGGGCATCCCACCACTGAACCACACGATCCTGACCTGCAGGACTAGTGCTGTTCAGCCCAATAATACCCAGAAGACTTGGGTTACATTTCCTGTCTGTGAGACACAAGAATCAAAGTTAGTGCTGGTCAATGCAAACAACACAATGCATGAGCATCACCATCACCAATGTGTGTGTGTGTGTGATCTGTGCAAGCATCACCATATCATCGATAGAAAGCACTGTAGCCCTCCAAACAGAAGCCTTTACTATCATTGTGTAAATGTGTGTGAAGTGATGAAAAGCGCTGTACTGCTCTTCTTATGTAGTGTGTTGTACACGTCATGTTTTTCTAACTCCGGAGCATGCTTATTCTCATGAAGCAGCACAGACTCTGATGGAAGTGGGCAGTAGGAAAGCACAAAAGCTCTCGGTGTAGTGGGAATATTATCTTACCAGGTTCATTGGTCATAGCAGACCAGGTCAGATACATGGTGTACAGGGTAACCAGGGAGGACTGCAGCAGGCCAGACCTGGGCTGGGACTCCTTCACACAGAGAACAGCACGTAATAGTAGGAAAATAAATGTAACAAAGAAAAGATCTATCATCAGTAACGACTCCTTCCTGTGTCCTTTCTAAATGAGCTTGTTGGCCTATAAAAATACAAGCCTTACATTTCCCCGCCTTAAGCTTCGCCACATGCACTCAAACGTGAATGTTAAGAGAACTGGTGTGAACCTGGATCTGAGGCAGGATGGACATGACGGAGGCAGCGATGCAGAGGAGCATGTTGATGCTGATGAAGACCTTGTTTTCAGTGCATCCATCAGAGTGGGTGTAGTAGACGTAGAACATGACCAGAGACACCAGAGACAACAAGTAGTTCACTGTGGTGACCGACAGCAGAGCTGTGAACACACAACACAACTTTAGTCCAGACACAGTGTACAAGAGGCTCCAATATCACGCTACAGGAGGATTATGGGAAGAATTATTATTGCATATTTGGTATACACATGTGAAGATCATCATATCTGAATGCAAATGGCGTGCCACTAAACTGGAAGAATCTTGCTTAGTCTGGCAAGATAATCTTAAAACCTACAGGAAGGCTCTCCGTAATGCCAGAACAGCCTATTACTCTTCTTTAATAGAGGAAAACAAGTACAACCCCAGGTTTCTCTTCAGCACTGTAGCCAGGCTAACAGAGAACCACAGCTCTATTGACTCATCTACTCCTCTGGGTCTAACTAGTAATGACTTCATGAGCTTCTTTAATGATAAAATTAGGACTATTAGAGACAAATCATCACCTCTTGACTTCAACAGGCACTGATCTGCATTCTAATACAGCAAGTTTGGAAACAGCTGTAAAACCTGATATATATTTAGACTATTTTTCTCCCAATAACCTTCATCAAATAACTTCAATAATTTCTTCATCTAAGCCGTCAACCTGTCTCTTAGACCCCATCCCAACCAGGCTGCTCAAGGATATTTTACCTCTAGTTAGCCCTTCTTTATTGGATATGATCAATCTGTCTTTATTATCAGGATATGTACCACAGTCCTTTAAAGTAGCTGTAATTAAACCTCTTCTTAAAAAGCCCACTCTCAATCCAGAGGTTTTAGCCAATTATAGACTGATATCAAACCTTCCCTTTCTCTCTAAGATACTTGAGAAAGCTGTAGCTAATCAGCTGTGTGAATTTCTCCATAAGAACAGTTTATTCGAGGATTTTCAGTCAGGATGTGCATCATAGCACAGAGACCGCACTAGTCAAAGTCACAAACAATCTCCTAATGGCATCAGACAAAGGACTCATTTCTGTACTCGTCCTGTAAGATCTTAGTGCTGCATTTGACACCATAGACCAGGGGTGTCCAAACTGTTCCACAAAGGGCTGGTGTGGCTGCAGGTTTTGTTCCAACCAACCAAGAGCATACAGTTTGTCAACTCTCTGAAGACTGAGATCAATTGATTAAATGAGTCAAGTCTGGTGTGCTGCTGCTTGGTTGGAAGGAAAACCTGCAGCCACACCGGCCCTTTGTGGAACAGTTTGTGGACACGCCTGCCATAGACCATCAAATTCTTTTACAGAGACTGGAACATCAGACTGGCATCAAAGGAACTGCCTTAAATTGATTTAAGTCGTATTTCTTAGATTGATCTCAGTTTGTTCACGTCAATGATGAATCCTCCATGCATACCAAAGTAATGGAGTCCCACAAGGTTCTGTACTAGGACCACTTCTATATATATATATATATATATATATATATATATATATATATATATATATATATATATATATATATATATATGGTTATTATTATTATTATTATTATTATTATTATTATTATTAATATTATTATTATTATTATTATTAATAATAATAATAATAATAATAATAATAATAATAATAATAATAATAATAATAATAATATTCTAGGGAACATTATTAGGAATCACTCCATTAATTTTGATTGTTATGCTGACGACACCCAATTATATTTATCGATCAAGCCTGATGAAACCAATCAGTTAACTAAACTCCAAGCATGCCTTAGGGATATAAAAAGTTGGAGGACCTACAATTTTCTGATGTTAAATTCAGATAAAACTGAAGTTGTTGTAATTGGACCCAAACACCTCAGAGACTGAGTTACTTCAGATGGGATCACCCTGGTTTCCAGCACCACTGCAAAGAATCTTGGAGTTATTTTTGATCAGGATTTGTCCTTTAATGTCCACATAAAACAAATTTCAAGGACTACATTCTTCTGCTTAAGTAACGTTGCCAAAATCAGACGCATCGTGTCTCAAGTGGATGCAGAAAAACTAGTCCATGCATTTGTTACTTCTAGGCTGGACTATTGTAACTCTTTGTTCTCTTTCTCTCTCTCTCTCATCGTTGTTTATGATTTGCTGCTGCTGTGCATCTATATCTCTATCATAGGTTCCACTGCTACTGTAATCATTCTACCATTAATTGTAATTGATTGTCATTTTATCATTCATTGTAATTGTACAATACGTTTGTGCTGATTGTTCTGTACATGTGACATCCATTGCACATCTGTCCGTCCTGGGAGAGGGATCCCTCCTCTGTGGCTCTTCCTGAGGTTTCTTCCACATTTTTTCCCTGTTAAAGGGTTTTTGTGGGCAAGTTTTTCCTCACTGGAACCGAGGGTCTAAGAACAGAGGGTGTCACTCCCTGTACAGATTGTAAAGCCCTCTGAGGCTAAATGTGTTTTGCCTGACTTTGGGCTATGCAAATAAAATTTCATTTGATTTGATATCATTGTCAAGACTCTCTCATGAAGTAAGTAAGCCTCATTACAACACTGTTAACATACCTGCATACCAGCAGCGAGAATTGCCTTCCTCCATCTTCTCCACCCAGGATTCATTCCAGGAATGGGCAAAGTCGATGAGTAAAACCAGCTGGATGAGGATGAAACAGAAGGCTCCAGCCATGCCAACATAGAACCACTGTGGAAGACATGAGGAGAAAGTGTCGCCATGTTCATGCAGCTGGAATGAAACACACCGAAGTCACACACACATCACAAAATCTGTGATGATGTCATATGCAGGCTAATGGTGTCCAGTCTTCATGGACTGTCAGGGGAACAAACAATCTGAGAGGACAAATACAACAATGGACAGAAGAGTTACCAGTAGTGAAGGGACCCTCTGAGATGAAAAATGATCCAATAGTGATGGCAACAGCTGCTGCAAATTTGAAGAACCAAAATCTGCAACAGAGACAAAAAAAGTATTACATAGCTCCCTGACAATCACTTCACAGCAGTCACAACAGATCAGATCAGTCTTAGGCCACGTTCAGACATGTAGCAAAAACGCAGGATTGTGACTCACCCGTTGTGTAGTGCAGCTCGAGGGTCCTGGCTGCTTCTCACTTTGATCATGAGCAGAGAGAAGAGCAAGAAGAACATGGCCATGCCGAAGCAGACACGGTACACTGCTTTATAACCAACCAGCACATCGCAATTGATGTGACCCTCCACAACAGGAAAAGACGAGCCCATGCCTCCTTCACAGAAACCTGGAATCTACAGGAGGATACAGACCACGAGCTATGATGCTGCAGCAGAAACAAACCACAGCAGTCAGAGCACTCCTTGTATGGAGAAACAGACAGACGTCTGGGCAGAGATGTAGAGCACTTAGAGAGTGATGTTAGGTTATGGGTATGTATCTCACACTTCAAAAAATCTAGATGATCTCTTCAAGTTTTAAATTATTAATGCTGCAATTATGAACAAGTTTAAGATACAGTCGACAAGAACGAAAAAAACAAGACATGGACCACAGGAACAAATGTGACTACATCAGGAGCTCAGGAGTGCAAACCATAGTGTAGACTGTATTAGTGTTCAGATAAGACAAGTGGATTTATGTGTGTGACCAGTATTGCACATTTTATATACACACACACACACACACACACACACACACACACACACACAAAGTTCATATTTCTTCATATTTCTATAAGGTTGTGACTTCTCAGACAGAGCTTCATAAATAAAAACTAAATGATTGTGGCTCAGGAGGTAGAGTGTCCACTAATCAGAAGATCTGGCTCCTCAAGACTAGAAAGGTGCTTAAAATGTAAAGTGTATTTCCTTAATTTTCTACAACTTCTCCACCATAACTGCTCCTTCAAAATAAAAGCACCACTTTAGCAATAAAAACATAATCAGGTTCCAGCACTGTTTGTTCTCTGCCCTGATAACAGTATCGATAATGTGACACGTTCTGTCCTGTCCTGTAATAATCCACTCATCATGTAGTACGTTGTATGTCAGATGAGGAACACTGCGTACCTTCTTAAGCTGCCCCTCCATCCCAGGCATCAACATAATGCAGGCGATGCCCACTCCCAGCAGCAGGAAGAAGGCGTAGATGAGACGAGTCACTGTGGAATTATTTCCACTGGGGCAGCATCGACACAGCAAGCAGGGGGCGCTGCCGCACAGGCACGGGATCTGCACAAACATCACCAGGTTTAATTACATATGAATTCAAAATCTGATAGATAGATAGATAGATAGATAGATAGATAGATAGATAGATAGATAGATAGATATGGCACTTCTGTGTTCAGCTAGCTGGGTGTCGTTTTAAACTGTATGTTACAGACTGAACGTGTTGTTGATGTTGTTGTCGTCTACCATCTTCTCATGTCGCAATAAGAACAGCTGACCACGGATCAGTGTCTGTTTACATGCTGCAGTGTCGCAACAGCTGTTCTGTTGACACGGTCGACTGCCGCGTGTTTACGATATTCGATCAGTCTGTCTCACTCTCAAACTCAAACACACACACACACACACACACACACACACACACACACACACACACACACACACACACACACACATTACTGCGGCTAAATGAGCGTTAATGAAGATTTAGCTGAATGACGTCACCAAAAACTGCGGGGCTGTGTCGTCGTTCGTAGTTGTGTCGGTTGGCTGATGTCTAAACAAAGACAGACGTCATGCAGAGCTGCCGTTGGTTTCCATACATACGTGACACAATGACCTGTCACCATGTTTAACGGCAGCCTGTGTGTGAGGACAGGACAGGGATGCTAACTCGGCTAGCTGCGCTGTGTTTACCACAGAGCCGCGGCCTCTGCGTTCTGTTATTGCGCAGTCATGACGCTGTCAGAGATGTGAAGCAGCTCAAACACACACACACACACACACATACATACATACACACACACCGTGTGCTCACTGTGTACTCACCCAGCTCGCCATGGAGCACAGTCCCAGAACGGCTCCCATGATGGTTTGTTCCTTTGTGCTGATCTGATCTGATGGCTGCTGGTGCTTTAGAAGATGGATGATGCTCTGCCCTCACTTCCTCTGCTAACATGAGGTGTGCTGCTTCTGAGGCACAGGGGCGTTCTGCTGCCCCCCACAGGACACTTGTAGCTCCCAGCATGCAGTCGATACCCATCAGGCACAGTCCTGCCCCTACAAAATGAACCACTTTGTACCTCACCAACAGAAAGAACCAGGACAGAACGACCAAGAAAGAACAAAGAAAGAGCCTCTGAGAGGCTGCTCCTGCCCCTGCAAGCCCTTGAAAGAGTCTCAATCTTCATCATTCATGTTGATTTATTAACAATGTGCTTTGTGGAGTTTTTTTAGGTGGCGTATTTGCTACTAAAGGAGCAGAGTGCTCATTAAAGTGTGACTTTAGTTGCATCTAATTCATTCACACACACGCACACACACTAACCTGTACACTGGAGAGTGTAGTATACTGGTAACCTTTAAGGACCTTATAGTTTGCCTCGATGTCTATCAAACCCAGAATCATGTATTTCCACCAGCGCTGCTTCAGAATAGCCAGCAGGTTCCCCTGGACACACACACACACACACACACAGTCCAGGGACACCACCAAACCTTCTGACAGAGATGCTTTATTTTACATAAGATCATTGTAAGTACATTGTTAACAGCAACTCCAATGCACTACATCAAACAGGATACAAAAGCCAATGAAAAGAGGAGATAGTGAACGTCCTTTGTCAATAATCCACACAGGAAGTCGTATGCAGTGAACAAACTAGGCAGACCTATAAAAACTGCCACGCTTCATCCGCCTCCTTGAAATCTAAGTGCAACATGAAATGTTAATATTTTGCTTGCAACATTACGTTTCAACAATGTTTCAATTAGGACTAACAGACAAACAAAACATTAAGATAAATAAAGCAATGAGTTCACTATACAGTATGACACTACAGCAGTTTGTCCCACCATATCAGTGCACACTGAGCAGTGAGAACCCGAAAAGGTTTTTCCCACTTCTTCACCTGGATTTGGATGGTAAGGCATGAAAACAAACACTAAGGCCATGTTATGGTAATACATCTGACTGTGTATTGTTGTGTACACAGCAGTGTAGAGTGTGTTGTCCACAGTGAAATGGCAAACAATATGAAAATGACTACTACTGGACCTTTAACCCTCTGTTCTGATCCACGATCATTGTCTTTGCTTCATTATAACCAAAGTAGTAAAACAGCAGTTTTCTAGGTTTTTATTGTGGGCAAGTCATGCTTCTGACTGCTCAGGAACTCTGTCAAGTCACACCATAACATCATAATGATGCCATCAGGGATTGGAGGCCAGCAAAGCACCTGCATTCTAAACAGGAGGTCTGGAGTTTGGAAGACTTTAGTGTTCACTGGGAGGGAAGTGCTTTCTCCATTCTATGTAAGTCATGATATACAGAGAACAGACGCTTTAACAATAAATGAACAGGCCTGCTGATTATTTACTAACTTAGTGTTAGTATTAAGGTTTTACTTTTAATAATTCTTTGAGTGTTCTTTTATACTGGTCAATACTACATTTGGGGTAATGACACTGATCCTTAACTAGCAATTACATGCAACTGCATTTGTTAGTTCATTATATTGCATTAACCTGCAGGAGAGAAATAGGGAAACACTTTTAAACAATCATGAACAGTATTTTAATGCTTATTTGGATCAAATAGCGAAATATTTATCAGTTCTACTGTTTGTTATTGGATCTAGTAGCTTATTTTACAAAATGAAAAATAAAAGAAATCTTTGGGGACCCTCTTACTGGAACCTGTGGCTTAAAGTAGCTGCTCCCAGTTCACAATTCTATGAAGGACACTGTCAAGTTGCATTATTATTAGAAATGCAGGATCCTTTGTTTGTAGGCTTGACCCATACTAGGGACACAGGTCTGTACATCTCTCTGTCTTCATTTTATTGACTTCTTTTTTATTCATTGCAATCACTGGAGTATACATATTTTACATATGACTGGAAGAGATACTATAAAAAAGATTACATGGTGCTTTTGTTGGGAACAAGTCCCAGCTGCAGCATTCTGAAAGATCTGAAGTGGTCATTTTTGAATACAGTGAGTTAAAGATGGTTAACCTACATGAAGATCTAATTAACGGGCCTCAGCCAAGTCCACCACCTGACCAGATCTAAAAAACTTTTTGTTTTTTAAAATCTCTTAGATCATCTTTCATCAGTTCATGTATTTTTGTTCTGTAAATTCTATTTCCCGAGATGAAGGTCTAAATTGTGTTTGAAAGCCTTCTTCACACTGTCACACTGACATTCTGAGTAAATATTGAACTCTTGATGTAAAAGTAGTCAAACTTAAATATCTAGAGTGTAAATAGATTTGTACCGGCCTATAAAATATCCACCGTGTGAAAAAAACACAGAGGATAAACCATCAGTAGCTTCAATTGGCAGTCATGTATTTACATATCAGCACAGTCTGTTTGATACAAAGTTAATAAATGAATTCAGTGAACTGTGCGGAGGCCTGTATGCTTTCCTCCACTTCTCCCACTACAGTGTCAGTGTTATCTGACTTCAGTCTGTTTTCCTTTCTAAACCTGTCATTGAATCTGAGCAGGTGGATCTAGAAACACTGTAGAAATGTGAAGCATATGCACAAGTATGGAGCACAAACATTCTTGACATTTAAAAAAAAAAAAAAAAAAACAGGAGTAAATGAAAATAAATAAAATGAAAATATAATGCCAATACCATTTATTTACATGAATCCTCAATTTCAGTCATTACTGTTTGCTCACAGTCTTTGATCACAGTGAACTCAATATTTTTATTGACTTTGCAATCTGTTTCAGTTAGATTCATTTTTCACCTACATACCTGGGTTTATTAATTTGTCTTATTTTGTTCACACATTGGGTGGAGACTTCATCCATCTATACAGGCCAGAAAATGAAAACCTAGACCTACCTGGGTGATCGCCCAGCTGCCTTGCTCAGCAGACTGCATACAGTCAGCACTATTCCTCTGTTTACAACATGTGGGCAGAGCCTGAAGGCTGCAGCTGACTCACTGATTCATCAGGCTGACAGACTAAACTCCCTATGAGATCATCTTAGGCTACCCGCACTGGAAGCTCGTCCCCTGCTTCAGGGCCCAGGCTAGTATATGTGACAGAGGGCTCCAGGACTCCAGGACTGAGGGGAGGGAGGCCAGTGGCCGGCTGGCTGCCTGTGTTCCTGAACTGCTTGTATACTCGCGGGTCCTGAGCCACGTAGGTTGACGAGGAGGCGTAAAGAACCAGGCCCAAGATAATTACGAAGAATGACAACACATAGAGGCTCGAGAACTGCAAGACAGAGACAGACAGACTTAAAAACTTCTATTAACTACTCTCATTTATCAGTGACATGGTGACACCATGTCCCACACTTTGTGGTCAGGTAAAGGTTCTGAGAACTCTATTTGTGGTCTACTCCTGTTCAGTGTTGGCAGCAATGAGCATGTATTGCAGCTGACATTTGTTCACTTACAGTATTTATGTGTCAGAAGAGAAGCGTTGTGGTTTCAAACTTTCAAACTTTAAATTCTTTTGTGTCATCTTTCCCTGTCTCTATTTCCCTGTCAATATTATGCATTATTACACTCACTGGCCACTTTATTAGGCACACCTGTCCAACTGCTCGTTAACGCAAATTTCTAATCAGCATATCACATGGCAGCATGCATTTAAGCATGTAGACGTGGTCAAGACGATCTGCTGCAGTTCAAACCGAGCATCAGAATGGGGAAGAAAGGTGATTTAAGTTACTTTGAACGTGGTATGATTGTTGGTGCCAGACTGGCTGGTCTGAGTATTTCAGAAACTGCTGATCTACTGGGATTTTCACGCACAACCATCTCTAGGGTTTATCAGTTCTACTGTTTGTTATTGGATCTAGTAGCTTATTTTACAAAATGAAAAATAAAAGAAATCTTTGGGGACCCTCTTACTGGAGGGTTTACAGAGAATGGTCCGAAAAAGAGAAAATATCCAGTGAGCAGCTTTTCTGTGGGCGAAAATGCCTTGTTGATGCCAGAGGTCAGGGGAGAATGGCCAGACTGGTTCGAGCTGATAGAAAGGCAACAGAAACTCAAATAACCACTCGTTACAACCAAGGTATGCAGAAGAGCATCTCTGAACGCACAACGCGTCCAACCTTGAGGCAGATGGGCTATAGCAGCAGAAGACCACACCGGGTGCCTCTCCTGTCAGCTAAGAACAGGAAACTGAGGCTACAATTCACACAGGCTCACCAAAATTGGACAATAGAAGATTGGAAAAATGTTGCCTGGTCTGATGAGTCTCGATTTCTGCTTCATGGTCAGAATTTGGCATCAACAACATGAAAGCATGGATCCATCCTGCCTTGTATCAACGGTTCAGGCTGCTGGTGGTGGTGTTATTGTGAGGGGATATTTTCTTGGCACACTTGGCACACAGTGAACATGAGTTCACTGTACTCAAATGGCCTCCACAGTCACCGGATCTCAATCCATTAGAGCACCTTTGGGATGTGGTGGAACGGGAGATTGTCATCATGGATGTGCAGCCGATAAATCTGCAGCAACTACGTGATGCTATCATGTCAATATGGACCAAACTCACTGAGGAATGCTTCCAGTACCTTGTTGAATCTATGCAACAAAGGATTAAGGCAGTTCTGAAGGCAAAAGGGGGTCCAACCCAGTACTAGCAAGGTGTACCTAATAAAGTGGCCGGTGAGTGTATATTATGCTTAGCTTATTCATGTTCATATTCAAATAGCAACAAGTTGCTGAAAATGAGATGGTTTTTGTGGATAGACAGATCACACACAGGACCTTTTAGCTATACTTCAGTGTTGTATCTGCCACTAAGGAAGACATTATTGTAAACTTCAGGCTTAAATGTTTGTAGAGATATAAATGATATGGTAAACTGTACTTATATAGCGCCTTTCTAGTCTCTTTTTTTGTTTACCTTATAGTGGAAAAGGAAGAGACCGCAGAAAAGGCTGTACAGGTCAGCTGTGAGCAGAGAGAGGTTGACTGAGGTGGCACTCGTTCTCTTCATCACCACAGGCATGAAGCTGTACAGGCTGAACATGAAGGCACTGAAACCAACATAGAAAAGACCTGCAGACACACACAGGAAAATGATCTTACATTAAATTCACACCACTTCTGCACTTCCTGTGGGGTACTTTTTATAATTATATTACATATGTGTATGACATCACACCATGTAGCACCCATTTTTACAATTTACTAACTGACTGGTAAATGGTAAATGGACTGTACTTATAGTACGGCCTTTCTAGTCTTCTGACCACTCAAAGTGCTTTTACAGGACATATGTCATTCATTCACACACATTCATACACTGATGGGCTTCGGGAGCAATTTGCAGATTGCAGGGTTTCGAACCGGGGATCAAACCACCAATCATCTGATTGGTGGACAACCCCCTCGACCTCCTAGCCTGATTCCTTCCTTTTTATACACACATACACCACTATTTGTGTATAGCTGTGTATTTTACAATTTTACAACCGCAACACTCTGACTTCTTTTGTATAACAGTATTGCGTTGTTTAACTTCTGAGTTATGCAGGAAAATATTACGCACAGCAGTTTGCTGATTCTCTCTGGCAGTATGACAGCATGAGTCTGATTGACTTCTTTGTCTTTGACTCCCCCTCTCTCTCTATCTCTAGGGAAGAGTTCATGCTCTGCAGGCATGGTGTTGTTAGTTAGTTCACAACTAAACTAAATGAGGCTTGAGTTAAACATCAGAAAAGAAAACTACAAACATAATCTAATAAAAAAGAGAGAAAATGAAGTCAAACAGTGACACAGTCTACATGCTCACCTATCTGCCAGTCCCATGGGACCTTCAGCAGCTCCTTGTGTTCCATGATGGCCCTGCAACAGAGAACACACACACACAGACGTAGATGAGATTCCTTGCAGCAGGAATTTCATGGTATGTGGCCAGGAAAGTTCTCCCACTGAGCTGTACTGTTTGCAGACATGGGTTCAAACCTTCTTCCTGCTTTGTACAGAGTTTTTGTGGAATGCAACACAACAATATCCCCGTTCATGGCATTAACACTCAGTCATGACTGCTGACAGTGAAACAAGGTCTACTGCAATATTTCTCTCACACTCAACTAAAGTACAAGTACCTCAACATTGCACAGTACTTGAGTATGGCTTGTTAGACATTCTCATGTGGTATATCTCTCCGCAGCACACAAACTCACAGCTGGATGCCACTGAAGAAGGATCCAAAGAGTCCCATCATGCCAAGGAACTCCACACGGCTCAGGTTCTTCACAATGAACTCCTCACAGACATTGGAGATTCCATACAGTGTTGCTCCTCCCAGAACCATAAGATCCCCGAACAGCTTCTGATCTCCTAAACAGACAAGGAACAAAGAGAGATATAAAGAGAGAGAAAGAAGCATAACAACTGACATTATATCATGACATTGGGGGTTTACTTACCAAGGCCTTGCTGACGACCAAGTAGAACATCAGCTCCCACCATGCAGCCGATACCCATCAGGCACAGTCCTGCCCCTACAAAATGAACCACTTTGTACCTCACCAACAGAAAGAACCAGGACAGCAGCAGGACCACCGGGATGACGAAACAGTCTAACAACTGAGAGGATGGAGAGAGACATGCAGACAGGCGACTGAGTTATTTTATTTGGGATTCAGTTTGCAGATTGCAACTCTCTCACTTCACACTCATCTTCCAACCATGAAGAAGAAACTGTGTGAATTTTTTTTTTTAAATACATAAAGATGGATGTGAGATCTAGGATGCCTCGTCAATTACTGCTGAGCTGTCAGGCCTCCATCATCCTCTCTGATACTTCTTCTCCTCTCTGTTTATTCATGGACATTCATTTTAGGTCCTGATTAGTTGCTACTTTTTTACACACAGTCTCTTTTGTGTTTATTTATTTTATTGTTCTTTAATTACTAATATATTTTATCGCTGTATGGCCAAATTTTATTTATTTTTGCAATATTCTATTGATTTCTGTTGTTCATTTCAGCTTTGTGAAGTTACAAGTTACATACTATCTGGGCAACAAGAAGAGGGCTGTAAACAGTAAAAGACTGTCTGGAACAGTTCAAGATCTATCATGAATAACTGCAGGGGCCTTAAACAGCTCCTTCAGCAACAGACCATTACTCCCACTATGTAGGTTGGATGATATAAGCATATCTTATCTTATCTTATCTTATCTTATCTTATCTTATCTTATCTTATCTTATCTTATCTTATCTTATCTTATCTTATCTTACCTTACCTTACCTTACCTTACCTTACCTTACCTTACCTTACCTTACCTTACCTTACCTTACCTTACCGTGTGTCTGTAGTTAGCATGCTTCTAGAAAATGTGCAGTGACTAAATAATAAGCTGGATGAACTCAGTTCTGCCCTACAATGCTGTCTCAGGACAGCAACATGACCCCATACAGTACAACATACATATTTGACATGTGAGTACTGCAATATCATACCTTTAATGTTACGTTTCTGAGGGTAAACACAAACACACACACACACACACACACACACACACACACTAACCTGTACACTGGAGAGTGTAGTATACTGGTAAGCTTTAAGGACCAGATAGTTTGCCTCGATGTCTATCAAACCCAGAATCATGTATTTCCACCAGCGCTGCTTCAGAATAGCCAGTAGGTTCCCTTCCCCTGGACACACACACACACACAGAAGATAACGAAAGCACTAAAGCATCAGTGTGTGAACACACCATCTAAATACATAAAAACAAACTGCAGCATGGTGAAGATGATTCAGTCCATCACATCACAATGCCTGAGGAAGACCATCAGCAGGACGAAACCAGTATCCCAAAGCCCAGTCTGTTTCCCCACCACAGGAAACTTTGTGTCATCAAGCAAACAAACACTGACTGACACTAACTGTACAGGTGTTTTAAAGGTTAGGTATTTATCTTTTCTTTTTCTCCTTTTCTTATGTGTATTATTGTTCTGTTCCTTGTTACAAATGAATTACTTTCAGGGTATAATTTACACCACATTTTCTTGTTCCTGCTGTGGATGTGTTATGAATATTTTACTGATAGAGAGAAATTTAGATCAGGATTATAATGAAGGCTTGAGAGAGAAGAAAAAGGGAGAGAGTGAAGAAAATGTGTACTCAGGAGTGGTCTAATGATGTTTTCACCTCAGAAATCACACTGCTTTTAAACCGTTAAAAGGAGTTATGATGTTGATGTCTTTCATGAACAATGATGTGGAGCAAATAATAACATGAGTATATGTATGTATGCACCATGATCCACCCCCACCCCTCTCTCTGTACCTTGCCTGACTGCCAGTGTGGTGGTGTAGACCAGAAACAACAGGATGTAGTTGAGAAAGCTCTGGAACACCGGTGTGTTGGCGTGGAAGTCATCAGCCAGGTACTTGCTGGTCAGACCGATAGCACAGATTAACAAGGACAGGACCTGACCCAGGGCCAGGGTCACCAATAGGTCCCTGAACAGGACAGGACACACACACACACACACACACCATGGATGATTTCATATCATAATCATGAGCAACATAATAGTCTCTTAACGACCAGCACTGAGACATACTGACCATCATGATACTGTCTTATCACAGATCTATAGATCAAGTAAGTAAGGAGAAATTCTAGATTATACTTTTAAAAGATTTCAAATCAAATCAAATTTTATTTGTATAGCCCAAAGTCACAAAACACATTTTGCCTCAGAGGGCTTTACAGTCTGTACAGGGAGTGACACCCTCTGTCCTTCGACCCTCGGTTCGAGTGAGGAAAAACTTGCCCACAAAAAAACCCTTTTAACAGGGAAAAAATGTGGAAGAAACCTCAGGAAGAGCCACAGAGGAGGGATCCCTCTTCCAGGACGGACAGACGTGCAATGGATGTCACATGTACAGAACAATCAACACAAACATATTGTACAATTACAATGAATTACAATAGATGGTAGAGTGAATTACAGTAGCAGTGGAATCTGTGATAGAGGTAGAGATAGACAGATGCACAACAGCAATAAGTCATTAACCAACTAAGCTGTAGTGGAGATGGTAGCAATGACAGTAATGCTATATATTGTGGACGTCAGCAGCAGACCACAGCAGCAGTCACGATCCATGAGAACCTGCTGGATGACAAAGCACAGAAACTTCGGGGAAGAAGTTTAGTTAGTAACATGCATTGATGATAATGATGATTGGAGAGAGAGAGAGGGAGTGAGAGAAGGTTTTCAGCAAAGGGACGTCAAGTGGACGTCAGCAGCTGACCACAGCAGCAGCCACGATCCATAAGAACCTGCTGGATGACAAAGCACAGAAACTTCGGGGAAGAAGTTTAGTTAGTAACATGCATTGATGATAATGACGATTGGAGGGAGAGAGGGAGAGGGAGAGAGAGAGAGAGAGAGAGAGAGACAGAGAGAGAGAGAGAGGGAGAGGGAGGGTTTTTCAGTAAAGGGAGATGTGACTACATCTTCAACCAATACCATGCCTGACGGCATAACCCAGATAACCCCGGCAGTCTAGTCCTATGGCAGCATAACTAAGGGAAGGCCTGAGCCAGCCCTAACTATAAGCTCTATCAAAAAGGAAAGTCTTAAGTCTACTCTTGAAGGTGGTGACCGTGTCTGCCTCCCGAACCCAGAAAGGTAGTTTGTTCCACAGAAGAGGAGCTTGATAGCCGAAAGCTCTGGCTCCCTGTCTACTTTTGGAAACTATAGGAACCACAAGGAACCCAGCATTCTGAGAGCGCAGTGGTCTAGAGGGGTAGTAAGGTACTATAAGTTCTTTTAGATATGATGGTGCCTGGCCATGAAGAGCTTTGTAAGTAAGGAGAAGAACTTTAAATTCTATTCTAGATTTAACAGGTAGCCAATGCAAGGAAGCCAAAATGGGAGAGATGTGATCTCTGATCTTGGTTCCTGTCAGAACACGTGCAGCAGCATTCTGAATTAGCTGCAAGGTCCTAAGAGACTTATTGGGGCAGCCTGATAATAAAGAGTTACAGTAGTCCAGCCTAGAAGTAACAAATGCATGGACTAGTTTTTCTGCATCCGCTTGGGACAGGATGCGTCTGATTTTGGTAATGTTGCGTAAGTGGAAGAATGCAGTCTTTGAAATTTGTTTTATGTGGGAATTAAAGGCCAAATCCTGATCAAAAATGACTCCAAGATTCTTTACGGTGGAGCTGGAGGCCAAGATGATCCCGTCTAAGGTAGCCAAGTCTCCGGACAAGATTTAAGATGACAATGTTTGCTCACCAGTCAGCCTTTACTGCATGTTAACTTGCATGACCCCAGACTCCACAGTCAGTGAACAGGGTATGTGTGTCTGTGTGTGTGTGTGTGTGTGTGTGTGTGTGTGTGTGTGTGTGTGTGTGTGTGTTCATTCAAGAATATGTGCAAGAATGAATGAGGCTCCAGCACAGACAAAGACAGAGACAGGTGAAGGTGCAGGTACAGGTATGGGTGCAGGTGCAGGTACAGGTACAGGTACAGGTGCAGGTACAGGTACAGTTTCAGCAGCACCACTCAGCGGTTAATTAAGAAAACCTTGAATGGAAATGCTATTTCCAGCGAGTTAAATACAACTCTGACGACCGTTTTATAGAATAAAAATAAAAACAGATGCCCACAACAGCAGTCAGTGGCAGCTGCCAGGGCAGGTTGGTGGCAGCCAAAGTGCCACTAATAGCTGCCACTGCCACGAATTGAGCCAGCGCCTGCTGAGTACAGGACAGGCACAGGTAGCCTCGGCAGGCTGAACAGCCATGGCAACCTCTTCCTGTTCCAGCAAAGCAGCACACCATGTCCAGGCTGTGCCTCAGTACCAAAACACACACAGGGTGTTCATGCTGCATGGTTGTCATGGTGACATGCATGCACCGCATGCCTCAGCTGCAGCAGCAGCAACTGAACTCTTCGCTCCGGTGTCACATGTTGTGAAACAAAAGAAGCGCGAGCCCCGCTGGCCGCAGTGATGTTGCCGTTCAGACTGCGCGTGGAGTGAATGTAATGGGATGCTCAACGCTGTCATCTTCATCATCATCATCATCATCATCACCACCACCAGCAGCAGCAGCTTACCTGCTGAGGACCTTCCTGATCCGTTGGTAAAGGCTCGGCGCCGGGGTACCCGTACCTCTGGGAACGCTCTCCACAGTGGAGACGACAGAAATCATGCTTCCACAGACAGAGGAGATCAGCGCATTCTGCCCCAAGGAGGACCGGAGGAGGATCACGAGGAGGAGGGGACGGGGAGCAGGCTCACCTCAGCGGCGGTGGAGCCTCCTGGTCTCCGTGCTGCAGGCAGCAGTGCGGTGGTTCACAGGAGCTCTACAGCAGGGCCTCTTAACGATAGAGCTGAAGGAGGAACAAACCTGCTGCTCGGTGCCCTTCCCTGATCAGAACCCGGTCCTGCATTTAACACCGAGGAGGTGTTTTTACCACAAGGTGGCGCCCTTTCACGCAGACACCCTCATGGGATGGAGACGTAATACATCACATAGTGTAGTATGACGCCACACTCAAAGCTGTCCAATGAAAACAGGTCTTTTCTTTGCACCTTCACTAAAACAACATGATGTTAGTATGATGCAGAGGCTGCTGTACAAAGGTTTGTTTCCAATGCATTCATTAAAAATACTCATCTCCATTCCTCTAGAGGGAGAAAATTATAGTTAACACACAGACCCAAATTACTACACAACTACACAACCAATCAAAAAATGAAGGTGTCTTTGTTGAAAACTAGAAAACGAAGCTGGACCTTTCTAAACTGGAACACAATCCTTTCTCCCAGTTAGAGAGCTGCGGGTGACTGGAGTCCATATTCAAAAAGAACCATGTTAAAACTATAATATTAATACTCTTTCAAATGAGCAGACCTGTTCCTGTTCATGTGTCTAAACAATCA
Source organism: Nibea albiflora (assembly GCA_014281875.1). Taxonomy (NCBI): domain Eukaryota; kingdom Metazoa; phylum Chordata; class Actinopteri; family Sciaenidae; genus Nibea; species Nibea albiflora. The sequence continues at coordinate 394,868 of JABGLX010000053.1, read as the reverse complement.
CTCCAAGCTTTAGTCCCTCAGCAAACACAAAGATTCAAACAATGGAAACATTTGATTTAACAAATCTCTGAAGAAATATTTCATGCTTCTACAGTTTACATCTTAAAATCAGCATTCTGTTCAACCCATTTTAAAATGGAGCCTCAAACACAAACACGTGTTGGCCTCAGCTGCTCTCAAATGCCTCAGATCCAGGTGAGCTTCGCTCCCCTTTTTATAGACCTTGTCCTTTGCCTGGACCTTTACCATCCCTATATGATGATTTGCTTTGTTGAACCTTTTTTGTGAACATGTATTGTGAACCTCTTGATATTGTGATTTGTTCCTGTGTTGCTTTTTTCCACTTATTTTTGACTCTGTACTCCAGTTTGTTGCTTTCTCAGTGTGAACACACTTAAAGCCTGTTTAGAGGAGTATATAGACGCAGAAGGATTTATGCACCTCTGTGAATAGTTTCCACGGTAACCAGGTGAGCAGTGATCAGATATGTTGTCACACTGTCATTCTTCCTGCTGTTCTGCCACACACCAAAACTCGCTCAGTGTTTTAATTTGTGGGGGGCACATCTGTCTTTTTTCAGTCTTTCCAAACCTCTGATGATCATAAGTCATCATCATTTTTCTATCTCACAATGTTTCACTTTAAGGATTTCTAAAGGCCAGAAGAGGGTTTAATTTGAGAGTCTGTGAACAGCCAAAGACTATTTTAAAATGTAGTCAAGATTGTTGTCATCTTTTTTCTGTGATGTACTGTTGATTATAAAGGTGACACAGAGTGGACAGGAGCCAGACAAACGAGAGCAGAAGAACTTTAATGTCTGTATCAGATTTATTTGTACATTTGAATTATTATTATTATTATTATTATTATTATTATTATTATTATTATTATTATTATTATTATTAATAAGATAGTTTGTCTATCTATTCATACATTTGAAGGTTTCATTATTATTATCATTAGTATCGTTATTATTATTATTATTATTATTATTATTATTATTATTATTATTGTTATTATTATTACCTGTCTCTATGATGAGCTAGCATTTACTTATTGATGTACCAGCAGTGTGCCAACAGGTCCAGACAGAGGGCTCATGGGACATGTAGTCTGTCCGCAGCATTTAGTTTGGGTTTAGTTGGCGGTGAAAATGTGAAAACATTACAGTCACACTGGCATTATATGATGATCCAACACCTCTCTCTCTCACACACACACACAATTTCAGATTACAGATTACATTATTAATTCCTGAAGGGAAATCAGGTATTTCATGAAGAACACATATGTTGCTCTAACATGTTATCATCATGATGAAATTCTTGAACTCACTCAGAGAATGTGTGGTTAGAACTGTGTTCTCTCAGAAGAACAGATTATGTTCCCTTCAGATTTATGGCCGATTTATGATTTCATGACAACATTATTACACACTGTTCAGGCGGTCACACTTTTTGGTTCTTTATTCTCCATCTTTTGACAAAGACATGAGCCACAATAGAAGAGATGAAAAACAACTGTAGTCTCCAGATGAATGAAGGCTGAGGCCCAACAAAGCCCGAATGATGGGAAACTTTTCAAACACGAGCATGAACAAAAACTATTTGTCATCTGACAAAATAAATCTTCTGCTTCCAGCTGCATCACATGGCCCTCCTCAGTGGATGGAGATTGTGTGGAGTGAACACCTGAGCAAACTCCACCCACTGAAGAAGACCATAAGATGTAGTTAAAGCACACAGAAAAACTTGCAAGTGGACCAAGAGTGTTATAAAGTCAAAGATGAAGCTTCATTCAGACATGATCTGTTCATTCATCTACTTTGTGGTTATTTATTTTTTGTAGCACCACCTTTGCTACACCTGCATGTGATGGGCAGTATTGTAGGAAAATCAGTGTGGCTGCAAAAAAGAAACAAATCTCTGTATGAATGCTGAACACTCTCACATGACACAGAAGAAGAGACACTCTCCTTCCTCTGTTCCTGTGGCAAAGCGCTGATGTCACACTTGTTCCCAAACAGCTAATCAATCAGTAACACTGAGGAAACCAGTAACTCAACGAACGGCTCGGTTTAGATTCTGATGCACAAATAAAAGAAACTCGTCCTCAGCAAAAATATTTCTTTATATGTTTAATTAGACTGAGGCAGTCCTTTGATGAGCAATGTGTTTTTGGTCCTGGATGAATTGTTGAACTCTTTCCACATTTTGACTTGTCATGCAGGAAACACAAACGCTACTGATGGCAAAATGTCTGTCTGTGACAAAGGCAGCTTTTTTTGTCATGGTCCGATCCATGACCTGAGGACGGCATCAAGGGTCAGATGAGGCTAAGGGTGATGGGAATTCGGAGGGGGAAGCAGGCCAAAGTAGAAGCAGGGAGCAGGTCTGTGGCCTGTGGAAGTTGGACAGTTCAGGTAATAACTTTACCTTTATTAACCAGAACACTTAGAGTGATGTCAGCGGTTCTATATCAGTTACTGACTTGGTGAGTACAGGTTACAAGTTATTATTATTATTACTGCTGTGAAATAAAAGAAGCTGGGTGTAAATGTGGTTTAAACAGTAATAAACTCAACTTACTGACTTTTTGTCATTCACACTTCATCTCATCGTCTGCAAGACACACTTCTGGACCTCTGCTTAGGTTTCAACTGATAACGCTACTAATAATAATGATTGCATTTTAATAAGAATTTCAATAATAATTAATAGAGAGCTGATTTTCTGAGAGAGCTGTCACGCACACGCGCACATGCACACACACACACAGTGTATTTCTTTATTTCAGAGTTCGGTCAGTCTTAAACAAACCTCTGCATGTGTCTGAGGAAACACTACACATGAACACGTGACAGCCAGCTGGAGGCCGTAGGGACAAACACAGAGCCACAGGAATTTGTCATATTTACACATTTTTAACCACTCTGTCTCCGAGCTCAACTTCAGCTCTGAACCCATGTGTTGTTGCTAGTTGAGCTTCTCCCTTCAAATACAGCTGTATTTCCCAGGATGCCTCGCGAGGACAGGCACAAAGCCTTGTTTCTTCTTTGTTGTTATCTGCTGAGTGAAGGCAGGTCTTCAGCAGTAAACAGCAGCTGGAGGCCGGATGACAAACAGTGAGCCAGAGGGTTTGAGAGGACAGAACATGGCTTGTGGAACACTGAGTCTGTGTAGACAGTCTTCTCATGCCAGTGTGTCCCTGATGTGCTATTTTCTCTCGGCTTGGAGGCCATTATCCAGAAATCCTGGAATGCGAGTTTTTCATAAGACAAGAGCTGGTGGCAGGAAGTGAGCTGGCTGGCTGTGTCTCCTGGTTTGTCTTTGAGCTCTTAGTCTGTTAGAGATTCAGGAGACGGACAGAGTTGGGGAGAGGAGTAGTGAGTAGTGGGGTCCTCAGACTGTGTGAACCCCACACTTGTTTCTGTGTGAAGAACCCGACGCTGGCCTGCACGTCACTGGCCGAGCCGCTGCTGACAAGCGCCGTACTGCTGCAGGGCGCCTAACAAGTCCTCATAGGACACGTTTCTGTGGGATGGTATGGAGCTGAGGACACAGAAGGACACACACAGGAAGTGTGAAAAGCAGCAAACATCCAGACACTGAACCCATCCAGAGAGAAAAACACACCCATGGTGAAAGTTCAACAACGCCCCCTACTGCTGATGTCAGTATATATTTTTAAGCAGAGAACTGAATATTTTCAACAGTCAGTTGCGTGGTCATTCATAAAAATATGAAAGTGACACGTGTAAAGACACAGAGCCTTACATGAATTCAGTGAGTCTGATGTGCCAGGGTAGGAAGCCCAGCGTGCTGTCCACAGGACCAAACTTCACCACCAGCTCAGGATCTGGAAAGTTCTTTGACTCTGAAAGAAACACACAGACGTCAACTGATTTCAACACATGAACACGTGCTGGGGAGAACATGGCCTTGGCCACAGGAGTGAATGTGAGTCTGAATGTTCTTTTTTGTTTCTGTGTGCACCGTCATGAGCTGGCAACTTGTGCAGATAATGGATGGATGGCTGTGGCTCAGGACGTAGAGCATGGAGAGCCACAAGTGAAGACAGACAGGAAACTGGGTAGTGAGCGAGATTACAAGCAGGAAGGGGCTGCAGGTTGAAATAAAACCTGTGACATGGCAGTAAGGACTCAGTCTTGATACACATAGCACATGCTCTACCAGGTGAGCTTGTGGGGGGCCCTTTTGTCTCTTTCACCCTGTAGTACAGTAACAGAGTGTTAAAATGCTGCAATATGCCGTGTGTTCTCCACTGAGGTGTTATCACATTTTCATGAGGAATGAAGGTGTAGACATTATAAAGCTGACTCACAACACACATTGACTGTGAGCAACATGTATCCACCTGACAAATCAAAGTGGATCACCATGAGCTGTACCTCTGAGCAGCACATCCAGCATGGACACGCTGATGTCTTTCGAGCTCCTCTCTTTGTTCTCCACAGCACGACAGAGCTGCTGCGCTGCCTGGACGATGCTCTGCTTCCCATCCTCTGGAGACAGCACCTTGACTGTGGGCCTGCAGGACACCACTGACAGACACAGAAGCATGATCACCTTCCAATACAGTGTTCAGCATAATGTACGTTCACAGGGAGATTATTTGTATTATTTAAACACAAGTGTGTTCACAGAATTATTCCACATCAGTTCAGTTCAATTTCATTAACACTAAAACATAACAGATGTTATCTCAGGGAGCAGGTCTCGAGCAAAATACAACACAGACTGCCAAGTCAGAAATAAAACTCTAAAAAAAGTGTTACCAAAGAATAATTCTGGACTGTATTCAAGTGAAAAGGTTGAAAAAAGGTTGGGGTTGTATTAAACTGGTGTGAGGATCTGGGTGTGTGTGTGTCTGTAGACTGTCTGCGGGCTGTCAGTTTCATGTCTTTTGTGTTCTGGAAGAATAGCGAGGAAAACGAACACCACGTAGCAGAAGGCAAGACCTGTTCTGTTTTTTTACCTTCCATTCTCAACGTGTTGAATTGAACAGTGTTTGTTCAAAACTACTCATTGGATACAGAGTGTTAAAAACCAAAAGATCATACAGGTCCAGGATCTTTTTAGTATGTGCTGTGTCATCAAATATGTATTGAGCGTTGTTTTTTAATTCAGGTATTGTGACAACCTTAGCAGGAAGTGACTGATCAGTCGTGCAGAGGATACTTGGTGTTGAATCCCATGTGTCACTACATGTCTTTGAGCTTCTCGTTGTTACTGTCTGCAGTCTTTTATCATGCAGTTGTGTATTTTATTTATTTATTTCAATGGACATGTGATATATACTGTTATGTACATGTGTTATACAACATATATATATATATATATATATATGTTTACATGTTTAAAACATACTGTTTTATGCACGTCATCATCTACTCATGTTTGTAAGCACCATATTTAGACACTGACTTGTATGTACAAACATCAAATTGGAAATTGTTGCATGTTCTTGCTCTTTGTTATGTTAAGCAGGCTTCTCCTCTGCATGAAATATAAGAAATCAGTTGACAATAGAAAGCTGCCTGTAACCTGATTATAGTTCAGTGTGCATGGAAACACACAGGCTGACAGTAGAGGCGGCAGGGCTCAGTGCTCACCATGTTTCTGGTGTTTGTCACTGCTACTGCTGAGGAACTCCACATTGTATTTGGATCCATCTACACCCAGCAAGTCCTGCTGCTGCCTCAGTACCTCCTCCAGCATACGGGAGTTGTTCTTTCGGAAAATACCTGAGAGAAGAGGACAGTGAGGAGGAGACAGTAGCAAATGCAATCACTGAAAAAGTGCTAAATAAAATTGAAAACTGATATGAAGAGATTGAAATGGGTCAAACAGTGTCCACTGTTTTAACAAGCTCTGCTTCATAACAGTCTCCTCAGCAAACACAAGCAAAGTGTGTGCAGAACTGTACAGCCGAGGCACATAATGTGGAACAAACTAATATAACCTCAGCTGTCACATGACAGTACTGAAATAAACCAGAGGGGGGAGGAGGATAATTTTTCTACTCGTGTAAAATTATGGTCAGAGTCACAAAGCTTTATCACAAGTTAAACAAACTTATCAAATCAAACTAATTAAACACAAGGAAGCATGGGAATGAGAGGATGATTAGCTAAAACTAGATTAGATTAACGGTAGTCTATCCCCACACACGGGCACACACACGCACACACACACACACACACAAAAATTCAGTGTCATGCTCTCTGTCGGTCATGTGTCTGGATTAAACTGACATTTTCAGGGATGTGACTTTAACAAATGGACATGAGGACATGAGGACATTAGCAGTCAGTCCTGACCAATGAAAAGAAAGCATGAATTTATGAATTTTAGATTTGGGGGTTGATGTGAACTGAGGACACATGACAGCACACACAACAGTGTCACTGGCTCAAATAAACATTCGTTCAGACAGTAGAGACAGCCTGGACGGACAGGATGGACAGCCTGAAGACAGACAGGACAGACAGCCTGAAGACAGACAGGACGGACAGGACAGACAGCCTGAAGACAGACAAGACGGACAGGACAGACAGCCTGAAGACAGACAGTACAGACAGGTCAGACAGCCTGAAGACAGACGGGACAGACAGCCTGAAGACAGACAGGAGAAGACAGCTGAAGACAGCCTGAAGACAGACAGGAGAAGACAACTGAAGACAGACAGGACAGACAGTCTGAAGACAGCTAGGTCAGGTGTAAAACGCTTACCGTGATTATCATAGACGCTGACATAAGATATCCCAACAGCCATACACCAGACCACCAGGTTTGCTATATCCGTGTAACTGGGCTCTTCTTCCGCTACCAGCAGGCCGACGTGGACCGGCAGCTTCTCCAGGGACCTGCCGTCAGACAGCCACCGCGTCCGGCGACTGGCTGCGCGGTTTCCAGTTGGCGCGTTAGCGTTAGCATCTGGGTTATGATTCAACTTCTTCTGGTGGTCCGGGAACCCGGCCAAGGCTAGGGGCAGCAGCAGAGCGGCCATCGCCCGCTCCCACAACCGGCCCTTCCAGCTTCGAAGCCGGACACGGACCCAGGAGACGATCGCTCTGTTGATGTGGACCAGAATCAACAAGAGCCGCCATAGCAATCCGTATAGCAGCGCCATCTGTGTCCTTATTCACGCTCAGTAACGTCTTAAAGGATTGCGAGCAGCCTCACGCAGCACAGCAGCTTCTGTCGTCAGTATGATCTGCCGCTAAATCACTCTCAGCGTTGGCTACAGCTCAGCCTGCCTGCCGCCATCTTGCTCTCTCCTTGGCAACCCCTGACCTGTGAACCCTCGGCGTGATACACGTAGCAGCGTGATACACGTAGCACGCTGATTGGACAAGAGTGACGCACGACTATCAACGTCTTCTTCCCTTCTTTCTTCCTTCCGTACTTTCTTCTTCTTCTTCTTCTTCTTCTTCTTCTTCTTCTTCTTCTTCTTCGATACTTTATGTTGGTTGGCGAACGGCCTATTACCGCCCTCGACTGGACTGGAGTGCGGACCGACTGGGAGCTGATTCTGATAATAAAATGAACATAAAGAGTATAGTGAGGGCAACATATGAAAATCTGGGAACTAAATCCTTACCAAGAAATTTCTTCACAATTGTGTTTAGGAAGGTGTGTAATATCATGTCTTAAAATGTTGAAATTCAACTCCCGTGGGAAACCTCCTAAAAAATTGGTCAAAGTTGGGGTACTTGTAACCGATTTTTGAAAAATCGAAAATGTTAAATTTGGCTTTAAGTAACTTGTGAGGGGTCAAACTAGGGGTTTTTCATGATTCTGAGTTGATTGCAAGCATTAGTTTTACCACTAAAACCACTCCTTAGTGCAAAAACAGCCACCCCAACTCACTGCATTTTCAGCCATTATTCACGAATAAAGGGTTCCAAACCCACGCCCCGCCACCACAAAAACAATTAAAATAACCCAGTTAACACTATGAAAAATTCTATCTTTTTTTCTATTTGTCTAAAGCAATAGCCTCATGGCAAGGTAATAATTGTTAGGGCAGCATTGGGGTACCTGTAACCGATTTTTGAAAAACGAAAATGTTAAATTTAGCTTTAAGTAACTTGTGAGGGGTCAAACTAGGGTTTTTTCATGATTCTGAGTTGATTGCAAGCATTAGTTTTTCACCAAAACCACTCCTTAGTGCAAAAACAAACATTTGAATTTGAAAAGTAGCGTTATTCGTTCATTTCAGTATCTTGCATAATACTGATCCACTCTGCCACACGCCTCATGTGTCAATGTCAGAGTCTTCTCCAAACTGAACATCATCATGAACACAATTCTTGCACATAATGCCTTTACAAACTCCACATGCCGAGATACACCTGACACCATCCTTTTTGCAGCTGCACCGGCAGTTGCTGCAATCTCCATTTCAATTGCAGACTGTGAACTGAAGAAGCTCCTCAGGAGCCATGGGGTCTAGTGTTGGAACTGGCTCATATCCCTGAACACCTAATGTCCATCCATAGTCACTAGGGTCCAAAGACATGCTCTTAAGAAGGATCCAGTCCCGGGTTTGTATATATGCATGGAGAGAGTGCTGTGCCCTCTGTTGGAGTCTTTGGTTTGATCACCCCAGCTGCTGCTCTCTGTGAGAACATGCTGTATTGAATTGAACCCAGACTGGTATCTGGTAAATGCACTGAAAGATGGCTATACCAACTTGAATCACTGCATCCACTCCATCCAAGCCTGTGTGTCAAGGAAGATGTCCATGTGTTCATCAATATCCCCCTGGATGGTTTGTGCTTGACAAACCATAGTCAGAGTTGCCAGGAGATTGCCAACAGTTACCTGAGATACTTGCAGGGTCTTGGCCGGTTTCTTCAATTGCTGTCCATGGCCAACAGCTCTATTTGACAGGTAATAATGATAATAATAACAACAATAATAATAATAACTAGAAAATTCCCGCGGAAATTTTGGAAGTGCCGAGTGGGCTGTTGCCGGGGTTCTGTAGTGAAAAAGCACATCTCAAATAGTAATATTTAACATGTTTATTTACAGACACTGTACACACTGTAGTACAAAATATGTGGAAGTTGCTAGGTGTGTGTGGTGTGTTTGTCTTGTCTGTCTCTGTGTGTGTGCTTGTCTATGTCGGTCTATGTGTCTGTGTTACTGTCTGTCAGTTAGAGGCTAGCGCTAACGTGCTAGCTGCTTTGCTGTCTCTTTAGACAGACAAGTTCAAATTCAGTGACGATAACTGCTAAAATGGCCGCCTAGTGTTAGCAATTAGCATGTCTTTAATTTTCAGTCCTGCTGCATTCACTGTCAAATCAGATGACTGCTGATATATGTCGCATTATAGGCACAGCAACAGCAGATTTAAACACAAACAACACAGATTGATGGTCACCAGAGAAAATGTCTTGCTTGAGTTGCCTGTGTCAATGTCTGTCAGTTTACACAGACAAATTCAAATTAACTGACAATAACAGTTAGTGCAGCAGTTTGAATTTCAGTTGGAAGGCAGAGAGAAAAACACCAAAAAACACGCAGAAGAACAATAGTGCCTCGTGCCTCGTGTCTCAAAGTGTCTCAAAGTGCATTTTTTGCAGGTTTTGTGCAGGGGATATTGATGAACACATGGACATCTTCCTTGACACACAGGCTTGGATGGAGTGGATGCAGTGATTCAAGTTGGTATAGCCATCTTCCAGTGCATTTACCAGGTACCAGTTTGGGTTCAATTCAATACAGCATGTTCTCACAGAGAGCAGCAGCTGGGGTGATCAAACCAAAGACTCCAACAGAGGGCACAGCACTCTCTCCATGCATATATACAAACCCGGGACTGGATCCTTCTTAAGAGCATGTCTTTGGACCCTAGTGACTATGGATGGACATTAGGTGTTCAGGGATATGAGCCAGTTCCAACACTAGACCCCATGGCTCCTGAGGAGCTTCTTCAGTTCACAGTCTGCAACTGAAATGGAGATTGCAGCGACTGCCGGTGCAGCTGCAAAAAGGATGGTGTCAGGTGTATCTCGGCATGTGGACTTTGTAAAGGCATTACGTGCAAGAATTGTGTTCATGATGATGTTCAGATTGGAGAAGACTCAGACATTGACACATGAAGCATGTGGCAGAGTGAATCAATATTATGCAAGATACTGAAATGAACGAATAACGCTACTTTTCAAATTCAAATGTTTGTTTTTCCACTAAGGAGTGGTTTTATATGAGGCTGTTGCTTTAGACAAATAGAAAAAAGATAGAATTTTTCATAGTGTTAACTGGGTTATTTTTCGTTGTTTTTGGGGATGCGGGCAGGTTTGGAACCCTTTATTCGTGAATAATGGCTGAAAATGCAGTGAGTGGGAAAAGTGGGGGTGGCTGTTTTGGTGAAAAACTAATGCTTGCAATCAACTCAGAATCATGAAAAAACCCTAGTTTGACCCCTCACAAGTTACTTAAAGCCAAATTTTACATTTTCGTTTTTCAAAAATCGGTTACAGGTACCCCGATACTGCCCTGACAATTATTACCTTGCCATGAGGCTATTGCTTTAGACAAATAGAAAAAAAGATAGAATTTTTCATAGTGTTAACTGGGTTATTTTAATTGTTTTTGTGGAGGCGGGGCGTGGGTTTGGAACCCTTTATTCGTGAATAATGGCTGAAAATGCAGTGAGAGGGAAAAGTGGGGGTGGCTGTTTTTGCACTAAGGAGTGGTTTTAGTGAAAAACTAATGCTTGCAATCAACTCAGAACCATGAAAAACCCCTAGTTTGACCCCTCACAAGTTACTTAAAGCCAAATTTAACATTTTCGATTTTTCAAAAATCGGTTACAGGTACCCCAACTTTGACCAATTTTTAGGAGGTTTCCCACGGGAGTTGAATTTCAACATTTTAAGACATGATATTACACACCTTCCTAAACACAATTGTGAAGAAATTTCTTGGTAAGGATTTAGTTCCCAGATTGGTCAAATATCTGCTAAAATGCCCTTACTAGTAGGGGTGCAATGATTCACAGAATTCACCAATAATTCACCATTTGGTTCAGTTGGATACTTTAGTGTCATGCTACAAAAAAGAGAAATTTCCACTCCTTTTTTAACTTACCAACATTTGTTTCAACTCAAAAGTACAGTTTTTGAATACATGTGAATTTAAGCCATGTTCAGACAGGGACAGGGAAACTGGCAACTGGTGGTGGGGGAGTGCGGTGTTGGGGGTGTGAGGGGAGCTGCAGTGTCCATACCTGCTGAAAGTTCTGCTATGAAACAATCAGGAAATAACTTTTTATTTCCCAGATTAATAACAGCTTTATGAGGCTGGCGCTCGCTCTCTGTGTTGTTACTCTAAGTCTCTCTACCAAAGCTCTCTCTCTCCCTCTCTCTCTCTCTCTCTCTCTCTCTCAAATCTAATTAAAGGGGAAAAGGGCAAGATGGCGGACTGAGCGGTCGCACACTACAAGCTCTCATACAAAACTCCTCCAAATTCGGATTATTGAAATTATATCCCCTCTAAGCGTACTTTTTTTGGGGGTAAAAACGACAACGATAGTAAAAAAACAAAACAATGTGAGATGTCTCAGCAAGAGCTTAAAAGCTTAAAAAGAACTTTTCGCATGCTCCCAAATGAAGGACCACAAGTATGCTTCGCAGGCTTTGATGGACACCAACAACAGCAGGGACAAACGGTTATTAGAGGAAGACTGTCCTTCTACCCCGTCCAAAGGAGCTCATACTAAGTTTGGGCACCCTTGATCGCTTTCAGGATTTTCCTTTATAAATCATTGGTTGTTCGGATCAGCAATTTCAGTTAAATATATCATATAGCAGACAAACACAGTGATATTTGAGAAGTGGAATGAAGTTTATAGGCTTAACAGAAAGTGTGCAATAATTACTTAAACAAAAGTAGGCAGTTGCATAAATTTGGGCACCACAACAGAAAAATTACATCAATATTTCGTAGATCCTCCTTTTGCAGAAATAACAGCCTCTAAACGCTTCCTATAGCTTCCAATGAGGGTCTGGAGTGTGGTTGAAGGTATTTTTGACCATTCTTCTTTACAAAACATCTCCAGTTCAGTCAGGTTTGATGGCTTTCGAGCATGGACAGCCCGCTTTAAATCACACCACAGATTTTCAATAATGTTCAGGTCTGGGGACTGAGATGGCCATTCCAGAACGCTGTAGTCGTTCCTCTGCATGAATGCCTTTGTAGAGTTTGAGCAGTGTTTGGGGTCGTTGTCTTGTTGAAGTATCCAGCCCCGGCGCAACTTCAACTTTGTCACTGATTCTTGAACATTGTTGGCAAGAATCTGCTGATACTGACTGGAATCCATGCGACCTTCAACTCTTACAAGATTGCCAGTACCTGCACTGGCCACACAGCCCCACAGCATGATGGAACCGCCACCAAATTTTACTGTGGGTAGCAAGTGTTTGTCTTGGAATGCTGTGTTCTTCTTCCGCTATGCATACCGCCCCTTGTTATGTCCAAATAACTCAATTTTACATTCATCAGTCCACAGGACCTTATTCCAAAAGGAAGCTGGCTTGTCCAAATGTGCTTTAGCATACCTCAAGCGACTCTGTTTGTGGTATGTGCGTAGAAAAGGCTTCCGCCGCCTTACTCTCCCATACAGCATCTCCTTGTGCAAAGTGCGCTGAATAGTTGAACGATGCACAGTGACACCTTCTGTATCATGTTGTTGGTCTTTGGAGCTGGTCTGTGGGTTGAGTTTGACCGTTCTCACCATCCTTCGCCTCTGCTTCTCTGAGATTTTTCTTGGCCTGCCACTCCGGGCCTTAACTATGACTGTGCCTGTGGTCTTCCATTTCCTCACTATGTTCCTCACAGTGGAAACTGACAGCTTAAATCTCTGAGCCAGCTTTTTGTATCCTTCCCCTAAACCATGATGTTGGACAATCTTTGTTTTCAGGTCATTTGAGAGTTGTTTTGAGGCTCCCATGGTGCCACTCCTCAGAGAAGATGCAAAAGGGAGAACAACTTGCTACTGGCCACCTGAAATACCCTTTCTCACGATTGGCTTCACCTGTGTATGTAGGTCAAGGGTCAGTGAGCTTACCAAACAAACTTTGTGTTCCAATAATTAGTGCTAAAGGTACTCAAATCAATAAAACAACAAGGGTGCCCAAATTTATGCACCTGTCCACTTTTGTTTAAGTAATTATTGCACACTTTCTGTTAAGCCTATAAACTTCATTTCACTTCTCAAATATCACTGTGTTTGTCTGCTATATGATATATTTAACTGAAATTGCTGATCCGAACAACCAATGATTTATAAAGGAAAATCCTGAAAACGATCAGGGGTGCCCAAACTTTTTCATACCACTGTATCTAAACCAAATGAAGATGAAGTTTCAAACTCTGCAATACTTGCAGCAATAAACTCATTGGTGGCAAGATTTGACACACAACAACAAAGGTTTGAAGAATTTGGCATGCAGTTAAAACAGAATTGCGTGATGATAGCTAACTTGACCACAGCATCTAACTTGAAAAAAGAAGTGGAGCACCGGAGGGCAGTAAATGCTGAAATAAAGGAAAAAGCATGTGAGCAAGACAGATACAAATGAAGATGGAACCTGAGAATCAGAGGAATGAAAGAAAAGATGAATGAAGACATCGGTAAAGATGTGATTCAACTACTGTGCAAGATAGCCCCTCAGTGGGAGATCTCATGAAGGAGGACAGAATGGCAAGATATGTTCTCTGTCCCCGCATCGAACAGGCGAGGAAGAATGGAGAAAAAGCCTACTTCCGCGGTCCTTTTGGATTCATAAACGATCACTGCATCCAAGCTGAAGATAAACACTAAACATCTCACACTCCCACAAAGAACAGGTATATGGGGAAATTTATCTGAGGAGGAGTTACTCTAACTAGTTTACAACACCAAAGTAACCTTTTGTTAAACTGTTAACTGATGTTTACACTGCTGTGAAGTTTTCCAGCAGATGGTCTGTTTAAACCCTACTTTGTCTTTTGTTTCGTTGAACACAAGGGACTCAAAGACAATGTGAAGCGAAAAGCTATTTTTCTGTTTTGTAAAGGGTGAAAAACACATTGCAGTTTCCTTCAAAAAACTCGTTCAAGTGCTGCAGGCTGCTCCTTCTGGTTGAACCAGTGGGGAGACAAGATACTGTTTAGCCATGGATCAAACAAATCTGCCGGTGTTGCTATTTGCTTTAATAAATGACTGGGTAATGTGATAACACACAAAGCAGATGAGAAAGGCCACTGGTTTGCAGCTGTTCTAAATATTGAAGGTTGTTGTATTATTATAATGAACCTTTATGGCTATAATAATGCTGGTCAAAATAGACTAGTCAGAATCAAGAACTGACTTATGGTTATCTACACTGGATATTACTGAATATGTTTTAAAGATTTCTATGACTGGCAGGCTAAACGCTCGCTTCTGAAATGCTATGCCAAGCGGGGTTTCAGCATAAGTCGGGTAGTCGAGCGCAGAGCGACTGAGCTTTGAGCACAGAGTGCATCGTCAGAAGTTGATAAAATAAATATAAAATTGCGTATTGGTTGATTCATAGTGCGTACCGAAACCACTGTATCAAACGGTTCATGTATTGTTGCACCCCTTATAAAGAGCAAATGTTATATTCTCTTCACTGACATTTGTTCCTTCAGGTTCAGTGTCTGTCAGCATCAGTAAGGTAAACAGGAGCACAACATATTGTAACGTTTCTTATTCAGAAAGCTCTTATTCTGAATAATGTCATTTGTCATGACCTGGATATTATTGTGGTCACGCTGTTCAAGCTTCCTTTGCACATGTGTCAGCTGTGCCATTTCCTTTGATTAATGTATGTGCTGATGTCCTTATGTCAGATTAAATCACATCATTTGAACTCTGCTATGCCTATTCAGTCATCATTTTCTCTGCAGTCTGAATTGCTTTGTGTATAGCTGATTAATGACTAGCTGGAATCAGAGCATATAACTGCTCTCAAAGGTCTCACATCTTCAGCTCATTGTAATGTCTCCATCTGTCCACTCAACACCGTGTTTCCCTCCTCAAAAAACAAACAAACAAACAAAAAACAGAACAAATCAATCATTCTTGTACGGCTGGATTCTGATGTATAAACAGATAATTGATGATACTAACACATGTGTTGGGTTGATGGGATAGTAACCTGATCTGCAATAAGGTTGGCATCCAAAATATGACGAGTTGGAACTCAGGACCTCTCTTCTGGACCGTAACCCTTCCAGTCCACAAGGTCCTGGAGACCTCTACCACACGGACGAGAGAGAATCAGGCGACGCACCGTAAATACTGGACCGCCATCGACAATTCGTGGAGGGAGACGTGGTGATTCTGCAGGGACCTGTTAACCGGCACCTGCTTAACCTTGGATAAATGAAAGGTTGGATGAACTTGCATGGAACGTGGGAGCCTCAACTGGACTGCTGCTGGATTTATGACCTTCTGGATTGTGAAAGGCCCGGTGAACTTGGGTGCCATCTTTTTGGACTCCTAACACCCTGAGAGGTAAGTCTCAGGTAGAGAGCCACATTTGCTGACCCACTTGGTAGGTAGGTGCAGGTGTGCACAGAACGAAGGAGGGTGGAGCAAGCTCGGAGCCATGTCCTGCGGCAGCGATGGATGAAAGCTTGGACAGATGGGCAGGAAACCTCCTTTTCTTGGGCTGGCAACAAGGGTGGTTGATAGCCGTATGCACATTGAAAAGGAGAGACGTGTCAGAGCAAACCAAGGAATTGGTTTCCTGTTTCCAGTTCTTGGTTCATGCACTTCATGTCCATTGGTCTGGGGGTGGAAGAATAGGCTGGAGGTGGGACCCAGCAGACGGGAGGTCTTGTGTTGACTGCAAGTAGGACAGGCTTTAACAAGTTCCTGGACAAATTCCTGGAAGGTGGGCCACCAGAAACGTTGGAGGAGGGTGTCCATTGAACACCAGGTTGGCAGGAGAGGTTAGACCCGACCCGGCCCGGGCCCGATAGACAGCTCTGCTGCCTGTGCTGAGTAATGAGAAGGCAGAGGAGAAAATTGTACAACACCATGATCATCAACAACAGCATAACCAGTCTGACACTGTCTGGGTCTCTTGAAGCAGACCCACCCACATAGAAAACTAGGTCAGGTTTGTTCAGGGGTGTGTCTGAAAGGTCAGGTCGTGGTGTACAGTACATAACTGTTGAACTTCAGCTTCATAGCTATGTGGCTCTCCATCAGTTGGGAGAGGCAATAGAGTAGCTGGATTTAAGACGATGCATCTTTTGATTGTGACACGTGGCAGGTCAAGAAGTGTGGTGTGGTACCTGAGCCATCTTGCTGCTGGAAGATGAGATGTCTTCTGTTCTGATAAGAGAGCTGAGACTGCATGTGGAACAAGTAATTTTAATTCTGTAAAACCCACAAAATCATGTCAGGCCAGAACGGCTTGTTTTGCTGCTGCTACAGCTCTCAAACAATGAGGTAAAGCCTTAGCAACGGGATCAAGAGTGCATGAAAAATAAGCAACAGGCTTTAACTGTGATCCATGTTTTTGTAACAGAACACTTGTCATACATCCCTCCTTTTCTTCCACACACTGGACGAATGGTTTATCAGGGTTTGGAACCCCTAAAGTTGGAGCGGACTGTAGAGCTTTCTTCAAGTTGACAAAAGATGTCTCAGCCTCTGGTGTCCAGGTGAGTTTGGAGGAGGCTGTGAGGCCCCTAGCATGTGTGGCATCTCTTAAAGGACGTTCAAGCACAGAGAAGTTAGGAATGAAATGTCTGCAATATGAACACATGCCCAAAAAAGACATAGCTTGTTTCTTTGTGAGTGGTTTAAGTGTGTTGACGATAGCAGATATGCGTTCTGGAGAGAGAGACTTGCCGTTTGGGGTTAACACGTGACCCAAAAAGGTGACCTTCTGCTGTACAAACTGTAGCTTACTCAGGCTAGCTTTGTGTCCTTCCCGACACAGATGTTGCAGGAGGGCAACAGTGTCCGTCTCACACTGCTCCTTAGTGGGAGAAGCAATAAGTAGGTCATCAACATACTGTAAGAGAGCAGAGCCTTCAGAAAGAGACAATGTAGATAAGCTTCTGGACAAGGCTGCATTGTAGAGAGATTGAGAGGAAGTGAAGCCTTGACACATTCTAGTGAAAGTGTAACGTTTTCCATCAAACAGGAATGCAAACCAGAACTGCGAATCTTCATGAACTGGAAAAGAGAAGAACGCATTAGTCAAATCAACCACAGAGAAG
The DNA here is from genome assembly GCA_014281875.1 of Nibea albiflora. Taxonomy (NCBI): domain Eukaryota; kingdom Metazoa; phylum Chordata; class Actinopteri; family Sciaenidae; genus Nibea; species Nibea albiflora. The sequence continues at coordinate 377,580 of JABGLX010000053.1, read as the reverse complement.
TACTGAGAGCCCTCAGGAACCTGTGAGATGATTGTGTAAGGATTTGGAACATTTAGAGCAGGTGAAGTGACTGCAGCATTAACAGCTTGCAGGTCTTGAACAAAACGCCATTCATCTGTTTGGCCTTTAGGTCTAATTTTTTTACAGGAAAAATAGGAGTCTGTACTGGAGAGTCCTCACAGGGAACAATAACTCTCAGAGTTAACAGACACTCAGATCTGACCCACATTGTATTTGCTGTTTGCCCATAATTCAGGGGGAACCTGATTCAGAAGTGGGGAAATGTCACTGGGACTGCATGCAGTGTGGTGATGTGGATTATCTTTTTCCAGAAGATACACAGAACGTAAACAATGTATCTTAGTTTGCAGTGGTCTTTTAAATGCCCCCAAAGAGTGAGAATAACTGGCATGGGCGTCCAATCTGAGGCACGCACACATCGATGAACAAATGGGCTCAAATCTCTCCACTGTTTGCTAGCAGGTTTTGAAATGGAGATGTGTGGGAGTGAACCGTATATGTCATAAAATCTGAGTTGTTTCTCAGTCAGAGAAACAGCAGCTGCACATTCAGTTTCTGCCCAGTACAAGTTGATAGTCAGTAGGCTGTCATTTAAGTCGCTAAAGAATGTTTTTGCATCGTCAGTGTCTGGTCTGCCTGAGACATGAGCTGTGCAATGCAAATGTTCAGATGTCATTTTGTCAGAGGAGGGGTTTATCACATCAGCAGCAGATTGCAGAATGGAAACAGACACAGTGAGGTCTAACCACCACTGATACACATACAAGTGTGGTCGAACTGAAATGTACAAAGGCTGATGTGTTATCTGCATATCTTGAAACCCTCAATCCATCAGGTGTTGAGGTGATGACAATGTTAAATGTGCACATCAAATCACGGCCTAACAAATTAATTGGACAAACATCAGAAATCAAAAAGGAATGTTTACTCATCATTAATCCATCATCGGTTCTCAAATCATAGGAGTAGAGTATTTCTCTTTAACTGTATTTCCCGTAGCGCTAAGTGACCAGGTATACCTGCCACTGAGTTTTACGTCAGCGGGATTGAGCTCAGAGGATCTGATTACAGAATTTGTAGCACCAGAATCAACCAAAATAGTTTTTTTTATTTAGGCATTTTTTTATAGGCTTCAGATGACAATAGGCTATAAGTGGGTGTGGTTTTGAAATCCTGTTCTTTTTCTAACCTATCAATGGTCCCTAACAGCATGGAAAGCAGTGTATCAGTGCCAAGCATTTCTTCCTTGCAAATAGCTGTGTGTGGTGCATTACCTTCCTCCCCAGATGAAACAAAACAATGAATGTGTCAGGCAGTCAGTCAGAGGCAAATTTGGATATTCCTTTTTCTTCTTGTTTCTTTTTGGGACAATCTCTTGCCCAGTGTCCTTTTTCTTTGCAGTGCAAACATTCATCCTGATCATACATTGCATTGTTTTCTTGTGTTTGTCCTCTTCCTCCACCTCTCCCTTGCTTGCCTCCCCGACCGCATCCGCGTCCTCTGCGTCCCTGATTGGGTCCGCGACCTGCATGTTGGTCAACAATACTTTGCATCATGGTTAGAGAAGCATTGTACTGGGTCAACTCACGTTTTTCGAGTTCCTTGTCCCTTTCCTCTGTTTGCCGCTCCTCACCATGTTTGGCACGTCTACGGATCTCTCTCAGACGTTGTTCCTTCCAGCCAATACAGGAACTCTGGACACTGTGGTAACACTGGGACGGAGACCACTCAAGAAACAACTTTTCAGATGACTTTCATATGCTGTTTCATAATTTTCTCTGTCCATATTGTCAGGTTTGGGAATGCCACAATATTGTTCAAACACACCACTCAGTGATAATATCAGTGATTAACAGTCTGTGCTAATAATCTTCAGAGCTTTCTTCCTTTTTTGTGTGTCCATTGTTGGATGGTTGTCATGCAGACTTTCTGTGGGAATGCAAGTTCAATAGCTTTGCTGATTCCAACAACCCACCTCTCATATGCTCCAGCTGCTCTCCACTCTGATTGTTCTTGGTGATAGTCACCATCCAGGTTGGTGACGATTCTCTGGAATTGGTTGCTGGTTTTCTTCAGTAGTCGTTGTAACTCATGCGACGTAGGACTCCAGTTTTTGCAGAAAGACACCAATTCCTCACCAAACCGGTGCCCACCAGATTCCAGGGAGGGAAGCTGTTTTCCTGCTTCCATCATGTCTGGGGCCGTCCATCCTCTTTGGACTCTAATGGGACCTGTTGGACCTGGATATTCAACCATAGGCATATTGCTTTTATGGATAATTACCTCTTTAGATCTGGTTCCTTCAGATGTAGAGCTCTCATCCGGTTCCTTGGTTGTTGAAGATATCGATCCATATGACGGGGGTGGGGGAGGTGGTGGTGGTCGGAAGGCATACGATGCATCATCATGCTTGTGCCGGAGGGCCATCATTTCACTTTTTGCCCCGACATACGCAGATGGAGCAGAGGGAGAAGGTTTACATGTATCAGTAGCAAAGCATTCTTTCCCTGACTCTTTCCCTGAACATCTAGGCATTTCTTTCCCTGCCTGTTGTCGTTCCTGTTAAGGGAATTTTTCAAGAAAACCCTTGAATTAGGAGAACCGGATTCAAAGTATCAAAAGTTTAAGTTGAATTTATTGTTCTTGTACAAGAGGAGCGTTTCACAGTGCAACACATCAAATGAGTTACAGAGCAAAAGGCTCCCTGAGGAGCTCTGACAATTGATTCTTATACCTTTTCCCTAAAAATGGGCTGTCTCAACCCCTGCCAATTGTAAACAGACAATTTACATATTTACTTCAAAGACTATTATTCCTCTATATGCCCCCTAATCTAATTGTCACCCCTCTTATCTGTATCTGACCTCTATTCCTAAATTTTACCTCGCCCTGTCCTGTGAGCATCACCAGAAGGAAGTGTACTTATCTTGTGAGTATCATCAAAAGGAAGTGTACTTTACGACATGCAATAAATGGGAACACCTGAACATTGTAAAAGTTGAAGCATCTAAATAGCAGTGCAGTCTCAATTTTTATAACAGTTCCCTTTGTTCTGCTTCCTTTATCCACAGTTTCCAGCTTTCTTCGTGACCATGCATCTCATCTAAATCCTGTTTCATAATTTTGTTCTTCATTCTTACCTCATTTTTTGCAGCATCTATTTTCGCCTTTAACAGCTCTAGTTTTTTTTTTTATACTAAAACTCCCTTCTCTTGGAAACTTTTTCACCCACACATAGAAAAAAAGGTACCCATTGATCACCATATTTCTTTTTCATGCATTGACAACATGGAGAATCAGGACACTCTCTCACAACCTTGGACTTAGACAACCTAAGCCTTTAATTTTAGGAACGTCTCCCCAAGATGTCCAGTTTTGCCGAGGTAACTGACTGACTGACCTATTCTGATAAATTGTATTTTAATCTCCCAGAGATTAGATTTGTAGTATACTTACTACACTTCCCATCCCAAGATGCGACCAGAGTAACCTTCTTCTCCATATTCAAGGACAGATTGACTCAATCCAAAATTGATCTTTAGATTCATTAAACAATTGAAAATCTGCTTACCCTGAATTTAGGATCTTTTCTGTTAATCTGAGTTCGTTGGACCTCGAGGTGACAGCTCCTACGTCCGCAGAGGGGGTCCTCCTGTCTCGAAAGAACTGAGGTGGAGGTGAGACAAATTTGATCAGTCTCAGATGGCCAGTCACCTTCTCCGGGTCCCGAGCGATCAGCCTGAGATCCTGCCGACAATGCCAAGTTTGTTGCTGAAATTCTCTGGGAAGCACTCACTAACACAAATAAAGATCTGATTCGTACACACTTCTAAGGAGTATTCGTCATTATAATGATTTACTTATCTAACTGCTGCAAGTAGCTACAATGGAATGTGCTCATCACATTCAAACCTCACTAACAAGCTCTGCTGGACTGTGTGAACCAAGGTCAAGTTTATCTTGCATAAATGAGCGTAAATATTTCTAAGTGCAAGGTACACAGTTTTGTACTTAAAAACGTTTTTTGAATATTACTGAGATCAAACATGGCTATATATGGTTATAAAAGATCATGTAATATAAATTTTCCACCACACTTAACATTTTATTTATTTTATTGTTGCAGTTTTTATGTTATTTTGATTTTTAAACTGTTGTTTAAAGTGTTCAGTGTCTATTTCTGTCTTTATTCTGCTCTGTGGGCTGCATCTCTGCATGAAAGGTGCTATATAGATAAATAAAGTTGAAGTTAAAGTTGAAAGGTCTGAAACCCAGGTGAGTTTGACTTTCACTACACTCATTCACCAGTGTCCTCCATCTGACTGTGTGCTTGACTCTCTGTCTGCAACAAATATTATAAAAGTGAGAGCTCCTATTAAGACCCGAGCAACTGTATGGGTCTGTCACAACCTGAGACAGTTCTGAGGGACTCAAATGCACAAAAGTATTTATTATCCAAGAAAGACACTCTCAAAAGAAGGTGCAAAAAACAAACAAAAGCGCTCTCAAACAGATTATAGATTATACTTTATTCATCCCACAGCAGGGAAATTTACTTGTCACAGCAACAAGTGTAGTAGACACCACAGAATTTAAAGTAGAGAAAACACCTACAACACCGCAAACAGAGAGAAGTAGTAACAAACAGACATCTAGCAAAGAACAGACAATGTGCAAAAACAAGTACTTGAGGTAAAGTGGCTTGATATAAGAAGTACTGTAAGGTAAAGTGACCATGGTAAGAAAACATTGCACTGTAAGTGACCATGTAATAAATAGTATTGTAGGAGTAGTGACATGATATAAATAATAATATTAGAGTAGTAATGATATAAATAATATTGAAAAAGTAAGTGACCCTGGTATAATACAATAATGTGATATTGTATGGTAAAGTGAACATAATATAAAGAATAATGCAAAGGTAAAGTGACCATGATATAAATAATATTGTAAATTGTAAGTAAATGGAATGAAAATATGAGTACAGATAATAAATAAAAAAATAGAGATAAACATAACCATAGAGAGCGGTTGGTAATTGAGAAACAGGAACAGAAACAAATAGAACAACAACATCACCCTACCAACTTGGAGGTCACAGTGTTCTCCACACAGAAGTTGATATAATCCATGATGCAGTGGGTCATGGTGTTGATGTCACTGCCATGGTGGCTGCAAAGTGCCTCCCTTTCTTGGCACAGTGTCACATGACCACACCAATGGGCACATGGATGCACCTTGGATTTAGTGTTCACCTCCATTCTAGTAACATTGTTCTTACTATGGAATTATCAAACTAAAACTATTAACCTCTCTGTATTGACAGAATATTGAACAAAGGAAGTGGAATTTACAGTGTCAGAGACCCGAATTGAAACAGGAAGTGGCTTAAAAAGAGAGGAGGGAAGGAGGAGTCCCAGAGAGCAGCAGGAGGGCAGCGCAGAGTTCAGTGTGGAGGAGAAGAAATGATCGTAATCACACAGCAGGAACACTGTTAAACACTGCCTAAGCACTGGCCACACTTCACTCACTCTGCACTGCACACAAGGCCTCTTTGTTCTGCTACTTTTGTAACGAAATCCTCTCCTCTCTGTTATTCCATCCCTCCTTTCTGACTCCAACTCTTGTTGTTTAACTCACTCATATTTTTTCTGTTTTCATTTTTGATGAAATGATGCTCAGAAATTCTCACAATGAGTCATTCTGAGTGACCCAGATAGGTGGTAGGACTTTCACTGGAGACAGATAAAAAGGACAGAGAACTGCTGGATAAACAAATATTGAGCTGAATGACCGACTGCAAAAATAATAAACTAGCATCATCTGACTGTGCTGACTCGGCAGTCCTTTAAAGGTCCAATAACATGCTTAGTATTTATGCATAGACTCTCCACTTGACTTTACATGCACATTTTTGTAGTGACCCCACGAAAGGGAAAAAAGTTTAGTTAGTACCATGCATTAACATGCTTAATGAGACATGTATGTTTACAGATGGTGGTAATGGGGAGGGGGAGTCCCCCGGCAGTCTAGTCCTATAGCTATCTATAAGTAACTATAAGTGCTATCAAAAAGGAAAGTCTTAAGTCTACTCTGTTGACGATGTCTCTCTCCAGAACCCAGAATGGTAGTTTGTTCCACAGAAGAGGAGCTTGATAGCTGAAAGCTCTGGCTCCCAATGTACTTTTGGAAACTATAGGAACCACAAGGAACCCAGCATTCAGAGAGCGCAGTGGTCTAGAGGGGTAGTAAGGTACTATGAGTTCTTCTAGATATGATGGTGCCTGGCCATGAAGAGCTTTGTACGTAAGGAGAGGGATTTTAAATTCTATTCTAGATTTAACAGGTAGCCAGTGCAAGGAAGCCAAAATGGGAGAGATGTGATCTCTGATCTTGGTTCCTGTCAGAACACGTGCTAGAAAGAGAGTTTCTGAGGTGTTTGGAACTTCACTTACTACCATCAGTAAATATAGATTAATCTCTTCAATTAATATAAATACTTTAATACAGATAAAATACATAGTTGAATAAATATAGATAGATAAAACACACAATACATAGAGGCTCAGCGCTTCAACATGCCCTACAGTAGTTTCATATAATAGGAGTGTTCATCCTGTTTGACAATAAAAGTTTTAGAAGGGAACCCGCTGATGTTCTGTGTGCTTTGAACAGGTTAATGAATCAGAGTGGGGATAAACCTCAGGCGGAGCTCGGCCAAACAGAAAGGTTTGTTTTCTATTAACATGTTATCAGCTCATGCATGGGTGTGAACACAGAGCAGAGTGAAGACTTACAGGGCTGAGCTACAGTCAGCTAATAGATGAAAAGTTCATTCAGAGCCGCTGACTGCAGACCAGCATGGTTACAGAATGACACTACCAGTGTGCATGAATATGGAAGTGAATTCTTTTTCTGCCACAGTTAGTTCAAGGAGGTGGACCCAACAAAACTGGAACCAAACTGGAAGCAACTGGTCCAGACAAGTTTAGACCTGGCTCAATTGGACTAAACAGAATGTGGACGTGGTCTAAATGTGCAGTGCAGGTAGCTGACTGAAAGAGATGGGAATTGAGGGAATGATGAAAACCTGTCTTACATAACAAAGGTTAGAGCAAACATCTTCTTTCTTTCTTTTTGCTTCAGCACGCAGCAGCCTGACTCAGCTGCTACAGCTCAGGACTGAACGTGACCCGTCAGCCCTGCAGCTCATTAAAGGCTCTGACAGGCTGTTACCATGGCACCAGTTCCCATGACTTGTGTTCCCATGGCCCATGAGCCTTCAGGGGAAGTTTGACAATAAGCTGAACAATGATGTTATTTCTGGAGGTTCCTCCTGGTGTTTCTGACCAAAGAACACACACAGTCATGAACTCACTGCATATGTTTATGTACTGCCAGTGGAGGTGACAGTGTCTGTGTGTGTAGAGGGCTTTAGATTGTATGCTGCCTTGACACTAAACAGGCCCAGACAGTCTGTAGTTAGAGGACTGACATGTTCTCACAGGTCACAGTCTGTAACACATCCACACTTCTGAGTCTGAATTGACAATGATAATGCGTTGAATGATTTTTATAGCCATTTGGACTTTTGCAGCTGGTGGTCTTCAAGAAACTCCAAACTACAAATCCAGTTAACTACAATACTATGACCTGGATGACAGAGAATCATCACAGACACGGCTATAGTTGTGGCTCTTGTAGTAGCAGTGACATTATCTCAGATGCTGTGGACGGTGACCATAGCAACACCCAGAGCTGCGATGACAGCCAAAGCCACAGCTTCAAACACAGCTGTTGCCATACAGCCCACAGACAGGCACAAGCTAGGCAGGAGGTTGGTCTTTGCCACAAAATGTAAGAGGGAATGAAAAAAGTTTGTTATGAAGTCGTTGTTCCACCATGATCATCCAGAACAGCCTCAGCGCTCCCTGTCACAGTCCCAAAGGTTTTCCCATTCCTTCTCTTCTCATGGTGAAGAGTGCTGTCTGACAGGTCGCTCCAAAATCTCCTAAAAGTGTTCAGTTGGCTTGAGTTGTGGTGACAGAGAAGGTGTTCACTGAGGCCTGTGGTCTGTATGAAAGCATCTGTATTCATCTCACACCTACACCCTGGTAAAGACTGCTCAGAAACAACTTTATTTCTTAAAGAAACACTTCTGATTAAATTTGACTGGACGAGCAGGAACAGAAAGGATCGTGACTGGAAACATTGCTGCATTGTTTATTCATTTTAGATTTTATTGATATAAAGGAAGTCCTGACTGACAGTTTGTATGGTGGTCAGCCATGTAGCTTCAGCCTGATGCCATCAGGTAGGATGAAATAGATGAACTGGCTAGGTGTATCTGTTTATTTCCCACACACAGTGTTGGATATGCAGCATAAATGTCATTTGATTGTTATTTATCAGCTGTAATCTATCTGCACAGTTGGAATCTGTTCCAGTGAAGGGTTGTTTCCAGGATGTGTACTCTCTTTTCCTGCACTCCTGTTTTTTTCCTGTACTCCCATTCACATTTCTCTGTCCACTCCCCTTTCAGCTGAGTAAAACACGTGAGAGATAAAGTGTGAGCAATAAGCCCAAGATGTCTTCACACACTTTTATGCTCTCAAAGGCTAAGTGGAACATGAGCACTAACCTGATGTTCATGTGTTCAATGAATTGAGTGTCACTTTCATTTTCACTAAAGAATCTTCATCTTGATAAGATACACCAGGAGTCTTTGTCTAATGTACCTCATTAGAGCTCTACACAGAACTTAAAAGAATGACTTTGAGGAACTCACACATTTAGTATGAATACATATTTTATTGATTTAACTGCAGCCATACAAAATAGACCATAAACAAAATAATTACTGTAGTAACAGCAACGGCTGCTGGGGAATACATTCAGTTGTTTTTCATGTGACAGTCCTGTTAACCTGTAACCTACACAGGCATTTCAGGCCTGTTCTAGAAAAATATGAAGGCACAACATCTGGAAACAAGGAATGTATTCATAGGCACTTTATGGTCAAAAACAACCTTTAAATTATCAGGACTCAAAGTGCTGATGAGTCTGTGCACGTTACTCTTCTCAAAATAAGAGCATATGATGCTTTTGTCACCGAGTAAAACTGGCTCAGTGACACTGATATTCAAATCAAGCATAACTGGAAACATCTGGAAATGGAAACGTGACATTGTTCAAGGTGCAGGTAGGAGATTTAAACAGTTTTAAGAACTTCTGCTTCCACATTTTGAGCTTGGAACACTTTGGATTCAATCAAATTCAGGAGCGTTGGTGAATTTGAAAAATATAAAAACAAAAAAAGGCTTTAAAATGTCTTTGAAGTGCAAACACACACACACACACACACACACACACACACACACACACACACACACACAGACACACCTCAATCAACCACTAGCTTAATTACTTGTTAGTATGTGATTACTGTACGAACTTTTTAATCATTTGATCTTCATTAATGCAGCTGCAGCAGGGAAACCCTCAGCATGCACTGGGGCATTAACTTTTCCACTTGTGCTTTAAGACTACAGCGACATCCCACCGAGCAAACAATAAATAAACTTGGTTTTAAATTAAGATTCACTTTCAGCAGAAATCAAGTGTTTCTGAAAATATATAGAATATATTAACTGTGAAAAAAAAACATAACAAAAACATCTTGAAATTAACATAAAAGAAAATATAGATTCTATTGTTTCATTTACCAGATAAATACTAAATAACAAAGCTTAAGATCAACAATAAATAAATTTTGATAAATAACCCGTGACACCAAAGACCTGCCTCTGAGGCCTATGGAAATAAACTCAGCAATAATAATAATAATAATAATAATAATAATAATAATAATAATAATAATAATAATAATGATAATGATAATAATAATAATAATAAGTGATGTTCAAAGATCAAAACTTTGTATGAACATTTCATTGGAAAGGTGTCTGCTGACATGTAGAATAAAACAAACACTTGAGCAACTAGCATTGGAACTAGACATACAAACAGTGTCATTATTGAGAAAACACGAGAGAGAGCGTTTTCTTTCTTGTACTTTGTCTAATTTGGTCTCTTCTAAATGTTTCAAAATGACTGCTGAGATTTTTTCACTCACATAATCAGAACCAGTTCAACGAAACAAGGCGCTTGGCCCGAGCGATGGAAACAGTCAGTGGGCCTCTTTAAGTGAAGGAACAGGAACTTGGGCATGATTGCAAGTGAAAAAGAAAGTGGGCTTAGTACTGACTTCATGTGAGTCATCTCCAAGGCACGTTAGAATCTTACCGTCTACCGACAACACTTACAAGCTGAAGGCTTCTGACTCTCAGAGGTGTAAAGGCTGTGGCACAGGCGATCAGAATGACAATGGCTGTGTGTATATACACACACAATACTGCAACACACTGAGTACAGCACAGAAACACACTGTACTGATCTCTCTCACACACACACAGCCCAGTAATATGTTCTATTCAACCTTATAATGTGATCTCTGGGCTACTTTCACATTCATTCCAGTGTGAATTTGTTTATCATACTGTTCAACGTGTTAAAGAGACATGATCAGGGTGGAGGAGTTTATGTGACTCACTGGCTACAACAGAGGAGGGGAGCTTTCTGTCTTTACTCATCATTGACGGAGAGCCTGCTGAAGATTGGGAGGCGGCGGGAGGCATCAAGGATGGGAGACTCAGAGCCGCTATGACTGCTCAGGCTGCTCTGGTATCCCTCCTGGTCAGACAGAGAGTCTGCGAGGCTGGGGGGGCTCTCTGGCAAGGGCTGGAAGAAGGTAGGTATGGTCAGGGTAGATGAAGCTGGACCCTGAGACTCAGACCCAGCTGAGCCCAGGCTAGGGCTGAACAAGCTGCCAAGGTCCTGACTGGAGAAGGTGAATGGGTTGTTCTGGCACTCTTTGGCGGAGAATATGGGTGGAGGTGTGATGGAGGTGGGGCTGTCCTGCAGGCCACCACAGCTGGGGAAGCCCGTGAAGCTGATGATTTGCTTCAATCGAGGGCTGTCCATCTTGTTCAAGAACGAGAGGGGAGGCGGCCCACGGCGCTCCTCTGCGTTGTGGATAAAGTGGCAGCGGGGGCCGTATGGACAGTAACCGGAGCTGTGGAAGGTGCGGCACAGCTCTGTCTTGTATTTGGGATGGCGGTTCAGGCTGCGCATCTCTTGCATACCGTGGGCAAACTGGCACTTATCACCGTACTTACAGGTGCCGTTCTCTTCAAAGGGCCGGCACAGTTCTGTTTTATAGCGGCTGGAGTTGACTTGGCTGCTTCCTCCCACACACACCTGACCACCGGAGCCCGGCTGGTCCCCCAACTCTGAGTAGGAGTGCTCACGGAAACTGTTCTCCTTGTTGCTACTGCCGATCAAGACACAGGGATTGGTTTTAAGGCTGTTATCAAACTGGCTGAACTTTGCATTGGGGAGGCTTACTGAGTGACTCCTGTCCAGGCCTCCTGCAGAGGGGGGCCCCGCCAACTTCCTGTCCAGCAGGGACCCAGTGGGGGCACGGGAAGAGAAGTTGGTACTGGAATATGTGACAGGCGCCAGCTGAGCTTCACCAAGACTGTTGTTGTTGCTGTAGTTCAACATCTTATTGTTCTGTAACGAGAACCATGTGGAAGTTAGAAAACTGAGCAGTCAGGTCAACAAGCACACACCTTCATCCGTGCTCGTGTTTGTGTGTGTGTGTTCGAGATCGGCATTTCGTCATGACGCATGAGTCGTCTAGCATGGTATGTGGATGTGTTTTGGATGGGTCTCATCACATAGTGACGCAACACACAAATGAAACTGTACTCCGACATGGCCTGATTCAGTACACGTAGAAGCTTTCTTTGTTTTTTGACTGAGTCCGAGTCACTTCCAAATTCTGCAACATACCACTGAAACCATAACTGATCAGCAGGTCCTGAAATATTAAAGTGTAAATGATCAGCTTAGCCACGAGAATGTTACTGAAGCTCACTCTGGACACACTGTGTAAACTTACTGTACAAATTAAAATCATGCATCTTACAGACACGCCAAGCACAGGGAAGATGCAGATCTCATTCTATATTGTGTATCACCTATGTTAGCCGTATTATGTGCTGCATCAAGGCAGATCAGACAGATTCCATTACTTTAACACAACACTTCAATAACAGACTCAACAGTCCGCTCTGTCCAGGTCACAGCTCGTCTGTCGCTACACTTTCCTTTGCTGCGATCTGACATCCACGAATCCACAATTAAGTCTGAGCAGAGACAAGTGAGGGTCAGTCTGCGGGTGAGTGAGTGAGCAGCTGGAAGCTCCAGAGGACATGCTGCTAACTCAACGCTAACGCTGGTTAACAGGACACAGCTGTGTTGTCATTTACTGACTTCACTGTTTAGACCTGTGACAGCACAATGCCGCTCGACCAGTAAGCTCACACAAAGTTCATCCACAGACGGGCTGAAAGCCACGAGCTGCTGGTTTCACGGCGCGTGGGGACACACTCCAACACTTCTGGGTTTAACCTGCTTACATTTGCTTTCTTTATTTTAGAGTTTAAAGTTTTAGCTCGGACGACTCGGTCTGCGTGCGTCACACTCCAGTTACCGTCAACATGAACAAGTTAGCCAGCAGCATAAAACACACCACGAATCAAAGTTAGCTACTTCACACAAGCTGAATGTCGTTCAGAGAGTCCCACAGACATACAGGTTACCGAAACTACCAACTAAATCTCTGCGGGTGATCCATTGTTACTTCTCAAAAACTCACAACAAACTTATGCTACGAAAAACGGCTAGGCTAATGTTAGCATTCAGTGTCAGAACAGAAACAGTCAGTCGGCGTCCTTTACCTCGTTGGAGACTTCTCTGCTTTCAAAGAAAGGTGGAATAATGGCCGCTGTCATCTTTATTGGTAACAAATGACACCTGAAGCCGGTACTTTTGTGTGGTGGTCCAGATTTGAGTGTTTTCTCTCCTGTGGAGAGCCCTCCACTGCCGCGCCGCGCCGCTGTGCAGAACCCTTTTAAGCGAGCAGCGGCAGTGGGGCGTGGGCGTGCGCAGTAATCACAACAACACAGAGCTGCAGCCCTGCAGCTCACTGACAGCACACACTCCAAAGGTAGTCAGCGTCAAGCTGCTGTGACTCAGGCTTCCAATTGTCCCAATATTACGCGAGAGGATGTGCTTTAACATTCTCATAATTGTGGCTTATGGAAGAATGATCCTATCTTATATAAAAAAAAATGGCTGCATTTCCTAAATGTTTCATTCATTCATTATTTATTTATTTTGGTCATTAAACTAAAGCTGAAAGTCTGCATCTCAGTTGTTTCATTTCCAAACCATTTTGCCGGCATGTAGAGCCACTGTGGAAGAATGATCCTATCTTTATTCAAGAGTGTAGATGTTCAGTTTGAGAACATGACTTCTCCTTCTCGTGCAGATTTATTCTCCTCGTGCTCACATGGACACAAACATTTCGCGCACATTTTTGTACTCAAGTGTAATTGGACAAATTAACATAATCATAAAGAAAATGTTCATCAGTAGTTCATCAAGAATCCATTGCAGGCATTGAATCTTTAATGCCTGGAACACATGGACAACATTAAATGCTCATTTAATGTTTCATCTTTGTGATTTTGAGTTTGAAGTTTTGTCTTCAGCAATTGAAATGCATGCTTGATCAGGTTGGGATCAGATGATTGACTTGGTCATTGCATAATATTAAACTTCTGTCTTTAAAATCTTTTTAAAAAATCTTAAAATATACATTTCAGAATTCATCTAGCTGCTATTGTCTCATGTCACATTATCAATGAACACTAGTGACCCGTGCATGTCCATGCCACACACACACAGTTGATGTGGTTTGCTTCAGATCATGAGCTGGTCCAAACCTTTGCCATACTTTTTTCCCCCAATCATTCTGGTTCAGGTTGAACCCTGTGTATTTGCTTTAAAGTCTTCTCTTTGTGGTAGGTACTTGGCTTGATGTTGTTGAGGGGTTTTTCTTTACCATGGAAAGCATCCCACAATCATCCACCACTGTTGTGTTCTGTGGACTTCCAGGCCTTTTTGTGTTGTCCCAAACTCTTGATTTGGCCACTTCCTGCTATCTCTCTGATGGATTTTTGGATATTTGCAGCCTAACGATGGTCTGTTTCATTTGCATTGAGAGCTCTTTGACAACATGTTGTTGGTTCACAGCAGCAGCTTCCAAATGTAAATGTCACACCTGGAATCAACTCTGGACCTTTTACTTGGGCGTTACAGTAATAAAGCCATGAGATGACCATAGCCTGTATTAGTAGCTGGGTAGCACACTGAGTCAGGTAACGCCCGATTTTTCTTATGCTGTGAAGTGCAAAGTGGCACAACTGGGCAACTGAGGCAACATAATTAGGGAAAGTAAGTTGGTCATCAATCATGACCCCTAAGTTTCTAACTATCCTGGTCAGTTTAGATGCTGATGTCATGATGTATAGTATGTTTACCTGGGAGGAGCAGCAGTTCAGTTTTAGAGGTTCAGCTGGAGGTGGTGTGCCTTCATCCATGTAGGGCCCCAGCACCGAGCCCTGGGGCACCCCTGTGGTGAGGTGATGAGGTGTGCATGACTATCCAAACCAGGATACACTGAACGAGCACTCTGTGAGATAGGATTCAAGCCAGGAAAGAGCCGAACCAGAGATGGCCATGTTTGAGAGAATAGAGAGGAGGATGTGATGGTTAACTGTTTCAAAGGCAGCTGATAAGTCAAGTAGAATGAGGACAGAGGACTGTGCTGTTGCTCTGGTTTCTTTTAGTTTCTGTTTCTGTTTCTGTTTTGGTTGAGTGACCACTCTTGAAACCAGATTCATTCGGATCAAGAAGATTGTGCTGTAGCAGGAATTCTTTTGAGAGTTGATTAGTGACCACTGAACAACAGTGAAATAGAAAGGAGACCACAAAATTAAGGATTCAGTGGCCTGAAGAAAATATGCATTTTGGTGTTATAATTATATAACACCGATATTATTGTATTGGCTACATATGAGTGCATGTTCAAATATGTGAAATAGAGTGTTGTTATAGCAACTATAGGTACTGTTTACTGTTTACAGGCTGTTTACTCATGCTTGATGACTTGGATAAGGCAGCTTGGCTTGGTTACTGTAATATTCCTGATGGTGGCAGCAGAGTACTGTTCATAAGCTGAATGAATTCCTCCTGGTAAACTACCAAACTCTGTCCTTTGGTGGTCATCCTGTTACTAACCTTGTTTTCTCGGTCTCAGGACAAACCTGCCATATCCAGCCCTGCACTTCCCTGGACTCTTTTTATATGACCAGGTTGTATCTGACTCACCAGAACCGGAGACTGCCGTACAGAAATATAGATATTTTTCCCCCCATCATGGTTAAAATAACTAACTTCAGCTCTTCTAATGTGTGTTATAATGTATATATGGTGCAAATATAAATATGAAACACCACCCACAGTACACAATTAAATATAAGAATTCAGAAATATTAAATTGTGTAATGTGAGTGTGGGTTTATACATTACTGCATGCTAAAAATAAGTTTGACAAAATCATTTCAACCCGTGGCCCACACTCTTGACTGATCTTCATCAATCGATAAGTGAAAAAGATAAATATCACAAAAAAACAATATCCATAACTGGATAATCAGGCAGGTGGTGGTAATAATGCAGTGCTGATGCATGCAAAAGGAGTAGAAAAGGAGTAGAAAACTGTAGAGTCAAACTATTTTGAGTTATAACTCAAAGATTATTATGTCAGCTGGCCGGATGGTCCAGATGTAGATTACCAATTCTGCGACAAACATTACAAATGATTCGTGTAAAATCATGTTTATGTGGGATGATGTTTATTGCTTGCACACCTCTTGTGTTCAACAGAGTGTGACTAAGTACAACCATGGCAACGTTTATACAAAGTTCTAATAAATTTAAATGATCCATTAAGGTAGATGATTTAAAAAACCACAGCTGCTGTTAGAACCTTCACATGATGAGTCTCCCTGAAAGGATGAAAGGCAACAATACATGTGCATTCTTCAGACATGTTTGGTGCAGATAACTTCCCTGGACCCCTGCTGACAGAGAGGGTTGAAACCAGAGCACTGTCAGATGATGATGTAGTTCCTAACTATGCATGAAGGTCTGAATATCTCTGAATATTTCTGGGGCGGTCTAAATCTGAATCCTTCTGAATTAAAAAATAAATCAGAATTCAACTCTGTGCGTTGTAAACAACTGAGGGCAAGTGAACAATAAGAGCTGCGAGTTTTGTTTCATCTACAGGTTGCTCACACACTCAGGTGTGAGCAATTTGCACCTCAATTGAAAGCCATTCACAGCAATGGCAGAGGGCGGTCTACACTAGTCACAATCAGCCTAAATGTGAGAACAGCCAGGTTAAACCCATTGAAAATACAAAAACAAGGGCAGTTGCTGAAGCGTAAGCGTCAGCCATTGTTTTCAGCTGTCCTCAGTGAAGACGGAGCAGGTAAAGACAAGCAAGTTCACTGAGCAAAGGGAACCAGCATGTGTCACTCCATACCTGTTGTTGTCTCCGGTCCACACAGAAAACATGTTGTCAAAAGATGCAGAAATTTATCCAACCTCCGGCTGCTAAAACATTTCTCACACACTGTTGCCTCCTTTTCCATGGACTTATGGAACTGCGAATCCGCAGTTAACAAAACCAATTTTATTACGGCTTATGCCAACCACCTTTCCCTGGAGCTCCTTGCTCTCACTGAGACTTAGATCAAACCAGAGAACACAGCTACGCAGGCTGTGCTCTCCACTAATTAGACCCTCTCCCACACCCCCATCCTTCTGGTTGAGAAAAGACTGGCCTGCTAATTTCCAACAAACGGAAATTCACTCCTCTGTTACATTCCACCGACTATGACCCCTTCAAATACCATGCCATTACAGTAACAGCCCCTGTTAAGGCCTACGTTGTCATTTACCATCCACCAGGCCAAGTGAGTGGCTTTACAGATGTGTTAGACACCGAGCTGCCATCTATACCTGATCATGACTGTCCGTTGCTTGTCCTGGGCGACATGAACATCCACTTAGACAGTCCAGACTCTGATGACTTTATGTATTTATATTCCTTTGACCTCCAGCTGGTCCACAGTCCTCCTACTCACAAAGCTGCAGTCCTACTACATATCTCTCTCCAGCCCAGCTGGGTAGCACTGAATCAGCTACTGCACTTTCGCAACCTAGCACAGTTGCTTGCACTTCCTTTTCTGGCTTTACACTCCTCTCTGAGAGTGAGGTATCCAAACTGTTGACATGTAGCTGTCCTACTACATGCTTGTTGGACCCTATACCAACAAAGCTTCTTCAGTCCATTAGCCCAACCATCACGTCAGCTATCACACATGTGATAAACGCGTCACTGACCTCCGGCACTTTTCCCACAGCATTCAAAGCAGCTCGAGTAACTCAAGAAACCTTCTCTCAACCCTGCTCAGGCCAAAAACTATGGCCCTGTCCTTTTTTATCCAAAACTATTGATTGAGTGGTGTCTAAACAACTCTCAGAATTCCTCCTACAGAACAATCTTCTTGATCTGAATCAGTCTGGTTTTAAGAGTGGTCACAAGACTGAAACTGCTCTGCTGTCTGTGACAGAAGCCTTACAAGAAGCAAGAGCAGCAGCACAGTCCTCTGTCCTCATTCTACTTGACTTATCAGCTGCCTTTGACTCAGTTAACCATCACATCCTCCGCTCATATTCTCTCAAACATGGGCATCTCTGGCTTGGCTCTTTCCTGGTTTGAATCCTACCTGACAGGGCGCTTATTCAGTGTATCCTGACTTGGACAGCTGTCCACATCGCATCACCTCACCACAGGAGTTCCCTAGGACTCAGTACTGTTGCATCCCACATTAAATTTAAAGCACTAATGCTCGCATACAAAGTTGTCTCCGGTTCTGCACCTACCTACCTGAATGCCCTTGTACAGGCATATGCCACCTCACGACTGCTACGCTCCTCCAATTAGCGATGCCTGGCTCTGCCACCGCTTGCTCAAGACAATCCAAACTTTTTTTGTTTGTTGTTCCCTGTTGGCACTACCAGCCCCTACCAGATCAGGGGCGTCCCTCTATGTGACGGCATTTTAACCAGCAACCGGCTTCTAGACGCCGCTCTTTGTTCAGGGGTTTGCTGTGGTCTTGACACGCTCCAAATAAAGCAATCACTGCCTCTGTTGGGTTACGAACGCTGTTTTATTTGCATCTGCTTTTCAGTGTCTACAACTTAAATTACTATTGTCAATAAGAAAAAACAACAAAAAAACAAGAAAGAGAGCGGTCAAAAAACATTATGGCTAACCCCTGTCTCCTCCCAGACACCTCTCCCACTCTCACCTTTACCTATAAGTTTTATAATTTCATAAACTGTCTCTGGAGATATGTTTGGCTGGGGGTTTCCCTGCTGCAGCTGCATTAATGAAGATGAAATGATTAAAAAGCTCATACAGTAATCGCATACTAACAAGTAATTAAGCTTGTGTGTGTGTGTGTGTGTGTGTGGGGGGGGGGGGGGGGGGGGGGGGGGGGGGGGGGGGGGGGGCGTACATTTCCTTTGAAGCCGAACCGAGAGGAAGACGTGTGGGGCGCGCAGACCCAAACTCTGTGGTGGGAACATGTTGCGCACCGTCAGACGGCTGAAGTTTGACTAGCATTATTGGGGCTGACAGGCGTCGCTCCCGGTGTACTTATAATGGCAGATCACAAATGCAACAACCTTTCCGACCTGGCTGATGGACGACCCCATACTTCTGCGGTGATGTTCTCGGCCGCTGTCGTGGGCAACATAGTGGCACTCGTCCTGCTGGAAGTCCGACGCAGGACGACAAGTCTATCCTTGTACCACGTACTGGCGACTGCGCTCCTCATGACGGACCTGCTTGGCAACATCGCTGTCAGTCCTGTTGTACTAACAGCTTATGCTCGGGGGAAGACTCTGGTGGGAATGAGTGCAGGCCGGGAGTTGTGCTCTTACTTTGGGTTCAGCATGACCTTCCTGAGCCTCTCTACGCTGGCGCTCTTGTGGTTATTGGCTGTCGAACGCTACCTCTCCATTGGTCACCCTTACTTTTACGAGAGGCACCTGAGCAAACGCTGTGGTTACATCACTATTCCTGTTGTTTACCTGGGCAGCGTCATTTTTAGCCTCTCTGGTTTAGGTCAGTACGTGCAGTACTGTCCGGGCACCTGGTGCTTCCTGAAGATGAGCCACGCCGAAGGAAATGATACAGTTTACATCGGAATTTACGCATCCTTCATCCTCATCCTAACCTCCAGCACGGTCGTATGTAACATATGTGTCATTTTCCACTTGGTAATGATGCACAGGAGGCACAAAAAGCTCCGGGGGAGGGTGTCTGCGCGCTCCCAGTACCGCAGGTCCCTGTCCACGACCGAGGAAGTGGAGCACCTCCTGCCGCTGGCCATCATCACTGTGGTGTTCATCTGCTGCACGTTCCCCATAGTGGTAAGAGCTCGAAATGTATTTAATATGTTTAATGTAAGTTTGGTGTCGTTAATGTTCTGGATAACACATCATTATCTCCATTTGTCAACGATTGCGTTAAAAAATTGGGTAATGAATTTTAGCACAAAACTTTCCCAAGCATCACCTCCCCCACTTCCCCAGATGACTTACTCACAGCGAATTACCACAGAAGAAGAAAGACACTCCCTCCACTTTCATTTCCTGCAAGTAAACTCCCCAAGAAAAACTACTACTTTTTTACTATTAGTTTAATCATTATTCTCTACGAGTCCAGTCCTGCTTTAAACTAATAGTAACACTATTAGTTTAAAGCAGTTTAGTTTAGTTTCAGTTTAGTTTCAATCATATCAATCATATCAATCAAATCAATCATAAAAGATGTGAAGTTATGGAGTGTGTACAAGCAGTGGTATCAGTGGTGTAGGGTGTGCATGAGTGAGAAGTGTAAGTGTTGACAGTGTGGAACAAAAGCATAGGACAACTTAAACCATCAAACCAAACTGAACCAAACCAAACCTGACTGGGGACAGAGGGGCACAGGACGGGGCAGAGCCAGAGAGAGATCAGAGAAGTTGTTGGTGCTAGTGTACATGGTTGCTAACTTTGTGATGCATCTCTAAAGTCATTGTCTGACTCTATCTTGATAACATTTCTTTTGTTATTGTTTTTTAATTCTCTCTTTTTATATTCTTTCCTGACCCCCAGCTCCAAGTGTACATAAACATCACAGGCTACTCTAAAGAAGATCTTACATCTGACCTCAGAGCTCTCCGTTTACTTTCATTCCATTCCATCATCAACCCCTGGGTCTTCATCATTCTCCGCCCTTCTGTACTGAAAATTATCTGGAGGAAGTTGCGCAAACTACAGTGTAGAGTCATCTGGGGAAAGCCTGTCAGCACTAACCCCAAACAGACTGACGAAGGCCTTGCTGTGCAAGATGACAGTGGACAGGAATGTAGAGAAGTTGCACAACACAAGACATCTCAGGTCTGACTGAAAAAAGATTGGCACAGTAGGAGCCAGTCTATCTCAACACTCAGTACGTTTACATGCAGCAAGAAATTTGAATTTCTGATCGTATCAGATAATGACATGCATAAGACCGGATCACTTGTCTGAGTATACATGCCGTTCAGAGAATTGGATAAACGGCCGGAGCATGTCTGACTCTGTTACACTAGGTGGCGCTGTAGCCCTCTCAACAAAGAGACGCTTTCAGTTGACCTCTACTAATCAGCGACAACAAACTATCTGAAGCCATTCAAACAAAGATTACATACGAGGAGATGGACGACATTACAGCTGCGTACTTTTTGTGCATTATTTTTGTCCTAATAACTTAATATAAAAAGAACAAATGTTGCACATGCGCAGAATGCAAAATCCGCTTCAGATCCGACTGCTGGGTATACATGGGGTTAAATATCCGACTATGAATGAATTATCTAGGTGTACTTTTCCGACTTTGAGATGTCTGATGTGGTCCGAAATAGGTCTGAAGTAGATCAGACTAAGGTGTTTACAAGCACTTTAAAAAGTTCGAACTAAGTCTGATACGATCAGAAATTAAAATTTCTTCCTGCATGTAAACGTACTGACTGTGGTGACCACGGTCAAAGAGACCTATTGCTGCCTTCCTAGACATAATAGATAGCTTGCCATTGACATTCCAATCTGCAAACGGACATCTGTGTCTCCAGACTAGAATATGTTGACAATGACACCGTCCTTGGTAAAAACATTCTCTTTACCTAATTCTGGGCGTATAGTATTTGTGGTGTTATCTTGGGGTTTAAAGTCTGACCACCAGGATGAGTTTGGCAGAATGTGAGACCGACTCAGGCACTTCTGATGTACTTTGAGAATGTCTCTAATTCTCCTTGGCCAAGTGGCTATAAATAATACAGCATAAGACATCAGAGGGTCCTGAACACTTTCTTCCTTCCTGACCTCACCATTGACCTTTGATTTCAGCAATTTTCTCCACAACACGAAGGACACTTATTTTTACATGACTGCATTTCTTACTATATTTATTAACACTTTTGTATTGAAACGTATGAACTACTTTACTAACTTACCATACTTTATAAAAAATAGAAATAAAAAAATAAAATAAAAGTCAAAAGTGATGTGATGTGATTTTGGAGCAGTATACCAGATGTAGATTTATTGCGAGGTTAAAATGAAAATTTTGGGGTCACTTACAAAATTCCATGTTTTCCATGAAAATAGTTTAAATAGGACTTATTGAAAAATGAATAGGAAATGTAGCCATTGACAAGGTTAGAAACAATGATTTTTAATTGAATTAATAATCATTTTTTTCAAACTTGGCTTTAATCAAATAATCCTCCATTTCCAGCAATCACAGCCCTGCAGACTGAATTCATTCTACTTGTCAATTTGTGAAGGTAACCTGAAGAGATTTCCTCCCATACTTCCTGAAGCACCTACCACAAGTTGGATTGGCTTGATGGGCCTTTCTTACGTACCATACGGTCAGCTGCTCCCACAGCTCAAAAGGTTTGAGATCTGGTGACTGTGCTGACCACTCCATTACTAAAGCGTGGCTCCAAACTGAACTGTGCCTTAATCTTTTCTTTTTATTGGCCAGTCTGAGATATGGCCTTTTCTTTGCCACTCTGCCTAGAAGGCCAGCATCCCTGAGTTGACTTTTCACTGGTGATGTTGACACTGGTGTTTTTCAGGTACTAATAAGTATAACTAATGAAGCTACCATTTAGGGACCTATGAGCTGTCTGTTTCTCAGACTATATAATCTAATGTACTTGTCCTCTTGTTCAGTTAGGCACCAGGGTCTCCCACCCTCACTTTATATGTTGGAAGTATGGAGAAATTATAAATGCATGTCAGAAGACTCTATTCTACACTCTACACAATATGGCAGAAACAGAATCTAATATTCTGAACTGTTTTCAATAGTGTGCCTGAGAATAAAAATCTTTATCTTTTTGTTACTTTAGAATAAACCTTTAATATCTACAGACACCACAGGTCCCACAGAGGAAGGTGAAGTGAGGGGATTGCAATCAGTGCTACACTGCTACATGCTACTAAATCTGACACACTGTTTCTATAAAGAAACAAATGGGGCCTGGAGCTGAAATAACTAACTTCCATACAGGCTTCTCCTCTATAGACGTATTGTTACACTCAAACACAAACACATCCACTACATATGAGAAAGTTGAACCCGTCCAAACTCAATGTCCATATCACAGCACGGATAGTGCATCACAGTAAATAATATGTGCCCATATTACAGAGACAGTACAGTTCTCATATTTACCATGAGGAAACAACATAAGTGGGCGTTTTTCAATTCATTTTCAATGGAGGTCATGTGTTTCTGCAGCAGCTGCCCACAACACAGACGTTGCCGCAAAAACGTTGCTGGTATGCAGTGAGAGAAGTTGAACCAGATTCAACTTTTGGGAAAACGGAGCCCCACGTCACACTCTGGCCGCCAATCAGACACTCAGATCAGCTAAGCCTCCACAAACAGCCTGCAATATCTCTGAAGCAGAGACTATCCAGGTGGATTCATGGACTAAACTCTGCCTCTAACTGTGTGTGTTCTCACTTTATTTTTTTTTTAATGGACCAGCTTCTAAATCTGAGTCCGACTCTCAATTTACGCCGCAAAATACAATGACATGAAGTTTGATTTATATCTGACAATTAGAGAGAGCGAGCGAGTGAGAGAGAGAAAGAGAGACTTTGGTAGAGAGACACAGAGTAACCATAACAGAGAGCGAGCGCCTGGATAAAGCTGTTATTAATCAGCAAAATAAAAAGTTATTTCTGATTGTTTCACAGTAGTTAGATTCAGCAGGTATAGACACGCCCACAGCAACCCATCTCAGATCCCCTCACCCCCCCAAAACTGCACTCCCCCACCACTGGTAAAGCCAACAGCTATGAGTAGTGGAGACAATGGTTACACACAAACACACAAAACAAGAGAGAGGACAAAATTCAAATTCCAAAGTTCAAATTCTTACGTGGTGGAGTGGAGTTGAGTTTAAAACCGGACCTGTGGAGTCTCCTATAAGGTGTACAAACACTGTAAAGAGCTCCTGAGAATCCTTTCCAGGATTCTGCATGTAATTTAGTGCAGAGGAACTGCAGTGGACCAGTGGAAGCAAGTAAAGGGTGTCTGGAAAAGAAGAGATTTGTCTAATAAGATCCATCTCATGTATCCTATCCTGAAGGATGACAGACTTCCTCCCAAAGAATGTCTACACTGACACCTTGGTCCAGAAAGGTGGCTAGAACATACTGAAGTTGTCAGCCATCTAATCAGGATGGTGCATAAGGGGAAGGGAGGGCTTTGGTTTGGGGGGGCATCAAACCATTGATCGTCTGATTAGTGGACGACCCGCTCTACCTATGTCCTGAGCCACAGCTGCCCAGTAAACAACATAAACAAGATAGGAGGGTGAGTTTGAGAGGAAAATATCCTGGGCTGTCATCTGGCCCAGCAGATCAAGTTCATGGTACTTGTCAGGAGAACAGCCTCAGTGGGAATGTCTGTTATTGCAGTTCACAATTTACTAAAATAAGAGTTGAAGATGAATAATTAGATAAGTGAGATGCTGATTAATGTATTTTAGATATTTGTATATATATTTGGTCAAATGAGAGCAAACTGCACAAAAAGCAGATTGGCATGACCACTACCATATTTGTCTATACTTTTTTTAGGTCAGCAGCAGTTCCCATGCTCAGGATGGCCAGATTCCAAACCAGTGTCACTTGGCCTGGTTTTGTTCAGCTTGTGTTTACACAATACTTGAAGCAAATAGACCAGATGCAGCACCCAAGCTGTTCTTGTATAGAGAGGTCATGTCCATGTGCAACAAATGGAGGCGTTTTGGGCTGAAATATAAACTCCCGCAGATATGTTTCAACATGAAGTTTATTTTAGCATGGATTATCTACAGAGAAACTAGATCAGAAAGTCCATCTTCCAGATTCACAGTTCTCACAGTTGGTGTTATCACCACCAGCAGTCACCTGCCTGAGGTTCCTGTCTACAGTTCTTCGTCATTGTTTCATAGAACTGATACTGGGCAGTTGTTATGGAAGAATTATCCTATATTTATTCAAGAGTGTAGATTTTCAGTTTGAGAGCATGATTTCTCCCAGACTCTAACGTAACTGTGGGCGGCTTTCAGACTGTTTGGGCTGACAGGAGTCACCGGGAGAGTGGCAAGAGGAAAGGTGGGGTACTTTCTATTCTTAATAACAAAAAGTGTCATCCTGGTCATATTACTTTGAGAGAGTGTGTATTGAGAGTGTGACATTGAACTGCTTGCCGTGAGTCTGCGGCTGTATTATCTGGACCCTCTCCAGTTTGCCTACCAGCCGAAACTGGGAGTGGAGGACACCATCATCTTCTTGCTCCACTGTGCCTATGTCCACCTGGACAGACCTGGAAGCACCGTGAGAATCATGTTCTTTGACTTCTCAAGTGCGTTCAACATAGAGCCCTGCACTCTTATGGGATGCAAAGCAGTGCAGCGCAGGACAAATTTTGAAAGCTCATTGCTGGTGCGGGCAGGAAGGCGAGAGGTGATAAGCTGCAGTCCCACAAACTAAAAACATGTATAAAATAAAATGTATAAATAATTAATTTATGTCTATCATATATAATTTGTGGTTATTTTATTTAATTTAATTTATTTCAAACAATTCGTTTCCGCTCTTCTGTGTTTGAGATCCCCGATCATGGCAGAAACACCTGGCACAGCGCACCCTCACTCGCTAGGTACAGGATTGGTCTGTGGAGAGCTCAGCTAAGCTCAGTGAGCACAATGTGGTTTCCTGGATTACATATACTATACTATACTATACTATACTATACTATACTATACTATACTATACATATATATACTATATTACTGACTATATTACAGATCGACCACTGCAGGACTGTGTGTCGGACACTGTGATCACGGTGTGACTGTGGATGTTGTCCAGGATTACAGATACCTTGGAGTACACCTGGATAACAAACTGGTCTGGGCCAAGAACACTGAGGCTGTTTACAAGAAGGGCCAGCGTAGACTCTGTTTCCTGAGGAGGCTCATTCAACGTATGTAACATCATGCTGAGGATGTTCTATCAGTTGGTCGTCGTAGCTAGTGCCATCTTCTTTGGTGTTGTGTGCTGGGGTAGCGGGCTGAGGGCAGCAGATGCCAACAAGATCAACAAGATCATCATGAAGGCTGGCTCCATACTGGGGGTCCAACTGGACTGTCCACCCTCTCCACCAGGTGCTAACCTCGCACAGGAGCACCCACAGCAACAGACTTACTCCCCCCCGGCGTAACATAGAACGCCAGAGGAAGTCCTTTCTTCCTGTGGCCATCTGACTGTATAACTCATCTACCTCTGGTCACGAGGACAGTGGAGACACTGTGTCCTGATTGGTCACTGTCAATGTCACTTTATTAGATGTCACTTTCACAATTTCACTTTATCACTTTATTTAGTACTTACTACTTGTACTTTATTTACTATTTGTACTTATTCTATTCTAATTTATGCCAAATTGTACAGCGACTTAACCAGACCTAGTATATACCATAGTATATAAAACAAAAAAGACATATATATTTGGTGTATTTAAAGACAGAAGCAGTTTTACAAACAGACCATATACCCGCCCCTACAGAGCGCTCAAAAAGAGCGAAGGAACACACCCAAGATTGGGCCAAACTCTAGCTGTCTCCCTGTTGGCTGGTGAAACACATTAATTTAAGTGCAGGGAGGGACATCCTTCAGTCTGAGCCTGTTTTGAGAACGAGCTGAGTGTGTAGACTTTAGATCATGCACAGGACATATTTGACTGTGAGTGAAATGTGTGTGTTCAAGGAGAAGAAGTGTGAGCACAAGCATGTCATTTTTGAGTCCAAGCACACATTTTGAAAGAAAGCAGCAAAAATCTGAGTGCAAGCACAAAATGTGAGCACGAAGAGAATAAATCTGAGCACAAGAAGGAGAAATCATGCTCTCAGACTGAACATCTACACCCTTGAACAAAGATAGGATGACTCTTTCATAAGTTGTTACTTTTATTTTGACTGCAGAAAAATATACCCACTGGGATGGTCTATGTTAAAACAATCACTGCTACTCAACAGAAACAATTCAAGTGCAGTGCTTAAATATCAATACTATAATTCAAATATAATTCACTGTGATCTGTTGTGATTCAGTATACAGTGTGCAGTTCCACATTGACATACATTGACGTTATATTTATATTTGTATATTAAGGCACAGATTATAGTTCTGTGTGTACTGTGAGTGAAGGTGTGCTGTCTATGAATTCTTCATCATGTGTCTACAACATATTTTGTAAAGCAAAGATGTTTTATTCAATCAAAACATGTGGCACACCACATAGTTCACAGCCAGCTGAGAAGCTCCCTGTGGAAGTCTGCTATCCTTACTGGACTCACATATGAAAGGAAACACACTAATTAATATTTAAAAAATATTTTGTTTCATGAACATTTAACACCCCCTACTGGCTGGAACCTTTTTTTTAAAACCCCTGCAATATGCAATATCATGACGTAAGAGGAGACATTTACAAACAAATCAGAAACAGAAAAAAACGATGCAGCCATTTTGAAAGCCGTGATAATCGATGAAACAGTCATTAATTTGAGTGTGTAATGATGTAATGTAATAAACATTCGGCGAGGTGCGTGACGAGGGGCGGGACTTACAGCAAAACACTGTAGTGACGCTGCAGTTTCCCATCATTCAGTGGGGCATGATGGCGGACAGCAGGGAGAAGGCGCTGCAGGACTACAGGAAGAAATTACTGGAACACAAAGAAGTGGACGGTCGATTAAAAGAGTGTAAGAGAGTGTTACATGTGGACGTTTGTCTTTGGTGGACTTCTACTTTGTTCGTGTCGATTAGAGACAGGCTAATGTACAGTCAGCATCAGCTAGCGAGCTAGCTACCGAGTGCTTTGTCATGCAGTTAGCATGGTCGTAGAAGTGAATGGAAGTGAACGGGACGGCTAGCATGCTATCTTAGCTTAGTGTAGGAGACAGACAACGGTAACTTCAGTGTTAAGCCTCACGGCAGGCTGGTTGGAAACTTAACGTTCAGTTAACGTCAGCCTAATGTTATCATTGCTGTGATAACGTCATGTAGCTTTGCTACATGTTTAGTTTAGCTAACTATGAACAGCTAACGCTGGCTCACATGAAGAGGCATGTTTGACAGAGTGCTGTGTGTGTGCGTTGGCTGTGTTTGTCATTCACTTTCATCCTTTGTTTGGTTTGCAGTGAGAGAACAGCTGAGGGAACAAACCAAACAGTACGAAAAGTCAGAGAATGATCTGAAGGCTCTGCAGAGTGTCGGTCAGGTAAGAAATCTGTTTCAAAAGAATTTGAACTCTTTGTGCTGGTCATTCGTTCTCCAGCAGTAGACTGTTAAGTTTGTAGATCAACACAATGACGGACAGTCAGCATAAAGTGCAAACTGAGCATGTAACTGAAGGTACATGAACTATCCTTGGACAAATGTTAGTGATGCTTGAACAGTCACTGTCACTTCAGTGTGCAGTAAACACTTCAGTGTCATTATGGAGTCAAACTGACATACGCTGGCTTTGTCACAGCAGGATTTAAAACTGCATATAGCTACAATGATTTCTGCTAGAAGAAGAACAAAACAAACAAAATATGACAATTTGATACATCGACTTACTTAAACAACAAGTGTCATTATTTTTGGCTTCTTTATCTGCGATTCGACAGTAAGATAATGGATATCTGGCAGATTGATGGTCTAGATCAGTAGTGAAAAATGTATTTCTAATGTTCAGAAGTCCAGATGGTTTATTCTATTCGTATCACCCAGCACAATTTGATACTGATATCAGTCAACATCAGTGATTTGACTTAGTTTAGACTCTCTGAGGCTAACAGTGTGGTGCTGTGTGATTTGTTTCTCTTTCTGATCACACATTGTGATTCGAGGAGACACAAACTGACTTTCTAACATTTCTGATATGTTGAGGAAAGGCTTCTGTAGAACAGGTTATGTTTTACATGCTTAGGAAAAAAGGTCCACCACCATATGGTGACAAGATGTTCAACTCATGTCTCTTGAAGACCTCCCTACCTAAAAGGCCACATGCTACGGATAGGCCATATTCCAGAGGTAGTGAGTTAAAATGAACTGTGGGGAGGAGAGGTTTCAGTAGGGTGATTTGATTGTCTTCACCTGTCTAACTTCACTTGTCTCACTCCCTGTAGATTGTTGGAGAAGTGCTCAAACAGCTGACTGAGGAGAAATGTAAGTTCAGCCCTGACTCTGAGCTCACATGTTTCATTTAGGTTCAACAAAACCGACATGCTGTGACTATGACACACTGTGTTCATCCGTGTTTAATGTGCTTTTTGTGTCATTTCAGTCATTGTCAAGGCCACTAATGGTCCCCGATATGTGGTGGGATGCCGCAGACAGGTAGGTGCTGAACAGGGCGATTGGATGATTCATTTCCCGTGACACCATGTAATGTATTTGTGTGTATGTGTTATGGAGATTGGACTGAAAGACATTTATGTTGAACATACCTGCAGCCTGACCTGGTTTATTGTACACTATTGAAACATGTGAGAAGAAATTGATATGCAGTCCTCAAGTGATGTCGCTTGAGTCAGTTTGAAACTACAAATGTGTGGCTGTTGAGATACAAAGATGTCAGTCCAGTGTCCATTGCTCCAAAATGACGTTTGAATATTCGCTCTAAAAAACACATAGGTTCGTATGGAAGAATTATCCTATCCTTATTCAAGGGCGTAGATCACAGGTGTCAAACTGTTCCACAAAAGGGCCGGTGTGGCTGCAGGTTTTTGTTCCAACCAACCAAGAGCACACAGTTTGACCAATCAACTCTCTGAAGACTGAGATCAGTTGATTAAATGAGTCAAGTCTGGTGTGCTGCTGCTTGGTTGGAAAGAAAACCTGCAGCCACACCGGCCCTTCTGTGGAACAGTTTGACACCCCTGGCGTAGATGTTCAGTCTGAGAACATGTTTTCTCCGTCTTGTGCTCAGATTTATTCTCCTCTCGCTCACATTTTGTGCTTGCACTCAGATTTCTGCTGCTTTCTTTCAAAATGTGTGCTTGGACTCAAAAATCACGTTTGTGCTCACACTTCTTCTTGGACACACACATTTCGCTCACTCTCAAATATGTCCTGTGCGCTCTCAAATCTAATGTGCTCGCACTCAAAACAAGCACATCCTCTCAGGTTGAAGTGTCTGCTCAGACTGAAGGATGTCCCTCCCTGCACTTAAATTAGTGTGTTTCACCAGCCAATAGGGAGACAGCTAGAGTGTGGCCCAATCTTGGGTGTGTTCCTTCGCCCTTTTTGAGTGCTCTGTTTGTAAAACTGCTTCTCTCTTTAAATACACCAATTTCCCATATTCCCAATTTTCCCAACAACCAGCTGTTTGAATTGTTACCTATTTAAGACGCCATCTTATTTATGTAGAATTAATCTTACATAATCCTAAAATGAGTTATTGTAGTTTAGTTTTTTTCAAATTTTATATTCAGGGGATATTTAATATCCCGTAGTAGGTCTGGTTAAGTCTCTGAATCAGTTTATGATACAGAGATGCTGGTCTTTGCACTGTTTTCCTGAGATCCCGCTGAAGAGTGGTTTGTGGTTTGTCTGTCCACTGAGTAAAAGACAAATCGAAAAATAGATGTTCAGCCAACTTCCATACGCACTCGACGAATGGACAAGCCGCACCAGCTACATTTTCAAAGCAAATAAAATTTGTACACATAGAGGCCGCACTTGAATGTAAGCTGCAGGTTTTCGTGTTGTAACATAAGATATTTACACAGAAAGATGGTACATAGACGATTTTTTTTTTGTTTTAATTTAAGACACACTTTTCAAACTGTGCCTGACAATCGGCAGCATGGCACCAACACAGGATGCCAAGATTACGTGCAGTGGCTCTAGTTGTAATTGAGTAACTCGAGGTACTCCAGGAATCGTTGCAGCCCTAATTGAATGTCCTTTTTTGAAAAAATATTCAAATATATATTTGAATTTAGAATATTCGTTGACAGCCCTATAGAGCAGTGACTTTATAGACATTCTAGTCTAGTGTCACATATACTGCAGCACTATATGGGATCTATTTTTGTCATTTTTGTGAATCAGTGGTTATCATGTCTGTCTGTTTTGATGAAAGTGAAGTCTAACATTGTTTGTTTCATCCCAGTTGGACAAGTCCCAGCTGAAACCAGGCACAAGAGTGGCTTTAGACATGACCACACTCACTATAATGAGGTAGGTTCCATATAATCATCAACACTATCACACTAAGACACACGCATTAATGCTGAACATTCAACTGAATGGGGAAGGTCCTGGCATGTGGAATCCAGGCAGCATCTTGTTGCAGAGTAATATAGGACAGATTAGGAATCAACACTGACGATTGTTATTACAGACAATTTTTGTCATACAAAACCTCTGCAAGTCAGGTTTCCAGGCAACGCTAGAGCTGAGATGGTAGAGCACTCATCCTTTTGCATCACAACTAATTAGTAGATGACTTCCTCAGTTCTAAACATTTCTAGCAGTGATTCCATGAAAACAGTATGTACTAAATTAACCTGTGGATTTGTGTACTGTTACCCTGAAGCTTTAAATGTGCTGCAACAGATGAAAGTACATTCTGATGAAGAACAAACTCCACAGATGGCTGTGTGTGTTGAACATATGTTTCATGTTCTCTCTAAGGTACCTGCCCAGAGAGGTGGACCCTCTTGTGTACAACATGTCTCACGAGGACCCCGGCAGTGTCTCCTACTCTGAGATCGGAGGCTTGTCTGAACAGATCCGTGAACTGAGAGAGGTATGACAAATCCTCTGATGAACTAATGATGGGTAACACTCTTACAAACAGGGGTTGACCAATAATTAGTAAGTGAGTAACTTTTAATGAGTAAAAGTCACAGCACAGAGTAAAAACTACAAGCTACAATATACGTCCCACATTTAAAACCTGAATTGATATTTGATAACCTGCTGACACTGACTTATGAATGTGTGATGTAGTTGAACAGAGACTGCCATATGTATGGTTGGACTGTTTGGAAGGATTCTGTTTCAGATCAGACCACATGATGAATTTGCTGCACAAACAAAGTTGCTGTTATTTCATGACAGGTGATCGAGCTGCCTCTAACCAACCCAGAGCTCTTCCAGAGAGTGGGCATCATTCCACCTAAAGGCTGTCTGCTGTACGGGCCTCCAGGTTAGTCGATCAGTGACCGAGCATCTTCTTTAGGTTACATGAAGGTGACATCCATCCATTTCTCATACACTATAGTGTAGTGTATACGGAGATGTCATTGTGTTTCATCTCTTTTGGACTGTTGATCTAGTTCTGATGAGGTTCTTTCTCTTCCAGGTACTGGAAAGACTCTTCTTGCCAGAGCAGTGGCCAGTCAGCTGGACTGTAACTTCCTCAAGGTGAGTGTCAGCACCAGTACTGCCACACTGCAGCTAGTCAGTCAGCTCATTGTGTGTGTGTGTGCGCGTGTGCTGTAGGTGGTGTCCAGCTCCATCGTGGACAAGTACATCGGTGAGAGTGCCAGACTGATCAGAGAAATGTTCAACTATGCGAGGGACCACCAGCCGTGCATTATCTTCATGGATGAGATCGACGCCATTGGTGAGTGACACTGAGGATCTGCCCAACTGAAGCTGGAAGAAAAGCTTCACGTGTACCAACTTTTACAGGCT
The DNA here is from genome assembly GCA_014281875.1 of Nibea albiflora. NCBI lineage: Eukaryota > Metazoa > Chordata > Actinopteri > Sciaenidae > Nibea > Nibea albiflora. Next base: position 345,144 of record JABGLX010000053.1, on the reverse strand, counting down.
TTTATTATGAAGCAGGAGCTTCCTGTTTCTTTTGTCACATGTTAGTAACTGCTAACACTGATTAGAAAAATGGGCAAAGATATGCACACCAAGTGCTTCTTATGTGTGAAATCTGAATTCCTCTACAGCCCATTACATGTATCACACAACCTATGGCTGTTGAGTCAGAGTAGTTTGTTTTATATAAGCATGTAAAAGACAAACACAAAGACATGCTAAAGATGAGAATTATTTTGTTAGAGCAAGAGAAGTTTCACATTCTATCAAGATATGAGATAGAGATCTATTAAGATTAATGTCGATTGGAACGATTGTTAATGAGTTATGGCCAATTTCCTGCCAAGCTCCGCCCCCTGATTGCTGGCGGCCATGTTTTTTGACAGTTATGAGTCTTTGTCTTAGGCTGTAAAGACAGATGGTGGTGATGATGGTGGAGTGCTAGATCTACTCTCACATGGACAAAGGTTCAGGTTGGTTGTCATGTTTGTGTTGTAGGCGGCCGTCGCTTCTCTGAAGGAACCTCAGCCGACAGAGAGATCCAGAGGACCCTGATGGAGGTAACTGTCACTGTGGTGTCCAGAGCACACATCAACACTCTCCACAAGCATGCTATTGCCCATTTTAGATGTGTAATCCAGATCATCTAGGTGTTTTGATGAATGTATTAAAGTGAAGTAAATGTATAGAATGTGCAGTTGGCATGCATATTGTATAATAAGCAGCAAGAGTCTGCAGGCTGTACCTGTGACAGCATGCTTCAGATTTAATCTGTCACCAATGTATAGATGACCAGAAGCATTGGTTGACTGTGTGTGTGTGTTTGTGTGTGTCTGTCCTGATAGCTGCTGAACCAGATGGATGGCTTTGACACGCTGCACAGAGTCAAGATGATCATGGCCACCAACAGACCCGACACTCTGGACCCTGCTCTGCTGCGGCCTGGCAGACTGGACCGTAAAATCCGTAAGATAGCCTCCCTCCCTGTTAATTGTGTGTGTGTGTGTCAGCTCTGTGACCACACACAACAAATCTAATGTCCCTTTCTCTTCCTCAGACATTGAACTGCCCAATGAGCAGGCTCGTCTGGACATCCTGAAGATTCACTCCAGTCCCATCACCAAGCACGGTGAAATAGGTGAGTGAGCAGAGTTGACCCAGACTGCTGGCCGCTCACTGCAGCAGGCTCATACATGATGACATGTTTGAGTAGACCTGTGTTTTACAGCGCCTTATTAAAAATAGTTTTGTCTTTTTTGCTTGCATTCATCGAGCTGATTTGTTTGGTTGTTTTCAGATTTTGAAGCCATTGTGAAGCTGTCAGATGGTTTCAATGGAGCTGATCTGAGAAATGTGTGCACAGAAGCAGGTTGGACTCATGGAAGTGTCCTCATTAGGCTCATGTCCTCAGCTGTCACCATCAGCTCTGCTCATGTTTGTTTGTTTGCCTGCAGGTTTGTTTGCCATCCGCTCTGACCGCGAGTACGTCACCCAGGAAGACTTCATGAAAGCTGTGAGGAAGGTGGCTGATTCAAAGAAGCTCGAGTCCAAGCTGGACTATAAGCCTGTATAAATCTGTGTGTGTGTTGCGTCCTTCCTCATCTTTTTCATGGATTTGCTGTGCTCTGTGTTTAAGGGCCTGTTTGTGGCAGCAGAGAACAGTCCATTTTTCCACACTTGCCAACAAAATGACTTTGACAGCATTTTGTCCTGTTTTCTCTGACTCGCTCTGTTCACACATTGGATCAAATGCTTATCTCTCACTCAAACATTTATAAATAACTTGATGTACTGAAATATACAATATGTCAACTCCTGTTCATTCAGTCATCTCTCTTCTTTGAGTGAGTGTGTTGGGTTTACATTTAGTGTGTGAATGTTTGTTTCTGACCTCAGAAACAAAGTCATTAGAAGAAAAACAAATGCATCTTGTAAGAAGACTTTCAGTGAAGTCATCAATGATTCATTTTAATGCTGTTTTGTGAAGAGAGGATTCCTACATGAGCTGGCAGGATGAGTTTTTAAACTTATTCAACAATTAAAGTTAAAGGTCAGTCTGGATGACTTCAAGTTTTTCTGTGGAAATTATGGAGGGTCCGTTTGTGTGTCGGTCAAATTATTTCATTTCTTTTAGAAAATACACTGAGAATTCAGAATTCCATTCATTACAACAGCTGTACAGTAGATGTGAACACTCCCTTAAGAATCAACATTTTGACCAACTAAAAACTGAGTTCTAGAAATGATTACACACAATTCTAGACAGATTTGAAAAGGCCTCACACTGATCACTGAGTGATGGCGCCCTCTGCTGGATTGGAGTCTACCAGGTGTTCATCTGTTTTTCAGTCTTCCTCAGTTCATATTTAATGGTCAGCTTCATTAGCACAGAGTCTGCTTAGAGAAGTAATTGGCTGTGGTTAATAAACACTGCACTGGTCCTGTAATCATATACATTCACAAATGGACTGAAAATCAATTTACATGAATACAAAAAGTCCTCTACAAACATGACAACAGCTGTTCTTCCTCAAGCTGCATCATGTGACTCGTTTTCTCAGAGGTTTCAATTATGGAAATCAACTGATAATAACAGTGTTTAGTTCAGTGTCTGGATTGATGATGACAACTTCTGTATATTATCTAGTTCATAATCTGGCCAAATATCAATGGACAGCCCATTAATTATTGAGTTGACTTGTTTCAGCCACACACATTGCTCAGGTGCATAAAATCCGACACAGTCATGAAATTTCTATTGACAAATAGAATATGTGATACTGTCATAGGATGCCATCTTTGCCCTACTCGACTGCTCTGTGACAGACCACACAAACACAGCAGAGCCAAGAAGAAGAGGGGCTTCATATAAAGGTTTCCATGACTGCAGCTAAACACAAATTGTCTCATAATCTGTGATGAGCAGCTCATGTCATAAAGAGTACTGTCTCGACTGCTCTGTGTGAAAGTTTCATTAGATAACTTACACTATAACTTGGTGCTATATAAATAAAATGAATAAGGTTAAATGTTCCTCTGTACTTTACTCATAAACTCATAAACTGTCCTATCACAGTGCTGTGTGTTATATATTGAACATATGAACATGCTCAAATTTCAACAGTCATTGTGTACAGTGGAAACATATGATGCATGCTTATAGTATATTTCAATGAGAATATAGTCAGCAGCAAACAGAACATGTTCAAGTAAAATCTATGTGACAGCTCTGCTGCCAGACTCAACGTTACGGCTCGTCTCCACAGGAAAGCTGCAGCTCTGTCATGACTGCACATCACACACTGGTGGTCAGTGTGTATACTACAGAACATGTTTAGTGTGTGATGATGATGATGATGATGATGTGAATTACTACCATACAGCGAATGCACAAAGGAGGAGCTGCTCACATTCATAAAACATCCAATGTACAATAAAGTGTAAATGAGACAGCTCCAGAAATGTGCTGTTAAAATGAACCTTCAACAAAGTTAATCTGCTGTAGGACAGAAGCTTTCACTGCATACAGTGCATACTGTATACATACAATACTAATATACAATATATATTAGTAGCATGGATTTGGGTCACAGTCTTGTGTCACCCCGTGCTTGGCGTGGCTAACTGTTCTGCAGCTGATGTTTGTGTCAGGGTGAAGGACTCCAGGACGAAGGCCCTGCAGATGGGGCAGTGCTGGAAGCGTGACACACAGCTGTCGCACACGCAGGCGTGTCTGCAGGGCAGCAGAACCCTGTTTACCTCTGCATTCTGACACACCACACAATCTCTGCCCCTCCCCTCTGACCAGTCCTCCCCCTCCTCATTTTCCTCTCTCTCCCCCTCCTCATTTTCCTCCCTCTCCCCCTCCCCCTCCTCCAGCACTGGACTCGGCTCCACTCTGTTGGTCTCCTCACTGGGGTCGCTGGGATGGGTACTCTGCTCCGAGTCTGAAGGCCCAGACACCCCTCCACTGCCAGCTGACATGAAGAGAGGCTGCAGGAGACAGGGCATGCTTTAACAGCAGAGAAACCCAGACGGCTCCATTCCAATTCTATTCCACAGTGAAACATAATTGGCAACAGTGGAGCACAAATAGAATACAGAGCTGACTCATTTTACACATCAACAAATTCACTGTTCATAAGAACTAAAGCAAACACAGCACTGTCATAGTGATGTCATCAAGGTAAGAATGGGGGTGTGCAGGATTTTACAGTAACCCAGAGGAAGTCCCAGTCATATAATGTGTATATGACTGTCGTTGGGATGATAAATAGACAGCTCATCAGTCCAACGTGCACTGTGACATTGATCACGTTCAGATCAGAAGAAGACTGAAGTGACTTTATAAATGATGAATGAAGATGAGTTCATTGGACACTTTTCAAACAATCTGAGATTCGTTTGAACTGAAACAAGCTGCGGAACAAAATCCACTTCACGTTTTATGTAGGAAGTTCACACAAAGTTCAGCTACAGTTTCCTTCTCGTGCCTTTTTAATTCCATGTATGATTTTAGGAGCTGCAGTGTGTGGATAATAGAACACGGTGCTTCTCACTTTAGAACACACCAACTTGAATAGACTAACTTCATTAAAAATGATGTTTAGACCAAACAACTGTCTGCTTTGTGAAATAAATATAAAAAGGGATCTCATGGCAGTCAGTACAATGAGGAGAGACACCCAGTAAAGCTTTCAATGGCCATGGCTGGACATGTGATTAGGAACCTGTCCTTTAATGCTGTGCACAGCTGCTTAAAGTTACAAGACATAATGTCGAAATACAGAAACGGCCTGCCTGAACCAAAATGTGGCATACCTTTAAGTCGTACATGTTCCCTTGTGAGGTGAGGAGGTACTGAAAGAGAACCCGTGCTGAAAGGCTGTATTTGTCATCAGGAACATGAATAACTGTCACACTGGCCACCTGAAAGAGGAAACACAGCATCACTTCTTTAGAATTGTGTTATTGACGCTTGGACTGGTTAGGACAGTGAAGCTGTGGGTCTGAAAGGCCCGCTGACAGTGTCATGATGGACCTTTCAGTCTTTGTGCCACGCTTGGCTACCTGTGCTGGAAAAGTGTCTGTAGTGAAGACACAGAGGAGAAAGTGATGTGAGTCTGAATGTGAGGTGGACGCGCTGACATACTAGGGTAAGCGTATTCCGGTCACTTTCGGTTCTCGGTGTTACTGCTACAATGCTCTCTGCTCACCTAAACAGATTTTTGTATATTTTTCACATCAGTGATTATCTACATATCTCTACACTATCCTTAGACTGTCTGTGCACAAACTTTTACGAACTATTTACTTTAGTAACCACAATCCGATAGTTTTATCAGTTTCTGTTAGTCACACTAACTAGCCTAGTTGCAGCAATGGCTTCTCTCTCCTCTCCTGCTCTCTCCCGCCTAGTGTGCCACATGTTTAGCTACTCCTTGTCCTCCTTTAGCGATAACAGTAGATAATGTAATTTAAATGATAAATGTAGTTTATTTGTGATATGAATGACACCCGGTCACTAAATGTGTCAGATAAAGCAAACAGAAGAGGAGCTCATTATGAAAACTTAATAAAAATTAAATCAACATCTCCACCAGTCCAAAATAAGAGAATTAAATGTGGACTGGTCAGGTCATTGTCCTCTAAAGCTCTTTTAGTCAATGAATTAATATCTGATTATGATATTGATTTATTTTTCCTCACTGAAACCTGGCTGCAGGAGGATGAATATGTATGAATCCTAAAATAAATTATAATTCATTTGAAAGTCTTGTTCTATAAGAACAAGAACAGCTCTATTGACCCATCTATTCCTTTAGGTCTAACTAGTAATTACTTCATGAGCTTCTTTAATGATAAAAATTATAACTGTTAGAGACAAAATTCATCACTTCTTGTCTTCAACAGGCACTGACCTGCAGTCTTACACAGTTTGGAATCAGCTGTAAAACCTAAAGCATATTTAAACTGTTTTTCTCCCATTGACCTTCATCAAATAACTTCAATAATTTCTTCATCTAAGCCGTCAACCTGTCTCCTAGACCAGGCTGCTCAAGGATATTTTACCTTTAGTCAGCCCTTCTTTACTGGACATGATTAACCTGTCTTTATTATCAGGATATGTACCACAGTCCTTTAAAGTAGCTGTAATTAAACCTCTTCTTAAAAAGCCCACTCTAGATCCAGAGGTTTTAGCCAATTATAGACCGATATCAAACCTTCCCTTTCTCTCTAAGTTACTTGAGAAAGCTGTAGCTAATCAGCTGTGTGAATTTCTCCATAAGAGCAGTTTATTTGAGGATTTTCAGTCAGGATTTAGAGTGCATCATAGCACAGAGACCGCACTAGTCAAAGTCACAAACGATCTCCTAATGGCATCAGACAAAGGACTCATCTCTGTACTCGTCCTGTTAGATCTTAGTGCTGCATTTGACACCATAGACCATCAAATTCTTTTACAGAGACTGGAACATCAGATTGGCATCAAAGGAACCACCCTAAGCTGGTTTAGGTCATATTTCTTAGATTGATCTCAGTTTGTTCACGTCAATGATGAATCCTCCATGCATACCAAAGTTTGTCACAGAGTTCCACAAGGTTCTGTACTAGGGCCACTTCTATTCAGCCAATATATAGTTCCTCTAGGGAACATTATTAGGAATCACTCCATTAATTTTCATTGTTATGCTGATGTCACCCAATTATATTTATCGATCAAGCCTGATGAAACCAATCAGTTAACTAAACTCCAAAAATGCCTTAAGGATATAAAAAGTTGGAGGACCTACAATTTTCTGATGTTGAATTCAGATAAAATAAAATAAAATGGAAGTTATTGTATTTGGACCCAAACACCTCAGAAACTCTCTTTCTAGAGACTTTAGGTAATTTAGACAGGATCACCCTGGCCTCCAGCTCCTGTTTTTGATCAGGATTTGTCCTTTAATGTCCACACAAAACAAATTTTGAGGACTGCATTCTTCCATATTCTTCGGGAGGTAGACACGGTCAACACCTTCAATGCACCCTATCTCTCTCGTATATTACTGTCACTCCCTGTCAAGCCCTCTGAGGCAAAATATATTTTGTGAATTTGGGTTATACACATAAAATTTGATTTGATTTTGGACTTACAATGTTGTATACGTCTCTGGCTTCTGGCTCTGCCAGCGTCAGCACAGCCACAAGAGGGTAGCATTCCCTGGGCAACGGCCCAAGATCTGTGATACCCAGCTCAGCAGGAATCTGTGTGTGGCGTTCATCTCTGTCTTCACTGCCGATACTGGGAGGTGGAGTCAAAGAGGCTAACTGTAGGAATAATATGTATCAGCCAAACATATAACAGTCATCATGAGATGATGTCACCATGGTTAAATATTATACATTAACCTACACGTTATTACAAAGAATCTAATAACGTGGTTTGGATTTGTTGTGAACTTCACAGTCCTTACTCAGACTTTTACGGGGTGAAGGATACTGGAAGCTTTGGCAGTGGTGGTAGCGGAGGTGAAGGCCGTCCTGGAAATGTTGGGGTGTGCTGAGCCTCAGCCTGTTCTGGTGGATCTGCAATGCACCCTGCAGGGCACTGACCTCACAGCCCCAGAAACAGCTTAGGATACAGGGCTCCAGACAGCAGGGCCTCAAAGACACACCATCTGTAAGGGAGCTCTCACTGTTAACAGGGTGCTAAATAATACCAATACAGTACAGCATATAGAGGCAGTGTCCATAGGCCCACACAGACTGAGGTTTACTGGTGACACTAAATGAACTGTGTATTAGTGTGGCTTTACATTACACTTCTCCTGGTACAGACATGAACACAGAATGACCACAGTGTCTGAGCTGTAGTACACTGGAAGAGGAGGAGTCAACTGTCATTCTCTTGTAAACATGTATCGTATTTGTTGAATGGCAAGAGATTTTTACTCAGTGATGATGACTTTTCTCACCAGTGACAGATGCCAACCCATAGGTCATCTCCACGGCGAAAGGATTGGTCACCTGAACCATTTGCTTCTCAGGGGTCGGAAGGATGGACTCTGTCTCATCAGAGCTGCGAAGGATCACTGGGACATCGAAGCCAAACCTACAGGGCAGCAGGCAGAGTGAACACACAGAGAAATGTGTCAAACAAACAACATTGATGCTTGCTTTGAGGCCATCTGCAGCCAACAAACAGAAACAGCCATATACATCTGAGCACTGGCTTATTGTCACTCAAAATGTCTTAAGAATTTTTTTCTAGTTCAATGTTGCTTTTCATAGAGGTATTTACTGGCATCCATCTTATTCACCTACTCTGCCTGTTTACCTTCCTGAAACTCTTCTTGAACTGTGCGTAACAATGAGACCAACGTCAGATTCATTGTGTGTACACACACCTTTTACTTCTGACTCTATGGTTATGGTTAATATGTCCGTCTTTTCTTTATTTGTAGTGTGAACTGTGTGACGCAGTGTGTATGACGATGATGATGTTCCAACGTGTAAATGTCATCACGACGAATGAAAGCAGCACGTCGACCAAATGCACGGGACGCGCGTGGACGTCATTAGTGAAAATAGTCTAATATATCATATCATTATCATTATTAACAAATATCATAATGTTGTTGTTGTCAGGACGGCGGCTAAGCTAATGTGGCTACATATCACTTACCAGCCGAGCACCATGGCGGCGGTAACAACGAAACACAGAGACACCACGCTGATGTAGAACAGAGGAGAGTACTCATACAAGGTGACCAAGAAGACGGCCGCCATGTCATCTCATCTCTGTCACAGGACAGAACATGAACACATCCTTCTGTCAACACTCTCCATGGCAGCCATGACAGGAATCCCTCAGCCACAACTACGGTGGCTTAGAAGGCATACAAAGTATACACCAAATATTAAATTTATTACAAATATTTAACTTTTTAAAAAACCATTAATTAAGCTCACTTTAAAAGTATGTTTATTTTATATTTGATATTTCACTCACTAACATGACGGCAGTTATAAGTAACCTAAACGAATCTGTCAAGCTCAACGTGCCTTCAAATTAAAAGCACATAGAAACGTTTAAGCTTAAAAGAGCATGCTGAGCTATGTTTTAAAAATGACATATGCAAAGTTGCATTTTCATTCAATGTGTACACCTCTTACAGGTACACTTTACATTGTGTTTGCGTTGTTAAAATGTTAAACCCGCTCATTCCTTCGCTCGGATGTTGCGTTTATTTTGAATGTTTGAACAGGAAGTTAGACGGTCGTCGTTGACTTGACATCATGGAGCGGCTGAGATTGCATCCTAGCTAGTACTGGACCGGTCATTGATTATTCCAGTTTGTTGGGAGAAGACGGGAATGTGAACGGGAGTATATGCAGACAGGGCAGCGGGAGGTGTGTGTGTGTGTGTGTGTGTGTCGTTTCAACATGTTTTTAAACGTGTAGTTAAAATGTTCAGGAACGCTGTCCGGGTCAGAACAGCTCGGCAAACAGATGTTACCAGCTGGACAGAAAGAAGCCGTTAATCTGGACCAGCAGTCTGACGGTATCATTGTGATTTTTATGCACTGAGTGTCATCATTTGTAGCCACACCATGAGCAATATGCAAGATAAACCGACCATCCGCCAGCAGAGCTCGGAGAATAACTCTGTCAGTAGTAGTGAATGGGATATGGCAAATGATGTGTTTGTGTCCGGCTACGACGACAATCCGATGGGAGATGGTGGTGCTGCTGCTGGGGACAGGGACCCGGCGCAGCCCGGCTTGGACAGACACCTGCCGCTGTTACGGGGCGACTCGTTATCCCAGGATGGCATGATGCTGGGCCTGGCCGGGGAGGAATACTCGGGCTCATCGTATCTGTCTGTCGACCCAAACTACACAGAAAGTGACGGGAATGTCACAACCAAGAAGCGCATACGGTCCAATAGCTCCAGGCACCGCGGTGAGGTCGTCACGGAGCTGGGACCGGAGGAAGTCAGGTGGTTTTACAAAGAGGACAAGCGAACGTGGAAGCCGTTTGTGGGACATGACTCTTTAAAAATCGAGATAGTCTATCGGAGATTCTGTGAGCAGAACCCTGACAAGGTCAAATACCCGCTTGAACCCGCAGAGGCCGAGGGGAAGGAGGCTGCCAACTCCGGCGAGATCCAGTCGGAGAGCGGGGCGGTGGACAGCAGTGCCCGGGCTGATCCTGCGGTGCAGAGGGGCGGATGGCGGCAGCGCTCTACGTCTGAGGAGATGAAGGAGCCAGACGACATCAACGTCAGCGTGGAGGCAGTTTGTGTGAGAGGGGGGCTGTATGAAGTGGACATCAGGGAGAAGGAATGCTACCCTGTTTACTGGAACCGTGAGTACCTCAATACTCCAGAACAACTCAAGGAATAAAGCAGAACATTGTCATAGTCACACTGGAGAAGCTGCAGCAACCGGAGAGCTTTCTTAAAGAATCCACAAAAGAATGTAGAAATTTTCCATAATGTAGTTGTTACATGCACAGTTCAGTTCTTGATAGAAAATGTTTATTGAGTTTGTTTTAATTGCCAAACTGAGTTTTCTTCACTGTTAGAAGATAGAGAAGTAAATAAAGCAGGCATTCATCATGTGTTGTCCCTCAGAGCAAGACCGCATCCCTGTGATGAGGGGTCAGTGGTTCATCGATGGAACGTGGCTTCCCCTGGAGGAGGATGAGAGTGACCTCATTGAGATGGATCATCTCAGCCGTTTTCGGGGACAACAGATGAGGGACACATACGAGATGGAGGTGGTGACCACCACAGTGGACAGCAAGGACGGTAAGACAGGCTGTGGAGAAAAGACCTGCTGTATGTGTGTGACAGACAAAGAAGATAAACATGTGTGGCGTGTAAAGGTGCATGTGCTCTGTGAAAGGGGTTACTGTGTGTGTGTGTGTGTGTTAGTTATCTCTGCCATTCAGTGGAGGCCACAGAAACAGTCAGCTGATGTTGTTTTTGCTGACTCCAGCTGAATCAGTACGTAGCTCACCTGAGAGAGGAGGAGGCACTGAGTGTGTACGTACAGTGTGTATCATAACAGGCTTTCACACAGGCACATTCTATACACACACACACACACACCCTCATGGGGAACAGTAAATTAATTTAACTGGATAAAGTGTGTCATTGGCTGTTAATCACTGTGTGGCTGTTTCCCAGCGATCCACAGCCTGAAGCTGAGCAGGAGTCATGTGGACTGGCACAGCGTGGACGAGGTCTACCTGTACAGTGATGCTACTACCTCCAAGATTGCACGCACTGTCACTCAGAAGCTGGGCTTCTCTAAAGGTAACAGTGTGAAGGAATGCCTCATCAGTCCTACAGGAAGCTCTACCAAGAGTCTGACCTGGTCAACAGTGTTATTACTCAACAACAAGGAAGTGTGTGTGTGTCATGGTTAGAGGAGAGTGATGTGATAAATGATCTCACAGATCATAAAAATATTGGAGCTTGTAACCAATGTGTCACAAGAGGAATTCAGCAGATAGCATTTGACATGTTTGAAGTACATCTTAAAGGCTGAAAAACTACAAAAATATGATTTATGGCACTCACAGCATTGAAGCATTGAACTCAGCAGCAGCATCTCTGTTCCTGTGATAATAATCCACAGACCTCTGCCTCTTCATTTGAAGACACCACGTTCTGTGAATAGTTTAAAATAAGGTTGTGCCCAGATCAGCACTCCATCTTTGCAGTAAGGCCAGTATGTTGACGCAGCACTGTGTGTCGGCCAATCAGATAAATGTAACTGCGTGTTTCTGGTCGATAACACTGTAACATCAGTGGGGTAATTCTGCTGTTTACATGTTCTGACTTTATTCAGCCTTTGATAAAAGAGCAGCATTTACGTCAGAAGAAAGCTGGACAAAAGATAGGCGCTCATAGAAAATAAGGGCTCTTGCCTCTCTGTCACAACCAAAGTGATGCTGTTTTCAGCTGTAGTGGGTACACCTCCATACCAGCATGCCCACACAGGGACAGTGGCAGACTCAGGCACCGGCTACGTGGTGGAGCAACAGCCTGTCGAAAGTCATGATGCATTTATAGTGAAACGGCTTAGTCAGGGTTACGGTTGGTACCCTGGATGGCACTTTTAATGTTTTCTCCACTTGAAGGGCACCCCAGAGGGCAGTAGGTCATGTTTTATTGACCAAGAGGGTATGTGGCAGCATTTTTCAAATATGGGTGTACAAGGGCTAATGCTGAGAGATGAGCACGAGAGGCAAGGCAAAAAAAAATGTTGGATGAACTGACCCTAAAAACATATTTAGCTGATGAAGTTATCGGAGCACTGTGATATTTTAGCCACACATTACTTGTTTCTCATGGCAAGATAATCAATACAATTTGTACATCACAGAACTCACATATTCTGTATATATATAATGGTCCCTGAAATGTCAGGGTTATATCCACGGTGCACTCTCAAAACCATCATACCTCAATCTCTAAAGTGTTGTTTATGTGATCATGCATGAGGTAAATTTTATCAAAGGCTGAATAAAGTCATTAGAACATGTAAACAGTAGAATATGAACATGGTACATGGTTTGTTTGGTGATGTAGAGGGACTTTAGAAAATAGCTTGACCACTTAAATTTAATAGTCATCAACTGGCTCAGAAAAACCAAACTCAGATGCAGTATTTGTTCCCTCTCATGTCCTCAGCCTCTAGCAGTGGGACACGACTCCACCGGGGATACGTGGAGGAGGCAGCACCTGAGGACACCCCACCTGAAACCACACACATCGTCTTTGTAGTGCACGGCATTGGCCAGAAGATGGACCAGGGCCGCATCATCAGGAACACCAGCATGTGAGATACGGGAAGGTTTCAGTGGGACGACGCAGAAGTGAAAAAGCAGTCAGAGTAATTCTTGTTTTGTCTCGGCTGGTGCGCAGGATGAGAGACGCTGCCAGGAAGATGGAGGAGAAGCACTTCTCTGATCGCACCACAGAGCATGTAGAGTTTCTTCCTGTGGAATGGAGGTCAAAACTGGCTCTAGATGGAGGTATGATCATTGTAAAACATGAAATGAATATGAATCAGAATCTCTGTATGAAGAAATCAATTTCTTCTGGAGGTTTCTGACAGCTCTTTTTCAGACACGGTGGATTCCATCACACCGGACAAAGTCCGAGGTCTGAGAGACATGCTGAACAGCAGCGCCATGGACATCATGTATTACACCAGCCCTCTGTACAGAGACGAGGTAAGACTAAGACTGTTCTACACTCCAGCTTCCAGCTAACACATTAGGCCTGAAGTTCAGCCTCATTCTGTCTCCTCACAGCTGTGTTGCTGCATCCTGCTGGCAGTTTTAGTCAGAATGAACTCCCCTCAGGCACAACTAAATCTTGGCTAAGCTGTTTTAATCCAACATGACTGTATAGTACTGAATTATGGTCTACAGCCTGACTGTGAAATAACTGATGATGACTATGAAGCATCAGACGTAACCAAATATCTTCAGTCTTATTCATACAGTTCAAATAGGCTCACAGTGAATACAAACCTGCATATGTGTTTATGTTTGTGTGTGTGTGTTTGTAGATCACCAGGGGTTTGACTCTGGAGCTGAATCGTCTGTATTCACTCTTTTGCTCGCGGAATCCAGACTTTGAGAAAAACGGGAAGGTTTCCATCGTATCGCACTCGCTGGGCTGCGTCATCACCTTCGATATCATGACTGGGTGGGACCCCATTCGCTTTCATCATCAAGAAGCGCTAGACCCAGAGGAGACAAAGGTGCGCTGGCCGAGTGACGAGGAACGCTACCTTCAGGAGCAGCTGAGACTCACACGCCTCAGGTACTGCACGGGCTATTCTTCTGGAGTTTGAACACATGTACCGTTTCAGTGATGCTATCAATCCTTGTACACTTTCCTATTACACACAGAGGTTAAAATTACTTCAGTATGACTTCTAATCAAACATTTGAATTCTTATTCCCAGTAGATTTGTTTTTATGTCATTGTGATTATGTCATGTTGGGTAAAAGCCTGGTCGATTCTATAGAGGACTGCACTTCATTAATTTCTTTAGTTAGGGATGGCTGTTGGTTAGATGTTTATCCGACTTCACTATGCATCTTTTTCTTCACTTGGAATAAACTGTGTGGGATTGTTAAGGTCAGAAATCAGCCAAACATGCACAACTAATTCACCTAAAAACTTGAATAAATCAAATCTAGGGGTCAATCACATGGAAGCAGTTGCACAAATAGAAGGTTGGAACTTCTTTTCTTTGCAATCAAACACACCCAAATTTTAGCTTTAGAACATTGGAACAATAATAATAAGATCATTAATGCTATTAATAATTAATGCTTATATACAAGCTCAGTTTGAGTTTGCTCCACCTTGAAAATGATCCATTTGTCCTGATTTTATAAAAGGTTGGGCTGATGTGTAAAGTGTAATTAAAAACCAAATTTGCAAATTATTTTCACCCGGGGTTAACAGGTTATAGTGTCATGATCAGCGCTCCATCATTTACGTCATCCAACTGCTGGGAGGCGCTGACAGGAGCTCTTTTGATTGGTCGTTAGTGATGCCTTATGTATTCATCCTGCCAACAATGTATTCAGCGTCTCTTGTACATTAGAATTGCACTACTTACTGTATGTCACAGAAACTGCAAAAGGTAGCTAGTAACAGGGAGCATCTTTTGGATAAGAAAGAAACATTTTGTTTTGAGTTTGTTGAATTTACCCATAAAGAAGGTTTTAGGAGCATATGCACGCTTCAGTGTAACACAAGCATGGAGTCATTTACTAACCCCAGTTATTCCAGGTTGAGGGACTTGGAGGATCAGTTCCAGGGTTTGCAGACCTCATCTTGTGTCGCAGTGCCTGCATTGAAATTTAAGGTAAAGTGTTAACTTGTTTTCACTTATCACCGGCCGCTGGCAGCAAATCCTCTGATTCAAACTACAACCCTAGAAATATAGGATAGTATAGTATAGGTTCTACAGTATACACAAACTGGTCTGAGTAGTTTACATACATATTTCAGGACTTGTGTATGATGTACATTATATAAGGTGTATGTCACATGGTGAGCATTGAAGAAAAGTCAGCTGGAATGGTTGGTGTCATTCCAACAAGGCAAAGACAGCCATGTTGTATTAACCTCTTCTCTGTGCTGTAGGTAGAAAACTTCTTCTGCATGGGCTCTCCTCTGGCTGTTTTCTTGGCATTGCGAGGGATCCGGCCTGGGAACAACGGTGTGCAGGACCACATCCTCCCAACATCTATCTGCAAACGCCTCTTCAACATATTCCATCCAACAGACCCCGTGGTGAGCTCCAGAATCCACAACTGAGTGTGTCACTCTCCTGCTTAGACCGTTCAATTTTCTTTGTAGGAGTTAAATAAACAGAAACTATATATGTCTGTGGTGTTGTCATTATATGACACCACAAAAGTAAACAAGCAACAACATTTATAAGATGTAATGTGGGAAACGATCGTCTGCTCAAACCTGTGTGTGTGTGTGTGTGTGTGTGTGTGTGTGTGTGTGTGTGTGTGTGTGTGTGTGTGTGTGTGTGTGTGTGTGTGTGTGTGTGTGTGTGTGTGTGTGTGTGTGTGTGTGTGTGTGTGTGTGTGTGTGTTTCAGGCGTACAGGTTGGAGCCTCTTATCTTGAAGCACTACAGCAACATTTCACCTGTTCAGATCCACTGGTAAGATCATATGCCTTTATATGTCAGATCACATGCTGGTTATTAATGAATCTGTGTGCTGTGATCAAATGACTTGTTTCTGATTCTTTTTTTCAACTTTGCATGTAGTGAGGGCAACATATGAAAATCTGGGAACTAAATCCTTACCAAGAAATTTCTTCACAATTGTGTTTAGGAAGGTGTGTAATATCATGTCTTAAAATGTTGAAATTCAACTCCCGTGGGAAACCTCCTAAAAAATTGGTCAAAGTTGGGGTACTTGTAACCGATTTTTGAAAAATCGAAAATGTTAAATTTGGCTTTAAATAACTTGTGAGGGGTCAAACTAGGGGTTTTTCATGATTCTGAGTTGATTGCAAGCATTAGTTTTTCACTAAAACCACTCCTTAGTGCAAAAACAGCCACCCCAACTTTTCCCACTCACTGCATTTTCAGCCATTATTCACGAATAAAGGGTTCCAAACCCACGCCCCGCCACCACAAAAACAATTAAAATAACCCAGTTAACACTATGAAAAATTCTATCTTTTTTTCTATTTGTCTAAAGCAATAGCCTCATGGCAAGGTAATAATTGTTAGGGCGGCATTGGGGTACCTGTAACCGATTTTTGAAAAACGAAAATGTTAAATTTGGCTTTAAGTAACTTGTGAGGGGTCAAACTAGGGTTTTTTCATGATTCTGAGTTGATTGCAAGCATTAGTTTTTCACCAAAACCACTCCTTAGTGCAAAAACAAACATTTGAATTTGAAAAGTAGCGTTATTCGTTCATTTCAGTATCTTGCATAATACTGATCCACTCTGCCACACGCCTCATGTGTCAATGTCAGAGTCTTCTCCAACTGAACATCATCATGAACACAATTCTTGCACATAATGCCTTTACAAACTCCACATGCCGAGATACACCTGACACCATCCTTTTTGCAGCTGCACCGGCAGTTGCTGCAATCTCCATTTCAATTGCAGACTGTGAACTGAAGAAGCTCCTCAGGAGCCATGGGGTCTAGTGTTGGAACTGGCTCATATCCCTGAACACCTAATGTCCATCCATAGTCACTAGGGTCCAAAGACATGCTCTTAAGAAGGATCCAGTCCCGGGTTTGTATATATGCATGGAGAGAGTGCTGTGCCCTCTGTTGGAGTCTTTGGTTTGATCACCCCAGCTGCTGCTCTCTGTGAGAACATGCTGTATTGAATTGAACCCAGACTGGTATCTGGTAAATGCACTGAAAGATGGCTATACCAACTTGAATCACTGCATCCACTCCATCCAAGCCTGTGTGTCAAGGAAGATGTCCATGTGTTCATCAATATCCCCCTGGATGGTTTGTGCTTGACAAACCTTAGTCAGAGTTGCCAGGAGATTGCCAACAGTTACCTGAGATACTTGCAGGGTCTTGGCCGGTTTCTTCAATTGCTGTCCATGGCCAACAGCTCTATTTGACAGGTAATAATGATAATAATAACAACAATAATAATAATAATAATAATACATTTTCTTTCTATTGCACTTTGCATTTGAAACAAATCTCAAAGTGCATTTTTTGCAGGTTTTGTGCAGGGGATATTGATGAACACATGGACATCTTCCTTGACACACAGGCTTGGATGGAGTGGATGCAGTGATTCAAGTTGGTATAGCCATCTTCCAATGCATTTACCAGGTACCAGTTTGGGTTCAATTCAATACAGCATGTTCTCACAGAGAGCAGCAGCTGGGGTGATCAAACCAAAGACTCCAACAGAGGGCACAGCACTCTCCATGCATATATACAAACCCGGGACTGGATCCTTCTTAAGAGCATGTCTTTGGACCCTAGTGACTATGGATGGACATTAGGTGTTCAGGGATATGAGCCAGTTCCAACACTAGACCCCATGGCTCCTGAGGAGCTTCTTCAGTTCACAGTCTGCAACTGAAATGGAGATTGCAGCGACTGCCGGTGCAGCTGCAAAAAGGATGGTGTCAGGTGTATCTCGGCATGTGGACTTTGTAAAGGCATTACGTGCAAGAATTGTGTTCATGATGATGTTCAGTTTGGAGAAGACTCAGACATTGACACATGAAGCGTGTGGCAGAGTGAATCAATATTATGCAAGATACTGAAATGAACGAATAACGCTACTTTTCAAATTCAAATGTTTGTTTTTCCACTAAGGAGTGGTTTTATATGAGGCTGTTGCTTTAGACAAATAGAAAAAAGATAGAATTTTTCATAGTGTTAACTGGGTTATTTTTCGTTGTTTTTGGGGATGCGGGCAGGTTTGGAACCCTTTATTCGTGAATAATGGCTGAAAATGCAGTGAGTGGGAAAAGTGGGGGTGGCTGTTTTGGTGAAAAACTAATGCTTGCAATCAACTCAGAATCATGAAAAAACCCTAGTTTGACCCCTCACAAGTTACTTAAAGCCAAATTTAACATTTTCGTTTTTCAAAAATCGGTTACAGGTACCCCAATACTGCCCTGACAATTATTACCTTGCCATGAGGCTATTGCTTTAGACAAATAGAAAAAAAGATAGAATTTTTCATAGTGTTAACTGGGTTATTTTAATTGTTTTTGTGGAGGCGGGGCGTGGGTTTGGAACCCTTTATTCGTGAATAATGGCTGAAAATGCAGTGAGAGGGAAAAGTGGGGGTGGCTGTTTTTGCACTAAGGAGTGGTTTTAGTGAAAAACTAATGCTTGCAATCAACTCAGAACCATGAAAAACCCCTAGTTTGACCCCTCACAAGTTACTTAAAGCCAAATTTAACATTTTCGATTTTTCAAAAATCGGTTACAGGTACCCCAACTTTGACCAATTTTTTAGGAGGTTTCCCACGGGAGTTGAATTTCAACATTTTAAGACATGATATTACACACCTTCCTAAACACAATTGTGAAGAAATTTCTTGGTAAGGATTTAGTTCCCAGATTGGTCAAATATCTGCTAAAATGCCCTTACTAATGGGATGTTTTTTTAATTAAATTAATTAAATTAAATTAATAATAGATAAGACTATGTTATATTACCCAGCTCTGACTGGAGCTGCAGTGTGCCAGTTTAATGATGTTACAGCTGCAGACAGCATCAGGACTACATGTCTCAGTGAACTGAGACTGATGTGGATGTGATGTGCAGGTATAACACCACCAGTCCGACACCGTATGATCAGATCCGGCCCGCGCTACTCAATTTACCTAAGGAGACCACATCCATCTCAGACTCTGAAAGCATCCCCAGCCCTTGCACGTCCCCGCCCCAGGCCCGACGGCACTATGGAGAGTCCATCACCAACCTGGGCAAGGCCAGCATCATGGGTGAGCACACAGAGGATTGTGTCTGCGTGGATGCATAATAAAAGTAGCATCTTTGTTCCCATGGTTAAGTCAGTTTTAAGACAAAAGGCAGGAAACCTGCAATGGAAGTGAATCAGCAACGTCAGTCACAACTATGGACGTGATCTGAGCTGAGGGAAACAGGAGCTGCTTGCACTGCTGATATTGTAGCAAGGACAGCAGTGGACAGTAAGCATGCTGTAAACAAATCAATACACAGCTGCTGTCTCTGGACTAAAAGCACGTCTCCTTTCTTTTATGCATCAGATGTGAGCACTGAGAGCGCATTACAAACTGAAGACAGATTTTTTTATGTTATAGACATTAAACCAGCACAGTGCACCATGTGAATGAATGTGTGTGTATAGGACATTCTCACTCTGGATAAACTAACAGATAAATGATTCAAGCTTAAATAATCAATATTTCTATATGTTACATATAATTCAATTCAATCAGTTTTAGTTGTTATACATATAATAATAGGATGCATTCAAAGCCTTGTTGAGGTAGACAGCTGACAATTCTTACTGAGCTCCTGTTCCTCAGCTTGAGTTGGAAGCAAGTCACACAGTTAGAGGAATAAAATGCTCTCTCTGACACCATGCCAGTTCTTGTTATACAGCCTGATCGTACATACACAAGTTTCCCTCTGACAAACTTCCTGACCTTGTGTGGATCCTTGTAAGTCTCATCTGTTTGTGTCACAGCATCATCTTTTGTCATTGTTTGACTGGAAGCATTTGAATAACTACTATTCTTCCTTTTCTTTTCTAGTCCCTGTACTTCACTCCTGTCTTTACCTGACTTAAAGGTCCAGGTCAGGGCTTGAGGTGGCTTTCCAATAGATTTATGACCAGCCAGATACCCGCTGCAGAGCCTAATGATTGGCCACACCAAAATCCGACATGAATACTGTCCATCCATATTTTAAGATGATACATGAATCTTACTGCCTCCCAGGTGCTGCAAGTATTGGAAAAGGAATCGGAGGAATCCTGTTTTCCCGCTTTTCCCGTTCCAGTGGACATGTGGGCGGAGTGGAGGAGGAACCATCTGATTCTGAGGGCGGAGCCTCTGAAGTGGAAAATGTGGCATCAGGGGAGGAAGCAGTAACAATGACAGAGAGCGAAGAGAAGGACAAACAAATAGAAGAGGAGAGGAGGGAGGAAGAGCCCGGCATGTCCCAGTCCACCTCAGCTGTCATGGACAGCAGCTCGTGTAAGTCGTGTGTCTTTGTGAGGAGCTCTGCTAACTAAATGTACCCACAGCTGCACATGACGGGTCTCAGAGATTTTCTGCCCCTTAGAAATATACAAAAGAGTACATACAAAAGATAAATATATATATATATTCTTATATCCCTTTTATATAGGATAAGATTGTTGTCTTAAAATGAGCCCTTTATCTACAGCGAGAGCGGCTTCTCTTCACCATGCTGAACGTCCATTTTTATACAGTAGACAGACAAACCAAACACTTATCTAGAGATGGCCATTTGCTATTTAAGTAAATTTAACAGCCAGAGTTTTTTCTGTATGTTTGGAAGGAGAGGGTGAGCTGTGAGTCTTAATTTAGTTTATAGCTGGGTGCAACTAAATCGTACACAGTGTACTGAAGGTCAAGTACTTGTTGTTGGTCCAAGCTGCTCCTGTTGGTGTTCTCACAGTGCAACCATCACACATCTGGAGGAAATGATGATGAATATCCATAAAAAACAAATATACTGTGAAGTATGGTTTCACTTTGAAGCGAAACTTAAAGGAGCAGTCTGAAGGATTTATTAAGCAGTGGACCGTCATACTTTAAACTGTCATACTTTAAACACTACGTGTCAGTACTACTCAGAGTGAACATGTTAACGTGTCCTTTTCTGTCTTCCAGTGGAGCTGGAGAGACGCATCGACTTTGAGCTGCGGGAGGGCTTGGTGGAAAGCCGCTATTGGTCAGCAGTGACCTCACACACAGCCTATTGGTGCTCTTATGACGTGGCTCTGTTCCTGCTCACCTTCATGTACAGACCACAAGAGCCACCTGAACCTGCAGAAGACAACCCAGACACCTTCTAACATCACAGAGCCATCACCGGGGTCAGTTCACTCTCTCTTCACACCTCCTCAATTATGAATGAATCAAACTCATTCTTCATTTTGTAATTTCTTAATTCAGATCAAAACAATTCTCTGCTTCACACAATGTATTAACTTAATTGGTACTATAACTGATTTGATTAGAAGAATCAGACTTAAAGTCTAAAGCTCTGCTAGCAGTCTCAAATCTCTGACACAATCTATTTGACACTTGTAGATGGCAACCCACACCACTATTCTTTCCTGTTTCATGTTTCATACTGACAGTGTGCCAGTACAGAATCTACCAACACATCTAGTATATGTAGATAGACTGGAACAAGCTGTGAAGTTCAGGTTTGGTAAATTTACAGTAATGTCATACTCAGAGAGGATTTGAGGAGCCAGAGGTGGTTCAGGTTTATGTGGATTAACACTGTTGTAACACCACATGGTGTCTTTATGGAGAACAATGAGTAGGAAAGTTGTTTTATGGTGTTAGGACTGATAACATCAGTCAAAAAACAGAACAAAACAGTATACATTCTTTAAATTCCCACCTAGTTAGCTCAAACTTCATGTCCTGTTCCCTTGTATCTGCAGTACGTACTGTACTGGTACAGTATTAGTTCACAAAGCACTGTACATGTAGAAGACTGATGCAATGTGTTGTGTGTTATAATGGAAACACGTTAGTTCATTTGTCATTTTGGCTGAAATAAGTTTTCAAACTTCTGCTAGCAGAGCAAACTACCACTGTTCTAACTGTGTGAACTGAAAATGAACTCACCCAATCCAGACACAAGCACACACACAAGTCACTTACCTGTTTTACACATGACATCCTCCCAGTTTACGCACACCAATGTTGACGAAACTTTGTCCCAGACTGAGTGGACATTCTGTGCCCAGATCCTCTGTGCCCAGACCCTCTGTGCCCAGACCCTCTGTGCCCAGACCCTCTGTGACCAAACCCTCTGTGCCCAGACTCTCTTTGCCCAGACCCTCTGTGCCCAGAGCCCCTACACCCAGACCCTCTGTGCCCAGAGCCCCTGCACCCAGACCCTCTGAGCCCAGACCCTCTGAGCCCAGACCCTCTGAGCCCAGACCCTCTGAGCCCAGACCCTCTGTGCCCAGACCTGAGGGCCTATCCTGTTTCCTGCTCTTCGGTCAGCAGTAGCTGTTTCCTTCTTTGTTTGGCTCCATCTGTGATGACTGCTGAGCATTTTACTTATGTGACCACAAACATCTGACCACACATCATATTATAAGAGAATGATAAAGGGAAGTCTTTTCCAATGCAATATGCTGCACAGACATTCAATCCTGAATAGTTTCAGTCAATGTTAAAGGAGCTTTAAGTGATTTTTGACCACTAGAGAGCAGAAACACTCCCTGTAACATAGTCCTGATATTCCATCATCACTGCAGCTCAGAGTTGACACACTGTGGTTATGTCAAAACAGAAGCAAACAGGCTGTGTGGTGTGAATAAAATATGATCTGTCATGTGCAAGCTGGGTTTACATGGTAACCTGGTTCCTAATCAGCTTTTTACAAGAAGTCTGAAAGAGGTGAGATGAGAGAAGAGCTGCTGGATAAAAGGAGACTTCATCATCAAGCAGTAACACATTCTCCTATTTGAAGTTATTCAGTTGCATTTTATTTCTAAAGTGCCAAATTCTGAGAGAAGTTATCTCAGGACACTTTCCACAGAGGGTGTGTCTTGTCTGTACTCTACATGACGTTATTATAGAGACCCAACAATTCCCATCATGCATCCCATGTATTGGAGGAAATCACTGCATAAACACGTGAAAACAGCAGATCAGATGTTTCTTTTTACGCAGTCTGGACATGTTAAAGAGCCGATGGTCACCATGTTTTCTGCTTGCAGCACAGAGCAGTTTTATTTATGGTCAACATGCAACACGTCTGGATTTTCGGTAGAAAGATGTGTGTGTTTGTTTTGTGACAGACAAAAAGAGTAAAGAGAACACAGAATGAGGACTGCAGATAAGATTGCAGCACTAATACTGTGTGAGGAGTGCTTTTAATAAGCGATGATCTCATGACCTGTATGGACATGAAGGAAACATCATGACCTATCCTTTAATATAAAAAACACATCACTCATGTTTACATGGACTGAACTAACTCGACGTCTAGCTCATAATAAATTAGTTGCCAAATATTTGTGAGTTGCCAACAGACTAGTTGTACTTGTAGCTGTTACTGGTCTTAGTCTTTGCAAGGTGATGGCAATGATGCTGAGTATAATCTCAGGCCAACATTAGGCATAGACTATTACACTAAATTAAACTGCATCTGACTGCACTTTGTACTGAGGCAACTTACCAAATGATCACTCATTAACAGTCCAAATAAAATAGTTCAATCAAGCAACAAGTAGTTCCCAGTATTTTCTAGTGTTTGTTTACACTAACATGTTTATGTTCTCATACTGTGTGAGCCAGGCTGCATACTCATAAAGGAAGTACATCTGAGAATATGTTTTATATTTTTCACATTTATTTATTGATCATTTTGATTTTTTAAAAAGGAATTAAAGCCACACTTCAGTTCAAACAAAGCATGATATGGTGATGTGCCATGTACATATACTTGATTTAACTGAGACTGAGCATGCAGACCAACATTCAGAACCTAATGATTCTACAAGTGAATGCAGCTTAAAGTTTTATATTTTTACCTTTCAGGTTTTCAGTGTTCCAGGTTTTGTTGTGACACGTTTACAGCACTGTTTCCTGTCCCATAGTTCTGTACCTTGATCTGTTTGACACATGACAATAAGTTTGACATCTGCAAACATCTGTTGGAGGACTCTGGACAAATGTGTTGGCTCAGCACAGTGAGGTTTGATTCAGTCAGTGAAAAGACTGATTGACTGTGTTTGAAGGTTTGTGAGTCAACACAATTTGATGATTTGTTATCTATCTTGCAGCAGCAGTTCTGTTGGGTTTTTTGAATGTATCCCATTATTTATTATTATTATTTGTATCTAATCAATTATATGATACCTGGATTTTAATAGTTTATTATTTCAGATGTTGATTAAGTCAGAGTAAAGTATCAGGTGGAAACTTAATATTCCATAAATCAGAAATCTCTGTGAAAGTATGGTCTATAAAATGATTTCAGTGGTTAATCTGAACCTCATTTACATTTGCCTCATCTTCCTTGAACTGTATGTGCAGATACAATGAAGATGTGACCATTTTAGTTATACTGAGGCACCTGTGAGTTAAAATCTGTGTTTGAGTTCAGTGATTCAGATCAATGTGAGAGGCCATTCAAACTGATCGGCTTCTTTTCAAACTTGTGGGTATTTTTGATTAAAAAAACAACAAAAGGATGAATTTAAGGTTTTAACACCATCATGGGCTCATCAGTATGAGTCAGGAGAAGAAGCCACGCATGTTCCTGTTTTTTGCTGCACTGTATGAAATGACTTTTTGTGATGGCACTGAACATTGTCATTCCATATTTACAAAAAAGTGACACAACAATTGTCCCTAAACATTCTGTCCTTATTTACATGCTCATCTCTCTGATAAATGTCGAATGAATAAATGAAGATCTCTTCCTGTGAAGCACCTTGGCTTCCTCATGTCTCTTTCCTGTCTAAGCAACACACATGCTCTCCAGGAAGTAGTGCACAGTAGTGTCTACACTGTTGTGATGTGTACTCCACCCAGCTGTATGCCTTGGATCGTGGTTGGAGGTCTTCATTCTTCTTCTCTTCGAGTTGAAAATGAAACGACAGCTTCCAACCAGTCTTAAGAAGAAAAAGCTTTTTATGTTTCATTTGCTGATATAGGTCGCTTGTTGAGACTGTGATTGCTGTGACGTGTTTACCTTTTATGTTGAAATTATTTTGTAATGTGCTATGTTGAATTTCTCATTTTGTTGAATGGAACTATTCAAATGTTACATTGCAGATGATCTGAATGATTCAAATGTCACTGCGTTGTCATGGTTACCCTTTCTACCCTCTCTGTACTGTCTCAGATTATGTGGTGCTTTACCTTGATTCATCTTTATTTCCTTTTTTTTAAATAAAGGCGACCAACACCTTCCCACTGGTCTGCAGTCTTTTGTTCAGTCTGAAGACATTCATGAACCTTCAGTCAGGCTTTGTTGATGAAACTACACTCCGGATGTCTTTTTATTGTCTAGACTCCATCTAGACCAAGCTAGACCAATCTACCAGATGTGCTATAATAAAAGTAGTTGCATGCATGCATGTTCAGCTCAGCATGTCCAGTGATTCTCTGAAACCTCTCTGTCAGTATTCATCATGACTTCTGTAAAATGCAGCATCATGAGCTGCTGATCCAAACTGGCCAAACAGTGTCAAATTTACCAAATCTTTTTCAGCAGAGTTCCTTCAAATCCCTGCTCTTAATGAGACCAACATTCAGACACTCATGCAGGAAGTATTAAAGTGACTGAAGATCAAAACAATACATTTCAAATATGACAGTTCATGTTTGTTACAGTACATGCACAAACCAATGATAAACCAATATGAAATGTGTACTGCACTGCTGTACAAATTTCACACCACTGAGAACAAAATGTATATACATGCACAGACATTCTGCATAGAGGTTTCTTATATGTGCATATATCCTCATATAGGTTCTTTCTGTGTGGGTCTGTCTGTGAGCCGCAGTTCTGTCTGTGAGACAGCTGCTGTCTGTTCTCTAACCACGTGCTTGTCAACCACTTGAAATGGGATGGACTGTGGTTTATTTGTGCCTTCACAGCAAGGCACGCCGTTTGGTGTGCACGGGTATAAATTCATGACAGAGTCCTGGGAAATATTTTAATCATTTTATTAACAGACTTTTCTTTTAACTAACAATAAGTCTCCCAGTATTAGAGTCAAGCACCATCAGGCTTTGGGACGCAGAAAAGGACAAAAACAGGTAAGATTACTTAGGCCAAACCTTTCTGATCCATTGATGTAATTAGTCATCATAATGAAAATATGAATCTACCATTACATACTTTTTGACCTCTTTTCTACCATTTACTGAATCATGTATTTTACTGTCACTTGTTTACCCCATGGAAATGAAAAGAATCTTTCAGACATTCACTTCACTATGATATCAAACTGAGAAGTGAGAGTGATGTTTGTGACCTAAAAATTTATCAGAATTGTTGTTGATTCATTTTCTGTTGACTAACTGATCAGGAAAACTGAGGCTGAACTGCAGTCACTGCAGAAAATATAATAAAAATAAATAAAGTAGGGCTGTATGAGATAAAGTATACAAGGTTGTGCTGTTTTAATGTTGCTGTGTGTCTGTAAATATTATACAGAGTACAGCCTAGACTTGCTCTATATGGAAAGTGTAATTGCTGTTATGATGTTGCTGTTATTTCAACTCATGTTTAAACATCACATGCATACTGTAACCCTTCAGACACTTATTCATGACTTTTTCTATGCTGTGAGGACTGATCTGACAGCAGAGACCTGATTTCTCTCAGTCTTTTGCTGCCTGTATTGCCTGGACATTAGTCCAGTGTCTAAACAGGCCTAACAAACTCAGTTCTGTCCATCCATCACCTGTGTAGGTCTCAAGACTACAATGAACGTTCAGTCTGCCATTAACAAAGAGGTCTTCATCCCTCGCGATGAGCGGATGCTGGTGTCAGTGGAGGTGCAGAGGAGGAAAAGGAAGAGAATGTCCTTCCTGCCTACTGGAGCCAAAGGAGACTACGCCACATTCATCTGTGTTTCAGGTTAAATCAACTTTGTTCAAGCATTCATTGTCATTTCAGGCATATATGTATACATATATGTGACTGACTGACAAATGGACTTTCATAGGCATCAGGTGTCGTCATATACAATAACATGTATCTGTATGAGAAATGAAATTCTGAATTTTGGTGATTGTCCTCCTATGAAAAACAACATCAGTCATTCAATATGTTTACATTTAGCTGGTGGTGACCTCTAGTGGCTGTGTGAAGTATGACTTGTCTGGGGGCAAAGGTGGAGGGAGTGTGATGTTGCTGTCACCTGTTATAGAACAGTTTAATCTGGATGGACACACACACAAAGTGTGTGACTTGTCAACAGTGAACGTTCTTTTAGCCACAACCAGCATGACTTCCTTACTGTGACCAAGTGCTTATGCCAGACAGGGAACAAGGGTATGCCATGCAACAAAGCGTTGCTGTTGGCCGTACAGCTATTTCACTTCCAAAGCTTTGCTCATAGGTATTTAATGGCAGGAGAGATCAGTGCATTCACCCTCTGTGGTCCACATTACTGCATTACTGTCTGTTGCTAACCCACTGTTTACTTGGGAACCTGTTTTGTGCAGGTTAAATGTGGTTATTTTGAGAATCCAAACAGATGCATTGTTGAATGGTGCATCACAGCAGCCATTGTTTAGGGGAGTGTATTGCTGGCAGAGATGCATGAGCTGAACTGTCAGTGGAAATGGAAGCTGAAGAGGTGCAGAGAATGGACAAATTCAGTGTTCAAATCTTGACCTCAGCAGATGTCCATCCCCCATGAGCCAGGTTTGCCTGTTTCCTGTTGCCTGCAAGTTTCTGCCTCTTAAAAGAACTTTCCCTTGCCACCGTTGTGCTTGCTCATGGTTGAAATTGTTGAGCCTCTGTAAATATTACAAAGAGTACCATCTAGACCTGAGATATCATGTCATGAGATAACTTATATAGCTATATAAATTAAACTGAGGGGAATTGTGTGGCATCCATCATGTCATTCTGCTTGAAAAGGATATTTGTATATATGTGTTCCAGATTGATTTGTTTGACAGTTAAAGGTTAATCAGTTCTATAACACAAGGTTGAACAATGAGCACAAGTTGTAATCCTATAACCCCACACTTGTGGTATGGTATCTCCTGTCGAACAGCAGCAGGGTGCACAGGATGTGACTTAACGTTGTCTTTTAGTATCCTTCGGACTTGATGCCGACAGTCTTTTCAGTCTGGATGCGTTTCTCTGTGAAAGAAATGTTGCTTTCTTAAAGGATCAGTGTGTAGAATTAAAGACATCTAGTGGTCTAGTTGACTATTGCAACCCTGTCAACTCACTCTCTCCTTCCAAGTGAGAGAGTAAAGAGAGAGAGAGAAAGAAGAAACTCCAGAGGTCATGAAAGACCAGATCTAGAGCCAGTGTTTAGTTGGTCAGTTCTGGGCTACTGTAGAAAAATGGCAGTTAAACTTGTCAGACTGTGTGGAAGAGGACCCACAGTAGAGTGGTATTCAAGTCCAGAGTGTTAAGTTTGCCACCAGTTTCACAAGGAGATTGTGTTCATCAATTGTGTGGTATCGATTATGGTATCAAGATTATACTTATTTTCATGACTGATTTATGGTGATTTATAACAATACAAAATAGTTGTAGAAAATGTAGTTATTGCATTTAAAATCAGTAAGTGAAAAAGGTAAAAAGGTATCTAATCATTATCCAAAATGCTTCTTAAAGGGACCTCATCCTACAGTACAGACTTTGTCAAACCAAAGGAATGTTCAGTCTTTATATCAGTTAGCCTAGCAGTTTATAGTGGTTCCAAAATACTGAAACAACTTTAAACAACTGGGAGATTTATGGTTTCTTGATATTAAATATTGTAGTTTACAAAGATGTTGATTGGACACCTTGCTGATTTTTCCGTCTGAGAAAAGCGAGGGTCCCCCAAAGCTCCTGGGTGTATTTATGTCGCACCCTAAAGATACCCTCCACAGCCCACAGAGGGTGACTCCACACAGAGTCCAGAGTGGGAGAGTGTAGAGGCTGAAGGTTGGAACCTAACCGTGAATTTGATTAAATAAGGTTTTTCATGTAACAGTCAGATTTATCAGGACACAGTGTCACACACACACACACACACACACACACACACACACACACACACACACACACACATACATTTTCATATGAATCTATTGATGTCATTTATTGAACCATGATAGTGACTAATATATCCATTCAGTGACCAACACGAGGCCACATCAACTCCTCATAACAAAGGTGAAGCGGTTTGGTGGCTCATCATCCTTCACTAGGAGGTCCCAGTGGACGGTGGAGCAGCTCAGACAGGTCAACGGCATCAACCCCAAAAAGGTCAGCAGCATTCGGATATTCTGCTCTCCCCCATAGTGGTCTATCAACATATCTATACTCGTGGGTCATATAAATTGCACCCAGCTTCACTCAAACTTGACTGTTTGCTGTCCTGGCTCCTCTGTTGAGGAACAAGCTCCCCACTGTGAGGGGGGACCCATCAGAGCAGCGGAAACTCTACATTTTGATAACACATCTGTTCTGATGCATTTGCATGATTCTTCCAAATTTTGAGTGGTATCCACATTATTGAATACACACTCGATAAAAAATAACATCAGCTAAACAAAATATTAATTGTTTGCCAGCTCATTTTCTTGTACTCTGCTTTTCCAGGACAGCCCAGAGTTCGACCTGGTTTTTGATAATGCTGTTGACCAGTGGGTGGCCAGCTCATCAGCAGAGAAGTGTATCTTTGTCCAGATACTCTACCACGCCTGCCAGACCTATTGGGAGGGGAAGGCAGGAAATCTGGGAAAAAGTGGGAAACTAGGCAAGCGTAGAGCAAGCCATGGTGCTCCCCAGGTCGGTACTGGTCCCAGTGACTCCCCACCAGCTTCATCCAGAACCTTGAAGGCAAGACGGAAGAGCTATGTTCCTCCCAAACAGACAGAGTTCATCAACTGCCAGTCCAAACTGACAGGAGGTAGTGTTTATGATAATCATTGAGTTCATACGTGAATGAAGCAGTTGTAATGTGTTGTCCTTGGTCTTTCAGATGCCTGCACCATGAACCTGGTCATCTACCGCTGCAAAGCCTTCTTGAATCGTATGAAGAACATGATGGTTGCAAACCAAAGATCACCAGGTCGAGGTAAGGTAGTGATTCAAGGACACTTCAGTCATGATCATATGAGTTTACTTCAGTGTTCCCCCTGTCAGAACCAACAGTGAGTGTTTCCATATGCCATCAGGGTTTTGTGAATAGAAATGCAGCCAGTAATTCACGGTTACTGTCAGGTGAAGGTGGGCAAATTTTCTGTAACAGGTTTGTGATTACATGGTGTCTCCTGAGGTCATATCTTCCTGGGCTTATGTGTCTCTGGGTCATTTTCCTTTCTGTCTTTTTGTCTTTTGTCCTCACTGTGCTGCACCTCTCTCTGCAGCTCAAAGGCCTCTCTGTGATGTGGCGGTCAGATGAAAGGAGACTTTGTTTATTTTCGGGGACGTCGGTACAATAGCCGGTCTTTAGGAAGACTGGGGCACTGAGACTGACAGGGAGCACGGCTCACCATTGATCCCGCTCACAGGGGCAGTGTAATGGGTGGGAGACATGCCAGGCTGCAGCAAAGCACTGAATTACAGTTCAACAGCACTTTATGTGAATCTTAGTCGACCTGTGACCTACCATGATTTGCAATGATAGTGCAGCATGATACACTTGTGAATTATGCAGAGAACATCTTTAAAGGTCAGAGGTCAGGGTCTTACTCACAGCCACTTCAGCAGGGTCATATTTACTGACACAAGTCAGGACTGTAGAAGAAACACACAGAGATGGCAAATAGTTCAAACTCAGGTGGTAATGGTGATAGATGGGATTTAGTGAAATTCACCAACAATGAATGAATGAATGAATGTATGAATTGAAATATTCAAAGCTCTAAATTCATTTAAAAATCTTAATTCATTTAAAATGATTTGCCCTCTCCACGGTAACTGAAGTGAGAGTCTTTGGACGTAGCTTTCAGTGATCTTAAGACCATGCCTGTTGACTACTCATAAAAACCTAAAATGCAGCCTAACTTGCAGCCTTCCTTTACAGGTGAACTTTGACCTTGTCTAAAGTTTTGAATGCACATGTCCAACTGTTCAATGTTTCACTACTTATTGCATAACATGCTGTTCTCTAACAAGGTGATGAAAAATCACAAGAGTCTGATCCATGAATGGAACACTAAATGTTCTGCTTCAATGTATTTAAACAGTCCTCTTCATCATGCTGTTCACATTTTGACATCATGACACCATGACGACACCTTAACAGTCCATCAACAGTACCTGCTCAGTGTGATTCAAACAAGATGTCCTCAGAGGGAAGTTTGCACTGAGCGCTGAGTGTCACAGAGTTAGAGTGTCACAGAGTTTGACCTTGTAGTTAGAAGTTACTGAGACACTGACATTTTTTGTTGTTGTGTACACACCACTGTTGTTAGAACCATTACACCATACCATTGCATGCTTCATCTTAAATGCTCTACTTTCATGATATAACATCACCGTAGCATGAATCCGCCATTTTTAAGTTGTCTGGCTATATTTTCATAATCCAAATTGGCTGGTCTTTGATAGTCCTCTCCTCAGTCTGTCTATCCATCCATCACATATTTGTGCTCCCCACATGACTGAGCAACACTGGAACCACAGTCAGTGGTTGACACAGGATATTAATAGACCCCAGTAGATGATGAATTCTAATCATTGATATGAAGAGGAAAATGTATCAGGACTTCTCTTTTTTGTGTGTACCTCAATAGGTCAGCCTGGACGTGTTGCAGGGAGCACAAATGTCGTTCAGAGAATGAACGTGTCACTGGGGGAGCGTGGAGACAGACTAACCCGTGCTGAGGACAAAACTGTGGAACTGATGCACAAAGCTCAGCAGTTTGCAGACACTGCTCACAAGGTGAGAGAGAGACACAGCTTTTCTACAAGATGCATCATGGATAATGAGTAATAATGAGTTCATGTTTGAATGTGCATTTGTATTGTTTTTTATTATTACAAACATAGACTTTTTATTTCCCGTCCAGCTGGCCCTGAAGTATTCCAAATAGAGTCTGTTGGAGGTAAATGGAGTTTTCAGGATTTGAAGACAAATTCTGTAACATGGAATGCTAACACTGTCAGAGGTCTGGTCAGAGCAGATGCAGCTAACTCCTGCCTCTTTGTGTGAAGACAACTGGAGAAGAGAGACTCTCAGGCTGTCACTAAACTGCTTCTCTTATACCTGAGTGCCTCTGTCTTACTGAGGAGGTCTGAGGATCATCTGCAATGTGTGAACATTTGAATGTTTTGCCTGTTGTCAGATGAATCTCCTGTCATTTATGAGGAAAAGGAATCTGGACTTTTAGATTTAAGCTGCAGTTATTTAACAAAGTTACTGTGAAATTATTTTGTCATTGTCAAATTGTTTTAATCCAACACTTCTTACTACCTAATCTAAGAACTGTGTGACAGGTTGATCTGCTCAGAGTGAGTGTTTTTTTGGCTGTAATTGCACTAAATGTTTGATTTCACATGACTCTGTTACCATCATTCTGTTTTTCTGATATATATGTCTGTATGTGTGTATGTGTGCAGTTTACAGCGTCATGTTAGATCTGTGTTGTCAATGTCCAAATGTCACTTTATATGTTGTCTGCTGTCCTGAGTCTTCTGGTCTGTGTATGTCATTGTGGTTTTTAAGTCTCGTGTCTGAGAGTTGACTGAAGCTGGCTCAAGATGTTTGTCACTGGGAGGAGTTCCACAGTAAAGCCAGTCTTTGTGAAAACATCAGAATGACTATAGAAGGTTGATGTTCATTGAAACTCTTCATGTTTGCATTACTCTGTCAGTCATTTGGTGTAAGAATGATTTATGATGAGTGAAGTATTTGTTTCTCTAAGCTTAACTCTAAGTGAACTTCTTTTTTTTGTTTATTGCACTGTAATGTATCATGATGTGAATGTTTCTGATGTATTAACTTAGAGACGATGCTCCCACTCCTCTTTGAACCAATTAAATGAACCTGCACCTGTTTGTTGGACTGTGCATCTCTTTTTACACTCAACTGGAGCTCATCAGCTTTTGTCCACAAGATGACGCTCAGAGCAAACACACAATAAGCTTATACACAAAATAAGTGATTTATATCTGTAACTCTACATTTGAAAAAATGCAATCTGACTTGAAGCATGCATCAGCATATAATACTCAACTCATGTAGCATCATTTATAAATGAACATTTACTTTTCACGTATTTGCTTAAATATCACCGCGTACAGACACTTGGGAATCATCAACTTAACACACAGAAAAATCATAATGTAACATTAATGTATGAACTAAACAGGAGAAAAATGATTGACTGACTGCATGCTTGGAAGTAAAGGAAGCAGCAGTGAAGATGTAGCATGGTGAAACATCATGTGGCCCCCCTGCCACACATCTTCTCAGGTTTGTACAAATAAGTGAGGCAACACATGTTGTCATGAAACGGTAGTAGTTATCAGGATAGCCACTAATGGATTGTTCAGCAGTTTTCAACATATTGTACAATTACCATACCAACACTGATTATGGGATTTTTATGAAGAGCAGATTGTTTATTTAAAGAAAAGAATTCAGTCTGACCAGAATTTACCTGTGAAAATGACACATCGACTAAACCAAAGTTTTACACATCTAAATGCTCCATGATCTAAGATTCATACCAGACAGCATCTGTTGAGTTTGTTTGTTTGGAGGGAACTCTATTATAATCTAAGAAAATGGTTTTGGGGACACAGGGGAATTTTCACTGCAATAATAATGATCAGTGGACAAAACTGGGAACAAAGCTGAGCACCGACACAGTATCAAGGTCTTATCATTCATCCATGGGAACTTCACATCAATGAAACAACAAAGAAGTTGGACAAGTGGGTGTGAAGAGGTCAAAGGTCACTAAACAGTCATCTACAATAACCAGAGAAAGATCAACAAGGGCATTCTGATACCAGACCTGACACAGAGGTTTCCATCTCTCCACATATACAGTAAGATCACCTCTGATCACACAGCCAAAGTCCTGTAATCTGGTCATGTGGTGACACCTGAACATGTTCCATTTACTGAGAAGGGCTGTGGGGTACGCTCAGAAGCTCAGGGAAAAAGTAATGGACCTCATGTTTAGAACATTTATGTGTGCCACATGGCAAAAAAGATTCTCCATGTTGAAATGTCAAACTGGTCATTTCTTATCTTAGCCTGTCATGTGACATCACCGACCTGATGCCACCTGTACACGTAACGCCATCCAGGTCAATTCTGACTATTCTGTATTCTGTATTATACAAGTGAGATTAACTGCTTCTTACCTGAGTGCATCCAAAGTAACAGCAGAATTTCAAAAGAATTTCTTTTTTTTAATACTTGGTGACACATGACAGTGTTTTTTTTACCGTGATATATAGTTTCCAGTGTTGGTGATTTTGTTTTTCCAAACACTTCAGGGAAGCCTTCAGGAAATGATGCAAGATTTCTTGAACACCAAGTAAAAGCAGAGCTGGTTTACACACTGCAGCTGCAGAGCTGCTGACAGAGCATCAGTCTTATCTGCTGGACCAACACACCAACATAATCACAGCTGTGAGCCCAAGTGACCTGAAAGCTTTGGCCTGGACTCTCATCACAGCTCATATTATGAGTGTGGAGATAAGCAGTGTGTCAGGATTATCTAGCTGCTTTCTGACAACATCTGCTGAATCCGTCAAGAATATGTGTCCAATGACTTCAGCAGAAAAATATTCACATCTTGAGTCACTACAGATGGTCAGCAATCAGTGGTTTGACTGATTATGATGTACATTATCAAACGCAGCTTGTCCAGTTTGGAATGGAAAATTCTGACCAGCATACTAAAGCTTTTACATTATTATAACCATTGTGTGAAAAGCTTTTCAAACATACACATATTATCAGAACTACACACTGATGATGGTACTGAAAAGGCCATCGGATCATAAAAGTCAACACGCTTCACCTTGTGGGGAGCAGGATTTAATGTGTCCTGTGTATGAGTCAGGAGGCCAGAGGCATGACACCATGTCAGTTTATATGATCATTCAGTCAGCTAACATCTGGAGAGGCTTAAAGGAACTTTAAATTCTCCTTTTGAAACATGATCATAACAAAAGAGAAATATAATAATAAGACAGTAAATGAACAGATGTGTGAGCAGTGCACGAGCAGGTTTATGTCTGAAGTGCATTGTGCAGTGAGAAGAGCGTTGAAGAGCACTGTGACTGTGGAAGAGGATTAGGGACACACACATTACTATTGGGAGCTAATGAAAGTAGGACAGACAGGAAAGTGTGTGTGTGTGTGTGTGTGTGTGTGTGTGTGTGTGTGTGTGTCACACTGTACATTGGGACCTCTCAGTCTTCTGCAGCCCTTTAAACAGTAGTGTTAGTGAATGAAAATGTATTTCACTGTTTAGGAATAGACACATACATACAGACAAACAGACATACAGACAGTCCATCCATGTCATAGCATTCTTTAAGTGCTCCCTCTTGTCCAGTTTGTCCAAAACTAAATATTTTCACACTTCATTTCTTTAAAAAAAAAAAAGTAAGATCAGTTTTTTTAAGTTGGCTTGTATGAAGTCCTTATCCACAGGCTGTGTTACCTATAGCAGCCAACATGCACTCATACACACCCATACACACACACAATTTAATATTTTATTTAGTAATATTCAAGGTTTTCCTGGATGATCAAAACTTTGCATTGAATGTTGGTTACCCAGGTATGACTAAACAAAGCTAAGCAGGTGTTTCAATGTTTTCTTAAACCAAACCAAAAGGGCCTGTGTGCCTCCATCCATCCATCTTCTTCCGCTTATCTAAGGGTCGGTCGCGGGGGCAGCAGCTTCAGCAGGGAGGCCCAGACTTCCCTCTCCCCGGCCACTTCGTCCAGCTCTTCCAGGGGGATTCCCAAGACGTTCCCAGGCCAGCCGAGAGACCCCCCAGCGTGTCCTGGGTCCTGGGGCCGCCTCCTGGAGGGACGTGCCCGGAACACCTCACCAGGGAGGCGTCCAGGTGGCATCCTCACTAGATGCCCGAGCCACCTTAACTGGCTCCTCTCGATGCGGAGGAGTAGCGGTTCTACTCCGAGGTCCCCGCGGGAGCCAAGCTTCTCACCCTGTCTCTAAGGGAGAGCCCAGCCACTCCGCGAAGGAAACTCATTTCAGCTGCTTGTATCCGTGATCTCATTCTTTCGGTCACTACCCAAAGCTTGTGACCATAGGTGAGGGTAGGAACATAGATTGACTGGTAAATCGACCCTAACCCTCTTCACCACGACGGACCGGCGCAGAGTCTGCATCACTGCAGATGCTGCACCAATCCGCTGGTCAATCTCCCGCTCCGTCCTTCCCTCACTTATGAACAAGAGCCCGAGAACACCTTCTCCAAGTCCACAAAGCACATGTAGACTGGTTGGGCAAACTCCCATGCACCCTCCAGGACCACGCTAAGGGTATAGAGCTGGTCCACAGTTCCACGACCAGGACGAAAACGACACTGCTCCTCCGGAATCTGAGGTTCGACAATCTTGCAGACCCTCCTCTCCAGGACCACGAAAAGACCTTACTGGGGAGGCTGAGAAATGTGATCCCCCTATAGTTGGAGCACAACCTCCGGTCCCCCTTTTTTGAAGAGGGGAACCACCGCCCCGGTCTGCCAGTTCAGAGACACTGCCCCCGATGTCCATGTGATGTTGCAGAGACGTGTCAACCAAGGCAGCCCCCACATCCAGAGCCTTGAGGCACTCTGGACGGACCTCTTCCACCCCTGGGGCCTTGCAGCCGAGGAGCTTTTTGACTACCTCGGCAACTTCAGCCCACCATGGGGTCCCCAGACTCTGCTACCTCAGTGGAAGACGTGCTGGTGGGATTGAGGAGGTCTTGACTTTTTAAGACTACAATCAGATAAATTTAAGAATTCTTGGAATAACTGGGTGGATTTTGTAACACCACTGAGGTCAGACTTTATCTGGTAAAAACAATGTATCTTATGGACCCCCTTGGTTCTTGCTACAAACTTTAAATGTTTAATGTTCACATGATTGTGTTCTGTATTATCTTTCATGATTTGCATGTTCTGTATACATGTATAACATATATGTTATATGAAATGTTAAATGCTAATGGGACAATGATGAATAGAATCAATAAAAAGTTAGTTTTAAAAAACTTATCAGACTGCTTCACAGTATCTTCATATAAATGTTTGAATATAATTTAGTACAGAACGGGGGCTTTTTATTTTCTCCACCACTCATGCTGAAAGTACTGTGGGACAGGATCTCCTGTTAATGACTATATAGTCATTAACAAATATATATATATATATATATATATATATATATATATATATATATATATATGTAACCCGGCCACTCCACCCCGAGGACTCTGCGTTGTGTTGTGTTGGTGTTTGGGGGGTTGTAGCGGAGGGACGAGTCGGACTCGGTCTTCGTATTGCGGCTCGGACCACGCCGTCGTTTATTTCGCCTCACACCATCACAGGGGCTGACAGCTTAGCAAAACAAATTAAACATTTTTTAAAAACCATTTCGCTAACCCTGTCTCATCTTTTAAACAGTAAAAGACAGTTAAACAGGATATATGAACAAAAGTTAATATTTTTAAGTGCAATTATTGACATTTCGGGAGGAGAGGCACGGTTTATGCGGCTTACCTTAGCAAAACAAATTAAACATTTGACCAAAATGGTGCTGTGGCGCGTAACACACCTCGGAAGTACGGTGGCCTTCTCAGGACAAACGGCCTTATTCGCCAAACCGCTGAATGAAATAAACAATACTGCAGCGCCATCTACTGACGTTAATAGGCCACTGCCCCTATATATACTATATATATATATATATATATATATATATATATATATATATATATATATATATATACTATATATATATATATATATATTATATATATATATATTTTGTATCCAAAGCTACAGAAAGTAAAGAAACCATTTATGATGAGCTGGATTATTGACAAGACATGATTAGATGTATTATTCATGTCATGGCCAATACCGGTATATAGGAGGCCCTTAGTGCACAAAAAATCGTAACACAGCTGATTGCAAACTAGGCATGTGCGAAGGGACAGGGCCGATGTGACGTCAGAGCCATCATCAGAATAATATTCTTTAATCTTTTATTATTATTATTATTATTTTTACAGATTTTTCCTGGTTTTAGGTTTAAAATTACAGTTAATTAACCATAATGTAAGATTACATTAATATTATGTTTTTTAATGACAATTTATTGTGTTTGTACAACTTTAACTGTAATTTTACATAGAATTCTCTGGCCTCAGAGGGCTTTACAATCTGTACAGGGAGTGACACCCTCTGTCCTTAGACCCTCGGTTCCAGTGAGGAAAAACTTGCCCACAAAAAACCCTTTAACAGGGAAAAAATGTGGAAGAAACCTCAGGAAGAGCCACAGAGGAGGGATCCCTCTCCCAGGACGGACAGACGTGCAATGGATGTCACATGTACAGAACAATCAACACAAACATATTGTACAATTACAATGAATGGTAGAATGATTACAGTAGCAGTGGAACCTGTGATAGAGTTAGAGAGACACAGATGCACAGCTGCAGTAAATCATAAACTAACTCAAATTGTAATGGGGATATGATAGCAATAATGACAGTAATAATATATGTAGTGGACGTCATGCAGGACCACAGCAGCAGCCACGATCCATGAAAACCTGCTGGACGAGAGAGCACAGAAATTCCAGGGAAGAAGTTTAATTAGTAACATGCATTAACATGCATTAATTCATTTTTTCAGTAAAGGGAGATGTGACTGTATCTACCATCTGCATAAGACAATGTAATAACTGTTAGAGGTAATGAGTACTATTTGTACAAACACAAAGGTAATTTACTGTACATTACTGTAGAAATACAATTTTATTATATAATACATATATAATTATATATGTGTAATTAGGAGCCATTCTTCATTTGTTTTGTGCAAAGTACCTTATTTTGACCACAAGGGTGTAGTATAGTTCTGTTTCTGTTTAAATGGTAACCACCCAGTAACCTCCCAGAACCAGGTGTATGAAATAGGGTGGAAATCAGTGTGAATTGAATGGTGGTGGGGAGCACAACAGTTCTTACCGACATCCAGATGAAAGCCAGTTTAGCTCCAGTCAACATCATGGTAACGTTCTGTTTTTTAAATTTTTTAAAAATTTTTCCTTGCTGCAAAAAATGGGTACCTCAATCCTCAAGCCAACATTATGTGACTAATGACATTTTTTTTGGGATAATCACAACAATATACACTTTATTAGGTATACCTTGCTAGCACTGGGTTGGACCCCCTTTTGCCTTCAGAACTGCCTAATTCTTCGAGGCATAGTTTCAACAAGGTACTGGAAACATTCCTCAGAGAGTTTGGTCCATATTGACATGATAGAATCACGCAGTTGCTGCAGATTTATCGGCTGCACTTCCATGATGCCAATCTCCCGTTCCACCACATCCCAAAGGTGCTCTGTTGGATTGAGATCTGGTGACTGTGGAGGCCATTTGAGTACAGTGAACTCATTGTCATGTTCAAGAAACCAGTCTGAGATGATTTGAGCTTTATGACATGGCACCAGGGAAGGAATTTCACGAGGGCCATGGGCCAATTCCTGTCAACACAGCTTTGACACCTGCGTTTTTAGAAAAAAAAAGTGTTTTGATGACATTCATCAACATTGGTGGGTTTGATTCGAGCCCGACATGAATCGCTCGGACAGACTATGACACTATGACACAAACGCACCCCCACCCTCTTGTGTCCGCGTCCGCGGGGCTGTGACGTTGGGTCCAAGACTGACGTGAAGAGAGGAAAAATCACCGGGACTGAGGTCAGACAGTGTTTTAAATTAGTGAACAAATAAGAGGAATTTCAACATATAAGTTAGTTAACTGCTTGGTTAAGTTACAGTTGGCTGATGTGTGCTGGCTGTTCATAGTCACTTTACATAATCTGTTTGCAATAGTGACGTTCAGTAGAAAAGGACAGGAAAGTTGGAGAAAGGATGTAATGATGTTACACAGGTTGGAATGATTGTAATTAAGCTCCCAGTTTATCAAAAGTATGAAGAACTAATTATTTACTTTTTTAAAGTATTGCAGAGCCAACATGTGACAACAACATGTGATGCTGATGGGTTTGGAGGCCATAATGCAAAAGTGCAGAAAACTACCTAAATCTGAGTGGCTGCTTGACAGCAACAGCAGACAAGTGGTATCAATATGTTTCAATGTTTTTTAAATGGACTCACTCTTAACGTGACAGATATATAATATTTCAGATATTTTGACATGAGAGTGTTATTCTTAAAAATAAAAAGTCAGATGTTTTCTTTATTGTCTATTTAGTTTATTTTATCTCCTCCATAATTTTTCTTGATGGAGAAATCGGTCTGTGCTCTCACAGCTTAATCCGTAGCCTATATGCTAGTATATGTTCACAGTACTGTTTACAGTCAAACATTTTGTGCACCGTAGGCTTGATCAATCAAGCCTACTTGATCAATCAAGCCTACGGGTGGAGATTGTTTTAATAAGTTTTAAAGTTTTTGAAGTTAGTGATGGACTTCATAATTTCATCTGTACTTCAGATGAGTTCAGTTGCTTTTATTGTCCCCTAAGGGAAACTTGGTTTGCAGATAAGTTAAAAAACATATAATAAAAACATAATTGCATTAAATTCATTATGGATGTGGACTTAAAATCATTGTTTTATTTTATGGTGCCCCGGGTTTTGGCCTTTGTGCCCTCAAAAAATTGACAACACAAAAGGCCAAGTGGCCTTGCCTCTAAAATGACGAAATTCCAGGCCTGCATGGCACGTTATCCTGCTGGAAGTAGTAGAAGATGGGTATACTGTGGTCATAAAGGGATGGACATGGTCAGCAACAGTACTCAGGTAGGCTGTGGCGGTGAAACGATGCTCAATTGGGGGCCAAAGTGTGACAAGAAAATATCCCCCACACCATTACACCACCACCAGCAGCCTGAACCGTTGATACAAGGCAGGATGGATCCATGCTTTCATGTTGTTGATGCCAAATTCTGACCCTACCATCTGAATGTCGCAGCAGAAATCGAGACTCATCAGACCAGACAACGTTTTTCCAATCTTGTCCAATTTTGGTGAGCCTGTGTGAATTGTAGCCTCAGTTCCCTGTTCTTAGCTGACAGGAGAGGCACCCGGTGTGGTCTTCTGCTGCTGTAGCTCATCTGCCTCAAGGTTGGACTTGTGCGTTCAGAGATGCTCTTCTGCATACCTCGGTTGTAATGAGTGGTTATTTGAGTTTCTGTTGCCTTTCTATCAGCTCGAACCAGTCTGGCCGTTCTCCTCTGACCTCTGGCGTCAACAAGGCATTTTCGCCGACAGAACTGCCGCTCACTGGATATTTTCTCTTTTTCGGACCATTCTCTGTAAACCCTAGAGATGGTTGTGTGTGAAAATCCCAGTAGATCAGCAGTTTCTGATACTCAGACCAGCCCGTCTGGCAACAACAACCATGCCACGTTCAAAGTCACTTAAATCACCTTTCTTCCCTATTCTGAATCTCAGAAGAATTAGAAATTTACATTAATGAGCAGTTGGACAGGTGTGCCTAACAAAGTGGTTCCAGGGGTCGTATTTGAACAAACTCCTCCTAGGGCTTTCATCCTGTCTGTTTGAAACTTGACGTGTGTGTTCTTAAGGCCTTGACAATGAATTGACAATTGCGGCTTTAATTATAGATTATTTCTCTTTCATTTCTACATGAAAGAACAATATTTAAACAGGAAATACTTTAGATAGACGAGATTTTTGATGTATTTACAATGTATTTAGCCTGTTTAGCTTTCCACTGTCTAATGGTTGTTTTTTAATATACTAATTCTCTATAATGACAGATTAATACTGTAAATTTGCAGACGTTTGTCTTTAGTTTTATCAACCTAGTTTGTTTTTATATGTTACAACTTCGTTATTGTACATGGAAAAAATAGTATTTTAACATGAAATTAGATGATGAGCCTGCCCTGACCCCTGATGATGAGATGTAGATTTAGATCACCCCCTGTCCTTGCAGTGAGTACTTCAATCAGGTGGTCATAGGGCCTACAGTACCTTTGGTTTCCGGCACCCCGTCCTCACAGTGAGTACTTCAATTCGACAGTGTCTTTGAATGTTCATCACCCCCTGTCCCCACAGTGATTTTGTTGATCCGGCAGTCATTGGGAACACAGTACCTTTGGTTGTCCGGCACCATCTTTCGTTGAACTGGCAGTAAATGATAAATGGACTGTACTTGTATAGCATCTTTCTAGTGTTCCAACCACTCAAAGTGCTTTACAGTACGTATCTCATTTGCCCATTCACACACATTCATACACTGATGGCATTGGCTGCTATGCAAGGTGCCAACTGCTCATTAGTTTGAGGAGCTAACCATTCATACACATTCACGGACTGATGACACAGCCCCCGGGAGCAGATTTGGGTTCAATATCTTGCCCACAAGGACACTTTGACATGCAGGACCGGACGAACTGGCAGTCATTGCACCCATAGTATGTTTGGTTGTCCGGCACCACCTATACCCACAGTTATCTTGTTGATTTGGCAGTAATTGGGCCTACAGTACCTTTGGTGGTCCAGCACCGACTTTCGTCAATTTGGTAGAATTGGGCCTACAGTACCTTTGGTCGTCCAACACCCCCTGTCCCCACAGAGATTTT
This sequence comes from Nibea albiflora, assembly GCA_014281875.1. Taxonomy (NCBI): domain Eukaryota; kingdom Metazoa; phylum Chordata; class Actinopteri; family Sciaenidae; genus Nibea; species Nibea albiflora. The sequence goes on along the minus strand of JABGLX010000053.1, from coordinate 302,360 downwards.
GTCGATTTAGCAGTCATTGGGCATACAGTACTTTTGGTTGGATGACTTGATAGATAGTGGATACCGACCTGCTGCCCTTCATTGTTCAACAATTTATAAGACAGATCTGTTTTATATACAGTACATGAAGACATTAACATGGCATCGCTAGGGATATCCTTTCAGACATATCTAAGAATGTTTGAGAAGTGGACTGTTTGCTTTAGTTGCATTAGTATTCCTTTCTTTTGTTCTTTCTTTCTGTTGTTTTTTTAGACCTCAGGAACAAGCCATCTTTGAGTTTGTCCTCATTGCAAAGGATGAAGATGTAACCAGATTTGTGGAGCCCAAAACTAAATGTGTAATAGCAGACTTGCATTTCTACCTGAATATTACTGTATAATATTAGAATTCAGTCTGTCAGTAGTTCCATGTATTGTTATATCTACCTCTATATCTAATTGTTCTTAATCTGCTAACACTAATCTGTTCCTTGTCCCTGAAAAGAAATGTATAATTGTTTTCTGTGACTGTTGATGAGATTTGTCACTTATGATTTTCTACAATGTAGGTCACTGGAAAGTGCAATTGTGATGGGGGTTTGTTGGCGGTTGGAGAGACCTCCCAAAGATCGACCAGTAAGGTGTATGCAACACACATGGTGCTCACACTGTATCTGTGTATGGTCGTTGGTAGGATGATAAACATAGTTATTTTTTCTGTGACCTTTTGATCTTGTTGTCCCATAGCTCCTTATATTTGCCTTCTCCCTCTGGACCCGTCACACCAGATTGGCCCTGAAATACAAAACAGTTTGACTCAACAACTTTTCCTTCTGTGAAATCTCACAGCATCATAAGACACATGAAAACAAGATGCAGATGTATGTGTATGTATGTATGTATGTATGTATGTATGTGTGTTTATATGCTGTGGTTCAGAACACAATGAGTTTCAGCAGCATGTGCCTTCTCCACTCAGAGACTTTGTGAGTTGAAAGCATTCAAAGCACTGTTGAGTGTAATGTCACACCATCTAACCACAGGACGGATGATCAGGACATTAGAGACAAAAGAAAGAACAAGAAGGCTTCACACCAGCCTTGCACTGACACACTGTTTCATCTAAAATATCTCAACATTTATATATGTAGAGTATTGCAAACTAAGTTTTAAAATGCTGCATTAAGTTATTGCTAATGCCAATCCAACATTTCCTGCTGCCAGTCATTTCTATCACTGAATCATGTCCATCACAAGATGATAAATGGCCATTCATAGCCTGACTTCTTCATGTAAGAATCAGTGTGTAGGACTTAGTGGCATCTAGTGGTGTGATGTATTATACACTGATGAAAATATAGTTTATATAGTGAATATTATATTGCATTTCTGACGTGATCTGGAAAACAATAGTATGTTGTAATATTCTGTCACCTGTACAATAAGAGTACAATTGCATAATGGCACCCAAAATGTTGATCAACACTGGAAATCAGGACTACATTCTGCATGTTTCCGTAATGAATACATGTTAGAAATGAATTCCGAATGAGACATACATCAGGAGAGCATATGTTTTTCTTTGATTTTCATATTAATACGTGAAGTACAGGTCTGCATGTGCAGTAGGCCGACCCATAAGAGGTAAGTAACACTTTGTGTAAGTTAGTATCAGGAGCAAGTGATGTAAATAGTTACCAATAACTTTGAATAGTCCAGATAGTTTAAATGAAAAATGAACAACTTTGCTCTTTTCAGAATATGTTGCCTAAAATTCTTTCATGACCCACCGCATGCTTGGATAGTTTTCACAGTGTACAGCTGAGGTCAGGGCTGCCTGCTCACAGTTGGACCATATGGTGTTCACTGTTTCAGTCACCTTCAGCCTCACCCACACTCATCCAGCAGCACCACCCTGACTGTCCTACACATCATCTGGACTTCATCTGTACCATGTTCCCTGTTCTGTGTTTACATGTTGTGAATTCTTAAAATAAAAGTTGAGCAATGTTCCTTAAATATCGATGAATCAATCCAGCCAATGAGGTATAGTTCCTCCAGGGTGTTACCACTAAAATAAATAGTGTGCTTACATAACTAGCTTCACAGTGGCCAGTTGGTGTTCATGCTGCAGTTCATGCTAATACCAGAGACAAGTGACAACCTCTGTGGCCACGTTTACAGCCTGGTACAAAAAACAGTTTTGGTCTCTGTAGCTAATTTCCCTGTTCATGACAACTGTACTGAGGGTGAATTTATATACAACTCACCTGTACAGATTATAGTAAGGCTTAAAGTTATGCATAATTAAGAGTGAGGTCAGTCCCTAACTTCAGCTCGTCATTTCCCCTCTACAGCAAAGTGCCAGGGTTCTGTCATGTGGTAAAAATAACACTCGATGCAGTAACTTAGTTAGTCTGTGGATTAAAGAATACAGAATCAGCAGGTGGAATCAGGGCAAGTTTCCAAAATGATCAATCACATCAGCTCATCACGTCGTCTTTAAAAGGCTGAGGTCCCTGACAGAGTCTCCAAATAGAAATAAACAAGACACCAAGTATAAATCAAATCAAATCAAATCAAATCAAATCAATCAATCAATCAATCAATCAATCAATCAATCAATCAATCAATCAATCAATCAATCAATCAATCAATCAATCAATCAATCAATATCAGTCAATCAGTCAGTCAGTCGACCGACCGACCGATCAATCAAATCAGGTCTTTATTTGTTATCTACACAACAATCACAGTGCAGCAGTCATCCTCAATAAAATCTCTGGTTCTCATGCTCTTTTCAACAATGATCTTAAATTTAAAACCAATCAAAACCTCTTGAAGTCCTCTTGAAACATATTATCACATTATTATGGGTGATATCTCATCATATAGATATAATATATAGATATGTGATACCATAGCTTTTTTGTGACTCATTCTTATCTCCTCTTTGTGTTTGAGATGGTGTATACTGTAAATGTGCTGTGGGCTTTAATTGACTGTATCTGTGCTGTAAATCCTATGTTGTTGAGATAAAGCTGAATTTATTGTGCTGTTGTCCTTGAGAGTTCCAGCAATATAAATTCAGGTTTGGAGCCACGACTGCAGTGCTGACTTTACCTCAGCTTTAGCTCATAACGGCTGGATGTGTAGCTGTATGTGATGAACACATAGCAGGCTGATAGTGAAACAAAATATTACAGCAAGTGTGACAATCAAAGATCAAAAATGACAAATGACAATGACAAAATGTCCTTCCTGCCATGATCCTTCCTCCACAGGTGTTGTACAGTCTGATGGCCAGAGGAACAAAAGAATTCTTGAGTCTGTTAGTGGAGCAGGACTGGAACAGCACTCTGCCACTCAACACACTCCTCTGCCAGGTGAAGGTGTTTGTCCGGAGTCCTTCTCTTTTCCACTGTCACTAGTGAGTCCAGCTCTGTGCCCAGCAATGAGCCAGCTCTCCCCACCAGTCTGTCCAGTCGGGCTGCGTCCTGCTTAACCTTTAACAAAAATATCTGAGAAGATGTACTGACTCTTCATATAACACTGATAGGAATAATCTACAGATGTGTAGTTGGGTCGGATCTTTTTTTAAAAAAATCCATGACAGCACGGGTGGAACATAGTAAGAAAAGAGTCACAGCCCAAATTTTCAGCCATCCTCTGTCTGCCTACACCCTTAAAAAGTTTATTTTGTTTGCACAGAGGTGTCTGACAAAGCAGAACTGAAGTTCACAAGCCTCACTTCTATACTTCTGAGGACTCTACTGCAAAGCTCCGTCCAATATGATTTCATTTAATAAGAGGTATTACTCTGTCACTGTGTAGTGAATGCTGAACAGCAGGTTTCCAATAGGAAACATCAGACAACATGAGTTTTTAATATGAGCCTAATATGAAATACCTGTTTCCCCCAGAGGTTTTACTATTATCATTTATTAGAGGTGATGAGTGGAGTTTGTGTGTGTGTGTGTGCGTGTGTGTGTGTGCGTGGTTGTGTTCGTGTGTGTGTATGTGTGTGGGGTATTTGAGGACTGGTGGTTCATGGACAGGACAAGGTTGAGAAATAGACAGTTCAGACAAGGCCATATGGACTGGAGGTCAGGCTCTTTGCTTCATTACCTGGCAATCCATGCATCCGATCCACAACAAATTACCTGCAAGCTATTTGGCAGATAGAGCCAAATGAACTAGGGCACGGCTTATTTGGTTTAAAATGCTGTGGAAAAAGAACACACAGCAGTGACGACACTGTACATTCTCTCCACTAATGAAGTGAATCAGATAAAGATGAGCTGGACAGACAGCAGGTGTACAGCTGGGACAGAGATTATATAAAATTCTGTAAAGTGTTGGTAACAGATATTGTTCAGTCAGTCCACTGCACCAACATTCTCTTTACAGTATGTGTATACTGTACTCTGTATGTAACAATGCCTTTCACTGTATAGGGCCAGATGAGCTCAGGTAAACATAAACAAATACAACTTAACACACTTAAAAGTTTGGACTCAGCTGTTATATTGATGCTGTGAAAAACATTTACATTTGAATGTTTTATCCAAACCAGGAAAGTGAGAGATCATCAGTGAGAAGAATTTGTGACTCACCTGGTCTTCTGGTCTTTAGATTTTTTTTGTGCAAATCATTTTAGCAGAGAAAAAAATGGACGAGATCAGAACAAATGTTGCTACTTACAGTAAAACCAACAGAAACACGTGCTGCTCCTGTAAGAGAAAAGATATGAAATTGAATTTAGCTGCTTAGTGTAGAGTTATATTTGCTGCATTTGCAGCTGTATACTTGCTAGTTGCTACTAAGCTAGTTGTATCTCTGCCACGTAGGGGACAATCAATGTGCAGTTTAGCGCTTGCATCAGTAAGGTGTTGAAGAAGTGTCACGTGTTCAAGGTAATACCTGTCTACCTGCTCACTTGTTGTGGCTACTCTGGGTTAGAGTTAGTGTTAGGACAGCAGACTGCAGACAAATAACGTGAAGAACAGCCAGCCAGGGTGACGTAAGCTAATGTGACGTAATGCTCACTGATCCTTTCAGACTGATAATGGTCCTGACATCCCAGTCTGCTGCTACACTCTCAGGTCACACAAGATCAGAGTCAACTCTGCTAACATGTTACTGCATCTACTCAGCTGGAAGTACAGAAAACAGATGTGATATATCTTATAAAACGCTACTATTTATAAATGCTCTAGTGCTAATCAGATAAAGCAGTAATTCCAAAGGTTCTACAGTTAGCAGGTGGTGAGTGAAGAGAAACAACAAATACAAATCAATTACAGCAGCTAACACTATAATTTGGATGAATGTTTACTCTTACCATAGGCCACAGGATGTGAACCTTGTTCAGTGGCAAAGTCAGGAGCTTTGAATATGGAAAAACCACCAGAGTCACTCTATGGAGTCAATGGACTGTTGATGAACAAAATCAAGGCAGCAGTTATGTTCACCTCAAGACATATGCAGTAAAACAATAGTAGTTTATCCACAGCAAATTCACCAACCTGAGCCAGTTCTGACACAAAAACCCCAAAACAAAAAAACATGTTAGCAAACATTCACAGAAGTATGAAGAAGAGCAGAGATGTGCTGATAAGTTCAGGATCATCATCTGAGTCGCAGCTGACATGAACCCTTTTATATCATCAATAGTATTAAGTGACATCATGTCAAGTGTGTTCATAGTAACATGATAGGTGTGTTTTTGTACTTAAAGTTTGTATCTTTATTGTCTCATAAAGGAATTGAAGGTTGCTCTGGTTGCTTTCTGGAGCAGATTGGAGATGTGCTCTGTTACCTCCTTACAAACATTTGGATGAAGAATAACACCAGCCTGCTTTGTGATGGAGTCAATGTGGCCAAGCTGCTGCTGCTACCAAAAATAGACCAACCACATGTGGAGATACAGGGAGCACACATACACACAAAATACACAGTGTGTATGTTTTCCTGAGCAGACAACAGGCGGCAGTGCTTAGCTCTGTGGTTCTGAGTCAATAACAGTCAACCCTGAGGCCAAAACCTCAGGAGGGGTGATAAACCTGAGTGCTTGTCTGTGCCAGACCTGTCTCCACCTGCAGAGCCTGAATCTGAGGCCACAAGACCGCTAACATTCATCACAACATCCTACTGCCAACAGGAGGAGAGGAGGAGACACATTTTATCTCAGGATCCCTGCTCCTTTGAAGAAACAACTTTTCAGGACTTTGTCAGTATCTGTGCCTGAGACACACTGCACACTGTAAGTCAAGAACTCTGCCTCAGATCACTGGCTTATTGACAAATAAGCACTAGCACAGAGGACTGAAAGGTAAAATATGTATTTTTTCTGGTGAGTTCAGTCTGATCTGTGGCAGTCAGGCCAGCTTTAGTCCCAGTGTCCCAAACCACTGTCCTACTTCACCTGAAAAACAATGAGATAGAGGGGCAGCTGCAAATCCCATAATCCACACATGCTGCTGCGCTGTTGGATGATTAAAGAGGCCAGACACAATCATGCTCTGTGCTTTGAATAACACCAATCCCAAATATGCCTAATGGTCTCTGCATCGAGGGATGGAGCCAGATGTAACAAGGACAAAGCCTGTTAGAGAGGGATTCTAGCTAAACTGACTTCCAGGCTGTTAATCATCAAAGGCAGACATTTATCAGTTAATGAAACACGATGAAACATTTTCCAGCATCTTTGGGACAAAAATGCAAGAAGTCTGATCAGGATTTATAAAAGTACATTTACAACAGTAATAACAGTGATATAAGTTTTCTATTTCTTCTGTATTTTAGTTTCTCTTTCACTATTTTTCACTCTCAACAATTTCCATTGGCATCAGAAACACAATCAGCCAATCATAATATTTGTGGCCCCCATAGTTAGTTAGAGTTTTCAGGAGACGCACTGACAGAGCTCCTCATTGCTCTTTGCAATTTACTTTGCTCATTGCATTCCCTACCCATACCAGTGACTGCACCTCAGCAGACCTGTCCATTAAACATATGATGTATAGCCCAAAGTCACAAAACACATTTTGCCTCAGAGGGCCTTACAATCTGTACAGGAACACGCAGTGACATGGTGGTCATCAGCCTCATCTGGGACAGTGCTGAGTCTGATACCCTACTCCCCAACCCCCACCCCCGACCATACTCACCAGCATTGTGGCTGCTGTGGAAAACTTCACCAAAAAGACCAAGCATAGGATGTACTTTTTGTGCCAGATTCAATCTGCTACATTAGCTGCTGATCCAGTTCTACTCTGCATTAATCCAGTCTTTAGTTTAAATACATGTATGTAGCATGTATTTAAACTTGCTACATACACTGTGTACTGTGTACTATACTGTATGTCTTTACATTCATATAGTGTGTATAGCACACACTTCTTTATCCATTTAATAAAAATTGCTGCTTATTTTTTGCACTTGACTTATATATACAGTATTTGGTTATTGTTTTTTATGAACTAGGCACAAAAAGTAAGGAAATCAACAATCCTTCTTGGCAATAAATCTTATACCATTGGGGAGCAGCAGAGGTTTGCATCCACGAAAAAAAATTGTCAAAACGGTTTTTGCTGTTGACTTATTTGGTGTTGTTTGGTGGATTGGATGATTGAAGTCTGAATAATAAAGACATACTGACACTTTAACAATTTATTCATTTAACATACAGGAGGTCAGGACAGCTGGCAGGCCATTCCATCCTCTCCAATGCTGCTCTGTCATCTTGGAGGATAGAGTTTGGTCTCAGACTGTGGAGATATGGGATTGCGACTGGTTGCAGAATTTCATGTCAATATCTCACTGCATTGAGATAGCCTGCAGTGATGACAAGCCTTGTTTTTCCAGGCACAGGAACACACACATAGACGATGCCATATGCCATTTATATTATAACTCATCACAACTCATTTAAAGATTTTTATCCACAATATCCACTTGAGACAACTAAAGAATGACAGAACTTCTTCTTTATGAGCTCTCACTGTGTTCTGTTGAATATAGTCAGCAGTGACTGAGCCTGAGCATGTTTACTTTATTAATATTTTATATAACCTCAGTCTTTACTAAACCTTAAAGTTCTCCTGCAGCCTAAACCAAACCTGGTGTCTGGTGTCAAATGAAAACAATCCTGGCAGTAGATAATTAATTTTTAATGAATTTCTCTTATTCCATAATTTGGCAAAGCAGATTAATATATATGTATAATGTCTAGTGTAACTAACAAATAACCTGGGGTTTAACTAACTCTGGTTACAATCCTCCCCCTCGTCCTGCATGCACATTAAACGCTAGAAGGGACTTCATAGGGGCTGTTAGACACTGGGGTAATGATATCTTGCAGGCTTTCAAAAAATGAAATAAGGGCAAGGATCAAGGGTTTCCACAGCTTATCATAGGTGAACTTGTGTGGAACATGCCTCTCTCTGTTTGAACATCTGGGTTCAGGTGATTGGTGTCCTTAGATGACATTTGTATCGTCTTCAGGTCCTTGAGGGATAGGATCATGCTGCTGGTCAGAAGGAACGGTCTCACTTTCATCATGAAGTGAATAGTAAATGGCTTCCACTTCCTTCCTCTTCAAGTGTGTCACACTCTGGAATGTTTACAACAACATAATCCATTGATTGAGCAAAAGGTGAATTGACAGGTTTGCTTTACTGGTCAGGACTTAACTGGTTGGATGTGCGAGAGTGCTGTGAGTTAAAGTCAGGAGCGTTTGGATTGAGGGAGGTCAGAGGTTGTTTCCTGGGTGTACATTCTATTTCCTGAACAAAATGTCCCCACAAAGTGATTTGGAGTGGTCCCTCAAAAACACACCAACCTCCCCTTCATCTGTCAAATGTCCCCCTGAATCATTACATTCCACCTGCTGATTTTTCACCTTACTGCTTCTCATATTCATTTACTTAACTGTGGTCCCTGCTCTGGCACATATCTTAACAGGCAGAAACACACAATTCGGCACATATTCTGAATATTTCTTATGGGTCTCAGTGGAAGGGTTGGTGCCCAGGATGAGATCAACTGGGAGGGTCGGCTGCAGCCAAACATCAACTCATATGGCGAATACCCCATTGGATCATTCTGAGTGCAATAGTATGCATATACAAGGAGTTTAATGAAGTCTCTCAAATGTTGTCTTGTTCCTCCAAGGTTCTGAGCATGCTTAAAAGGGTCCTATTAAAGTGATTTTGATCTTTTGTTGGTACTGCTACTGTGAACTTCGTGAAATGGTCAGTGATGACTAAAATGTGTCACGGCTATCAGGTTCAAGGTACAGGTAGTCCATGCAGGCCAACTCTAATAGGTAAGTTGTTTTGATGTTTACCATTGGTGCTGTCTAGCCATATTTAGCACACGCTCAGGTCTCAGATCACTGACTTCATCATGTAACCCATGAAGGGCCATAAGACTATAGGGTGTATAATATTTCAGTGGGGTATCTCTCCACTCTGCCTCCATATTGTGTCCTGAGTGCAAGGTCACTTTGTGAGAAATTGTTCACAATCAGTTTGGACTTTCATTTGGTAATTGAGTTGTAGCTGACATGTGATACCTCAGTGAAAATGTATCACAAGCTGATTTGACGATGTCTCCTCAATCAAAGCTCCTTCTGTGGAGGATGCCATATCTATATTCAAGCCTGTTCCATTCTCTCAGGAGCAATTTGACCTCAGGCTCCTCAGTGCTCCTAATTGATGGGTCCTCCCTCTGCGCTTTATACCAGTATTCCTTCGTCATGCCAGGCAGTGTGCTTTGGCCTTATCTAGAAAAGAGATCAGGCACTGATAAAGCATCTGTGGTGAGGGACTCTACAAGAACAGGAAGTTGTGGTGAGACGACTGTATGACGATGACAGAATGTAGAGATGATATCTGTGGGGATCTCCCTTTTCCTCCCCCTCTAGAATGTGCTTTACCATTGCTTCAATCCTCTCTTTCTCCTGTATGAAGTCCTCATCTTCCTGCAGTGGACCCTGTGGCCATCAAGACAGACCATCTGCATCCCTGTTAGCATGTCCTGCTTGATACTTGATATTGAATCTGTATTTTGACAGGGCAGCCACCAGTGTCCTGCTGCATCAAGCTTGGCGGAGGTAAGGACATAGGTGAGCAGATTGTTGTCTGTCAGAACAGTGAAATCTGTACCATAGAGGTTGTCAATTAATTTTTCACAGACCACCCACTTTAAGGCTAGATACTCTAGCTTGTGTGTTGGGTAGTTTTTTTCAGTCTTTGATAAGCCTCTACTGGTGTAGGCTATCACGCAAAGCTTCCCACCCTGCTCCTGATCCCTCACAACCCTCACAACAAGCATCTGTGTAATGCGTACGGGAGCCTGGGAACTGCAAAAGCGAGGACAGGAACTGACGTTAACTTTATCTGAGCATTCTGAAAGCAGACTTGCCTTCAGATGTCCACCCAGCTCCTCTCTGTTCACAGGGCAAGGCCAGTCTTTGAGAGCAGAGACTTTATCTATGTTGGTGTGGACCCCTTGGGCATCCACCACATGACCAAGGTATTTTATGGATGACCTGAAAAAATGGCACTTCTCAGGTGACAGTCTTTAGCCATAGTCCTTGAGACAGTGTAATACCTTCATAAGCCTCTTCTGATGCTCTTCAAGGGTCTCTGAAAAGACTATGAGGTTGTCTAAAAACACGAGAACCTCACTCAGATGCAGGTCTCCTACACACTTTTCCATGAGGTGTTGGAAAGTGCTCGGAGCATTGGTCATGCCTTGTGGCATACGGTTTAATTCGTAGAAGGCCAAGGGACATGTAAACACTGTCTTCGGCTTGTCCTATTCTTCCATCTCCACCTGATAATAGCCAGAAATGAGGTCCATCACTGAGAACCTCTTAGCTCCACTCAGGGCTGATAATGTCTCGTCCTCGCCTTGACCGTTCTTTAAAGGGCGTCTAGTCCTGCAAGCGGATGTGGTGTTTCACAGCGGTTGTGTGACCCAAGGAGAGCTGGAATGTTGGCCTGTCATGATCTATCCCGTGTTGGTAGAGTTGCAGCAGAACATTTGTGCCAACCAACATTGGGATTCGGCTGTCAAACTGGCACTCGGGGACAACAAGCGCTAGGGCAGTCAACTATACCTTTCCACCAGTACCACTGTCAGGGAAGGTTAAAGGGACCTCAACATAGCCAAGATAAGGTACAGACTGACCTCCAGCCCCTTCCACCTCAAGCAAATGATGGTTGGGCTATATGGGATGCCAGGTACTTGGAATGGAAAGTCTCTGAAATGATGGTAACCTGAGATCTGGTCTCAAGGATAGATTGACATCCCTATGTCCCCTACAGAGACTGTAGAGACACATCGAAAGCCCACAGCTCAGGAGGTGGGGTATGGTGTTGCCCATCACCAGTGGTTTTCTCCTGTTTCCTCCACGTTGTGGGTCATTGCTGTGGGACTTATCTGATTAATGTCCCCAGCTCCTGGTCGTCCTGCTACAGGAGCCACTACACATTTTAAGAGGCTTCAGCAGATCCCTGTTGGGCCCAGAATATGTTGTTTTCCTCTGTTCTGTTCTGCATTGTTTTTCTGAACAAGGCTCTTGGCTGAGTGGGAGTTTGGGTTGTTGAAGGATTTGTGACACAGGGTCCTAAACCTTCACTCTGCAAGGGTGTTTCCCTCCTTGTTGAACTGCTTAGGGGCCCTTCATGCTTGAATTCAAACTGAGTGAGGTAAGCCTCGGGTGGAGTATTTGTTCCAAGTGGCTGACAATGTCAGCTGCTGGGCTATGCAGACTTTCCAAGATCCTTCTTACCTTTTGGGGGTCAGATCATCATTAAGGAGGAGGTCTATCTGGGTGCGCCAGGCATCATAGTCAACTATGCAATGATACTGCATCACTGCAAATAAAATGCTCAACAATAACTTTCTGGATTTGAGGTGGATTAATTGTGCTCTCAGTCAGAAGTGGGGGACTTGTGGGGGAGCTGAGGGGAGGAGCACTAGAGGCTGGACTAGGTGGGCTTGGCTCTGGATTGCCAGGCTGACCTTCATCAGTTACTCCGCTGGCACTACTAAGTGTAGGAACATGTTGGTCAGGAAACTGAAGGTGAGTATCAACAATAAGTGGGGGAATAGGATCAGGTGAGATGGGTTCTAACCCCTGCTGAAGCACACTCCAAAACCCAGCTTTACTACTCCCAGCAAGATTGCTTGATTCAGCTAAGCATTTTCGGTCTAACTCTTCCCAAGCTCCCCTTGACACACTTCACAAATGATTTTTGTAACCCCTCCCTGCACCTGTCACTTTAAGACAGCATTAACATCAAACAGGAAAATGAAGACCAAATTTAACTCTAGACTCGATGAGGAGACTGCTGATATCTACCTGACTAAATTTTAATTTAGACCTGTAATGTCTACCCCAAATGGCACACAACAACAGACTGAAAGTTTAAAGGAGGTATATTATAATAAAGATCCTTCAACCACAACTGAACCAAAAATATAAAATAAAATTAACAAAAACCTCTGAGATCTATAGATATTGAAAGTAAATTGTCCCAAAAGTTCAATTGAATGGGGAAGTAGGCCCAAATAATAAAATAAAATGAGGGCACTCAAAGTCCTACCGCCCTCTTTAACAGTGAATGTCCAATGGTGAGTATTGCGGTGGAGATGAAGATGCGGATGAAGATATGGATGACCCCTTGTCCAAAGGAAAGAATCCACCAAGATGGAGATGCCCTTTCTCTTTCTTCTCTTCTCTTTCAGCATCTGCTCACAGCATGCATCGGTCGAGTGGACTTGCAGAGATTGGCACTAAGGTAAGATGCACACACCTTTTGCTCACTTAAAATAGCGCTTAACAACTGCCACCTCTATTAAAGGAACAGTAACACATATACAGTTTTGTTTTTTAGGAGAAGATGGTTTTACTGCTATTGTGCTCTTGTGTAAAAATAGTCATGAATTCAAATTTTTGAGGGAAACATTTAGAACATCAATACATCATATACAGTTTAAGTAACCCTGGTTACTAACATTAGCTAACAGCAGCTACAGTTGGCTGTAGTTCACTGTCCATCAGGAAACTCTGCTCAGCTAGAGGACATCAGAGGGAAAACCAGAAAACATGTTCTCCATAAAATATGATCCAGTTTTATTGAAAATTAAAACATTTTTAAAAATCAGAGAAATAGTTGGTAGTGTGTGACTTAGTCCCGTAAAGAGTTACGCACTAGTTGATCGAACCCAGAGCCCAAAGTGTGAGAACAGACGTTTGAATGACAGATACCATTGTCCTGATTACAAGTTAGTGTAGCATCAACATGATTTAAAATCTGTTACTTTATAGTCGAGCAATGTATTATGGTTGAGGTGAGACAACTTTCTGAGATTCAAATGAGGCTTAAACCCAAACTTTACTGGCTGACCTACCAGTCTTGGTGCCCAGAGGCCTCTCTCAGCCAGCTCAGTCCAGGACAGCACAGGGCAGTAAGGGGTATGGTGAACATGCAAGCCATTCTTTCTATTTGACAACTGCATGACAGTCCCACTGCTGCCCCAGAACATCCAGGGTAATAGCAGTCTTGTGTGCATTTCCAGATGTCAGCACATTGCACCTTGGAATGTCACACCAGATATTTCACGGTGCGACAGTCTGTCTCATCCAGAAGGGACCTCCAAACCAGCATGTCAGCAGGATGAGATGAGTGATGTCATGCAGCATGATGCTGTGACGAAGGCGAAGCTGAAGACAGCTGCTGTGTGTGTCGAATCTCTAGGTGGCTGGGCACACCAAACCATGGACCTGACAGACACCAGCACAATTTCAGATTTTTTGGAACAGATGAATGACATTTCGGATCCATACACCACCACTGAGAAAAGACCTTCAATAATCTATTAATAAATATTTTGTTTGTTTGTTCGTTGTCTGCTAGATCCCATTAAATGTGAATATGTAAAGTACACTAAGGCAATTATTTTCAAATGATGACATCTACACGGCTTACCATTACTGGTAACTATAATCTACAACCTCTATCGGGCAACCAAAACATTTCCTTGATGTCCACGTTGACCAGGGTGTGGTGCCAGGGTTCCTGTAGAACAAAGACCTTCAAGCAACCCACTGAGGGCATTGCTATTTACAATAGGTGTGATAATTGCTTTGGAAGCCTACAGCACCATAAATATGACTTGGACAGCTAGGCCTTATAGGCCCAGACTATAGGGTGCATAATATTTCAGTGGGGTATCTCTTCACTCTGCTCTCCATATAGTGTCCTGAGTGCAAGGTCACTTGGTTAGAAATTGTTCACACTCATTCAACTCATTGTCTTGAATAGTTTGGACTTTCATTTGGTAATTGAATTGAGTAGCTGACATGTGATACCTCAGTAAAAATGTCCTCCAGCTCTGAGGGCCCCTGTCAAATGGGACCCTGAAGTCTCTGGGGCCATTTGTCAAAGAAGGAACAAAGCACTACAGAAAGGGTTGCAGAAAAGCAGTGACCATATCTCTAAGAAAACAGAAAAACAGAAAAATGACTTGTTCTCAGACAAATATGATCTGAAGACTATGGCTGAAATGGCTGAAAAGAGCTTATGAGATGTATGATCTTGCAGTCTTGCAGTTGCTGCTAACCCCACACCCATGTTTTTTTTATGTATGATGTCTCTTCGCTGGAAAGATTCAGTAGACTGGGGGAGGGGACTCCTTCCTGTGTTTAACATTAATTCCTCAATAGGAAGACTCTCACTATGCCATATATCCGATTAGAATGACACGGGAGGATTAGCAGTTCTATGTAATGAATGCAGCATTACTGCAGCAGTTTGAGATTAAAAATGTGAAGCATTGTATGGCTTTCTGATGGTTTTGTATTTATGTACACGGCACTTGTAGACCACAGATGTATGTTTTTAAGTATATTTTTTTCATGTAAGTGTTAGATGAAAAAAATATACTTCTGATCAACAAAGGATAAGTGCAGTTACAGACTGACAGCAATTACTGTGCCTCAATAAATTCCACTCGGCCTGTTGTGTCACCGGCTATTTTGTTATTGATTGCACAAGTCTCATCAAGCCTCCACAGTGATCGGGACCCTGAAAATCAGCTATAAATCGCTACAAAAATGGCTCCTGGGTAATATAATCAGTCATTGTGTGGACTTTCTTTCTAGTGTCTCATGGTTTGGGGCCTTGACCGCAACCTCAGTACATTTATTTAAGGCTAGTCAACGGGTTCTTTGCAGTGTGGCAGAGGACATAAACACACTCACATCCTCATGTGAGGACGAAGTACATTTATGAAGTGCAAAATCATTAAATGCCTCAGTACACTTTACAGTAAAGGAAAAAGACAATCACAGATGTTGTGGACCGCTGTGAGAATTCCCTGTGTAAACTGCACATGATACACTCAGCATTTAAAAATGTGAACAGATCATTCTACATGAGGTTTTATTTACAGCCTGCTTACTTGCTCAGGTTATATGGACGTGTCATGAAATGCTCCTGCAGCTACAACTTTGAGTAATTCCCCAAGGCACTTCGTCACAGTGCCAGTACTTCATCAATGACAAGACAAGGCTCTGTGCTGTTTTAATCATTTTGCTATTGGGTGTGTGTTTACTGTGTGACAGTAAATCCACAATTCAAAGAGCTGAAATGAACTAAATGCTGCCTCAGTGTTCACAACTTCCTACACGCGTTAAAAGAAATTTCCAAGATTTTTTTGTGAGACGTTAGTGCTGACTGTGTGTGAACATCTAGCTCTCATTCAGTCTTGCCAGGATAGTCAGGTGGACTGAGGTGATACAGTGTTTGATTTCCTTAAAATTGCACGAGTCATCATTGTCCGTGCCTTCTTCATGGTCTGCAGCAGCCCCTCTGTGGATTGATAACATGGGCTCTGGGCCCAGGTCATGATCAAGACTTCAGGTAGGAACATTATCCCCATACAAGGTCAATCTGAACAACCTCATGCTGTGTTTTATCTGTTCTCAGTGCATTTTCTTTCTTTCAGGATCAGTCTTTCAGGATTAAAGGAATACTTCAGCATTTTGGGAAATTCTCTATTTGCTTTGTCTTCAATATGAACCCTGTCATACTGGTGTTGATGGCATCTACACAATCTACAAATCTTCACATCCTGGAAAACACAGTGTATTTCAAAAAATGTTTCATTGTTGTTTTATAGATTTGACAGATGATATTTGTCTAAATGGCACAGGTGGACTTCAGAAAACACTCAGAGGGCTTTGCTTAGAAATGTACATGTTTATTTGAGCAAATATCTTGGAGAAATACTTTTATGAAAGCAGAGACTCTATAAATATCACCCAATATTGCTTCTTGTAGCTTGATAGCTCACCATAGAGCCTAAAGTTGTTCCAGCTGAGAGGACTGGCTCTCACACTGCTGACTGCAGTTGCAGAGAACCCTGTGATGGCCCTGAAAGGAGGGATCTTTGTGCTCTGGTCATATAGCCTGATGCTGTCTGTCTCTTCTTTTACATAATGATAGCCGAGATAATTCTTAAAAGCATAATTCAATAAAAGGGAAATGTCTAGTTTGATGGCATTCCTGAGCGTGTGCATGGCTCACGCTGATCTATTGCTTTATTGATTCAGTGTGCAGTTACAGAGGCACTTGGGCAGTAAAGGACTTCACTGGAGCAGTGGGGGCTTGGGTGCCATAGTGAAGGACACATAGTGAAGGAGGTTGAGCGTTGTTGTTCCTAATCTACACTCTGGATATCAATATTCATGTTCTAAGGACGATGATTCATTTAAACCCTTTATAACACGTGTCTGGAAATCTAATCTTAGTTTCTGCTACAATTTCATAAGCAGATTGGCAATTTAATGACCACAGAACACTGCAGAACACTCAGAATGCAGGGTTCCTTACCAGGATACCAGCCTCCTCTTCTATGGAACCAGATCCTAGTTTGGGTTCTGGAGGCAGACACTTTCCACATGAAAGCGTAGGCTTAGAACTTTCCTCTTTGATACAGCTTATAGTTAGCTTATAGTCAGGTGAGTCCTGAACCATCCCTTAGTTCTGCTGCTACAGGCCTTTTTTGGGATTCAGTACAACATAATCATAAAGTGCTATACACATAAAGAACTATGGGAAATGAGAACATTTATACATACATTTATACAAATATAATGAAAATGTTTCCTGTATGATAGAGTCGTGTAGCCTAACCTCAGTGGGCTTGACAATTTTTACATCATAGAAAACACTCTATCCCTACACCCGAAAGAAAAATGATGCTAAGAAATAAGCACAGAAGCATACAGAAGATGTTGTGTTGACAGAGCAGACAGGCATTGTGGACACACACTACTCGTGTGGGTTAAGACTGTTTTTAGCAGGAAGGATTGTTTCCAGTGTAGCCTGTTCTGTGGTACTGGAAGGTTGCAGCGGGAAATATTAGATACATATTAGATTCACATTCATCTGTGACTTTGGAATCGCTAAATGAACCCTGCTCAGACTCCTGGGAATTAATATTCATATTTGATTGCTACAGTAGCTGCTTGATCGCTATTAAAGTCTTGAAGATTACACACACATCCTGTAAAGTGCCAAGATTAGAGGGTGGCTCTGTGGGTGGAGCAAGGCATTACACTTCTCACAGCATGAATCTAAAAAAAGACTTTTATTTTACATTTATTTGGTCATGTTCGTTAGAATTGCAAAGACTGTTCTCACCTGAAGCCACAAGTAGCATGACGTTGTTATTGAGCTGTAAAAGCTCTTACGGAGGTCAATAGATGATTTGGTGTCTAGTATAAAGTGTGTCTTTGACACCACAGCCTGCTGTTCATCCCATCCTACCTGTTACTTTATTTAACCAATGACCTTTCTCAGCTTGGCAAGTTGAGCTGAGGAGTCCAAACTCCAAACAACGGGAGGATGTTGTGCAATTTGCAGTTGGGTTAGCATTGTTCAGCTGGGCTGAGATTCATCTCCTCTCCATGGATGAGCTCTTTCAAAGCTTTCAGCTGCTTCTATGGACAAATGCTGTCTGCAGGGTATGACTGGTATTGTTCCTCTAATCAGCCATGCTGCCTTTGATAGTGTTAGTCATTTTATGTATATTCAGTTTGAATGATGTGTGAGGAGATACCAGAGACAGGAATCAAGACTTCCTGTCAAGGATTTTGCATGTACTGTACCTAAAGCTAGTTAAGGTCATAGGGGTTGTCTTGGAAGGCACTGACAACAAGAGCTAACACTAATTGTAATAGTAAGTATATTTAAGATCTGAATGAATGCTGGCTCAGCCCATATACTCTCTCATCATCAGATAAGTACTAATTAGAAATAGTCCATTCACAATATTGTTTTAAATTTCTGACCGAGCGCTTCATTCTAATGAACAACCTATAATATAATAATATACCTGTTCATATAAACCCTGCCTCCTGAGGGCAGGGAGGCATTTTCTCAGAGGCATTTTTTTGATGGTGATGCTACCATGAAACAGTGCCTCTTCATGAATTTATCATATATATGTGTCTGAAAAATCTTTGGCTGTCTAATATTTGACTGAATACTGGATTTCAGTAGTAGTCCATGGTCTTAAACCTTGAAAAATACAATAACAATAATACCTGGATCACCAAGGACATTAAGGCCATCCTTAATGACAAGAAGAGGGCGTCCAGAGATGGCAACTGCGATGAGGTGAGGAGGGTGCAGAGGGTACTCAAACTTAAAATCAGGGAGGCTAAAGACAATTATGGGAGAAATTTGGAGAATAAACGCCAACAAAACAACATGAGGGATGTGTAGAGTGGCATGAGAACCATCACTGGGTTTCAGGAGACTGTCAGCATGGAGCTGGATGGACATGTGGACCAGACCACTGAACTGAACCTATTTTTCAATAGGTTTGATACTGTGGCCCTTCCCCCACAAGACTCTGGCTGCCCAACAGCTACTACTACAACCACCATCATCTATCTGCTGAGCAGAGTTTACGCTCATCTGGACAAGCCGGCAAGCACTGTGAGAATAATGTTCTTTGACTTCTCCAGTGCTTTTAACACCACTCGTCCGGCTCTACTGGGTGAGAAGATGACTGCGATGCAGGTCGAGGCCCCCATCATGTCCTGGATTGTTGACTACCTGATGGGCAGACTACAGTATGTATGCCTACAGAACTGTGTATCTGAAAGGGTGGTCAGCAACACTGGGGCCCACAGGGAACTGTCCTCTCTCCCTTCCTCTTCACCGTCTTCACCTCAGACTTGCACCGAATCCTGCCACCTTCAGAAGTTTTCTGATAACTCAGCAATAGTTGGTTGTATTAGGAAGGGTGATGATAGTGAATACAGGACTGTTGTGGGCGACTTGGACTGAGCTGAACCGTCTGCAGCTCAATGTGACAAAGACAAAGGAGCTAATAGTGGATCTGCATAGTACCTGGGGGGTGTACTTTAATAATAAGTTGGACTGGACAAGAAACACAGAGGCTGTCTACAAAAGGGGCCAAAGCCGACTCTTTTTCCTAAGGAGGCTGAGGTCCTTTAACATCTGCTGAGCTGAGGATGTTTTATGAGTCTGTTGTGGCCAGTGCGATCTTCTTTGCTGTCACATGCTGGGGCAGTGGGCTGAGGGTAGCAGACACCAACAGAAAAACTGATCAGGAGAGCTGGTGATGTCGTGGGGGAGGAGCTGGACACTGTGGATGCTGTCCAGGCTTCAGTCCATACTGGACAATGTTTCACATCCTTTCTATGACACACTGGCCCGGCAGAGGAGCCCCTTCAGCAGAAGACTCCTCTCACTTAGATGTACCACAGAGCGACACAGGAAATCATTCCTGCCTGTGGTCAATAAACTCTATAACGCCTCCCTCAGAGAATCAGACACACCCTCTTCTGTAATGTGACACGAACACGGTCAATGTATATATACTTTTATTTTGTTCTTAATAGGTGATTACTTATATAGGTGATTACTTATATACATATATAACATTATATACTTATAACATATGTTCTTTGTATACTTGGAGTATTGTAACAAAAACTATTTCCCCCTGGGATTATTAACGTATTTCTGATGAACCTTTGGATGTTGGGATGCTTTGTTTCAAGCAGAGATTATAACATATTTTTAAATATCAGAAAAATAATGGGATTATGTTGGAATTTTAATTATATACTACTAAAAGCATTGTTTTTGTACTCAAAGCCTGATATATTATGTTTTATATTGTCATTAAAAAACATAAATTAGTGACCAATTAAGCTTTTAAGCTGAGAGCTACAGTGGAGAAGTTTTTATTATATTTGTTAACAGTAAGAAATATGTCCACCTCAATTCAGAAACCTTTTTGTTCTTTTCTTGATGAATAGACTATCCAACAGGGAGCTTGTGATTGTAGCCAGCTGCATTAATAAACCAAAGCATCACACACAACACTTATTTATGGCTTCCATTTTATTTCAGATGCTTTCATATTTGTTTAACAGTGGCATACTTTAGATTACACATTACCAGCAGCTGTGCCTGTTTTCAAGATCAAGTCAGTCCAGATTAAAATCAGATCAATAACCCCAGAATATGAAATGAGGTTGGTTTTTCCTGTTGCAAATTAAAACATCAGACCAATTTATTCCAGGTCTTCACATAATATAGGATAATAATCCAAAGAGGGATTTCATGTTTTTTTTTTCTCTGGATAATGATTTCTTTACCTATGTACTTTATATGTATGGCACCTGATGACATGAAAACAAGAAACATCACAAATGAAAGAAAATAGCCGCTCAGGTGTAACAGCAAATAAATGATGGCAGGTTTTCAGGAGCCACCTTCCTTCAGCTAAAGCAAAGGAGCCATCATTTAGGTTAAGGTCAGTGGTGCGAGCACAGGCATCCAAAACAATGACATTTCCAAGAGACAGATGTTTGAGTTGATAGATATACTGCCAGAATGTGTACTGTACTGTGATGTATAAAGAATAGCCGTGCCCTTTCAACTGCCACAGATTGTGTGTGAAAGTAGTGACTGGAACAACTGAAATGTGATTGAAGGAATATCACAGCTCTGAATGGATAGGCATGTTCATTTGGCTTATTGGTGCAAAAATATACTCAGTGTCCACCAGGGGACATCAGAAAACTACTCAAATCTGATACAATATACAATATGGCCACAAGTATGTATACTTAAGTGTACTTTCGGTCTGTGGTGGCTCACTACAGTTTGGGCTGTTACTAACAGTTTGTTCATCCCTCTCCTTTTGCCTCCTGGTCCCCCTTTGCACTAAGCCAGCTCCATGATACAAAGGTCCTCGTTCTCTCTCTATAAAAGACAAATTAGATGGATACCATGCCAAATTTATAATGTCAACCAGATTAAAGGCCAATCTTAGAGAAAATTTCCAGTCTTAAAGAAACAGTTAGACATAAAGGCTCTTGTCTTCTCCACCAAGAAGTCTTTCTGGTGTTTCCTAGAAACACAAAATCTGCAGCATTTTGACTTCCACTGAAAATCCCCTCAACTTACCTTCAGAATGTTATACTTCTTTTGTTTGAATACTAAATACTAATAGTCATAGCTATAAATTTATACAGTCATAAACAGTTATGCTGATTTTGATAACTACTTTCTGTACAGCTGTCCTGCAGCCTCCTCATGTGTATGTAACAGGCAGTTACACGTATGCAGAGTCACTGGACTGAGTGCGCCCAAAGCTGGGCATACTCATCCTGGGCAAGTCTTTGTTCCGGATCTCATAAATGGACTTCCTCCTGGCCTGCACTCCTCTCACAGCAGTTTTGATTTTCCTCCAGCCAAGGTGGTTGAGCTCTGCCAAGTTTAACACCACGCAAATGCCACTGACCGCAAACATGAAGACTAGAAACACTGTCTTCTCTGTCGGCCTGGAAACGTAGCACTCTACATCTTTTATGCAAGGGTAACGATCGCACTCATACACCGCGGGAACGTTGAATCCATACAGGAAGTATTGACCCACCAGAAACCCTATCTCTAATGCATTTCTGAACACCACCTGGATGATATAGAACCTGGAAATGCCCTCCTGCCGTCTCATTTTTGACTTGGTAGTTCGCAGGGCTGAGCTAGGGATGTCCTTGACATCCAGGCAGTCGGGCTCTGCCTCCTTGTTGGAGTTTTCTGTGTTCTGTAGCACTCCGTTCACAATGGTGTTCTTGATCTTCTTGCTATCATGCTTTAAGTCCTGGTCTTTGTCCAAGGAAAGGTACACTGTGGAGTAGCGCCGCTCCCTCTGCTTGGCAGACTGGTGCACAGAGTAAGTGATGAAGCAGAGGCTGGGGCAACACACCATGATGATCTGGAACACCCAGTACCTGATGTGAGAGATTGGGAAAGCCTTGTCATAGCAGGCCTGATTGCAACCTGGCTGTAAGGTGTTACACACGAACATGGACTGCTCGTCATTGTACACAGTCTCTCCGACTATCGCCACGATCAGAATCCGGAAGATCACCACCACAGTCAATAGGATCCTGAGGGAAAACAACAGGATTGGATTCACATTTCCATGGTTGCATTAAGTTAACACACAAACCTTAAACCAGATCTCTCAGAATTTGTTGAACTGATACTGAAGCAAACATCACAAACTTTGTTTTGTCTTTTGATAGAAATATACCTGTAGCTGCCTGGTGAGATACAGTGGGGCACACCTAGTTTTTGTCAGGGGTCACTGGTTCCCAACCCAGTCTTTCAGATTTTCTCCTTATCATTGCTCATTTCCCTAATGAATAATGAAATAATGAATAATGAATTGAGATGATTTGACTTGTTTATTGTTTATTGACTAAAATGTCTGCAATCCATCCAATGGCCAGCTTTGCATGGGGGAGACATTAAGTTGTCCATGGCCAGTCTTTTCTCATATTGGAAGTGTTGTTTTCTGACTGCGTGCTGGTGTTGCTATGACAGCAACACCTATGATGAAAAAACAACCACAAATAAAGATGACTAGAAGAACTGAAATGTAAAATAATTAGGATTTGTTGGTATATGGGACTAAACGCTTTGCAGTGTCTTCAGTGACTGATGTAATGCAAAATGATGATCTGATACCTTTGTTTCTTCTGCAGAGAGCGAGCATAACCTCACTTTATAGAGGGATTATAACTCTGTAACTGATAAATATTTCATTGTACAGTATATATGAATGTGTGTGCATATAGTCTATGCATACATGTGAACATTATGTCATATATGGATGTGTATATATGGCCATGTGTCCACTGACATGAACAAATGATGATCTGGGAAAATGAAGCAAATAATTACTGAGCAATCACTAACTAATCAATGAAAAGTCAAAAGTCTTGTGTTATTGGCTGGCTGAAGTATGTCTGATTAATGGATTATAATTGATCTTTAGCACTGATGCATTAATGCTAAAGAAAAAAAGCATTAATGATTTATTAAACATTAATGATCACGCTGTTATACTTGGTTCCATATGTCTGTAATGTGAGTGTGGGTGGTGTGAGTAACCACGAGTAACCACCTTCTTCAATCTGAATATAAAACTCTTCACCTCCTCAAGAACGACCTGTTTCTTTTCTTTTCTTTTCTTTTCTTTTCTTTTCTTTTCTTTTCTTTTCTTTTCTTTTCTTTTCCACAACTCTTACCTTCCGATCATAGTAGAGTGCTGCTGAACAGCCGCCTCCAAGAGACGCTCTAATATGGTCCACTCCCCCATAATTGTTCATTCGGAGAAGATCACGCACAAATTATACAGACGAAAACGATCTTACAGTTCTCCTTGTATGTGTCCGAGAGCTCCGACAAAATCCAGTAAATGCGTGGACATGTGCGTGTGCGTGTGTCTCCCACTGTGCTGCTCTGTGGGAAGCCTGAGCGCTCCTGTCCTTCACCTGCTGATTGGTAGAGAGTCCTCCTGAGCGGCTGTGTCGGCTCGTGTGCGCACGGAAGGCGGGTTGTGTGTGTGTGTGTGAGAGAGAGGGAGCGCAGTGGGGAGCACACTGTGCCGCTCAACGCTAATCCCGCTTTACTTCTTTGCGTCACACGCACAGGGTTCGGTGTGTTGGAGATGCCATGGAGCCCACGTCTGTCCTGAGCACCATCCATCCATGGACCGCTGCGGTCGGGTGAGATGATGGTGATGATGGTGTGCTGAGCTGCAAAACGTTCTCATCAGTAGATAATCAGAGTTCTATCATAGTTATGACTATGATTATTAATAGCAGCAATAGCACTTTTCACACACATTCACTACAAACTGAAGATTCTGATGTATGAACACAGCTCATTATATTGATAAATGTAAATATAAACTAACATATATTTACATTTATCAATATAATGAGCTGTGTTCATTGAGTAGTTTGGCACGTTAGTTAGTACCAGAAGAAGGAGAAGTAGTGTTGTTAGCGGAAGTATTAGTTGTAATCCAGTGTGTACTGATAGCTGGAGAGTCCGGTTCACATCCTGAGTACTCAGGTTCCATTGAGCAAGCGTTAAATGATAAAAAATAATAACTTAATAACAAAATAATAAGATGTGTTTACTGTACTCTATGAGTGTGAACATTACCTTTGCATGGAAGATGTAGATGTGATACGACTGAACAGAAAATCTTTAACAAGTGTAGAACTAAGGTATCTTAAATAGTTTTTCATTGGTGTCATTTGTTTATGTATTTGGAGATCTAATTCATATTTGTGTCAGATTATTTTGTGTTTGTGGAAGGTGTATTTCATCTTCCTACTTTGTCATTTATTTAATGTACATTACTTACACAAAACATGATGTTTTCCCGAACGTTTCAAAATGTTATACAGTACTTATTGTTACTATGGTGAAGAGCCCTCTTTAGTGGGCAGCTGAGACCTCATGCTTCCTTTCTCTGTAAACAAAGATGGGCCAATGAACTCCCAGGTCTGTGAACCTATAATATGAGATTAGTCAGTCCTGGTTTGCTGGTAAGAGACTCTATTATTACAAATCTAACAGTGTAGCCATCCAATATCTGCTTTCAAGTCAGTTCCTTCACAGTGTCTCTGGCTGCAGTCTACTAATACTGCTGCTGTTCTGTTGAAGTAGTATGTTTCTATATATTTATATTTATTTACATATGTTCTTTTCCAACGGCATGATTCATTATGAATGTATGATGAACAAATGACGGACAAGTAAAGTTGAACTGAACACCACATACTGTATCAACACACTCCACCTTGCTGATGAAGGCACATCAGTGAAGTTTAAGATGGATGTTGTAGAGGGATGTTGGCTTTGAGTTGTGTTGTATAGAGTAGGGTGAGGTGAATTGGATAAACTTATTTCTAGAGTAATCTCTTTAACTGCCTTGCTTTGTTTCCACATATAGGACAACTTAAGAGGACGACCTGTAGTATTTTAACAGTAAGCCCATTAATGCACTGCTCATGGTAACTGATTTAGCAAGGATATATATCAATAAGAGTAAAACACCAATTTCTATGCACTTCATTGACTCAGGAGTGAACAGTGTCAAAGTACGTCAGTGTCAAAGTACGTCAAAAGCGGTTCCTGTTTTTTCTGCAGGGTTGTCCTGTGGATTAACCTAGCCTTAGCAACAAATGCCAGGTTGCTACAGATAAACTGCAAAAAACAATTTACACACTTGAGGTTGATGAAGAAATTCTGTTCATTCTATTTACAAGTTGTCGGAATCCTGTTCTCATGTGAGGGCAGTTCTAGTTCTATTTCTATTGAACCTGGTATTAAGATGTAAGATACAGCACATGCTACTATTTGCAAACTGATCTGAACAGAGCTTCTTTTTACAAATGTGGTCACAAATTTGTACATACAGTATTATTTATAAATGTATTCAATTAAACATATGTATTTGACTAGTCCAATAATTCAGTTTCAACATCTTTTTTTCAACTCCTTGTTTTACCCAACAGCAGTAACACCTAAAATAATGACTGAATTTTCAGTTCAGGATAAGCTTGCCAGTTACACACTAGACCATGTGTGTCATGTGGAGATTTCTTACATCACGCCCATGCTACTTGATAAAAGACACCCTCATAGGATATACTTGTGTTTCCAGCTGTGGGGTCCACAGGGGTCCTCTCTTCTTGCTCCCTGTCTCTTTGAGGTGCATTAGGAAGATGCTCCATAATGGCTGAGGGGGAACAATTTCCAACTCACAGGAGGAGAGAATGCAAGGCATATGAAAAGAGCACTAAATTTGGGGTTTACATCTTATATTTATCTGGACCCAATTTGAATGGAAGTGACCCTATAAAGAAAGAACATTGGCCAGCATACACAGAATGTGCTGTAATGTCATTCAGTATGGAAGTGTTTGCACTACTTAAAACTCAACACGCTGCTCACTGTAAGATGATAATATTGTTTCGTCATGTATAACCTAAAAAAGTAAATAAGCCATTTAATGAAAGAAATACAATGATCCATAACATGACAATATGTGATCTTGGATATTTACAGATTACGTTACAGATTATGTTACAGTGTATGTTACAGGAGCTGTGGAGAGGAAAACCACGGGGTCAGGAGCATTAGAGGTTCGTCAGGGAGGGCTCAATATTCTTCAGACCACACATCCCATTTCCATCATGGATGAGCAGGCTGACTACATTTCCAAGAAATTAGTGGTGAGGCAGTCAAATGACTGCAAAGAAGACAGGAAATGCACCGTGTAGATATTCGTACAAATATATAGAAGAGCAAATTGTGCAAGTCTAACTTTTTGGTGGACTGCCTTTAACATGACATTTCTCTTATTTTTAGTAGACACAGCTGGCACACAGAAATCAATCCAGAAGACGTTTGCTCTCAATAAATGCTGCTGTGCAGATTATCACATAATAGTTCTTTTGGTCTTCCCTGCAGTGGTGCTTACACTCAGCACATTGAATGGGCATGGGGGAATTGTGAAGAGGACATCAACAGATCAAACGTTAAATCAACAGAGAAGGTCAGAGAACAGAGGTTGGAAAAAAGCACAGGGAAGCTTTCTTGGACACTTATTTTAAGATTTAAGCATGTTACAAAGTGCAACAACCCTGAAGTGGATGAGATCATTACTGCAGATGTCATGTAACCATGTGATACATTCTTTCTCTTGTTTCAGCTTACTTGTTATTTTTATTTTTGTCACATTGGCCCTGTCGAAAGCAGTGACTCCTGGTGGGCAAAAAGTGAGTAACACATTCAGAGTGCCTCAATTAGAGTAAACACACAATGAATTGGATCTCTCCGTTATCTCTCCATTACATAACCAGCACAAACAGTTTTGGCTATAATAAAATAAGTTAAGGGCAATAACTTAACTAACTAAACTAACCAAACCCAAGTGCTTTCAAAAATCAGATAACAGTCTATAAACAGCTCCATCATTCACTAAAGCCAGGGCAACATACACTGAAATTAATATATTGAAAGTGTACATGTGCATTTCAATTGCTCTTGACAATGCCTCCTCAATTCTTGGCTGATTAGTTACTCATTGTATTCTTTATGGTGGCAGATGCTGAAAGTGGCTAATCTGGTTTCACACACAGTGTAAGTGTTATCCATTTTGCTCTTTCATATAAGTTTTTAAAATTCAAATGTGCCCAGGTGTCTACTTTTGGTTATTCTGTTTATCTGACCTTTCTTTGTTCATCTGTCTTGTCCTTGTTTTTTTCCTGTGCTATATTGCTGTGAATTGTTCTTTAGAGCAAAGTAAAACATTCTTTACCAGTGAAGCAGGTTCTGATTCTCTTGCAAACATACAAACCCATTATAGCAGGGATATGAGCAAAGTGACAAAGTGTTTGGCATGTTGAAAAACAAACTTTAATATTTACCCCCCGACACTGTCACTGTTTGAACCAGAAGTGGCCCAGCTGAGACCTGCACTCCATCTGAACTCACATCACTGCCCACCGATGGTTGAATGACATTTTTTCTGAGCTCATAATAAAAACATGAGCCTGTGTTTTCCCCAACAGTCTGAGCCTTTTTTAGAAGCATCTTGCAGGCTAGCAAGACGAATGACCAGAGACCTGAATACTGCTCCTCCCATCTGCATCCAAACACTGAATTCACCTCACAACTAGGTCAGCAACAGAGTAAACTCACAAGCTCACATATGTAAATAAATGAGATGTGTCTTTTTTCTTATAGGGAACGTCCTCCTATCAAACATTCCTGAACATGGTCCTACCTGCTAGTACTTCTTGGTGATTTCAACATCCAGACAGGAGTTAACATCTTAGTTGTTCTTCTAATTTCACTCTCTGACTGCAACTAAAAGCTTTTTCTTTCATTCTAAAATTCAGCCTTCCTTCTCCAACCTCAAAACACTTTTTAACCTCCTTGATCCGCCCTCCTCAACACTGATAAATGTTGTTAATACTGACCTCCCAGTCCTCCCAGTCTACACCGACGCACTGCAGATCCCTCCACTCTTTCAACCTCCAGCTGATGTGATATTTCTCCTATTACTGATTTAACCAAGATTCATGTTTGTGTGTGTATGATAAAGGAGATTTGCTCCCTCAGCAGCATCTTCATCGCTGGCTCAAACAGCAGCAGCCAAATCTAAAACAGTTTCTGCAAATGCTCAACTCCATCATGAGTGTCTCTGGCTGAAATAACTTCATAACTTTGTAACCCCTGAAAGCTGAATGCAGTGTCACAATGCGCACAGCCCACATTCTCAATGGTACATTGACAGCAATCATGTTCTGTGTGTAACAGTAACAGCTGCAACCAGTTCCAGACCTGCCATAGGTCCACTGTGTAACAGACATATTTCAATGGTGTATGTAGTCCTATGGTGGACTCTTCAGGCTGGTATGAAATTTATCTGCTCCTTGATGCTACCTCAGCATCAGCATTCATAATGTTTGAATATTGGCAGTGTTTTCTCAGCATTTTACCTCCACCTATGTATTTCAGTTTCTGAACACATATCTGCTAAATATTAGTTGTGTTTATGTTGTGTGTATGTTACAGCACGTTGTAACTGCCACATTTGCTACTTAACACTTTTTACCCAATACTATTTGATAATTGTGCATTGATCCTGTCTCACTGTGTCTAAGTCAGTTTCTTAATTTGACTACAATCGCTCATTTAAATCTATATTTAGTTAGTTATGTAATCAAACGTGTACCAGAATAGGAAAGACAACATTCTTGCTGTTATCTGACAAGCTGTTCTGAGTGTAGAAGATTCAGGTTCAGTTCTCATCTGTGCCTTCAAATTGTGAGAACAGAAACAGATTACTCTAAAGAATCTGTAACTCATCTATATGGAGGACTAAAAGTGCCAAAATTAAATAAATAAATACACCATTAAATAATTACTTAAATGTGTCATTAATTCATTAAAATACCCATTCATTTGATCTAAAAAATAATTTATTTTTACATTTACATTTCAGGAGAGACGTTTTAGACTTGCAGGGGATGTGGAAGCAGGACCGGCTGACCAGGAGCATGTAGTGAGTAAAGCAGAGGAACTTATTGAAGGTGGAGTTATTTCCGCACATTCTGACCAAGATATTGACCGTAGAGCAGGGGTGTCAAACTGTTCCACTAAAGGGCCGGTGTGGCTGCAGGTTTTTGTTCCAATCAAACAAGAGCACACAGTTTGACCAATCAACTCTCTGAAGACTGAGATCAGTTGATTAAATGAGTCAAGTCTGGTGTGTTGCTGCTTGGTTGAAAAGAAAACCTGCAGCCACACCGGCCCTTTTGTGGACCAGTTTGACACCCCTGCCGTAGAGTGACTGCAAATTTAGAAGAAGTAGTCCACCGCTTCTCTGGTACCATTCTAAAGAAATTTTGAGTGTGCCTGACCCCATACAGTGACTGTGGTGTAGATCCATGGCTGTCTAACCCAATCAAAGAAAGAGGTGCACCGGTCAGGGGAGGTACTCCTAGGATTAGGCTTCATGTCTACATACACCAAAGCAATGTCACAGATTAAATTACCCAGTAATCATGCACTGACCTACAAAATCTGCAGTTGTGATGAGTTGCCCGGCTCAGACTCACAGTCGGGGCAAAATCCTTTGCTGAGGTAAGAAACATCAAGGGGAAACACAGATTTCACAATTTCATCAAGGTGATAAGATTAGACAAGCAGACACATAGACAGGCAGACAGACGAGGAGTACACACAGTAACATAACCATGTCTTGGTTATGGACTAAAAATATTTGATCATCACTAAGCGTGATGCTGAAATTAGGCTTTCATGTCTGAGAGGTCCTGTAAGGATCAAGCTTCATATTAGAGATGTTTTAATTTAGATGTTCATAGCATCATAGCAGGGAGTCAGTTACAGACAGCAGCATGTGCAGCCACAGCTACAGAGTAAAAAAGCTGTTCTCCCTTTACAATAAAAAGGTATTATCAGCTCTGAGCCACAATAATCTGGGGAGATTTAATGTGTAATAGCAACCAATGTAATCCTTGTGCAGGTGAACAAAGCAAAACATCATCATCATCATCATCAGAAAAAATATTGCTCTTCCTGTGTCTGATCACGAATAAATCCAACAGCAGGAAAATGATGCCACCTTGTGGTGAGACTATGAAAGCACAGAATACACAGGTCCGTTCCAATGCCACGGTGATTGTACATTTCTCACACATGGTTTTAGATCATCATCACCAAATGAATAAATATGCTTTAGAAGAATGCTGTTCATGCCTCCAGTAGAGTCCTGCACACACAGAGAAACTATGACAATGTTTTATCTGTTTATTTAAATTAAAGAGAGAGAGAGAGAGGGGGGGGACCAGCCCTAACTATAAGCTCCATCAAAAAGGAAAGTCTTAAGTCTACTCTTGAAGGTGGTGACCATGTCTGCCTCCCGAACCCAGAAAGGTAGTTTGTTCCACAGAAGAGGAGCCTGATAGCTGAAAGCTCTTTTAGTCCATGTAAGTCCAAATTGCTTCTGTAAATTGTAATCAAATATACAAACAATGCAAGTTAGAAGAAGACAAAACAAATAATTCATGCATCATCAGTCTGGATCATCATCATCATCATCATCATCATCAAATGAAAATATTTGAACATTTTTCAATATGTAAGATTATAAGACATTTTCTTTAGTGGAGAACACACACGAGTCATTATTATTCTAATAACATGTCTGAGGGGATGAGTTCCTCTGTGCACAGTTCCAGCACATCTCAGAAAAGCAGTTACTGCGTTTCCGTTACTGAATGTTCTAAAACAGGCGGCACAATTTGGTGTCTAATGACTTTAAAGTAAGTGACGAAACTGTGAGAGAACTGAAAACTCTTTCATGCACTGCCAAAAAGGTCAGACCTTCTTTTAGCAAAAAGAATACACCAATCTTTAATATATCATGTAAATGTTCATACAGTCTTTTATTGTCCTCATTAGACTTTGTGCTTTTAATAAAATGGATGTGTACGGCTCTCTATGTGTTCTACTCCTCAAGTGTTAACATAGATACACAGCCAGCCAAACTCCACAGCAGGTAAGTCAGGTCAGGAATTAACTTCTTAATGTTAACTTGAAACACTTACAGTCATCCTACAGCTTTCTGAAGGATGCAGACAAAGTGGGAATCAGCCATCAGATTATCATTGCACGCTGTCGCGTTTTTCTCACTGTTTACGATCTTACTACCTACTTCCTGTCTAAGCGGATTTCAAAATAAACTCCGCAACAAACAACAAACAAAAGCTCCACAACAATAAAAACGTTTCAACGGGATGAGATGAGATTTACCAGTTCTCTCGTATAAACTACAGTATCTGTTTAAAGTGTTGCTGTATTTAAAATGAGGAATATTTGACAGCAAGCAACCAAAACATCATGTGGTGGCACAATTTATGTTTCTTTCCTATGTTTCTTTTCTGCAAATTGAAAGTGAGATTTTTGTTTACAGGGGAGAAAAAAGATGGCTCCACACTCCCACTGCAAACTGCCCGTGGGACATGACAGGCCCTGGACCCATCACTGGCCACAGCTCCATCTCTGTGGAATGATGTAAATGATGACAAATTCCTTCATCCCTCATCATGCGTATACAGCTAATCTGTGTAACACACAGAGATGGGCACGTCTTGGCACTTGGCTGAGGGGATGAACTGCCTGATTGAATCATTCAGAAGTGGCCTGTTATCAGACTGCTGTCAGCACTCTCCTCTGGCTGTGGCCTTCATCCACTTGCAGCACTCACCTCACTTGGCTGCAGTGTGTGATGATGGAAGCACATTATTCCCATTTGTCACAGGATGAGCATGTCAATTCCATTCAGATCATACACGTGTCAATGTCTGGCAGTGGACTGTGCATTTGATATCTCTGTGGCTAGAAGACAGTCAAGTAGAAGATGTCACTTTTATGTCCCTAACCCCAAAATATGATTTTAATATTCCCATAATATATCTACATGGACTTTAAGAGTGTGTGCATTACTGACTTTATATATGCAATCACAATCATATTCCAACATCAAACACTGGCTTTAAATATCCTTTGGAATCATTATATTAACCCTGTTCAATAATGTTTAGACAACAATTCCTGCAATGGTCTGATAACATTAACATACAGTAGGTAGTACAAAGAATCATCTTTATTACAAACATAATGTAATGTATGTTGTTTGTAAAAATGTTTTTTTTTTTACAATGCTGATTAAAGAGCATGACACTGGTGTGCCTTGAACTGGTCACAGTACCAGGCCATTCTAAAATGTATTTATTAGGCACTGAATTATACAACTATGGATTCCACGTGACCAGGGCTACAGATGCATTGTTTGGTGGGCTGTTCAGAAAACCAGTCAGTACACTACACCTCACGCAAAGTGACAGATCCACCCAAGCCCCCACCCTGGTGAAAATAAGGTGATGTTGCTTATTAGAATCAGAATTAGGTTTATTACCAAGTAGGTTTTCACATAGAAGGATACCAAAATGTAAGTAAAAATATGACTCCTATGTGTTATAGTTAAATTACAGGACTGGTTCAAGGGTTCATAGCTGGTTTGATTAGGTTGGTTATTTGTTTGCAATAATTTACAATCTGCTTTGAAGAATGATGCATTAGTGGAAAAAGAAGTTAAGAAAGGATTCATGATTGGTCTAATTGGAGCACACCCTCTGGCCCCCTTTTTTGAAAATCGGGACCACCACCTCGGTCTGCCACTCCATAGGTACTGTACCTGACTACTTTGGTGACCTTCAGAGATATGGGCAAGGCTCCCCCCAGCCAACATGTCCCCAGTCCAGGCCAGCAGTTCTCCACCCTATACCCCATATACGCTATACACATCCAGACCCCTGGGCCAACCAAGTCCGAAAGCCCTGTTTCTACAGCTTAACGACCTCCATCACTGCCGGTGACTCCCGTGACCTTCTGACCACAACTCCTACACAACCTAGCAGCTGCATCAACAATGGACGTTTTAAACATGGTCAACTCAGATTTCATGTCACCAACCTCCCCAACCAAAAAGTTCCTCTGGAGGTGTGAGTTGAAGACTTCATGGGCAGGGTTAGGGTTAGGGAAAAAGCATGTCCAAGTCCCCACCTTTGCCCATCACCTGGCTGGCAAACCACCTGACCTCAATTCCTCTTGTGGTGGGGCTACAGGGTGTCAGTATGTTGCTTTTTTTGGGCTGTGCTCCACCAGACACTTACTAGCGAGCTCCTCACTGGTCCGGCTCCGGTCTCGCTATTCTGGATGAGGTCTTCAGCTCATCTTGTTTTTATCCATTCAATATTCGTCAATTATATTTCAACTGATCCCTCCCTGGGACTAGTGGTTAATTGGCTTTTGTAAGGAGGGGGAGCCCTTCTTCACTCACAGTGGTCAATATCTCTTAAAACATCTGTATTTACCTTGCACCATTGGTTTAATACATATTTTATCAATTTATAACCTACTTATTTATAACTCACATCAATTCACATATTGGTAACTTATTTAGCTACATTTCGCCATCATCTACACTGCAATTTAACAATATTGATTTATATCCCATTAATTTACACTATTATTTGCATTACTTATTTACATCTGACACCATGAAGTCACATAGTTAATTTCATCTCACACCATCAATCTACATCAATCAAATCAACTGTTTGCTATACTTTCTTACATGTCACAACATCAAACCAAATATCAGCAGTCCTGTCTCCGTCTACATGCTATATGGTTTGTTGACCTCCGGGTCATAACCCACTTCTTAACATGCTTGGTTGAGTTCCACATGTCTAGTGGTGGACTCACTAGGTTTAGAAACATCAAACAAGACAGATTGTCATCAATTTTCATCTGATTCTGAATAGATGAAATGATAGTGTTCTTGTGTTCATAAGTGAAAATCCTCTTTCACCTTCTGCTGTGCTTACAGCCAGCTACTTGTTTTAATTTGATGGGTCCTCCACTGAGTGGCATGTTCTCATTGTCCTTAAAGTCCCTGAAATCTTGCTTCACACTAGAGTAATTTATTTTCAGACTATAGACTATCAGACTATACAGAATTATATAGCTGCCTTAATTCCAGCTCTCCAAACAGCACTGTTCCCACTGATGCCGCAGCTTTGTTTAGTTCTCTAAGGTTCTTTGGAGATTGGTTTTGAGACAGTGTATCAAGGAAACTTCTAAAGTGATTAGTCTCAACACAGCACTTTACCGCATCACCAACTGAAAGTTCCAGGCTGTGATTGAGAGCCAACAATGTCAAGATATTTCGCTTTTAGCTTTGTGTACACCCCTGTTTTTAACCAAGAGACAATAAAGGATTCCTTTAGAAATGCTTAGGTCTGGGCCTGTACTGCTACTGCTGTGGGCTGTGCAACCTCTGCTGCCTGGGGCATTATTGCGTTGCTGACTTTTTTAGGGCTTTTGACTGTTAAATTCATAAAATATCACGAGTACTAATTTTAAACATGGATTTTAATATCATTTTTATTCATTAACAAAATCATACACCATACCCCTCAACATACCCTGAGTAAATTCTTTCAAGGTGTGCTTCATTGTCTCAGAATTATGTTCATACAGCGTCTGAATAAATAGACACAGCCAGTTTAGCAAATCAAGCAGCTAAAATGGTCTGTCTAGACAAAGCACTGGCTCAAATACTTGAATGAATAAATTAAACATGAGCTATGGTATTATAAAGAATTATGCTACACTAGGACATTGGCACTTAACATATCTGATCTGATGCTTAACTAACCAAGCATCTTAAACCAGACCATCTTACAAAGATTCATTGTTGATTTACAGTTTGAAAGTGAGCACAGCATAAGATGGAGAGATGCTCTGTCTGCCGTTCATCTGAACCAACGTTTTTTCAAAAGCCACACCTGCCTGCCATCCGCTGTTTGTTTTTAGGTCTATGGACAGTGCAAGGCGGTAAGAAGTAAGACAGTCTTTAGTAAGAAGTAAGACAACTTCTGAGACTGGCCTGAAGAAAGTTTTTGAATGTCCCTGATTTGTGGTCCTCAGTTCTACCTTCCTCACCCTTCCATCTTCTCTAGGGAAGGCCTTTGTGATCACAGCCATGGACCAGTTGTTGCGGATATCTTGACTGTCTTTGAGAAGTACTGTGTCCCTTACTTGCAGGTTTTGGTGAGATTTGGGCCATTTCTTGCAGCACTGCTAGGTTGGAAAATAGTCTCGACTCCAACGACTCCAGAATCTGTTGGCAAGAGCCTGTACTTGTCTCCCCTGCTTGGTGAGGAAATCTTTATCTGTAAAGTCTCCAGGTGGAGGTGGGACTGGGTTAGAAGCATTGATGGCGACAGAATGAATGGATCCTCAGGATCATTTGAAACTGGGATTAGTGGCCTTGCATTTTTAATAGCTGTCACTTTTGACATTAGCATGCACAAAACCTTGTGGGTTAGGCAAATGTGCTGTTTAAGAAGCATTGAGTCGAGGATTCTTTGGGCCACCCCAATCAGATGTTTCCAAGAATGACCCATGTGTGAGGCATGTGGGGGGATGAATTCCCACGAGCACCCCTATTGGTTTATGTACCTCTGCACTGTGGCGTCAGGTTGGTTTTTGCTCATTCCAAGTTCCTTACATGCTCCTATGAATTTGTGCTGCAGTCAGAAAGTAGTTGTTTGGCAGATCCTCTTATGGCAAAGAAACACCTGAACTGTCCATTGATTCAATGACCTCAGTGTGCACGGCTCTGGAGCTCATACAAATCAAATCAAATCAAATCAAATTTTTGTCAAAAATTTGTATAGCCCAAAGTCACAAAACACATTTTGCCTCAGAGGGCTTTACAGTCTGTACAGGGAGTGACACCCTCTGTCCTTCGACCCTCGGTTCGAGTGAGGAAAAACTTGCCCACAAAAAAACCCTTTTAACAGGGAAAAAATGTGGAAGAAACCTCAGGAAGAGCCACAGAGGAGGGATCCCTCTTCCAGGATGGACAGACGTGCAATGGATGTCACATGTACAGAACAATCCTAGCAGAACATCATAGCCCACCACTTGCTCTCAGCTTGTCCTCTGGCGGTAATACACCAAGATCCAAAGACATCCAATCCCACATATGGCATTTACAGTGATGAAATACATGCGGCCGAACACGGAAATGTTGCTGTGCACATTGAGCTAGCCTCCTCAAATTATTGACCCAAACCTGTAAACCAGGAACTTCTCAGCTTGAAAATGGCCCTTCAAAATAAAAGTTTATTCAAATTTATGCCTAAAAAGCAACACATTGACAAAGCATCAAATATCAAAACATTTTTTGTTTCATGCTTCTCTTGATGCAGGTAAGGATGTTTGGCCAGCCAGGGCAAACAGCTGCTTTACACACTTCTCCATGGCTTCTATTTGTTGTTTTGTGTATGTATTTCTCAGCCTCAGCTTTGGCTCTTGCCCAAAATTATTTGAGACTTTGAGACAGAGACAGATTGGGCCAGATTCATGAGGCTTTTCACCACACCTTTGAGCGTCATCCTGAACATCTAAGGACACGTTTGACAAATTAGTTCTTGTTGAGCATAACTTGGCTTTTTTAATATCAACTGTCTTTTCTGGCAAGGTTGGCATTTTTTAGTAGAATGATATCTTTTAACAGTTTTAATCATTCTTATAATATTCCTGTAATACAGTAGACATTAGTGAAATGAATAGTTAACTTTAGTGCTGGAATGGAGACACCCAGTGATGAAACTGTGTTGAGTTACACATATTAGTCAAGGCAGGATTTATCACCAGAGGGCAGTAGTACGTCACTGTGCTCTGCCTGAAGTCCATCCAGAGTAAATCACACACAAAGACATATTACCATTTAGAGAGAAGAAAAACAATAGTCTCATTACTTTGCAACCTTTTCATCTCAAGTCTTATCTATATATATACATATATATATCTGCCATTTACAACATGAAGAGTGACATTTAAAAAATGTAATCTATTAAAATCTTTTTTACTGCAGAAAAACTTCCCTCCTCTGAAAGTTGGGGATTCCTCCTGTGCCCAGACTCTGGCTCCACCCTATAAACTCGCTCTTGTCCTTCCAATTAATTCTTACCCATGACCAGTCTCATCTCCTCCGACATGGCAGGACAGGGCCGGCCGTGATGGATGTGACATTAACGGGAAATGAAGCCAGGGAGATGCGACGCCCCAGTCCAATAGTGGCATTTGTCACTGCCCTGGTCATGCAGATTGGGCCAGCCTTGCCCACTGACTAAGATTAATGATGACGGTGGCCCTGTCTTTGTCTCCCTGTGTGGCTTCCCTGAGCGCAGCACAGTCTCCAAACATGACCCATCTCATATTAAGCCCACACAGATCAGAGACACAACATGCACCCTGACATATTATTGTGTAATTTTATCTTGTAATGCATCACTTTATGTTATGTTAATTGTGAGTGAATTGTGAAGGGGATGTTGGTTTTCTGAATTCACTGAGAAATTTCTGTTTTTATTCTTTTGTTCTATCGTTCAGGCATAATTGCCTTAGAGTCATAAAGGAGCTTTAAAAAAATCATAAACACTCCAGTCTCCACTCAAAGCTTGATTAAAGGTGTTTTATGAAGCAGCTGGTGAGTATTTGGACTGGTGTTTGGTATACTGGGAGGACCACATCCCGGTTTGTAATAAAGAAATGGAATAACCTTAAACACCATGCACCGTTGCACAGAAAATGGCTTTTCCCTGACAGATGAGGTAGCTGGGGCAGGCTCAGATGGATGGGGGATTGGGCCGGTTGTATAAGACTGCAGGGATGCAGCACATTCCCCTGGTCATCCATCATTCGCTGACACATCCACTTATATTCGCACCACACATACATACAGATGTAATCCTCTGTTTGATCAGCAATCTGGCAATTCCTACACAACACACGTTCTGATCTGGTCTGTCCACCGTCTGTATTCTGTGTATGCACGCATTATTTAAATGAAATTAAAGCTCAGATAATAGCTAGTTTGGATTAGCATTTTGATCATATTTTAAAGATAATGATGACTTTGTCTATGCAACAACAGTATTAGCTAAGATAATTGTGCACACAGGACCTGCTGATAGGCCACATGGTCTGAAGGAGTCCCCAAATAAGTAGATTAAAACAATGAAATCCCAGTTCTTATTTCTGTGTTCACCTCTGCTGCTGACATGAACTAATAACAATTAAAGCAGCTACAGAAAGACATTAAGGCATTAAGCAGAATAAATGTATAATTATAGAATAAACTATATAGAAAGTGTCAGTCATCTTGCCGATGGTCTTGTTAATTTATGTGGGTCATGGCTGCAGTATTAAAATGAGATTTTTAAAACTGTTTTGCAGAGGCAGGTTTTTTGATTTTGTTTGGCTATCCAGTATGCTTTAAGAGCAGCCAGAGATGCTGGGCAGAAAGCCTTTACATTTTTTTAAGCCAAATGGTTTTGGTGGAGACCAAAGACTGCTGGTTGAGAGACATGAGACACAGATTTAAAAATAATAATGAAAAATAAATAATAATGGACTTTTGACTGACTGGCTTCGACCACAATCCTGTTAAGTTAAGAAAAAAAAATGGACAACTGGATGACTGGATGAAAATTACAGAGATGTCATTCGTTTTAATAACAAATTAAATTTTTGTTAATAAAATGCACTGCTATTCTTGATTTGTCCACCTCATAAAGAAGGGGGTAAAATTCTGTATGATTGTTCAGTTCAAAACGTGACTATGTTTTGTCCTTTTGTAGCTCCTCAGTGTCAATGTGTAATGACAGAAACTGAATGAGTAAAAAATATAACTTATTGTTGAATTTGCACATGATTTGCACATTTAAAAAAAATAAATAAAATGGCTAGTTTATTAAATGTTTTCAGAAAGTACTTTAAAGAAAAGAAAAAGAAAAGAAAGAAGCAGTTTAGCAGTGCTGTTATTTATAGGTCATTATGAAGTGGTTTTACTGGTCCAGCTCACTTGAGATCAAATGTGGCCTATAATGACTTTGACATGCTTGACCCAGACTCTGCTTCTGAAACATTAATGCAGTAAATTCAGTAAAAATAATCCAATAATATAATAATGTTAATCAGTCAGGCCATTTTCTGGTCATGGGTATAAAACATTTAACGCTTCCTCTGTGTGCAGTAAGTATTGATATACTGATCGTGAAACTTAGCTTAGTTATGGCTCTGGTAATAATCTGAAATAAGACAAAAAAAAAAAGACATTCATTTGCACCTTAATTCACTTGCTTCAATCTGCCCACATAGTGTAGAGATTATAGAACAAATAGACAACAGTGTGTACAGTATTACAAAAATGTCAAACCTATTCTATTATCTTTATCTTCTATTATCTTTACATAATATAACACAGACACAGGCACTAGAAATTAAAATAAACAAAAGCAAAAATATTGTCATTTAATTTTCTTGAGTAAAGTCATTAATTTATCATTTACAACATTT
Source organism: Nibea albiflora (assembly GCA_014281875.1). Taxonomy (NCBI): domain Eukaryota; kingdom Metazoa; phylum Chordata; class Actinopteri; family Sciaenidae; genus Nibea; species Nibea albiflora. The sequence continues at coordinate 262,399 of JABGLX010000053.1, read as the reverse complement.
ATCTCCATGTATGTAAAACTGTATGCTTGTTAGACAAATTTTAGATCTTTTCTTTGTTAGCTGACCTTCTGTGGGTGACAATTAGCAACAGAGCCAAATGAATCCTCTGGAATTAAAGACTGGATTTACTTAGTTACAATTATATATTTCATAAGAATCCTACATCCTACAAACATTTAAAAATTCTCCAGAAACAGATTTTTTTTTTCAGAAAACTTAAGTGTTACCAACTCTTCATAATGTAGACAAAGTTATGGCTGTCTCTATAACTTTAATGTGTTCATATTTGAGATCTAAGATTTCATTTGAAGTCTGTTTACCTTAAACACAACTGTGACATGAGCTGAGGGTGGAACACTGCTGCTGCATGGGCGGCGAGCTCATTACCATCCATGCATATTTGTAAAATCTCTCATGCATGTGTCCAGCACATCCCAGATGCTGTGGAGTCATCTGCCCTCCACACCTCCCCCGCTGTGAGGAGAACCAAGTCTCCATGCTGCTATCACACACAAACACACCACGCACACACACACACTCACACACACACACACACACACACACACACACACACACACACACACACACACACACACACTCACACACACACACACACACACACCACACACACACACACACACACACACACACACACACACACACACACACACACACACACACAAACAAAAGAAAGTTTGTCCCCATAGATTTGCTTTTTAAAGGTACAGGCCTCATCCTTGGATGTTTTCTTGGCGCCTCTCACTCTTATTTATTCCTCTTCTCCTCACAAGCAGCTCCATTGCTTTGGACCTACAGAGCAACACATCTCCTCCTGTTTCATCCAACCTACTCTTGACCCTCACCAAGGGCTGGGCGAACTCCATCAGGGCATGACAGTGGTGTGGGGTGGGGTGGGGTGGGTTTGCTTAATATTCTTGACCCCTTTGTGGTAGGTGGATCGATCTCTTGCTCCCCAAACAACATTCCCCTGTGCAGTTGATTTGGCACCGCCATGTGCACTGCAGGACACAGAGGAAGGGGGGATGACAGCGTCTCCAGCAGAGTTTGGGAGAAGGTAAACAGCGGCGCCTGCCAAGAGGGCCCAGGGGAACTGGCCTAATGTGGCCTGGGTGGTGGAGCAGAGAGCTCTCTCTCCATCCCTAGGGGATATGAATGTTGATTAAACATGTGCTCAGCCTTGGCTATTGAGTAATTGGACGTGGAGCAAATGTCAAGCGTTTGTTAATTTCAGCGTTACGCAGGGGTTTATAGTTTGTGATCAGTGGAGGGAGCTGGGCTCAGGGCTGATGAGGCGTGACTAGGAAGTTAAGGGTTGGAGGGCCTGACGAACACACCCTTGCTTTTAAAAGTCAAACTTGTGAATACAAAATACTAGAGTACCTGGTGTGTCTCTGCCTGCTACATCTGTCTGTTCATCCATGTCCAAATGTTTGTGGACATTAAAGGAGAACGCTTGGGACAATGATGTGAAATATTAAAATATTACAACAATAATATACAATATCAAATTAAAGTATGTTTATAATTTTGAGCAATATGTTGATTTGACCCTTTTGACTGACTTGTGTGGTCATATGACTTACATGGCCCTTGCGTCTATTGAAGCTTTGCTGAAGGTGTTGGTCAAACCCTGTCTCTGTGAAATTACATTCATTTATCATTTTCCAGTTAGTTGTGACAAACATAATCACTGAATTCTGTTCTGATTTTGCATGATGTTAGCACATCCATGTACTAACATAGTGAGGTGGTTTAAGTGGCTGAGTTCATAATGTCTTGAGTGTGGTCAAGTTTAGGACACAAAAAAGACTTTGGTTAAGGTTAGGGGAAGATCATGGTTTTGGTTAAGTGTTAATAAACATGGCTCATTGTCTTGACTTTACATATTGCATTGCAGACTTTGTCTCAAGACAAATGAAATATGTGGTGAGTGAACATTCACTTCAGCATTAACATGTTGTTACTAAGCTCATGTGCAGACAGGTAGTGACACTGGAATGTGCACCAGAAGCAGAGCTGGGTGGAATGGACAATGTAATGATAGCACTAGATGAAAAGTTCATGATAGCCATTAATGTCTGCACCAAGTTGCATAGTAATTCATGCAAAAGTTGTTGAGACATCTTACTCTAAACAACAAATGTCAATGTCATGGAGGCGCATGAAAAGTCTTCATGGTTCATCCTCTTGGAAACATGAGCATATGTGCAAAAATGTGCCCAAATGGACCTTATAGATTCAGAGAGAATTTGAGAAAGTGGAGACCAAATGGTTCATCCACAGGGTAAAGCGACTGTCTGTACCACATAGACAAATAGTTTCTTCAAATAGTAGTTCAAATAAATTGCAGAAAAAAATTAATAAATATGGTAGCTGTCAGTTTTGAATGCATAGTTCAGGGTTTTTGAAGTGTGGTTGTATGAGGTGCTTATCCACAATCAGTGATTTACCGACAGCAGATAGTGGTGTGCCCCTAGTTTGGAGAGGCAGGCAGACGTAACTAGATAAATAGGTAGGTAAATGGTAGAATAAATAAAGGAAAGGATTGCTATGGACAGTATCAGCAGAAAAACGGGTTTTACGCCATTTAAAACTAGGAACACATAATAAAATCATAAAATAGTATTACCTGCCTGTCAGACAGAACTAAAGTATTTCTACACATAAACCCAACTGTGCCATGCACAGTGTTTTAAGCCCTCAATCTGACTACAAGGTAACATGCATGCATGAGCACCTCATATACTCCCAAAAGACAGATTTTTTTGTTAAGATGCACTAACTTGCCATAGACTTCCTACGTATCAAAATGTAGAATTTCATTTCTCATTCAGCATAAGAATAGTTTTGAAAACGTGAATTGGACCTTGTGTTGAGCAAAAATCGTCATGTTGATCATGAACATGAGCATGCGTTGTTCAAATCAGCACAGTGCCAACATATAGCCTCACAGAGCTGTAAGCATGCGTGAAGACGTATTTATTTATAATATTTTTGATATGTTTTTATTCATAATGGAATTATGTTCCCTCATTTTACAGTATTAGTACAAAGCTTGACTTACATCATCATTGTTCTAAAGATGATATTGATCCTCTGCTCTGTATCTGTGTGTTTTTTCTGTCAGACACTTCTGTTAACAACATGTTAAAAGCTGTGCAACATGCACAACATCTTCCAGATTATTTTTGTCCAAAGAACCTGCAGCAATACTCATGCATGCATTTTAGCACTCGTGGGGATTAGGAGGCCTCCCTGTGGCAGCGTTAGTACCTCGCTCTGCCTCCTGAGGTACACAAGACAAAAAAAAGCAAAGCTCTGCTCCTCTACTTCCACTTACAGAACTGTACGCACCTCACGTTTCCATCATCCGTATTGTCTTTGTTCTGCGTGCTCTAAATGTGAACCCTGGGCTTGCTTTATTTCTCCCAGTCCAATCTAATGAGCATCATCTCTGTCTAGGGATGCTGGCGGAGGCTCTCAAGTCTCCTTTGTGTGGCTGGACAGGTGTCTAACTGAATGATGAATGACCCTGTTTCTCCTCACATAATTGGCTCCTCACTGTTTGGCCTTAGACTGGCTACATGTCTGCTGGGCAGCCACCTTCATCTGTCAATCACCAACCTGCTGCTGCCTGGCTGGACCTCTGATAGCTATGCTAATGCATAGTCCTCACACTCCATTGGCTGAACCTGTGCTGGTCCAAGCTAATCCATTAAAGCTGTGACAGTAATAATCTCCCCCCAAACACAGGGTTCCCAGTGTGCTAAATGTTATTTGACCGTTCCTGTCACGTTGGTGCTGCCAGGCGCACCGGTGAAGTGATGGATGAGCCTGGCCTCAGCCCACTCATTCATCACCTGCTGACTTGTGTTTGTGTGCTGTTTCAATAATTTAAAGCTTTCTGTGATTTCTGATTTGTTCCAATTAAGACACGTCCTCCCGCCTTCATATTACTGTTAGAGTGGCAAAGTTGTTTTTTTGGTCAAAGCCATTTCTTTCCTCATTTACAATGATATGACTCATACATTGTAGGATTTTTTTTTAGATGTTTATGTGATGAAATATCAATGGCCGGAATCAAATGTTCTGACAAGCAATAATGCCAAGTGGACTGGCTGACATGTTTATGTTTGGGAGTAATTGCGCTGGCTTACAGTGATAGATGTAATCAGCATCAAATGGCCTCACCTGACAAGACCAAATATACAGTCAGTGCACTCTGGAGCACACCCATTAACTCCACTGGTTTATTTTGCTTTCCCTTTCAGCAGCTGTGGAGGGAAAGTCACACTGTTCCCTTCATAGATTCATGTGTAGTTCTCCCACCTGTGTGGGAATCTCTTTTACTTGCTTCAGATACAAGTTAGAAAGCCTGTAGAGCCTGTGATTCTTCTTAAGACACTATTGAAACACTATCATGTTAAGTGTCGTATTGTTATTTACTTTGCTTAAGAATTGAATGCATGAGGAGGTTTTGAGAAATAATTAGAATAGAATAGAATAGAACAGATACTTTCAGCTCATCGACGCAGACTCTTAGTGAAGACAATCCATCTGTGGCACATAGCTTGGGATACTGGTGCAAAATTCAAGGAACATGAAAGATATTCTGTAAATAAAGCACCCTTTATATATTTATATAGCACCTTTCATGCAGACATGCAGCCCAAAGTGCTTCACAGAGCAAAAATAAAACAGAAATTAGACAGCAATCAATAGAGTCCATGCCAATGTCAATGCTGTCTGATGCTTTTGTCAAATAGCAGGGAACGTGTTTTGGACATTCTGTTTAGATCCATTCGATTCCTGGGCAGCAAAGGAGTTATGTTCCGGTGTGACACTACATGTGATGGAATATCTCATGAACATATGATGGAACATACTTCCTCAAGAGCAAGAGTGGATGACGAGAAGAGACAACTGGATGTCTAACACAACGCAAAGTGAAATTAGCTCACAGTTTGCAATAATATCAATGCAATATCACAGGCACATTGTTTTTGAAGCTTTGATGGTGAAAGAAATATGCCTGTATGGGTTTTGCTATATAATAAGTGCCAAAGCACAAACAACTTCAGAGTCACTTTCCAGTTACAACCAGGTTGCGGTAACCATCAAATCAAATCAAATAAAATTTTATTTGTATAGCCCAAAGTCACAAAACACATTTAGCCTCAGAGGGCTTTACAATCTGTACAGGGAGTGACACCCTCTGTCCTTAGACCCTCGGTTCCAGTGAGGAAAACTTGCCCACAAAAACCCTTTTAACAGGGAAAAAATGTGGAAGAAACCTCAGGAAGAGCCACAGAGGAGGGATCCCTCTCCCAGGACGGACAGACGTGCAATGGATGTCACATGTACAGAACAATCAACACAAACATATTGTACAATTACAATGAATGATAGAATGACAATGAATTACAATGAATGATAAAATGAGTGAGAGAAAGTTTTCAGTAAAGGCCTTTGTTGACCATGTCTGCCTCCTGAACCCAGTTTGTTCCACAGAAGGGGAGCTTGATAGCTGAAAGCTCTGGCTCCCAATCTAGGAACCACAAGGAATCCAGCATTCAGAGAGCGCAGTGGTCTAGAGGGGTAGTAAGGTACTATGAGTTCTTTTAGATATGATGGTGCCTGGCCATGAAGAGCTTTGTATGTAAGGAGAAGAATTTTAAATTCTATTCTAGATTTAACAGGTAGCCAATGCAAGGAAGCCAAAATGGGAGAGATGTGATCTCTGATCTTGGTTCCTGTCAGAACACGTGCAGCAGCATTCTGAATTAGCTGCAAAGTCCTAAGAGATTTATTGGAGCAGCCGGATAACAAAGAGTTACAGTAGTCCAGCCTAGAAGTAACAAATGCATGGACTAGTTTTTCTGCATCCGCTTGGGACACGATGCGTCTGATTTTGGCAATGTTACGTAAGTACACTGAAGACTGAAAAAGGAAAACATTTTTCAGTCTAGCACTGTTTGAACCCTGCAAGCCAGTGGCCTGGAGACTGAAAAGCTCCAAAAGAAGTGCTCTTGGAGCACTTGGTCAAGGATTGTAAAACATGGAATTTATTCTTTAACTTGTGGTGATTCAAAATTTGGTTACGGTCCAATATGACACATTAGAGACACACACAGTCCCTGATGTTACATGTTACATCAGATGTACCCACTTGCCCAGTTCTGGTCCTGTGATGACACACCAGCTCTGCTCTCTCTCATATTATAGTCATAGGCAGGCCGCCTAACAATCTGAGCTAATATTTGTTAACAGCAGCAGTTTATTTCATGGTCAATCAATAAACTCTGTAAACAGAGTTGATGTGCAACTGTGTGAATTTTATCTTGGCACATGTTTTGGATCTGAAGTAGAAATTATTGTTTGTATAATAATAATAATAATAATAATAATAATAATAATAATAATATTGTTGTTGTTATTATTATTATTATTACATACATAACATATCCATAGTCACATTTCCAACTTAATAAAAATGTCTGAAAAAAAACAAGAAACAAATACAGAGTCCACATTCAACTTCATTCAGGTAATAATGGACCTGCACAATATAATATAATACACTGTCAGTGCAGTAGCAGTTTGACAAGCATATAACCTATCCTTCACTAATGAGAGTGGTGAGCACACAAAAATCCTGTTTCTTTGTTTAGGTAGATTAATGTATGATATAAATGACTTTATAGCGATACAACATATCCTCCCTGGCCAGCCTGTGAGATTTATGTGATGCTAGTGATCAGGGTGCACTTCCTCTTTAAGTTGACCCTGTCAGGTCTTATTTTAGGCATGAAAGATTCTCACCAACAAAGTTCATTCTATCCAAAAGACGATTTATTGTGAAGCCTATTTTTTCCTGTATGTGTCCAGTCTTGACTCCACACACGTACATACATGCCACTTGCTGCAAAACCACCCAAATCTAATACAAACTCAGATTTGGTAACACTTAAAATGCTGTCATGCTGACCAGGTGCTGCTGTTGTCAACCCTGCCTGTACAACTGACAGGATACGAGCTCCTGTAATCTGAGACTGTGAGTTTTAAAACGCAGCCTGACTCATAGTCATGTCCTCTGCCTTAAGTGGTTCCCTGCAAATGTTACCTCTGTCTGCGCCAACCATCCGTCAGACCAGACCCACACTGTGATATTGTAATGGACCAGATGAGCTCAGCCAGGCCCCTCACTCTCCCCTGCATCACAGGCATTTGACCTGAGGGAGGACCATTCTGAGGGGTCTGAGCTGGGATCAAGTGTCTCTGTCGTGTCGAGGAAGTTGGATTCTTTTAACCATGAGCAGACCTAAACCAATGACTTGTCTGTCTGTACAGGTTTTCTAAGATACTGCCAAACAATGCTGTTGTTTGGACTGCCAGAGGAACTATTAACTGCTTTTTCATTAAACAGTATTCTAACCTATGATTGAGAAAACAATCAAGTGCCGTGCTTGGGCAGAAGTAATGCACTAAAGTGTCTCCAGTGTGAAATCTAAAGCCGGAATCTCTTGAATCCAAATGTTTTGGACTAAAGTACAATGGTTGAACCTTTTCAGCCATCAGCCAAGTGCAGCCATCAGTAAAGTGTAAAGAAAGAGTAATGTATCAGGAGGCTGTAACAAAGAGGGTACAGATTTCATTCCCACACCATGCAAGAGACAATTGGATGTCTAACACAACACAAAGTGTTCAGTCTGAAGTTGCTCTGGATAAAAGCATCTGTAGAATACAGCGACAAATATGGAGAGAGCATCCTCCTTGAACCCGTGGTACTCATTCTTTTCATCATGAAGCAGTCAACACAGTGACTAAACACGAAGCACATTTTGGTCCCTCAGCCTGCCTGTGACCGGCCTGACAGACTGACTGTTTGTGACAGATACACCCAAACACAACAGCCTGCTAATCAAAGTCACATGTGTGTTGTAAGAATTTGGTTTAAACTCTGACCTTTAATTTCTCATTAATTTATGCTGACATACAATATCTCATTTATCAGCGCTAAGTCAGGCACAGCATTCCACATATGGGAGTAATTAAGTAACATATCAGATGCTCATTTCAAACCCAATTCAAGCTCAGTGCGTTAAGTATATTCTTAAAAATCAACCTCAGTGGCTGAATGCACAACGTCAATCAAATGTGTAGAAATTTGTTTGTACAATTTACATTTTCATGTAGGTACTAATTTTAATTGCTTGACCTAAACTGGTCCCTGTCTAATATGTCATCTTCTCTAATCATTGCAGTTGTATTTGAATGTTTTTAGTGATATAACAATAGTGATATAGTAATAATAGTTATATAATAACAGCAATGGATGCTTCATAGAAGTCTGTCCTCGAGCATGGCACCTGAATTAGATCTAATATCATTACTGCATCAGGGAAAGGCTGAGGCCAAGTTATGCTCAACAAGAATTAACTTGTCGAACATGTTGTCCAACTATGTTTAAAGAATATATCTTTAGGGGTTCAGAATGGCACCCAAAGGTAGCCCAAATAGCCTACTACTACTACTACTAATAATAATAATAAGGTCCTTTCCTTTTTTCTTTCTTTCTTTTTTTAGGTTTCATAGTTTTCCCTCAGTGGCACTACTAAATGCCACTAAATTCTACACACTGGTCCTTTAAAGGTATAAAGGTTTCTGTACACACTGAAGGCATGTGTAATGCACTAACATAACAAAAGTGTGAAAAAAGGTGAATATATAAGAAGCACCAATGACCAACAACAAAAATAAAAAAAGTCATATAATATAACATTTGTGTGTGTATACAGTATTCATACAGCATGTAGGATTTAAAGTGACAAAAATGGTGTATTTTTTTATGTATTGCTTTAGTGGGTTAGTTTGATTCCTGGCTCCTCTAGTCTACATGTTGAAGTGTTCTTGGCAAGATAGTAAACCCCGAATTGCTCCTGCTGCTGCACCATCGGTGTGTGAATGTGTAAGAATAGTTAACTCCCAAAATGATGTGCAGTTGGCATGAATGTGTGTGAATAGAATGTGTAGCGTAAATGCACTTTGAGTGGACAGAAGACTAGAAAGGTACTATATAAGTACAGTCCATTTCCATTTACCATTGTGGAGGACAACAGAGCATTGACTGTTTGCTGGAGAGGTGATCGTAGGTACCTCCTGGGTGCTGGCCTTGATCAATTGATCCAAGTTAGATGAACAAAATATTTTTTCTTCTTCTGTCAGTACATACTATCTCTGGATGAATAAAAGTCAAGTAAAGAAAGAATAAAGGCCTCTGAATGGGATTTACTGGCCTTGTTGCAGACTGCCCCCTGTAGATAACACAACTAGTGGTGAATTTTGAGTTTCTACACATGAAGAGAAGAAGGAGAATTTGATTGGTGGGTGGGGGCAGCAGGGTCAGGGGCTACAGAGATGTGCTAACTTTAGTGTGAGGGGCTGTCACACAGACTGGACAACAGTGGCAACAAAAATGTCAGGTGAAAAACCTGGCACGACACATGTCACTTTGATTCCAGAGTAGAGGCCAGTGCTACAAGTTCAGTGTCCAGCGTGCCTGTCTGTATCGTCCTCTGTGTCTCCCTAATCTGAAGCAAAACACTTCTGTCCAGAGCCAGATGGACGGAGCTGCAGGCAAGGAAGTGCCTGGCTGACAGAAAATACTGATTTCTTTGTAAGACTAAGGAAGGGGGACACTGGATGATTTCCATCCATCTGTTTTCTGGACATTTTCAGTGAAAATGGAAAAAAAAAGAAATATCGCAACAAAGTGTTTCATGTTTGGCTTTGTTGGTTTATCCATAAAAGCAAAATGAGATAAAGTGCACTGGAAACACTTACTTAACACTTATCACATACAGTGTTGTCAAACTGAATCTGTGGGTACCCTAGTTTGGCATGTGCAGGCCTCTGGTTAATCTTTCAGAATAAAACTTGCTCAGATGAATTTTGAGTTTTATGAGATTCGGACAAGCAGGAATAGATGAAGTCATGTGACCTTCGTCACAACAATGTTAAGGTGAACTTTAGGTTTAGATTAGGTTAGGTTTAGGCACCAAAACTACATGGTTAGGTTTTGGAAAAGAACATGGCTTAGTTTAAGATTACTGTTGAGGAGAATTCTATTCATCGATGGTCACTTCAGTCAGTGGAAAGAAAGTGCACTGAAGTCCAAGATGTGTTATGCTGAAGTTGAGCAAGAAGAATGGAGGATTCATCAGTACGTGATGCATCCTCAGTTCTGGAGAAGCTGTCCTCTCTGGCTCATCTATATGCCTCCAAGACAGTGACAAAACTACTATGTCCATAAATGATCATACTCATAATACAACTACAGTATCAAGTATTTGCCAATTGGTCTTTAGTCTACAAACAAGGAAATTGAGTTTGTGGGCTGTAGGATGCTGGGTGGATTCTGTGTAAAACAGACAGCATTCAATGGTCTTGGGAAGGATGATAATACCCTGAGTAGGCATCTGGTTGTGGTGTGGAGTTCATGGGCTGTGGGATGCGAGATGGGGGTGCCAGTGACCCCAGGCTCCTGAATTCCTCCAGAAGTGCTGTAACCGTGTTGTTAGTGCCCTGCATAATGGTGGCCAACAAGGTCAACGAGGTTATAGCAACTAAGTTAGCAACTCAACTTGGTCGGCTGCCTCGAAATGGATATCCACCCTGTGCTGTCCAGCTCGGGACAATGGTCGCCTCCCTAGCAGATCATCTAAAAGGTTGTAGAATGGACAACTGACCTGCTGCTGTCCACTCAAGTTTTTTGCCATTGTATGCCTTTCTTATATTCTTCCATTTTATTATGATCTGTTTCTGCCATTGTTTTAGAAATAGTTTAAAAAAGATTTGCATTCCATGTTTTGTTTTCGCCCATGCATAAATTTTAAGATGTTCCACACTTGTACTGTGGTTGTGGTTGATGAACCAGGTCTCCTCGTCCGTCCAGAAGTGTGTCGTTGAAGTCATGGTGTCAATGGACCTTTTCCGGCAACAACACTGATATTTAGTACTCCTAGTATAGTCTCCTTTCACTTCTGGGTGAAAGCCCCAGAGGAAATTCTTGCCCATGCGCAGAATTTAGATTTAGATTTAGATTGGATTGCTGAGTATACATGGTGTTAAAATGCTAACTATGAACAAATTATCTAGGTGTTCTTATCTGATTCTAAGATGTCCGTTATGGTATATTTGATGTTTATAAACCTAGTGAGTCCACCACTAGACGTGGAACTCAACTTAGCATGTTAAGAAGTGGGTTATGACCTGGAGGTCAACAAACCATATAGCATGTAGACGGAGACAGGACTGCTGATATTTGGTTTTATGTTGTGACATGTAAGAAAGTATAGCAAACAGTTGATTGATGTAGATTGATGGTGTGAGATGAAATTAACTATGTGACTTTATGGTGTCAGATGTAAATGAGTAATGCAAATAATAGTGTAAATTGATGGGATGTAAATCAATATTGTTGAATTGATGGTTTTGCAAATTGCAGTGTAGATGATGGCGAAATGTAGCTAAATAAGTTACCAATATGTGAATTGACGTGAGTTATAAATAAGTAGGTTATAAATTGATAAAATATGTATTAAACCAATGGTGCAACACTGTAAACCCGGATAAGTTGATTGTACTTAAACCACTTTCGTCAAGTGATTGCCCCAAATGGTTTAAGTTATTGACAGTAGAGAAAATTAATTTGTTTAAGTATAGTCAACTTAAATTTACAATAGTCAGAATTTAACAGTTTAAGCTACATACACTTAAATGGTTTGAGTAATCTAAATAGAAAAGTATAGTGGAGTATACTTAAAAGTACAATGGTCAAAACTTAATATTATAAGTCAAATACACTTAAATTCTAGTTTTATAAAAAATATGATTATATACATTTTATAAATATTATATTTGGAAGAAGACAATTCCAATTAAGTTATTCTTTTATCAATGACCACACAATGCAGTACATTTTATTTATTTATTTAGACACAACATATCAACAGATATGTATTAACACTGGTGCTGTGTGAAATACCAACATGCAAATCCAAAATAAGACCTTGTTTCATAAAATTATCAAAATGGGTCTTTGCCAACAATTAACAACAAGTACAGTCTTGCTCTGTGAACAATTTTCAAGTATGATGTCGTGTCTTACACTGCAAGATCATTCTTCAGCTTTTGAACCTTGGGAGGTAGCTCACTTCGACCCAAATTTAGCATTACCTGCTGAATGAAGGTAAATGGGTTTTTTAAGCACTTCGGGTACTGCAGGTGGAGTGCGTAGGTAAAGCCAAACAAAAGGCACATTGCCTGAAGTAGCTTGGTGAGTGTTTCCATTACAAGGCTGCCCTCTAGGATGATCCCCACTCTTGAGGGGTTTAATTGTGGTGATGCCGGGCTTGCTGGGCTTGTAGTGGTGGTGTCCCTAATAGCCGAGGATTCCCACAGAGTCTCCCTCATTAAGATTCTATAGTGTGAGAAACAAGACAAAAGGAGGATATTCAGGTTAACAGCAATTTGTCAACAATCAGCTGTGTGGTCTTCATAAATATTATGATTTTCATAATTCACTGTGGTTTTATTTTAGATAATGTGTAAACAAGCTATTAGAGGCATTTTTGTGTGTTCATGTATAGGTGTTTGTTGTGGTGTAGATCCCATGTTTTGACAGTAGATGGTGTTTTGGACAATGTTGTGTTATGTGATAAAGAAATAGAGAATCGAGAAAGGGTTAATTACTCTTCAAGTGTGCTGCTGACCAGGGAGACGCACACGTTTTTTTGAATATTAGTTTATTCTGCAATCAGGTTATTATTGGCATAAGTGTGTGTACATCATTAAAGGCAATATTAGAAATACATAGGAGATGTTTGGATTCATTCAGTGAGCCGCCACAAACTATGCGTCGATTGAAAGTTCAAGCAGCAGCTCCTCAGTGGTTTAGTTTTTTTGTTTTTGCAGAAATCAAGTCACTATACAAGCCCTTTGAATTTTTTCAAAATTTGCGGTATTAAATGGTGTAATTCATTTCCTCTTATTAACAGTGAAAGCACATTATCAAGTTAAAATCAACTTAAGTTGTGATGAAACATCTTCATAAATGGTAATTATCATAACCCATCATCCCAAATAAACAAAACTGAGTCTGAGAGAATGGAAAAACTGAGTCAAACACCAATCAAAAAACTTTACTCACCGAACTGCTCTTAAAGAACATAGAAGCATCATCCCCAAGAATGACTGGAAGTTCCTCTCAGGACAAGGCATCTAATAGTTGTTGGCTCAGTGCTCTGGAAAGAGATATAACACAAGTGGTCACAAGGGAAGGTGGGAGAATTTGTTTTTCTAATATGTATCAACTAACCATCAATATCATTACAAGAAAAAACAGAAATATCAACCCACCGTTGTCTGTTGTACCAGGTCAGCTAACTGCTTGCCTATCCGACCTGTCTTCCTCTTGAAGATTTCCATCAAGCTTGGACACAAACCATCAAGAACACCAACGAACTCTTCTTTAAGATTTCTACCAAGAACCCTGTTAAACTCCAAGTACACCTGAAAAATATGAAATAACTTCAATTTTGATATTCAGGCAGTTATTTTTATTCCTGATGCAAGCAAGGAAAGGGCTCAGATCTTGGTCCCATGTTTTAGCCCAGGGGTGCCCAATACGTCGATCGCGATCGATCGCAGAGCCGTCCACCCCGCGCACGCGCTCGTGCACGCCCACCGCCGCAGCCGCTGCTGCCAGTATGGTGGGCCGTCCATGCGCCCGCCGCCACACACCGACGTCAAATGCCGTAACTGTTATTTTGGCTTGGTAATTTGAAAATTGGCGGGCACGTACGCCTCCCGCCACCCCGGTAGATCACTTTGACTCGGTCATTTGAAAGTAGCTCACCCCTGTTTTAGCCTATAATGTTGTAAAAGCTGTGCTCTCTTCTCACAGATGGCAGGGCAGTACTTGCATTTCCAAGGCATTTTAATATAGCTTCAAACAAAAAGAGTAGGGCAAATGAGGCTAATGATAAAAGTGGGCATTGAATTTCTTTCAAAACTACATCAAACAATTTGAATTTTACACTACTGTATGTTGAAAACACACAAGTAGAGAGAGCTACTCAAAATTGTTATAATTGCAATTGTCCAACGCTCAAAATTTACCTAAGTCAACCTCAAATTTAGACACATTCAAATGTACATGTACAAACTAGAAATGTTCCAGCAGTTTATAATACTCAAATACAGAAAACAACTCACCTCATTCAGGCAGAAATGGCATCCTCTTTGCAGCAGGCAAATTGTTCTATGTAAATTTGAAAATGGCGAAAGTTTCTCTGTAGCCGCCAACGGACAAGCACAGACTTGTCTTGAGTTTTGAGCCAATCACAAAAGGGCAGCACTGTGGTCTGAGGTAAAACTTGATAGTTTAAGTTTGTTAAACTTACAAAAATGAGTACACTCAATGACTGCTTCATACACTCTTCATATACTCATACTGTTTAAGTAATGCAATAAAACAAATCTTTAAAAGTGGTATTTACTCAAACTATTTGCATAGAATGAACTTTCGGGTTTACAGTGAAGGTAAATACAGATGTTTTAAGAGATATTGACCACTGTGAGTGAAGAAGGGCTCCCCCTCCTTACAAAAGCCAATTAACCACTAATGCCAGCGAATGCCTTCCTGGATCTGATGGTAAGTGTGCTTGTGCTACTGTGCCTTTACAAGGCCCCAAAACCCCTCGGTTATTCACATCATTATTCAGAAACAACAATGCATTAATTTACAGTCAAATGCGATAATTAGGAGTTAATATCAGGAAAAATCTTAATTCATGGCATAATAGAGGTAAAATAAAGCTCTGTAGAATTAGGTGTTAATACGTGCTTAATAATTACTAATAAAGGCCTTGTATGCTACTTATATGCATATTAGCAAGCACCTAGTTAATGGTGAATATGTGTACCTTAATATAAAGTGTTACCAACACACATTGTAAATGGTGGTTCTGTCTTGAATAAGATATTGTATTGGATACATATTCTGGGTATATTTTCTTGAGGAATGTTTCTTTTTGTGGAGGTCACCATTGGATATGAGTGGTGTAATGCAAGATTCTGTCTTAATATCATGCAGTGTTTCAAAGATGATAGCAGGGTGAGTGTATGCAGAAACTGATTCATCAAACATGGCCATGGCCTCACAAGAAGCCTGCACACCGCTCTCTTGGTCGCTTTCTCAACTTCGACCTTTGACCTTTTGCATATATTATTCCAAATAAATCCGACATGAAGGTCATTTTTTATTTCACATTTAAACACTGGGCATGTTCAGTCTACAATTCATCCAGGGACTAAACGTCCATCCACGTCAGTGCAGGGTGGATCAGGTGATTCAGAAGTAGAAGATATACAAATGTCATATTGTGTTTGACAGAGGTGAACCAGAGGTTTGGTCATACCTCGTCTACCCCTATTACCAACATTCAGGGCCATTAGTGTAGATGGGAATTAGTTGTTGGAACTGAGGAAATTTAAATTGCACTGACCAAAATAAATGGCAGACAACTGACAGAAAGTTTGTGTCATTTAAAGAAAGAAAGAGACAGCGGGTGAGATGGTGTGGTAATGGTTGTGGGTGATGTCAGCAGTACATATCTGGGACAGTGGCTGTGGCTCTGGGCTGGAAAGTGCCTTGCTCAAGGGCACATCGGCTGCGGCAATCTTTTTTGAGCAGTGAGAGCAGGGATCAAACTGCCAACCTTGGGGTTATTGGGAGACCCCACTCTACCACTGAGCCACGGTCTCTACGGTTTACCCATGTACAGATTAAAATATTATATGATCATGTGCATTAGCTAGTAGTCAATGAGCGCATGCGTTTACTTGTTTTTGAAGTACATTTTACTGATAATCCTTTACCCAGGACTGCTCTGGCTTATATGGTGAGGACATGACTGAGCTATCTTTTCTCCTCCACTGAGGACACATACTCTACTTCACTGGTTCTCAACCCGGGGGTTAGGATCCCTAAGAGGGTCATTACAGGGATTTTAATGACTTTTAACACAGGAGTATCAAAAACATTATATAGTCAGTTTTTATACATATTAACAGGCCCAATTATCTCAGTAATATGAACACAACACAGACATGTGGACTCTTGACTGTGACAGTGCTGTTATTTCAATAAAAGTTTGAGATCCACTGCTCTAGATGCATCTGAGTGCGCTGTAGACAATTTCACAAAAGACAGAAGACATCTAAAGAAAAGCAGAGTTTGGAAAGTTGGAAAGACTAAAAGACTATTCTGACTATTCACTGGTCTTTATTGTTCTCACTCCATCGCTTAGTTATTCATTTGGAACCGCACTGAATATGATACTAACACAGTACGGGTACGCTGGTAGGTATGTATGGTAGTCTATTCACAAAACAAGCCACAGAACCCAATGTGGTGAAAAGTGTTTCAACATGGTGAACTCTGTGAAAGATGACCTGTCATGTCTTTTGATATAATGGCCTCATTCTAAGGTCACAAAAACATAATGCTTCTAATTTTCAGGTGATTATACAGCAGTGAAAACAGGGTTAAAAATATTATATTCTATAAATACAGCCTCCACAATCTGGACCTTTAAATATCTGTGTTGGAGCCTGTACTGGAATCAGTCATGTGAAATGACAGTTACATGAAAGGCTGGAGTGTCTACCTTCTTGCCTCCAGGTAAGACACACTCTTTTGAAAGAGAAAACAAAGGTGAACAGTGAAATTATGACTAAGACTGTCAATCAAAATGTATAGCCACACGTCCTGCTTCAACACTCACCTACTGTAGCTCCTGTGGCTGTGCTCACAGTTCCCTGTGCATTCCCTGTGGTACATCAGTGATCTCACTGGCTCAGATCATCTGATTTAGTCAGTCTGCATAAACTGTTAGTTTGTTAACTATCTGTCTGATTACTTATGAACAAAGTGAAGGACAAATCTAAATTATAAAAATCTGAAAGTCTTAAATACTGATTTTCAAATCATCATATTCAAATATAGAACAATATATGATTACAGTGTAGCCGTCCTAACAGATGATGGACTGATATAAAGACTGGACCATAATG
Organism: Nibea albiflora; assembly: GCA_014281875.1. Classification (NCBI taxonomy): domain Eukaryota; kingdom Metazoa; phylum Chordata; class Actinopteri; family Sciaenidae; genus Nibea; species Nibea albiflora. Next base: position 245,239 of record JABGLX010000053.1, on the reverse strand, counting down.
AGTTTATGATGATTTGTTCAGTTTTGAGATCATGTCACAATATTTTTGTTGTTTGGATGTAATGAAAACACCGTCCTATAATATGATTATATTATAATCATTTGCGTGTCTTACATGCACGTTTCATTATATAATATAGATATATAATATTTCTGCAGTATCATATTTTCATGTCCTCATAATCATGACGGAATCTTCTTATAACGGGACTGATTTTAGAAGACCGGCTTTAGATTCCTTCTCTCTGTGAATCTCAGTGATTCAATGATCCTGCTTCTTCTCTATTGTTGGAGGATTCGGAGTTTGTGCATCATGTGATGCGGCTTTCTGCGGGAGCTCTGACCCATATTTCAGACGATCCGCGCTTGTTTCCGGCAGCCTTCAGAACGCATTTATCTTGAGCACAGTCGGCGGGGCTGTATGAATTAAGCCTGTTGGAGCTGCGCTCTCTCTCTCTCTCTCTCTCTCTCTCTCTCTCTCTCTCTCTCACACACACACACACACAACACACACACACACACACACACACACACACACACACATAATTATTGCATTCTATGTTCGTGTTTTCCTCTCAGTCTTCTACACTTTCATACACGCAGTTTTCACAGCAGAGCATGGAGCTCATTTTAAAGCTGAGTTCATTAGTCACGTTAACGGGCGCGGTTTGGGCCTGCAGCATTTTTAGCTACCGAAATATGAACATATGAAAATTTGGGGCTAAGTGTGGGGAAGCTGCAAACTGCCGCGGAAAGTCAGGAGACAAACCCTAATCCAATAACCTGCAATAAACCTTGTTCTGGTGTTTTTTGTATTATGTTCGACTGCAGCACGTTTGGGCTTTAGAACTGTTTTTTTTACTCTGTAAACATGAGAGAATAATATTTTATTATTTGCTTGTTATATTTTACCGTCTTGGTCTGAAGCACCCCCCTCCACACACACACACACAGGCCCGGCACACTCTGACGGGGCCCGCTGCTCCGCATAGACTGAAGTGGTCCTGATTATTATTATTCATAAAAAGTCTGTTTCATTGTTCGCGTCATAAGTGTAAAATAAAAATGTGAATATGACAGAAACACGGAAACAAAATACGGATACCTTTTTTAACTAAAAGACGTGAAAAAAACAAAAACGTCGGATTCAAGAAAATATTACGCCCAAGATAATAATAATAATAATAATAATATAATAATAATAATAATAATAATAATAATAATAATAATAATAATAATAATAATTTGTGAAGCGCGTTTGGGTGTATTGTTGTCGATTAAGATGAATATTTATGAAAAATGGCGCGTTGCGGCCTCGTGGAGCTCTGCAGTCTGTTGTGCTGCTTCCCTCGTCAATACGAAACACAGAGAATCGTTAAAGGCTGACAGTGATAAATGAGCACCACGGTCCCTCCATTTATTTATTTATTATGTGTAGTTTCTGTATTTATTTATTTACTCCTGTGACGCACGTGCAGAGATGTCCTAAAAAATATGAAAAATATTTGGAGGCCAAAGTAAAAATGAAAAACATCTGAATCTTTGAAAACAGAAGTTTATTCCACTTTTAGGGAAACAAATGTGACTCGACCATTTTCTTTAATCACTACATCTTTTTTTAATCTCTCTGTTTCACACACACGCACACACACACACAGCAGAACAACTTATATAGAAACTACAACATTTAGTAAAAGCTGCGCGCCGTGCCGTGCCGTGCCGCGCCGTGCAGACTTCACCCGGCTTTTCTTGAATTTCGCAGCCGGTCATCCATCATTCCTGTCACCATCAATCGAATAACGCGAGACAACTGCAATCCCGTCTCATATCGAACCGGAGCACGGCTACGTGACCTGCTCTGCCAACTAATGCTGTTGCTTAAAGCATTTTCTCCAGCGCCTACACTGACCTTTCTTTCTCCGGTTTAAAATGAGTCCAGAACAGAACGGAAGCTGCTCTTCATAGTAAAACACTCTGCTGCAGCCAGCTCCAGTCTTTAAGAATCAAGTCTTTATTTTGGTTTTAGTGCAGACTTCTCTGTGTTTTGGTGCTATAAAATTATTTCAAACATTGTCAAAAAACATACAAATAAAAATGGAATCAGTCCTCCATCAGGTCGCGTTCCTGTCCCCTCAGAGACTGTCCACTCCCAACAGGAACACAGACAGAAGAAAGAAACGTTCAGAGAACTTTTAAAAAAACGAGTGGTCCAAGCTCAGTCTAACTTCTAGTGGTCACAAACATGGAGAGAAACAAACAAATCAAGAGCACAGGTCTATACAGCACGACACGTACAACTCTCACAGAGTCCTCATGTTTTTCCACAGTGGTTTTGTTTCGTCCTATAAACTGTGTGTGTGTGTGTGTCCTTCATACAGTGTGTCTGTAAGTGTGCGTGTGTGTGTCTTTCATACAGTGTGTCTGTAAGTGTGTGTGTGTGTGTGTGTGTGTGTGTGGGAGGGGAAGGGGGGGTAAAGTGGCGTTACTTCAAAAACCAATTCAAGAGTAAAGAGTCGTTGTCCCCGCTTGCTCCGCTCCACCCGCTGTAGAAAAATAAATAAATAATTTAAAGGAGGTGGAGGGGGTGTGTCACACTGCTTGTCTTCATTCTCAAGTCCTCACTCTTCTCATTTCCCGCGCAGCTCCTCAGCTCACAGCCACTCTGTGTCACGTTAAGTCAAAGTTTGTCGGCGGCCTCCTGTTGCAGAGGTGAGGCATTTCCATGGTGATCCTCTATGCGCGCGCTCCGTGCGGACTCGGGCAAGGTGATGTGGGAGTGGTCAAGGATGGGTGTACGGGTCAGGTGGGTTTGACGTGTCGGCTGCAGAGGCAGCTCCCGTACTGAGCTCCACAGCCAGATGGAAGAAGATCCCTGAGCCAACCATGGAGGCCTGAACACACGCGGGACAGAGATGAGTGAGGAGGAGGAGTGAGTGCAAACACAGCCTGCATCAATACATTTCTTAAAATACTGTGTGCAAATTTAGCCCGTTTCAAATTTAGCGTTTCTTTAAAATAGAAACGAACTTTTATTTTATTAACTTTTATTGTGTTTTTTTTTATTCTTTGATTTTTGATACATAAAAATATGAAATCAAATGAAACATTTCAGTTTTTATTGTCTGTACAGTCCAGATAATATTTCAGTCATTTTCACTGAACTCACACCATCTTTTTTTTTTTTTAATATCAGTCTTCATGTCATTAATATAAACCATGCTGCAGGATGACATGAAATAATTCTCACTTTAATTCTTCACTTTTAATTTTTTTGTTTGAATGGAATGAAACATTTCAACATATACTAATATTATTATGTATCAGTTCATATATGTATCAGCATATAGTTAATGATTTACTGCTGCTGTGCATCTGTGTCTCTCTATCTCTATCACAGGTTCCACTGCTACTGTATTCATTCTACCATTAATTGTAATTCATTGTCATTTTATCATTCATTGTAATTGTACAATATGTTTGTGTTGATTGTTCTGTACATGTGACATCCATTGCACGTCTGTCCGTCCTGGGAGAGGGAACCCTCCTCTGTGGCTCTTTCTGAGGTTTCTTCCACATTTTTTCCCTGTTAAAGGGTTTTTTGTGGGCAAGTTTTTCCTCACTGGAACCGAGGGTCTAAGGACAGAGGGTGTCACTCCCTGTACAGATTGTAAAGCCCTCAATGCTAAATGTGTCTTGTGACTTTGGGCTATACAAATAAAATTTGATTTGATTTGATTTGATCATCTATCAGATTCCAGGTTCATTACGAAATTCTGTACTACCTGACAACATGTGGAGCTTTTTTGAAAAATATAGAATTTTATTTTCTTTCTGTCATTTATTTCCTGATCTTAATGTAATGATTAATCAGGCTGTTCAAATGTTTGTCCTTTATGAGGTTAAATGTAAATAATAATAATAAAAAAAAACATTTCATCAACAGTTTGCACAGGTCTTCTTTGGTGGATGGAAAAACACTTAAGTCTAAATCTTTGAATCATTACTTTCTCAGAATTATTTTCCTTTATGATTAAAATCATAACAAAAACATTACGTTGGTCTTCCATCACAATGCACTTCCAGATATTCTCTCACAAACATGTAAACTTGTGATGTGCGGTGAAGCATGTGATGGAGCCAGATGTATTGTGCAGCAGAGAGGAGAGTAAAATAGTGCATATTTAGTCAAGTATTCCACAGTGGTTAAATGTTATGGCTCAGGCTTTATCGTCCATGGAAAACCCTCATATTACTCCAAACATAGGCTCTGTTCTTTCTGCAGTCCTGGGGAGATTTACTGCCACAGTCAGCATACGTTCTCGCCACAGATCAAATTAGGGGAAGCAAAAACACCCGGCTCAATTGAGCTATTACTGTAACTAGTCAATGATCATTCAATGAGAAATAATTAGATTAAATACTCTCCAAAAATATATAGGCAGCATTTATTCAGGTTGAGAGCTGATGTCTCTATGCAGATCTAGATTTTTTTTTTTTAGATGAAGCATCACTATCTGCTCTTTGAACTTCATTAGCAAAGCTGGGGGAATTATCAGACAGGGAAGAGGGGGCTGTGTTGGCGAAAATTGGCCCCAGTGAAAAAAAAAAGAAGCAAATGTAGCTCCTATTTACATATAAAGAGCTCTATTAATCAAGGTAAGTGTCATTACAGCGTGGCTCATTGAGCAGTGGAGAGTGGGTGTTAAATAAAATTCTCTGTGCTAGGGTGCCTCCGGCAGGCGATATGTCTTGATTTGAGAACTGTCAGCAGTGGTGGGAGCTGATAGAGACTGGAGGAGGGGGAGGAGGAGGAGGAGGAGAAGGAGGGGGAGTATTACCTCGATTCTTAATCAGATTGCTGGGAGGAAAGAGATGGAGAGAAAGAAAAATGAAGGAAGAGAGGGATAGAATGATGGAGATGAAAAGAGGAAGTGGTGGGAAGAGCGAGAGAGAGGGATGTGAATTCATTTAGCCCACCCATACAGACAGATTTCAGCCCTCCAACCCCAGAAATATTTTTATTTATCATTTTTCTATTTAGTTTTCAGTCAAAGTTGCAGACAGCTGACTATGAAATCATTTTAGAGAGCATATAGCCTCTCACCTCTATTCCAAACTGCTAAAAACATCACTTTTTCTCAACAATTACATTTTCTGAAACTGAGCAGATACATTTGCTATTGAAATGTTACATCACAAAGGCCTTCCTGCTGTTTTAAACACTAACAAGCACGGTGCTCACAGGCTGTGTTGCCTTGAAATCAAACCAGAAAGATCAAAATGAAACACTCAACATATTTAAAAAACTACTGTGAGTAGCTTTGTTACACTAGCGTTAAAATCACTGCAGTAAACATCCAGGCCACAAGTTCTTTTTTTTTCTTAGATTGGTGAGGAAGAAGAGGGGGAGAGTGAAGAAGACAGCAGAGAGAAGTGACAGAAGTGGAAGAGAAGTGAGAGGGGGGAATGATGGAATTAGATGTTTGTTAGAAATGAAGACAGACAAAGAGTGCACTACTTACTTACCCTGTTGTTCAGGCTCGCCTCAGTGGAGTGGATTTACATGTAGTGCCACTGCCCGTCCATTCCCATGTTCATACCCATGCCACCCATCGGCCCTGAAGTGAGGAGCAAAAACAAGAAAGACAACATTGGAATGGCTCTCTGTAGATGATATTATGAAGAGAATGGTCTAGATAACCTTTGGTATGATTTGGCACTATATAAATAAAACTGAACTGAAATGAAATTGAATTGAAGATGAGATAACACTCAGAACAAGAGTACAAGATAGTGAGTCTGTCAGTTAAAAAAAAAAAATCTTTTTTTAAGATTATTTTTTTGGCCTTTTCAGCTCTACCGACTGAGCTAGATGCCACCAGGGTTCAAAAATGATTCTTGAATGTCCGCTCAACTTTTCCTGGTTGAAAATCATCAACCTTATGAATTTAGCTAAAGCTAAACATTGTGAACAACAGAGGAACGATTGTTACCATGCACACACTGCACAGAATACAGTTCCAATGTCAGTCTGCAATCACTCAGACAGCCAGAATGATTCGTTTAACATAGTTTAATGTCATTTAGGCCAACTGGTTACATGGATAACCTCTTATTTATAGATAACACTGCACTAGTTGCGTAGATAATATGTATGTATTCTGCTTCAGGCTAATATTACTCAGGTTTTATCTTTTTGTTCACCGAAGATGAAGTCAGTGAGGTTGTTGTGCCTTGAGAGAAATCAGAATATTGTGCTCTTTATCTAATGCTTATTTAAATGTAATTTTTGCATGTCCTGTACAAATGAACCAAGAATCCCTGCTATTTTTAATCAAGAATGTTGCTATTAGAAGATTCTTCTCAAAACAAGGGAATACTTCCAGTGATAACTCCTACTGGTGACAGTTTAGGAATGCTCTACAGAGGTCATGGTGCTATCAGAAAAACAGACGGCGAGATGCTCACCTCCAGGTCGGAGACCCATGTGCTGCTGCCCATCAAGAACAAAGCCTCCCATTGGCTGGCCATCTGGACTGTATGCTGTACCCTGACTTACTGTGAGAGGAGAAACAACAACTGTCAGATCATCTCACCTCACTTATTGTAAGACACCACAGTTTGTATTTGGTTCCACTTGATCACTGCATTGAGCTATTTATTCCACAGAACACTGAACGAAGTGCAGCATTACCTGCTCTGTTGGACTGGTCAATCATAGGCTGGACTATTCGCCTCCTTGCATTGATGAACCTGGAGAAAAAGAAAAATGTCATGTGAACCCTGCATGGACATCCAAAAAAGTAGCGTGGAGCTGATGAAAAAAAAGAATGTTTTGAAATCAATCCATTTCAATGCATTCTTGACTTTGAGGAACATAAAAATCTCTAAACTAAAGACTCACTTTCTTAATTTTCTATGTTTGTCCTGGAACCAAAACTGACGAGTGAAGTTTGAGTATAAAATAGCATAAGTTTTGTTAGACTATTATTATTATTATTATTGTAAAAATATTAAGAACAGAGATACTAATTGAATTGAAGAGTTTGTTTTTGTTCTGTCCTGTCCTCACTGCTCTACTTGTAATCCTTTCAAAAGAAAGCTGGCTCATTCATCATCTGAAATATACAGCATTTACAAAAAAACCCCAAAAAACATCAATTTCATCTGAACTGGAGCCCCGCTGTGTGTCTCCAAGGATTTGACGAATAATCTAGATAATTCCTTCTGACATAATCTGGGGCATTAGGAGAAAGTCATATATCCTAAACTATCTATTGATTGGGGTTTAGCCCTGTAGCCTCAGGCTGTGATGAGGCTAACTGCTTTGTCAATAATTTGATACATGTCAACATTGATACATCCAAACAGACAGACTTTGACTTTGATATTTGTATTGGATAGGGTCTTGACTAAAGCCTGTGGTTGTTTTTACTCGTGGATTAGAGGTGTGCGGCTGTGTAATTAGGTCTGTTGGAAACCTGATACTCTTTGTTGGAATTTAAAGGAGGATTAGAGTGATGAAGCAATGTCATCTCAATTAATCCAAACCTGAACCCTGTGCAGGCTGCCCGTGGAATGATGACATGCAGAACTCGATCATCTGAAACTAAATCCAGAATGTGCGATTGTTTGATTGAACCTGTCTCTAGCTAAGCTGTCTACAAAGGCAGCTTGGCAAGAAGGCTTTAATCCTTCATGTCATACATGTAAAATGAGGCGGTGAGGAAGAGGTGGGATATCTTGTCTTTAACCCCCTTAACCTCCCAATCTGTTTTTCATTCCCTTTTATTCACCGGCCGAGAGTCACTACGTCTTAGCCAGGCACGCCATACAAAGTTATATTTTGTTATTTTTGGAATACAGCAGGTATGTTTTAAATAATACCATCAGAACATCAAATGTCCTTGAACATCTGACAAATGTCAAAAAATTAAAGAATGAATGAATATTATCTTTGGTTTAATACTAATAAATATTATATATGAGCAATACATGTAACAAATACACTCTAACTAAAAGAACGGGGATAAAAATACATAATTATTTCCAGAAGTCTTTTTGGCAAATTATTTAGAAGTTACAGTCTTGTAAAATACTGAATGTTCCATTCAATATGTGTATTGATATTTCTAAGACCAAGTCTTGACCTGTCCAAAAGGCATTGATTGGCTAAATTTGATCATTATGAAGTGAGATTAAAACATCTTTACTGTGATTTTCAAGCTGCTCTCATGGCATCAAAAAATAACAGGTCACACTAAATCCAACAATATGTGTGTGTGTGTGTGTGTGTGTGTGGTGTGTGTGTGTGTGTGTGTGTGTGTGTGTGTGTTTTCTGGTTTAAATTCTTAAGATAGTATGTGTACTGTCAGGTCAGGTCTGTTTATAAAAATACATTTCGAAGACAGATGTTCTGTGACAATGCAGATGTACAGGTCTGCTTTTAGAGAGACTCACCAGTTGTTCACTTGAAGGATGGTGAGGCCTGTATCTTGTGCTAGCTGCTTTTTCTGTTCCTCTGAGGGGTATGGGTGCTGTGAGTGACAAAAAGATTTTAAAAAAACGAATAAATAAATAAATAAAATGTCAAGGCTTCAGCCAAAAACAGCTTGCATTCATTTATGGGCCTCTGTGTATATAACCTTAAGTGCAGTCTCTTGCGCCTTGACTTATAGACTTGAAGACTTGTACTCCACTCGGGAAGTGAAATCCTACTCTATAGCAGTCTCTCTCATGCACAGTCATTCCTAGAAGTGAGTGGAAAAATAGAGGCTGACCACAGTTTGGCCCCCTGAACACTTCAGGCTAAAAGCGCGTGCCATTGTGTGACAGTATTTGACATTGCTTGACAAACGATCGGGTGGGATATAAACAGGCACAATGGTGGCTTTTGTTCGGGGCCCCGATAAGGCTAGGACCCCCGTCACCCCGAACCCCTCCCCACCTTGCTTCATACCCCTTGTCCCCCAGCCCTTGTCTCACTGCTGGCTGTATGTGTGCATATGTGTGTATGTGTGACAGTGGGAGGAGGGCGGCAGATGGTAGACAGAGGTGACCCGTGTACTGAGAGCAGGGTTGCGGGCCAGTCCCCATTCTGCAGCCGCCTCCTGTGGTCATCAGTGACGGATGAGCTTCCAAGCACTTCATTTTTAAACTGCCTTTCAGGCTAAGTGCACACACACATAGACACACACACATGCACACACACACATACAAAGGGTGTATTTTGCAGCGATACATCCCTTGGAGCTCAGTGGCTGACAGCTGAGTGACAGATTACAGTAAGCTCCGCCCTGAAATCAAAGCTCCAAAATACAGAAAAAAAAAAATCGGTCTTGTCTGTCACTCTGCCGGTGACATAATGTAAACCCGAGGGAGTCTGGTTTTCATTCAGCAACCGTTAACTCAAACCAAACCATTTATTGATCTGTTTTATTGAATGCCATAAGAAATCTCTCAATTAACAGATCAATAATCAAAAAACAAACACTAAAAATACGTAAAATTATAGCAGTTCTAACTTATATTCAATGATAGTTTCTCAGTCACCCCAATGTAACTCCACATTCATACTATATGTCTTAGCCACACATGCTATAGTCTTTTAGTATACAATTTATATACATTTAGTATTTAATAGATAAATAGGGATGTATATATATAGAGTGTGCTGATAGGACGTTGCTACATCAATGTTTATTATTATGATTTGGATAAAACCAATATCAATACCAAATCAGCCTTGTTTCACAGATCATAAAATCAATGTTAAGATGCATAACATGTAATTAAATATTATCTCAACAGTCAATCAACTGTCAGCTGACACAACCCATGCGACCTTCAGTGGAATCCAGGATTGCTGCACAAGCTCAAACTTTAGCGTCAGTCTTTGAATTCAGATGGTAAATGCAGGCTTGCGTGTAAACCAACAGTTACGGCCGGGCTAATGGGCCGATAATGATAAATATAATGAATCAAAACCTTTCACAGCTGCTTTCTCTATAGCTTCCTCAGAAGGGGATCTTTTAAGGGTCTTCAGAATGGACGACAAAAGCAGGAGGCTATGGCTACTGGTGGACAGAACCACCCCCCAAACCGCCACCAGCGGCCTTCCAACCGCGGCCTCACACTGCAATGTCTGACAAAACATAATCCTGCTCCTTTCACACCCTCAACGACTGATGAATGCTTGATCGCTTGGGTGTTGCAATAGGCCTTTCAGAGGCCAAAGTCCCCTTGCACACTTTTCATAGGCACATCCTGCCACGGCAAACACTTGTGCTTAACAAATTAGGCCTGAAAGGGGATGGGGAACAGAGAGGGGATAATTCAATTATCCTCCTTTTTTATCTGGAAAATCTAAAGGTGGGCTTTGGAAAGGAAGGGATTACTCAGAGTACAGGACCTTTACAAACTAAACAACCAAGGGGTTATAACACATCTAAGAGTGGGAGAAGTAGAAAAACATTGAGGAGGCGGCAGCAGTGGTATCTTTAGGACCTTGGATAAATGGTCAGGCTCTCCTCATGGGGACTTGCTCACCCCCTCTTACAGAACTCTGAACAGAAGGCTTCTGATGTTAATTTCTGTACAAACCATGGCTTGGTATTTCAAACAGGACCTTTAGACATGAGTACGTCTTTGGTCCATTCCCTTACAATAGAACAAAGACGAATTTAGTTTCAAGATGCCTTTGGGATATCTAGCCTTGGCTCATTCCTGGGCGAAGAGGCATCATTTCAAACAACTGTTGCCTGATGGAGAGGCTGGGGTTAGACAACATTCATTTCTTAGCATTAAGTGAAATCAATGTAGGACTGCTGTTACAGAGAATAAAGCGTGTTGTGTTTGAAAACCTATAATAAGCCACAGCTGGATGGAGCTTGTATGAAAAAGAGATTTATCAGAATCCAGGGTAAATTCCCTTACCGTAAGGTGCTGGAAGAGCCATGCTCTCATTATATTTGTGGCCACTTTGGGGAAGATGCCTCGTTTCTTCTGCCTCTTTTTGTCTTGATCATCCTCGTCTCCCGTGCCCGGTGATGCCAGACTATTGTCGAGGCCGTCGCCTGTGATCAGAGACAAGAGGAGTCACGTTATGGAAAAGCTTTAATGTGGCCATGTCGCCTTCATCCTTGTCTGCAAAAGGGCAGACAGAGGAAGAGAGATTCTTCCTCTCACCTCTGCTTGACTCCCTGGCCACTGGATAACGAAGAGGAGTTTGTAGTGTGGGAGCTCAATAAAACGAAGAGCTATTAATTCAATCTGAGCCACGCGTTTGACATGAAGTAATGAGTGCAGGAGCTGTGTGCCTGACATGAAATAATGAACGTTCAAGCTGCAGTCGGGCTGAGTGCTCTTATTTATATGTGACCTCTGTTGAAATAAGACTAATGATTTGCTTCTGAAAAAAAGGATGGAAAAAACAAAAACAGAAAAGTCTTGTGTGTAAATGAAGTATGAAGCCGATAACATCAAACCCTATGCTGTTTGAAGTCGGAAGTGATGCGTTCATTTGGGTACTGAGACAGAATGAGGTGGGTGTGGGTGGGTGGGTCAGTAGGGCGTGAAACCATCACCCTTACGTTCCCATGTGCCCCCCCCCACCCCGCAACCCCCACCCCTCAACCTGTCTGCCCTTGCCCCCCCCCACAGACAACGTCTGTGTCGGATTGTCTGCAGTGCAACATCATGCCAGGCTCTGAATCCTGCCATTAGCAGCATCCCTGTTTGATTTCAGCGGGAAGCTGGTGCGGATCGAGGCAGGAGGCTTCCTTAAAGCTGAGATTTCCGCCCCTGCCAGCTCACTCCATCTCGCAACACAAGGGGCACTCCGCTCCCTCTCCCTCTCTGCCATTAATTGTGCATCAGCCGAGATGATTTACTTTTAACAGTGGTGGTTATTTTTCTTGCCCTCAGGGCAGAGAAGCCTTGAAAGCCTGCCTGGAGGGCATGTGAATAATGCATCTGAGAGACTCCTCCCCTGAGGCGGGACAGGAACCCTACTTTTCTTAAGATTTGCCCTAGCATGTCTTTTTGTTTTTAGAGATGCATCAATCAAACGTGCCTATATGAGCCATATTCATGCATAAATATTTCAGCTAATGAATTTTGACATTTAAAAGGAACTGTTCTAGGGTCCAGGGCTCTGGGGGTTGTGGGAGTTTTGACGGATGGTGTCCAGCTCTAAGTCACGGACAGGGTCCAGAGTTCACACTCAGTTCTTCTGTCCTCTACTATGTAATCTGTTTTGTCCTCCATCATCAGTTAAGCTACTTCTGCGGGGTAAAGGTGCCCTCAGGTGGCATGGGGTGGGGGTCAAATAACATAAGTTTTCAAATAAAAATATTTGTTGACCATAATGAAAAAAACAGATGGGAATCTCAAGAAATCAGCTGAGATTAACACAATGCAATGTGGATTTGAATCAACAATCAAGAAACAAAATGGTGACTCATTATTAGTTCAATCAAACACCAACAACAGAAAGTGATGATTACTGATTATTCTTCAAGACTTGGGATTACACTGAAGTGTCTGTTAAAGACAAAGGACAAATCCATTCAGTCTATAATTACATACATCAAAGACAGGCCTCTATAATAAACAGAGACTTGAGTTTTACATTTGAGTAGTCTGTAACATTTTATATCTTCAGATCATATAAATATGCGGTAACAAAAAGCATCATGAAAGAAAGAAAGAAAGAAAGAAAGAAAGAAAGAAAGAAAGAAAGAAAGAAAGAAAGAAAGAAAGAAAAAAAGAGGACTTGCTCAGCTTAATTATATCTAAGGAAGGCACGCTGTTCTCCCCTCCACCCACAGTCGAAACCCCACCCTGGTCCACCTCCTCTCCTCTCTTCATCCTTCTTTCTTGTGTTCCAGAGAGGGGAAAGCCGCGGGGCAGATCCTCTGCTACACTAATCGCTTCTGACTGTTCCCCAGCAACTCGGCCAATCTAACCAGTGTGACGGTACAGTGTCAAAGTCGTACACCCGTGCAAGTCCCCCCCCCCCCCCCCCCCCCCCCCGCTCCTGCCTGTGTCTGCATGCGTGACCCCAGAGGGGGTAGGTGAGGGGAGCATAGATGAAGGGGTGGGCATTACCGCAGGGATGGCTAGCATATTGCCCCAGGGCTAAGAAGAAAAACACATAAAAAAACAGCACCCTAAGATATGAAAAGAAAGTCTTCGTATCCTTTCTCCCCCCATCTACCTCTGCTGCTCTCAGTCACTCCACTCTGCTCACTCTGTGCTGTTCCACATTCATAGCTCATATATATATATATATATATATTTTTTTTTCTTTATCTATTATGACCCATGCTGCATTCAAAACATTTGAAAGTCATTCGGATATATCTTACATTAGAACATCTGGCTCATTAATGTCTGTTGTTGTACGATTGTCAGTTTTTATATTTGGCAGTCATATACACCATCAACATTGGAAATGAAATGTAATTCTTTGTGGCTTAAAAGTTACATTAAATGAAATGAAATGAAATTTGCTGATCTGTTTATTTCTCCTCCATTGCTGCTGTAATATTTTATATTTCTCTAATTAATTTAAGTAATTAATGTACTGTATGGATGTACATGTTGGGATTACTGTAATCCCAATATCATTATAATTTCTCTTACTCTTTACTTGAGGTACTGTAATTACAAATGATTACACTATTTATCCGTGAATAAGTTCTTACAAAAAACAATAAAACATTATTATTATTATTATTATTATTATTATTATTATTATTATTATTATTATTATGCATCCTACTTCTGTCTGTTCAGTGAAATATTTTAATTTAAGATATCAGCAGTCAACATTTGTGAAAAAGTTGGTGTGCATTGAAAAAAAAAGGAATGACATATGCAAATAATTGTATACATTATTGTACATATTTCAGTTGTTTTAGCTTCTACCCTGTCTGAGATATTTGTTATAATTTAGCTTTTTTTGTGTAAAGGTCCACACTTATTTTTGACATTTGACATTTGACATTTGTATATTTTCATTTGTAGTTTTTTTTCCTCGCTCATATCCGGGCAAAGAAGTCGGTGGACGATGTGTCCACAAGACAAAGTACAGAGTGGCTAGCAGAACTGATTGCAGCACTCCCAGCTGCATCAGTGATGCAAAGCCAGTGTGGCCTGTCTAATGAGCTCAGCGGGGCCCTGATCCATCATCAGTGACACCTTGCTGCCCCTCCCCTTATTAGATATGATACACAGCTCTAAATGGAGTATTCTGGAAGATTTCCAAGACATGGGGAATCCTCTGTGTGAGAAGCTAGAGCAAGACTGTTTACATTTAAAGCCAAGCCAAACCTAGAAGCACAAAATGGCAGTGTGAGGTACTGATCGAAACAGGAATTTGGAGTAGTGTGTGTGGAAAGAAGATTTTTAGAAATGCTGACCATTCTCTGAATAATTCCAATTTGCGCTAAAAGCTGAAAGACTGCTGTCTTCTTATATAAAGAAAATCATCCAATTATTTTCTTTTAAAGGCTAAATTCATAATTTCTCTCTTAAAGTAGGAGGTGAACTGAATTTTTGTCATTTGACATATTTGCTTAATCATGTCAAGATTATATTCCACATGCTGTGTATGACCACCAGCCATTTACTAACTATTGGTCACACAAACCAGGAGAAAGAGGCATGCCTGGGTCAGCAGGCCAACTGCAATTACATCATTGTAATGGTGTAGTTATGGATTGGAGTTATGAAGTAGCCCTCAAGTTCACTGAGACTGTTTATTTGTTCAAACATAGATCGAAAAGGAATGAAAAAGTTAATTTCATTTTTGAATGCATGATGCCTCTAAAGACAATGTGAACATTCTAAATTCTTAGTACATCAAATACTACATTTGTCAATCTGTTCATATGAGAATATAAAGTAAATGATGACTTATCTTCTGTGAGGGCAGATAATAATGTGCGCTTCTCTTTCTCTCTGCCCCTCTGTCTCTGTCACTGTCCTTTCCCTCCTTTTTTAAAACAGTTCTGAGATCTGCGGCATGACAGATGCTAAAGGGACATTAGCCTGCAGTCTGACTGAAGCTGTGATGTCATTGGCATGTCAGCGCCTCTACCTCGCCACATTCCTTCCTCCTGACTCCAGGCTCTGGATGTGACAAAAAGATGCAACACATCCTGTTCCTCACATTCCATTTCGCAACACGAGTGTGCAGGATCTTTTTGAGTCACCCCCACTGCCTTTTGTTTTACTTGGGTCTTTGTGATGGACATTTCAAGCCTCCTTGTCCTCCCCCAGACCCCTTCCTAACATTCCTGGGAGAGCTCAGCCCCTTTAGCTGTGGTCAACAGCAGTCACCCTAGGGGTTGAGCTATCAAAGACAGCCCTCTCTGCATATCACACAGCTTACAAGGCAGCAACCAAAACCTGGGAGCTTACAGAGGAGCAGGCAGCCATGAGCCAAACCACCAGCCACACAGTGCATGGATCATCTACCTGTGGTTAGCCAGGGCTGGAAGCCACATTGCCACTACTTTAGTGTTCCCAAATGACAGTGGATTTTAAAAGGTTTCATCAGACCATGAAGACGTGACTAATGACATCCCACAGCACGATCACTTACTGTCTTCTGTTGGATTGTCATTAAATTTTAAATTTTCTATTAATCATTCTGCCAAAAGAATATTTTGAAAACCTCATGAGTGGCATCTCCAAGTTTTATGTTTGAGTCAGATTTCTCTTGAATTACAATGTTACTGTCTTTGAATCACTCTGAATCATTTCTTTGTGTAGGCCAACCTATGAGTGCCTTCCAAGATTTCAAATGGAATTTTGGCATCTTGGTTAAACATTATTGCTAGACAGAACACTGATATGGTCAAACCCCATGTTATGTTCAATACCAGAGGGGTTTAGGTTTTCTTTAATGATTTATTTCTACAGCATCTGTAAAAATGGTAGACGGAAGCAAGTTGGACGAGCTACACACCCAATCATCACCTCCACTTTCCACTTCATCACATAACAGGAACACTCATTTCAACACTAGCATTGAATTTTATAGGAATTTGTGCTCTATGACTTGGTGTGAAATGAATGTGATTCCTGGGAAAATGTCATGAGTTGAAGCATGAGATGGATGGAGATGCAATATTTGGCCTAAATCATCATCTTTCCCTAATATTTTCCTTAATTTAAACTTTTAGTTACCTGTCCCCATGTGGGACATAAACCCTTGTCTCTAATATCAAAGTCCAGGAGCTTTGTATGCCAAGCCATCCATAGCCGCATTACTTCTATTTCTATTTCTATCACATTTCATGAATTGGACCCAAAGCACTGTGAGTGAGTAATTATGTTTACTCCAAAACATGCTGTTAAGAAAAAGTTGGCAGGATATAATGATGAATGACTTGTAAAGCCAAGCATCACCTCAGTCCCAAATCTGTTGTTAAGTTGAAACTTAAGTTCAAAATATCAACTGTGTGGAGGGAGAAGCCTCTTTTGAAGACGTTTTTGGGCAAAGTCATCGGCACAAAAACACGAGCTAGTGAAATGAGAAGGGGCACAAAGCTCAGGCTCAGTCCATCAATATTCATTTCTCTATAAGCACTAATGCAGAATATCTGCATATGGACATAATCTAAAGGAGACTTGAGGTCTTCAGATGAAATCATCAGGCCATCTACCTGCTCCTAATGAGATTAGCATGATACAACTCTAACTGTGCTTTCTGTCTTTCCTGGTTGTCTGTTTGACTCTTCCCTGGCATGAGAATAGACTGGAAACAAGGCAAAGAGGCCCGGGGAGAAGCAGCAGGTAGCATGCAGAAGATCCTGCAGCAGCAACCACAGCTCTGATCATTCTGCCCTCTTCTTTTCCTTTGTTCCTCATACATAAAGTGCTCTGTCCTTACATCCCTACGGGGGGCATTCTACACCCCCATCCTCTATGCATTCTCTCCCAGGTCAAAAGGGCATGGACCATGGGTTTTCCCCCGACTGTTGTTTAAAAAAAGCCTAAAGGAAAGCAGCTATTCACACAGCGGCCTTTCTCAGCTCGCTTCAATATACAATTTGGGTTGGGTTAATGGGTGAATTAAGATTTACCAAAACAAATATGTCAGTGTGGCTTATGGTGTATATCATATCGAAGTTGAAGGGCTAAGATGAAGTGTAAAATCAAAGGAAGAGGCTTGATCTGTTTTTGATTGTCTCCTAATCCTCTGAGTTTGTCTTGTCTTGCAAAGCATCCTCCTATTGTTCTTGTCAATGCTCTACTCCTTGATGCCTGATGGGCAGAGGGTGGAAAGTTGCTTTAAAGTCCATTCTATTTTTACTGCGCCCAAAGGGGAGAAAAACAAAAACAAGCCATAAAACCCTTATAGTCTCCAATTAGCACATCAGAAATCACATTAGGTGCAGGAACACCAGGGTGACACAAGACGGAGCAGGTCTGGATGGCATCAGAGGGAGATAGCAGCAGACAATAACAGCAGAAATAACTGCCATCAGGAATAACTGACCTCAAATTAAGACTGTTAAAGTAACAAACTGTAACGACAACATTAACTGCCGTCTATGTTTAGATGGGTTAAATCTCCACTGTGTCATTTATAGTCAGTATATCTTCTCATCTTTTGAAAGCATCCATTTAAAGGAAGACACTGGACTGTGTCATGTGTTGTATATTTGTCAAATTGTCAACACATCCCATCTTTACAATTTATAAATCAAATACTGACCAGTCTAAAAGCTGATTCAGTGTCAGAGTCAGAATCAGTGAATCCTTTATCTATTTATTCATTTTGTTGGTGTAAATGATCTGATTTACAATAAATATAATCACTTTTTAAAAAAAAAAATACAGAAATCAGTGGCTGACTTCCATTCCATGCCTGTAGCACTCAGCTCAAATGTCCTTTGTTCACACTGAAGATGTAAATCTTTTTTTTTTTTTTTTTAAGGCTCACAAAAATTTTCATTAAAGAAAACAGTAATCAGTCATTTACTAAAGGCGCTGGCAGTTTTTAGGAAATGTTACTCAAACAGAAGAAAAGTGTTTCCTGTGGCACATTAGGGTCAGTGGTTATGGTAAATACCTGCAGGAGCAGTCCTTACTAAACGTAGATTATCTGTTTTATTATTGCAATTAAGATAAAATGGTTAGATGAACTAAGTGCATGAACTTTCTTCAAAGAATCCCCCCACCCAAGTCACCAGTCAGCAGTGCCCATGCCTCAGAAAGAGGTCACAGGAAAGTCAGAGCTTTGATATGAAAGAGTACACAGGAGGCCTGCGGACGCTCTTACCGAGTTCACTGGTGTTGTCTCCACTCTGGGAGACGTGTCCCCCACTGGATGGTCCCGGGGTGCCCACAGAGGGTGTGGAGTGGGCGTCATCCATGTCTCTCCAGGACGCTGGGTTCTGAGAGGTCAGGCAGAGGTCCGCACAACAGGGGACAGGAGATAAGGAAATAGAGGAAAAGAAGAGAGGAGAGGGGAAAAATATGTGAGGAAGGTCCAGAAGATCCAGTATGAGGTCCATTATCCAGTTTCCCAAAGACACAAAGACTGTTGCGTGGCATGATTAGCATAGTAAGGCAGCAACCATCTTGTCAAAAATGTAAGATAAGAACATTGTTACCATTCTGTCCGAAAGGGAGGTTTAAATGTAGTCGTGGAAATAGTTTTTTAGAGGACAGTTTAGCAACCCTGCAGCATGTGGCTCTCCTGCGTCCTGACTGTTTCTGAGACCAGTGTTGTGGACAAACCCTGTATTTATGGGGCTGCTCTGCCTGGCCACTCAGACAGCCATAAGCCCAAACCAAACAGCAGATCTCCCTCTTCAGCCTCTTCGCGTCAGCTGTTTGCCGGATGGCGATCAGATGAAGAGCTCGGCAGATGACAACAAGAAGCACGAGGACAATGGCGCAGTGTGAATGAGGCCTCTCATTGATGGCCCCTCTTTTCTTATCCGGCCACACAATAATTACAACTCCTCAGTGTGCACAGCTACTCAAAGAGGCGCCATGTGTTTCCATGTTTATTAAGCTAATGAAGGTCTTATTTTCTAACACCCCATCTGTTAAAGCCCAATTAACAGTAATGGAGGGCACTGTAGAATCTTCCTCTGTGTATGAGAGTGAGTATGAGATGATACTCTGATTATTTCAGCAAATATTCATGCTAATATTTACCTTTTACAGTAGCTCTTTGGGTCACACTCTTATCTAGAAGCTTCAAGAAATGACCAGCAACAGCAAGCACAAGGTAAAGCTACAGCTATCAGAATGTACACGTTCTCAAACATGATGAAGATGAAGGGATGTTTGTTCAGCAGTACAGTAACAAAGAAACCGGTTTCCCACAGACACACTACACAAGTTACTATACAGATCAGGAAAGGACGCAGTAACAACTGAATGGTTCTGTGTGGTTGGGAAGAGCAAATACTGGAACACTTGGAACAATTAACCAGAGGTTAAGGATGATTTAGGAAAACTGACTGTGGTCAGGTAACTTTTTCATGTACATGTTGATCTGTTGTCATCCTGCCACGTAAGATAATACAGCTAACAGATGTGTCTTGTTATTGTTATAAAAAAATGTTGTCTATGTGACAATCCTAAAGTTTATGATCAGCATCAAGCAAACACTGATTTCACTGCAAGAGAGCTGTCAATAAAACAAGCATCACAAGTACGAATTTTTAAAATAAAAATATAAAAAACTGTTTTTCTTTTAGATGATGAAATATCCAGGAATTAATTTATCAAATATCAGAAACAAATTATATTTGGCCGTAAAGTCTGACTCACTTATTTTTTATAAACATTATGCAGTAGACATAAGTCGGTCTGTTTGTTCTCGATTTGAAGTTTCTTTTGATTCTGGATCTTTCTAGAAATGATCATGTGCACCTCATCAATATCTTGTACAGATGCTGCACATGTATGAAGAGAAGGTTTTATTGTTCCGTCCAAATCCTCAATATGAGGAGCGTCAGTGTCACTGCACAAACACACAAGCAGTCCAACAATCTCTATTTCTATTTTATCTCTTTTACATGCACACATGCGTGCGCACACACACACACTTGTAAACTCACAAACACTGTGCTTAGCTCTGGTGAATGAGAAACACATCACAGTACACTCAGTAGTTTGCATGTATGTATATTACACAGCTGTGTGCATGTCTTTGTACCCGGAGGAGAACAGCACATCTAATATGCAGCAGCAGTTAGGAGGAAGGCATTACAGCAGGAGAGTGTCTTGTCACATCAACCAGTGGCCTCACACACACACACACACATAAATTGTGTTTTGCTGCTTGATGCAGAGGAAAGTGCAGTCTCAAAGGTTCGACAGTGAAGCTGCAGCTGAACTATATTTTGTACCAATATTCATATTTGAAACTTTTCCATTGAAATATTTCAGAATTTGCTCTCCCCTGAAAAACACACATCCTCCCATTATTAGATGGTAAATTTCTCATGACTCCACGAGTAGCCATGTGCATTTGGATTACGCCATTTCTGTAGCCTTGAAAAATGAAAGGAGGGTTTATTTTCATCCTGCATATATACTCTAATCTGTTCATCACTTTTATAAATCTGTCCTTCACTCCTCTGTAGAAGGCGTCAGCTCCTAAATGTAGAAAGGCAACATTTGACTGAGACACATAATAAAAATGGACGCTCACGGTCCAACAAACATGCTACTGCTGCTGCTACACTGCAACTCTAAATCCATTCAACATCTGAATGAGCTTCTTTGTAAATAAACACAGGTGCCAAAGTAGGAAGGGGCTGTATAAAGCCCACAGCAGGGGGGCAACAGCAAACACAAGTGCAGCTGCACTTTGTGCTGTGAACATCATCACCATGTCTGTATAAATACACAGATAAATACAGACAGACGTAAAGACTGAGACTGGGCCTGTCTTATCCTGTCTGATGAGGCTTATTTCATTATCTCCAGTCATTACATCTCTGACTGTCTCATCCGAATCTGTTTGTTATTTGAAGTGAAAAGATTTGATCAGAGACAGTTCAGATCTTTTTTATTATGTTATCACCGCTCAGATTTATTGTGTGAGTCCTCGGATGGGCCCCGATCCCCAGTTTGGTAACCACTGGTCTGCAGCTATTGTCATGCAGGCGGGTAAACAACAGCTGTATGCTAACTTATCAATAATAGGGATAATTAGTTAATTATAATGAGTCTGTTAAATGAAAGATCTACGGTGTTGCTGCGTGAGAGAGGCAGACCGAACCCTCTTCATCACGCGTTTTCACTCACATGATCTGCGAGGTTCGTGGACGATCCCGACAGGTCGTCGAAGTCCGACTTGCACACGTCTCGCTCCTCTATGACCAGGTCGATGGGCATTTTGCCTTTGAGGCAGCTGATGTACCGGTGACAGAAGTTATCACAGAGCTCATGAACCTGCGGGGAGGGGGGAAATCACTCAGAGTCTGCGTGTTTGCAGCAGAATAAAACAGACATTTAAAAAAAAAAAGTCATTTACCTTCTCTAACTCCAGGAGGTGAAACCGTAAAACCTGAATCGCTTGAATCATCTTCAAAAAAAAAAAGAAAACGAAACGATTTGAAATATTTTGACATGCAGACTTTAGAGACGCGCAGGATGATGCGTTAATGATTATCTTAATTACCTTCACGACACAAACATTATTCTTTAATCATAACACAGAAACTTTTCCGAGCAGAGAGGAGGAGACGGTGTGCTCACCAAGTTGTCCAGCTCCGGGTTGGATGAAAATAAAGGTTTCTCTGCGCGGATCTGAAGAAAGACAGGTGCGTTTGGTTTTGTTATTTTACAATAAAATGTGTACATGAGAGAAATTTTAAAATCTCATTCTATTTATGAAATTATAACTCACTCATTTGATTTGACATAAAATCAGGTGCTGGAGTTTCGTTCGTGCATTTTGTCTGTTTTTTGTCTCCACACGGCTCCCTTCACCTGTATGTGTGTGTGTGTGTGTGTGTGTGTGTGTGTGTGTGTGTGTGTGTGTGTGTGTGTGTGTGCGCGCGCACTTACCTGCTTTGCAAATACGGCTATGTCTTCGTTGAACGAGTCGGAGGAGCAGACGTCACCTCCCGCCACCCCGGGCTCTCTGGGCGTGCATGTCGCCAGCTCACACTTCTCGAACACCAGAGCCAGCAGAGGGAATAAAGGGTGTCTGCAACATGACCAAGGCAGGCCTGTTAGATTTTGCAGCCATTGTTAGGCCTGCACATGAACTATCGCCTACAGCACGTCAAAGCCGCTCAGATAACATTTAAGTCCAACAAAAGAAACGCGTTCTGTGCGCTGCGACAAATGTTTATTTCTTCCTCCTGAATGCGGAGAACAAATGCGGCGCTGCGCGCCTCCAGCGCAAACAACCTGTTCACAGACCTGCTCACAGGTTCAGCGCTGCTCAGCTCTGTGCTGCGCGTTTCTTACAAATAAATACAATTTAAACGGCATCGAAAATGAATGACTTCACCTCATGAGCAGAATTAGTTTAAAGGAGAAAATAGATTTGTGAATGAGCTGAATTCATTTTGCTGCTGGTGTGTGTTAAATAAAAACATATATATATATATATATATATATGTTTTTTTTTTTTAAATTTTTTTAATTTTCATTTGATGTTTATATGGCGTCACAGCATCAATCTGTTTTATTCTCATCAGTAACATTAAATCCACACCCGTAGATTTGGTCCTTGTCTCTCTTAAGTGCGTCGTTCACGGCGCTGCCCATGCTGCTGGGCATGATGTTGTGCGGCGCGTGGGCTCCATAGTGCTGGGTCGGGTGCGGTGGCGGCCCGTGGTTCAGGTGGTGGACCTGGGGCAGGGGTCGGGGGGCGTGCGGGTCTCCGTACATGGATGTGGGGACTCCGACTCCGTCCATCGCGCCGCCGTAATGAGCCAGTTCATCGTACTGAGGTGAAAGTTGAAGATGACATCAGAGGTGAAGATGTGAGAAAAAAAAAGTTTTCATCTCACTAAGAAACATTTAAATATCTAGACGTGTTTTTGTGTTAAACTCTGATATCATCAATGCATGTGTTCATCTGGATTTAAACAGTCTGAAGGATGTAAAACCCCCGATGGAGAAAATGAATAATTTTGTGCCAAAGCATTCCAGTCCTGAAAATTCAAAGATAATCTGTCAAATCAGACTCACCCTTTGCGCCATCTCCGTGCGCAATTTCCAGATGTGCAAGAGAAGTTTGGTGCTGATGAGTAGTGAAGTCAATGACTTTTAAATCCAAGAGGAAATTATAATCCCGGCCTGTTCTTTGGCATGGAGTAAATCAATGATGAGTGAAATCAAAGAGAAGTGATTAAAATAGCATCAGTCCTCACGAGTGGCCAAATGCGCTCTGCACACTGCTGAACTGCTTTCTCGTGGCTCTTCAGCGGAGGGATTAGTGATCATGTGTCAGAGTGGAGCGTTTGATCTTAGTTCCGAGTTGTTCCTTTCACAGTGAGAGCACTGAAGATCCGCAGCTTAGTCCTCTGCCCTCACTGTGTCCTCATGTCCACGTCTCTGCGCGCCGACACGCTCACTGTCCGCACATCGGCTGTGGAGCCGCTTATAGGACCGCGCTGTGATCTGCAGGACACGCTGATGACGGAACGTGGAGGAGCGGGGTGGGTGCAGGCAGACCCCTGCCTACTGACAAGGTACAGTGTTTCAAGACGCTGCCTTCCGGTTGTTATTTTCAAAATAAAGCCGGACGTCCAAACGTTCATTTGAAACACACGTCAGAATGAAACCGAGGTCGTATTGTTTTATTATACATATAATATGTGTATATTATATATACTGTGAACGAGTGAATAAGAATACAACAAGAGACAGTAACAAGAGAAGGAGTCTAATAATATGTGTGAAATGTAATAGTAATAGTTGAATAGAACATGTCAGGGCCCCCTTTACACCACATGACACCATTTAACAGTGTGTATAAGCTCATATGTGGAAACAGGTGAAGAGATTCTGTAGTTCATTTTTAACACACAGCATTTTACAATGAATTTAATGAACCTAACATGTTCTGCCAGTGATATGTATGATGTGGCAAAGAAGAACACCTGCTTTCATGACAGTACAATGGACATTTAGTAATAAATATAGTAATAAGTAATAATCACCCTTGGAGAGGGGGAGGAAGCTGATCAAAGAAAGATAAAGTTAAAAGATACATTTTCAATAGATACTTTCATTTGGACAGTAAAGTGTACATTTAGTGTATAATTCTTGCATTCACACTAATACATACATACTAATAGTCTATGTGAATACAAATTTAAAAATGAATGCGTACATTGTGTTCCCTCCAGTGCAGCACACACAATGGTTCAATTACAGAACAACAATCATGTTTCTTTACTTTGAATTTGTGGACACATTTCTTCTAAAATCACAGTGACTATCAAGTCACTTTTATGGTGACATCATTGTTAAATAAATCACGCAGCTCTGACTTCTCTGATGAATTCAAACTGTAATTTATATTATAATGGGACTTTGAACCCATATGTGACATTTGATGGATTAAACTACCTGACTGACTGAAACAAGTTCTTATTCTCTACAAATGAACTGAAATAAACTGCATAGAAGAAAGGGACAATACACAGCACATACAGCAACATAGCAAAAACAAATTATGGACACAGATAATCCTGATCAGGAAACAGTAACTAAGTCCTGTCTGTGAAGAAAAGGAGAGCGTGTTCACTCCACAGAGTTCAGTCTTCATGCTTTTATTTTGAAGACAACTTGGGCCATACGAATAAAGGGGACTGAGTGTGTAACACGCCACCACTTCATCCTAACCTGCTGTGTATTGATGGGGCTGATGGCGACGCATCATTAACGATCTGTATACACTGATACTACTGTAAATATGACTGCACCTAATTATAATATGATTTTTATGAATTATTATCTTCTCTTCCTGCTTCAGGATGCTCAGAGGTCAGCACCAGCTTCCTGCCTGGCGGAACATGGAATATTGTGTTTGCAGAGATATATCTCTAAACTGTCAGTTTTTATGATTTCGCTGAACAAACAGTTACATGCATGCACATTTGAGGCAGATTGGAGCCTCTCACATGAAGATGTCTAGCTACATGTATATAGGGAGTGTTACTTACTTAACCACTGGTTTTAGTGCGTTTGCAGTTTTTCACAAACATCGAGTTTATCTATTATTTGATTTTTCAGAACTTTTTAAGAGAAAGAAGCAAACTGACCTGAAATGTTTTTGAGGTTGGTAACATGATCACTGAGTCCTGAGTCCATATAAAAGGTGTTTAGGACTATAAAATTAGTTTAGGGACCATAAATAATTTAACCAATGTCTTTATATATATTTTTCGTGTTGTCCAATCAGGTCTTTGAAAAATAATTTCTGCTGATCAAGCAGCTCATGACAGTGTATTTTTGTCATCACACGGTGGAAAAAGAAAGGTTTCAGGAAACTAAAGAGAAGAACACCTCTGTTCGTAATTCATCACAATCACACGACAATTTGGCAAACCCTGTTCCAAACTAAAGACGTCTGTACACCTGCATCTGTTGGGCAGAGTTCATTCTTGAAGGAGTTCTGTCAGTTCCCGTATTTCTTCCCTCACACTCTCAAGTAAACATCTTTCTCTTTTTATTTGATCTGAAACAACCACAGTGCCACAGATTACAAAAGACCATTTCTGGATCTCTTTGCAGGTGCTTCTGGCTGTTAAGAGAACACTTGGATCCTGTTTCTCTGTGGCATACTCCCTTAGAGAAGTCAATGCCTTCACAGCTTTACCTGCTTCAACACGCTCACCTGCCTGCTGACAACATCTTCAGTACACACTCATACACACATATTCTTTATGCATGTATGTGTACGTATTTATTTATTTATTTATGTGTAACCCTGCTCAGCTTCTGTGATGTGGTGTAAGTGTAGTCAGAGTGCCATGGCTGCAAGCCATGGACGATTTGTTCAACTATGGTATAGTTAGTGTTACCTGCAAGATAAATACATAGAAATATTTCAGAACAACTAACTATGAAAGGTGGTATGCTTAATACATCAATGTACATGAACATATCAGGCTACAAGCATGCAGTCCTGATGTGGGGCTAAAGAGCAGCAGTTTGTCTCTGTGGTGGGTTCGTCTGGCAGACAACCTGGCCTGTTGCAGGAATTTATAGTGATCTGCTGGTGGAGATTTCACTAACTTCATCTCAAATGTTTACATTTTGTATTACCTTGTTGTTTGTCAGGTTGACCCCTTTCCACATAAGACAATGCTATTCTGCTATCATTATTTATTTATTTCCACAGCTTACACATATTTTCCTAATCTTCACCTAGCTTGGTGCTGTCAGGGTCTGTCATGTGTCAGTTTCATGTTTTATTTTGATAGACTCATCTGTGTGTTCACTTCCTGTTCCCTGTGTGATTACCTGTCCCTGCCCTTATGTGTTTCACCTGTGTCTCATTATTCATGCTGTGTGTATGTAACCAGTGCTCCCCTCTGTGTCAGTGCCAGATTGTCTTGTCTCCGAGAGCAGCATTCCAGCGTTTCATGTTAAAGTTTCCCTGTGTCTGATCATGTGTTCCTGGTTTCTGAGTCTCAGTCTCCTGATTTTGTACGTTCGCCTATCTGACTGCCTTTCTGGATTTTGACCCTTGGGCTGAATTAAAAGACCTTGAGAACTGGTTATCGTCTGGTTTGTGTCCGCCAGTCTCTGCGTTCCTGACAGGTGCATACAGTACACACCATATTTGGATGAGCCCAAAGCAATTTTTCCTATAGACACCAATCCATCTAAATTCTTAACTTTAACTCTTAAATGCATCTTTCAACACACACATTCAGATATTAACAATAAAGAAGTCTGTTAAGTTTGATTATATTTTCAGAATCAAGACGGTTTTCACATCTGGTCTTGGTGTTTTCAATCAAGTAAACCAATTTAATGTTCTGGTCAGTCCAAATCATAAACTGCTCATTCTGCTGATTTGAATTATGTCATTTGTTCATAGTCACTGTGAAGTTTGTTCACTTTCCTTCAGATGAGTTGACAGTAAAAAAAGAAAAAGAAATACGCTAAGTACTTTTTCTTCATGTAACTGTTAAAGAACTGATTCTTTAAAGATGTAAACCAATCAACCCAATACAGCATGCCGTGTATAGACACACAAATCACATGAATATATGTGTAGAGGAATATTATAGTAAAATGATTGATTGTGTTATAGCGTTCCCTTCTGCAGACAATATGATGACTCCACGCCTTCAGAACCAAAGTTATATTCAGTATTCTGGAATTATTCCCACACTTGCTGAAATTAATTCTAAAGAAAAATCTGAATGAAAATAGAATATACATTTCCAATCGTGAATTTCTGCACATGGATTTTTAAAATCTTTCCTTCTCTGTCTCTTCCTTCTTCACAGTGATGAAGCACTTGCTAAAAAAAGTTGAATATTTCCAGCATGTTATTTTTTTCATCAGAAATATCTTACACACTTTCCTTTGATATGTTCCATCAGTGAATTATTAAAGGCATATATTTGAATTATAAATACACTAACTATAAGGAAACAGGCAAAACATGCACCATGCCTCAGGCTACATCTCTCCTCATCGCATATAATTTCCATGTAGTCTCTCTCTGTTTCCTTCTCTCCCTGCTTTCTCCTCCTTTGTGTTTACCTCCCCCTCCCTCCCCTCCTCTGCACACACCCTCCTACCACCCGGGCCAGTCAGTGTGATCTGAATGGAGGCTGATTCAGGGTGTCAGGCCCTGTCTTAAATGTAATAAATTACCATCGAGCTGGGGAACCGTGCATCCCTCCCGACACATCACCAGAGAAGGGGCCTGTACACCACCATCCTTGACCTCCTCTTCTACCCCCCACCCCTCACACACACACACATACACACACACACATGCACACACTGCTCACTCTCATATTCCTTGTCTACACACCCTTCCCCTCTATCATCAGCCAGCTCTGGTCTGGCTAACTCTGTCACCCGTCATCCTGTGCCCCAGTGAGAATCATTAGCATTGTCAGAACTGGCTCTGAAAGGAGGCCAGCAGAGACCTGGATGGAGGTGTGTGTGTGTGTGTATTTGCATGCAGGTGCCGCTCTGAATTTTATGCACAAATGTGTATATAGCAGGGAGCTGGTGTGTATGCAGATAGAGGAAGGCTTGGTGAGGTTGGCTGATCAATGACAAGCAGCACGTATGTGGCAGGTCGAGCCTGGCATGAGCCTGAGCGCAGTTTGTGTGTGAGCTGAGCTATGTTGATTAAATGTGCAGCAATGTTTTATGGGTAAAATCTACAAACAACTTGTACAAGTAGTTCAGTAGTAGTTCAGTCAAGGTTAGACTGAGTCAAGCTGACTGTCCTCTTTTAAAAGATCATTTTAAAGGAATTGTTGTTTTTCTACTACTGGGCATCTGTTCTGATAACACTGTAAATACCACAGTAATTAATGAGTTCTGGGATCATTGTAACACTATCACTACATATATCACTACATCAGGAGGTTAGAGGTCTTTTCAGGTTCCCATGCACAACCAAGACCCAACCTAGGATCTACTGTATGTTTGGTCGGTCCCAAATTGTATTTAGTCTAAAGTTGTGTCTACCACTGTGGCCTATCACTGTATTCAGACCAGTGTGTCTGGTCAGGGTTAGGGTTAGGGATTCTGTTCAAATGATACAATACTGCAGCGTATGATTTATGTCTAGTACCATGCAGCAAAGCTGGAATGAAGTGTGGGTGCTGGACAGGCCTGTAGCTACATCACACTTTCATGTGTCTGTCACAATCCAGCAGTTCATGCTTACATTATTTAACAGTGACACCAATCTTTCCCTAATCTTAGCTACACTGCATGTCTCAATATTGTGAAAATAAATCACTATTAAAACAGAGATTTTCCATGTCTGTTTTGGTCCAAATTATCTGAAGAACTCCACAGCAAAGTCTGGTGGGCCAACATGAGCAAGTGAGATGATCAAACGAACCGACACAAACACTTCAGTTAAACATAAAATTCAGGTGACCCCTGTCTCTCTTCTGGTGTCAGATGTGTATTTCATTGATTTTTGTCTGCTTGTCCACTGACTCCTGGTTCATGAGGGTTAGAGTGAGTAAGTCTGGCTAGATTTTGTGACAGCAGAGTTATGTAAGAACAACTCACTCAGATAAAATTGGTTATATACGTATTTGGTTATATTAGTCTCCCCATTGTCAGTCCTGGTCTTAGACTGGGTCCTGGTCCTGAGGTGGAGCAGTACCCTGGTCCTGATATGCCACCTACACTACATATGCATACCACTCACAGAGGTTAAGGCAGTCATTGTTGCGACCTCGAAGTAAAGTAGCCTTCATCATTTCCATAAACCATAAATCAAAGCTTACTTATTATTAATCTCTCAGCTAATACAGCCCCTACATGCCATTAATCTTTGTGATAATCAGTCCTCTGCATGCAATTAGTCATTAGACTACATACTGACTAACCCGCTGAAAAACATATACAGGTATGTGTCTATCATGTTTTGTTTTTCTGTCATAAAGCTTTGATTAAAAATGAATTTCATACAGGTTCATCAGGACAGCTTCAAAGCTGCCATGTACATTATGTGTCCATAACAATGGTGCATTTCGAAATGTGCCCCTCAACGTCAGCTCCAGCCCTGTTAAAAGACTACCCACATGATGTATCTTTACACTTCCATAGGGTTCTGAGAGTCACAAGAAAGAGTGGTCAAGATATCCTGACTTTGAGCTCCTGTTATGAGTTCCAGTTAAATACTGATTGATCTGTTTTCCATAATGCAACATGATCTTTCCATTCAACCCTCCTTTAGTAAAGTGCCCCTTTAAATACGGTGAGAAACAAATAACAAAGAATACATTCATGTACTAATTCCATTTTGAGTTGGTATTGTTGTATAAATTGTCCAGCTTCAGTTTTAAATATATTTTATCAATCTATATTCAGGTTCAGTGTGAAACCTTTAGGTCTAAACATGGTATGAGAGAGCATTCATTTAAGGGTGATTATTAGTACCTATAATCATATGTTAGTTTAAAAATATACAATAATAGGTACTAATTATTAAAACAACAACAATACCAAAGCCATGAGTAAGGATCCCTGATGAAGCCTGTGACTGGAGTCAGACGAGGTGAGAAGTCAAACAATGTGCAGAGGTTATTATTTACTGCTCAGTCAGAGCCTGATTGCTTTGTCTTGCACCTTTGGGTCACTGCTCACTGTGTGGGATCTGAGGCACGATAGAAGACCCACAGTGAGCCTGTGTGTGTGTTCTCCTCTAATGATTAGCCTGCCATTGTTGAGTGGTGCACCAAGGTGGCAGACCAGACCAGAGCCCCCTAAAGTCCTCATTCTGTGAGCTTCTGTATGTGTGTATTCATGCGAGTGTGTGGCTGCATGAGAATGAGATGCCCAGACTCGTGTGTGTATGTGTGTATGTGTACTCTTCCCCCAGTCTGGGCGTCAGTATTAATGAGCCCAGATTTCATTTCCGATGAGCGATTATTTGACTGTTCATTTGGCTAAGATTTATGACGAGGCCCTATATCTGTAGCCTGCAGCACTGCTCTAGTCTTTAATAATGGGAAATGAACACATTAATCACCCTGTAGCAGTCAGCCACAGAAAGCAGGGGAGCACCATCCAATCTGCATCACTGGACGAGAGAGAATATCACCTCATATTCATTCAAAAGCCTTACATGGTGGAAGGAAAAATGACCTGTCTAATTGAATATGATTTAACATCCTAAAAATTGGACAGGGTCTCTCTCTCTCTCTCACACATACACACACAGGCCCTGTTCACACCTGATATTAACATGTGTCCTGGGTGATCTGATCACAAGAGGACAGCTCTATGTGCAGGTGACATACACTAAGATCCGATAACTCAGACTACATCGGGAAGTCGTCTCTCTTCTCTATCATTCATTAAAAAAAGTCTAAGGGACATATTTTATGGATACATCATTTTATATTCAGGTCATAAAAATATCAGAACAGCAACTTATCAATTAACCCAAAGAGTGAAACAATAACTGAACTGCAGGAAGTTTGATTTTTGAGCAGATCATTTCCTGTTCATTCTGATATTTTTAAGAACTTTTTTATACAACTCTCTCTGTCTGTATTATGTGTTTTTTCATTTATTTAAAACATACACATTTTCATTAACAATCATACATTCTTAATATACCTCTTTTCAAAAAAAAAAAAAACATATTTACATTATTAAAACATTGTTCTATTAACTTCTTGGTTGTACTTTTGAAATGTAGAACAAGGCAGTTTAGCAGAGTGACAGCTCTGTGAAGAGATCTAGTGTTCAGGTCGTCATCCTGTCAGATTCTTTTTACGTTTAGAGCTTAAACAATAAAAAAAAAAAGAAAAATAACAAATTCAATGAATTTTCTTCAGAAATTAATTTTTATTCCTTGCATTTGCTTGTGAAGCTTTTTCACACACACACACACACACACACACACACACACACACACACACAAAGTTGTTGTCAGGATGTATAGCCACATGCTTTTTGCAGTGTGTACATGCATGTGTCATGGGTCACACTGAAGAACAACCTACTTGACTGACATGTAAGTTCACTGTCTAATTTCCAGTTCGTTCACTGTGATGTAAATGATGTGTTGGGAGCAGCACGTGTTTGTTAACATGTTTATTTAAACCGATTTCACCAGTGAGCTAGTGACCTCAATATTCCCTGAAATATGACACATCTTTTAGTTATTGAAGAGAGCTGCAGCAAATTCTTCATTCATTCCTTTTTATAATGAGACATTAATGACGTTGTTTCTTTCTGTAAACAGTTACTCTTTGTCTGCCAACAATTAGCATTTAAGTCTTTGCACACAGTTCAAGCTGATTTCACCATTTACACTAAATTTATGAAAGTAGACATGTCACAAAGTTAACATGTTTTTTAGTCAAACACAATTTTACCATTATATGCTACTTCTTTGTTGTCTGTGGAGGAAGACCCTTAAAAAATTGTGCAACTTTGTTGAGTTAGAAAACTTTTAACCTTTTGTGAAATGGTGTCTGTGACAAATTCTTTATTATTTGGGCCGTCTTGTAATTTTGGCAAACAATATTATCTTTGCGTTTGTGTCAAAAAGGTTGTGCCCATTTGTCCCAACCGATCTGCAGTCTATGTGCAGCTTATGAAATGAAGCTGCCGTGAAGTTCCAAAAACTGCTGTCTCCATGAGCTCCCATCTTCAACTTCCCAGCATAAATAAACATGTTTACTGGTATAAAAACAATTTTGGTCTCTACAGCTAATTTCCCCGTTCTTGACAACTGTACTGAACTCACCTACTCATACTAAGATTTAAAGTTATGCAGAATTAAGAGTGTGGCCACTTTGATTGACAGATAGGTGTAGTCGACCAGAGCCATGAGCTTATGGTCCTTTACAAATCTGAGGGTGACATCACAGAGAGTCAGTACATACATATACGTACATACAGTCCATGGTCTCAGCATGTTGGCTACTATTGTTGGACTCCCAGTTAGAAATGTGGTCTTAATGGAAATGATGTACAGTTGAAACCAGAAGTTTACATACACCATATAAAAAGACACATGCTGTTTTTCCTTTTCATCACTTTTCCTGTATTAAGGTCTGTTTACCTGTATCTGTCTGATTACCATGTCAAGTCTTTGGAAGCTTCTGATAACATTTGAGTTAATTAGAGACACACCTGTGGATGTATTTTAAGGCATACCCAAAACACTCACTGCTTCTTTGTGTTACATCATGGGAAACACAAAACAAATCAGCCAAGATATCACTAAGAGAACTGTGGACTTGCACAAGTCTGGTTCATCCTCGGGTGCAATTTCCAGATGCCTGAAGGTGTGACGTTTGTCTGAGAACACTCAGACACTTGGGGGGTGCAGATGGATCTTCCAAATGGACAATGACCCAAAGCACATTGCCAAACCGGTTACAAAGTGGTTAAGGATAACAAAGTCAATGTTTTACAGTGGCCATCACAAAGCCCTGGAAGATGTATGGGCAGAGCTGAAAAGGCCTACAAACTTGGCTCAGTTACACCCGTTCTGTCAGGAGGAATGGGCCAAAATTCCTGCCAACTATTGTGAGAAGCTTGTGGAAGGATATCCAAAACATCTGACCCAAGTCATACGGCCATTTTAGGCAATGGCACCAAATACTAATGAAATGTATGTAACTTCTGACTTTGAAGACAGTAAAAAAAAATGTTTGTTCTCCTTCTCCTTTCTCCTTCTCTCTTATTCTGGCATTTAGCAAATAGAAATAATTTTGGTAATTCTAATGGACCTAAAACAGGAACAGTGATTGATTGAGTCTGATTTTATGTCAGACAGTGAGGGGAAAAAAAGCATATGTGTCTTTTTATATAGTGTATTTTGAATGGTTCACCCAAGATGCTTGTTACAGTATGACCAGGGCCTTTGGCACACTCATAGACCTGCTGTGATAAAAGATTTGGACAAACCTCTGCCTGTTAGCTTGGTCAGTTTATCAGCTGAGGAGGGATAAACACGGTCACCACAACAATCCCACAGGGTTTACCCAGGGTGGAGCAAAGGTGCTGACCACAAAACCTCATGAGTCACTGTGCTACCTATCACTAACCACACCTGATGCAGGGCCACAGGCTTGAGATCTCAGAGCTGCCTGAACAAAAGATCACAGGCAGCGCTGCCTTTTCATAGCTCACCTATCAGGAGCTACAGAAACACTCACAGAACAGAGGAATAACTGTGACTTCACAAGTACACAGATTACATGGAGTGGCAGCATAATGGCCTGATCAGATTCCATACAAACATGCGCATAACTAAGCCTCCCTTTAAAGCATTAATACATGACATTCTTTGATGATTCCCGCTATCACAGGCCTTTCAGAAGAGAGCCTGATATGCTTTTAATGTGTCTTAAAATAACACAGTATGAATCAATGCTTCCTGTTGCTGTGAAAGTTACAAACATGAAAATTGACATCGTTATGTTGCAGTGTCTGTGGTTACTTGTGGTAACATTAGTTCTAGACAATGCTGGAAAGCAACAGCATACATTCAAGGACATATGTTTGTAAAATCACTTCTCTCTACAGTATTCACATATAGCAACACTATGGTTAAAGGTGCTATGCATACTGTGCACCAGATGTAGCAAGAGAGCATGTCATGTCAGCTATCCTGCTAAGCTAGCTAAAACATCCAAAGTTAAACATGTTTGAGGTTTCATGGCTTTAGTTACTAGCAAACAGCTGAATCACATGCACTGATATACCCGGCCATGACTGGCTACCAAGACAAAGAACAGACACGCTCTGATTACAGCACACAGAGGGAGTATGACTCCAGGACGCATCACAAATATTATTATTTGGTGAAAGATTAACTGAGATACTGGGGTGTGAATATAACACTTGTACGTTTGCCTCAAGGTTCTCTTGCTCTACCTAAACCTCATGGCTCAGTTTGGGTTATGTTACTTTCAAATGTGATCTCTCCTTTTTCTTCACAGGGCAGAGAGGATTCATCGTGTCACATTATTTTAAAACAAAGGAAGATCATAAATGTATGATCAGATGAAAAAACAAAACAAAACAATGTTAAATCATAATTTAAACTGTTAACACGTCCACATAATGATCATATTGTCTGTAGTGGATGAACAGTTTAAAGCAATGAGTGACTCAGTATGTTTATACATACAGTTTATACATTGAAAAGGTTCATTAAGCCATTCATTAATATTGCAATCAGAAGAATGTCACCATAAAATGAGATCTAGGCATTAGCTCAGTTCTTATAGGAAGTATCGGCAGCATGGGACCGAAT
This sequence comes from Nibea albiflora, assembly GCA_014281875.1. Classification (NCBI taxonomy): domain Eukaryota; kingdom Metazoa; phylum Chordata; class Actinopteri; family Sciaenidae; genus Nibea; species Nibea albiflora. The sequence goes on along the minus strand of JABGLX010000053.1, from coordinate 210,274 downwards.
CACTGTCTGCAGAATGTTTTTCAAGAAAGCTGGATTGCATCTATGCTGGAGGAAAATGGCAGCAGGACGAGGAGACTAGGAGGAGTAATTGTCTTCACTTCATGCTGTTGTGGCTGTGAAATTTCATAAAGTGAAGACTTTATGTATAATTCACACTAATTTATTCGCTGTATGTTTTTGCTTTTTGTTCAAGGCATGAAGGAATGACCCAGTGAAGAAAAATAGGTCTTTTTGCTGCATGCCTGCAAGAACTACAGTCCACATTGAGAATGATTCATCATCTCTGCATCCTTATATCATTCCTTGATATTACTCATATTTTGCTCCCAGTCCGGTTTTCATAATATAAATTACAAACAAAAAACCCACAAAAATACTGTGTCCTCATCTTTCATTAATTTTGGGCCCTGCTCTGTACTGTCACTAAAGATCTGGTTGGTCATTAACCATTCAAAGAACTGGAGTGTGTGCGTGTGTGTGTATGCTTTTTTTTCATTCCCTTGGGCATTGTGGACAGAAGCCAGCCAGCTCATTATGTCTCCTTTGGAGGATTTTAATTGTTAATTCAGAACAAAGACTTTGGCTCAGTGACCACTTCTGTCTGCGCCACATCCCATGGTGTGTGTGTGTGTGTGTGTGTGTGTATATATACACATATATATATATATATATATATATATATATATATATATATATATATATATATATATATATATATATATATATATATATATATAAATAAAATGCAGCAGTACAGTGTATACATGTACACATATTATATGTATATATACTGTATACATAGCCTTATTATTAGAAAAGCATATATTTGAAAGATGTGTTTAAGACGGACCAAGTTCAAGATGAAGCTGTAGTTGTAGTGTAGTACAGCACTCAACCTAAACAGGTCCATAACTTTATTAGACACATTTACATCATGTTGTTAAATGTATCTTTTACTGACACAGCAGTTAAGTTTAGACATTTGATGACTCAAGATGACACCTGTATAAATACCATAGATAGAAGAATAATTGACTTTAGACTGGTCAATCATACTGTTAAAGACAGGAGCAGTAAATGTCATTGGCTCAAAGAAACATACTTAAAAGCTCATAATCGTTCCGCAGCCTCTGGCACAGAGCTGGACATAAATTTAGTGCTATCACAACCTGACTTCTGCCTTGCATCTTAATGGGATGGATGCGCCCCCTGTTGGATCAGATGGTAAATTACATTTCCTGGCTATAAAGCCAAACATCGCCATCTACTGGACATGTGACGAGACTGTCTAATTACCATCTATTGTAATTCATTGTAATTGTACAATATGTTTGTGTTGATTGTTCTGTACATGTGACATCCATTGCACGTCTGTCCGTCCTGGAAGAGGGATCCCTCCTCTGTGGCTCTTCCTGAGGTTTCTTCCACATGTTTTCCCTGTTAAAAGGGTTTTTTTGTGGGCAAGTTTTTCCTCACTCGAACCGAGGGTCGAAGGACAGAGGGTGTCACTCCCTGTACAGACTGTAAAGCCCTCTGAGGCAAAATGTGTTTTGTGACTTTGGGCTATACAAATAAATTTTATTTGATTTGATTTTATTTGAAATGCATAGGTGGCCAAAAAATTGTGTTACAGCATATTTAAGAGTTTACATGTAGGTTTGAAATGTTGTAGGTTTGCACTGCACAAGACCGAAAAGGTGAAAGATCTGCATTAGTAAACACAAATTTGATAATCCTCAAACTTAACTCACTGCTGACTTTCACATGTGTCGTCACCACAGATACGCTGTGCACTGAGCACATTAGCATCAGGCTTTCCCCCTCAAATCCTCCTTGCTGTGGAAAATCAAGCTGACAGCTGCATGTCGTGGAATCTGACAAGTGGAGACAATCTTAAAGAGAACCAAACACACACTATTAGTATTCATGTAAACAGTATGGTGGAAAAAACAAACATATGTTTTATATTCATCCATCATTCAGTCCAAGCATACATATCAGCAAGTCTATGTCAGTCTCTCCCTCAGTCACTCAAAAAAAAACAAATAATGATGTTCATATCTCATCTGCAACTAATAAGCAAGGAGAAAAGAAGGATTCCATCCTCAGACCAGGAACAAACATCAGGTCCAAACAAAGCAGCTTTGATGCAGTGAATCAAACTGAGGCTGGACTCAGCCCTATCTCTGATTTTTATTTTGAATCACTTTGAACACAGAAGCAGTTATACATGACACCAGCTGTTTTTGTTAGACACATTTTAGATGAAAAACGTTTTTCATCTGAATATGATTTTAGGCTAAACTAAAGTCTAAGTAAGCAAAAAGAAAAAATGAATACCTTCTCTGTCTGACACACCAGCCTGACCAGACTTTCATGCAAGAGAGCAAAGAGCACGTTTACTGTCTCCAGCAGTAACAACAGTGTTTTGTTTGCAGTGATAGCCCACCATGATAAAGGTCAATGGTCAAATCATCAAAAGCCTGCATCAGTTATATAGCATAGACAGACTGACAAGGAATCTCATTCACTCTCTCTCTTTACTTTGAAATCCATATTCCTCAGCTGCCCTGCTGATACCAGTAGGAACAGTTGAGATGTCTAACTGTGAGCCCATAGGCTCAGGCTGCTGCCTCACTGCTCATGGTAGTGACACGTGGCCTAATTAGGTAAATAGGAAGCACAGTGTCACTGTCCTGTCATGTTCTTTTGCCTGAACAAGCGTAAATGATCTACATGTTAACATACATAGGAGGGGTTAGAGGACCTGCCCTCAGGTATGCGTTTTAATGTGTGTGTGTTTCATTCAGTTTATGATGAAGGCATCTGTGACCAAGACAGACAATTTTGTAGCCCTAAGCATCCTAAGGAGAAACAAAGTCTGAGCACGAAGCTGATATTAAATGATTGATTGTACTGAATTAAAAAGCCACTGATCGCTGGTTTATCTGTCAGCAGGATTACGAAAAAACAAGTCAGACTTTCATGAAACTTAAGGGTGCAGCATGGGCCAAGGAAGAACCCATTATATTCTGGAGTGGATCTGAATCATAGCTCAGATACAAAAATGTGCAGTAACTAAACTGTGTCCCTCTGGTGCTCACTGAGGAAGGCTTTTAATCAAGCCTTGTAATGGAACTAAGTTCTAGTTCCTGGTCCACTGATTCTCTTTACGTGCTCTTTACGTGCTATGTCTGACATGTCTATCTGAGCCACGTATGTGATACTGATGTGCTGGATTCTGTGTCCTGGGGCCTTTAACAATTTATCCATCAGCTCCATACAGTGTGTCGGCCTATGTGGTTCTCTAATGGGGCCAAGGTGTGCTACAAGTAGGTCCAGGAGAGCAGTCATCCTCCTCTCCATCCTACAACTGCTACCTACCTTTGGTTTTTGGTAAACAGCCAGTTTCAAACAAGTGATTCCATGAACACAAAAAATCAATTAACTGTAACATAGCTTTGGCGGGGGAAACCTCATTAAACATAATGGTCAAACTTCCAAACGTTCCAGTGCTTCATCAACCTTTATCTGGAACAAAAACATATAGGGAAATGCATATTGCACAGACCATGTTTTCAGGGTGGCATGGCACTTCCCAATTTGTTTTATTATTGGGCAGCCAACATTAGCGCACTGATGTCAGATATAACTCAACTCAAACACCCCTAAAAAACTTAAAGCATATTATAGGTAAGATATATGGCCTTCACAATCTATTTTTTAAAGATTTATTTTTGTCCTTTTTGAGCTTTATTTGACAGAGACAGCATGGATGATTTACATGAACAGATCCCAGGTGCAGTATGGCAGGAAGTTATTAGGGGGATACTCGGCTGAAAGGACTGTCAGTCTTTCAGGTTCACGGGTCTTTTCTGTTAATGTTTATGGTTTCTTCAGCTTCAGGTTTGTTTTTACTTTGGTTTGTACTTACGTATTAACCAGTAGAGTTCTGGTAAACTTGGGTTTGTTCAGACGAGGTGCTTGATTGAATGCGACTCATGTTGCGTCTCTGCCTGTTGGAGATTTTTTTCTTTTTTAAACTGTCAGCTGTCTCTAACCAGTTTTGTTAGCGTGCCTTTCAGAAAACACACACACACACACACACACACACACACACACACACACACACACACACACACACACACACACAGGTGTTAAAAAAGAAAGTTATGTTGAATATGAAAACTCTTGTCCATCACATTTTACTTCATAATTGCAACCACATTGTTGTATTCATTATTGCAGAACTTGTGCTGTAAATAGTTTGTTTGCTATCATGATCAAAACCATTGATCTGAAGCTCAATGCTCATGCTGTCCTGTAAATAGTTTTCTAATCAGCAATAAATATAACAATTTATGATCAAACCATATCAATTGCATGCTTAAAATAACATTAGACTCCGGTCTAATGTTGGCCACTGGTAGGTTTGGAGATGGCTACCGCTCCGTCTCCGACAAATTGATCTTTAATAGTTTTTCTCTCGAGTTACACCTCACCTCTCCAGATTGTCCTGATCAACCGTTTCTCGAGCGAATAGCCTTGCTAATTCCCAATCCTAACTTTCAGAACAAACCTTCTAATCTTCACCATTGTTTCACACCGGCTTCTCACCTGTTGTGAAGACCCCCGCCCTGCTAGCTTCAGAACTCCCGGGACTTACTCTTGGCACAGCTACGTCGCCGGGGTGGTCATTCCTGCGGTCTCTTCCTGCTATTTCCTTTACCAGCTCGACTCCATCTGCCTGTCCTCCGGGGATCTTTCCGTCCCAGTGTGGTTGGTTCTGTTGGGCTTTGGCTGGTTTCCTCCGCTGGCCACCGCCATATCGGGCCGACAACCTTGTCTCTTCACCATGACCACCGCACAAGCAGATCGGTGGCCCCTCTCCTTGTCATTGGACTACTGTTTGCCTGCTACGGTTATGCTGTGGATTATCCCATGGATACTCTCCTTCCTCAGACACCTGGCTCCTGGTCACAAGCTAGCCCTGGCTCCGTGCTACCGCTGTACTCCACCTCCGACCTCCACTCACTCAACAACCATCTGCGCCCAGACTGCATCAACATCCTCAGAGAAACTGGTCTACTTCGCCGTCCTCCACACAGAGGCTCTGGTTGTATATTCAACTACAACTTTTCAACTCTTGACCTCCCATCCATCTGGTCCTGCTCACGAACAGCAGCTTCGTCATTGCGTCATCACAACAAACGACGTGCACCCATCAAATCTCCGCCCCCTTCCTCAGTCCTCACAACCTTCCACGAAGCAACGTCATCTGAAACTGGCTTAACAATAAAACTCTAATTCTGAATGAATTCATAACTGACAATAACCTGGATTTCCTTTGTATCACTGAAAACTGGAACAAACCTATGGACTATTTTTCTCTCAACCAGACTACACCGACTGGATACACCAACATGGACAAACCTCGACCTGAGGGGCAGGGAAGTGGTGTAGCAGCATTTTACAGAAAGGACATTAAAACATCCACCATCTCCATCCCTGCTGCTCACTCCTTTGAACATCTTACTTTCAAACTCTCTGGTCCCACTCCTCTGGACACTGCCATCATCTATGGCTCTCCCAAACCAAACCCCTCCTTTCTCTTGGACTTTTCCGACTTCCTCGCCCAGTTATCTGCCATCTCACCTTCCGTTCTCCTTCTGGGAGATTTCAACTTCCACATCGACACTGACTGCAAACCTGCCACTGAATTCCTGGAACTGCTTCAACTTCACTCAAGACGTCAACTTCCCCACTCACAGCCATAGTCACATCCTGGACCTGGTCTGCTCCACTGGTCTCACCTTACATCACCTCTCCGGCTTCAACCTCAACATCTCCAACCACCTGGCAATCATCTTGGACATTCCCATTCCGACTTCTAAGGATAAACGGACAATATCCTTCAGAAACCTCAAATATCTGTCCCTGTCTGTCTGTCCAAAATACTGGTACGTATTATCGCCACACAACTCAAAGCCCACCTCTGCTCAAATGACCTGTTTGAACCATTTCAATCTGGTTTCCGCTCTCAACACAGCACTGAAACAGCCCTCTTGAAAATCACCAACAACATCCTCCTCTCCGCAGACTCTGGCCACCTCACCATCCTCATCCTCCTGGACCTCACTGCAGCTTTCAACACCATTAACCACACCATTCTCCTCTCTCACCTCAAGTCTTCCCTCGGCATCACTGGTACTGCATTCTCCTGGCTCAAATCATACCTCACAGACCGACAACAATTCATCCACATCAACAACTGCTCCTCCTCCACTGTTCCTTTGTTCCAAGGCGTCCCTCAGTGTTCAGTGCTTGGTCCTCTCCTCTTCATACTTTACCTGGTCCCCCTTGGCAACATCATTCACCACCATGGTCTCCATTTCCACTGTTACGCCAATGACATCCAACTTTATCTCTACCAACTCCATCACCCCCGCCACTCACTCAACTCTCTCCAACTGTCTCACTGACATTAAATTCTGGATGCAGACCAACTTCCTCAAACTCAACTGTGACAAATCAGACGTGATCATTATCCCTCACCGAAACCGCTGGCAGTTTCCGCCTCAACATTGACAACTCCACCCTCTCTCCATCCTCCCTCAGTCACAACCTCGGAGTCATCTTTGACAATAACCTCTCCTTTGAACATCACATAAACCAAGTCACCAGAACTGCCTTCTTTCATCTCAAGAACATAGCCCGACTCCGCCCATCACTTTCCTTCTCCGCTACTGAAACCCTCATTCACGCCTTCATCACTTCCAGAATTGACTATTGCAACAGCATCCTTTATGGCACACCATCCAAAACTTTAAATAAACTACAGTACATCCAAAACTCTGCTGCTCGTCGTTTGGACATCCAAACGTGTGTAATAGTTGCAGTCCATTTCCAAGCTGATAGATCCATGACCTCTTACTGCTCTACTTGGTGTCACCCTGCAGGGTGTGAATTTAAGTAATAATAAGTCCAATGTGGTGGCCTTTTGTACACTAGAGGCCAGGTGACTGATTCTGTTCAGATGGAAAGACCCTCTTTCTCCTTCATACTCCCACTGGATTAGAGAGACTATGCAACATCTGATACTCTCTCCAAGGCTGTGTTCTGTGATTCTATGCAACCTGAGAGGCTTTCGTAATACATGTGAACCCCCTACTTGTAGTGTCACATATGTTCTTTCTGTCTCTGCTGCTTTGTGCTGTTTACGTAACTCACCTTATCAACAAGTACACAAAAAGGCCCGGTGGGTGAGGGGTGACTGGGGATTAGTTATTGTTTGTATTATGTCTGTATTTTGCATATTGTGAATATGTCAAATAAAAATACCTTGTTCAAAAATATTAACTCTTAACTGGAGTTAAATTAATTCTCTAAATTGAACACTAGTGTAAGTGTTACCTTAACTCTTTGTAGATAAGGACCATATGTTATCCGGCGTGTTAAATCCACACTGCCGAATTTACTGTTTACCTTCTTGGTAGTATCTCATTGTAATAGGTATATACTTATATATTTTGCTACTGTTATGGAATTTTTTATACTTAGGTTACACAAGGTCATGTGTGGGCCTTGAGGTCCTCGGCAGTACTAATTCTTTGGCTTTGACTGGGAACAGTAGGTGTCAGTCTATCTCAACACTGTGGTGATCACAGTCAAAGAGACCTATTGCTGCCTTCCTAGACATAATAGATAGCTTGCCATTGACATTCCAATCTGCATAAACAGACATCTGTGTCTCCAGACTAGAATATGCTGACAATGTCACCTGCATGGGTAAAACATTCTTTTTGAATAATTCTGGGCGTATAGTATTTGTGGTGTTATAGATTTTTTTTATGCTTAATGTCTTTGTGGGGGAAACCTGAGCACCAGGAGAAAACCCACGCAGACATGTAGGTGTTTTTGTACTGGCTCTGGAGGTGCCTGCATCATACATAGACCACCAAAACTATGCTGCCCCCAAATGCTGGAGTGGTCTGGGCTGAATGAGAGATGGTGGGGGAAATGTAGAGGAGGGTTAAGGGGGAGGTAGAGGAGGGGAAAGGGGGAGGAGTGGTACAGGGAAGAAAGACAGAGGGTGTATGAAAAATTGGAGGGCAAAGGAATGGATGGTGGAAAGAGAGAAGGTGTGAGGGATGGAGGGAGGATAGAGAGATGAAGAGGGGAGTAAGAGGGAGCTACTGCTGTGCGACCTTAGTCAAACAACAAGGAGCCTTCACCACCTCAGTTTGGAAGTCACTTTTTCGGCAGCTGCACTTTAGTTCAAACATGTCACCTGTCAGTACAGTCACATGATGTAGTCCTACTGTTTGTCCACTAGGTGATGGTAGTGAACTGACTACTAGCCCAGCACAGAAAGACATTCAACAATTTGAAACAACATATAAATAAACATCACTAATCATACATAGTGTGAGGTCTCAGATCACAGCAGGGTCAAGGTCTTGTGGAAAAGCTGCTTAGTTACAGGAAAAGTTCAAGAAGATGCGAAAAATACATTAAAAACACCAAACTGCGGTCTCGAGGATATGATCTCTGACATGACGGAGAGAATCCTACACATTCTGACTGCACACACAACTGATGATGACTGATGATCGCAAAGAAACCAAAGTATACTAAGGTGTTGTCTACCACCAGTCAGAACAGCATTATACTAAGCTGTCCAGGCCTGTTTGAGTCTGGTTTCCAGTCTCTGGTTCTCTGCCTGATCCTGCATGTGATTGCTCTTTACTGGAATTTTTGGACTAGACATTCAGCTGATGGTTAATAAGTCATGCCTATGCGTTCATCCCTGTTTTGTCTCACTGTGTTGTGATTTGTTTCACTGTTTGCAATTCATGACTTGATCAGCTGCGTATTTTTCACAAACAGATGCTTGTTTGGATGTCATCACATCAGTCGCTCTGATGTCTCATTCAGTGTAACTTAATTAATGCCATTGGCAAAAGAGCCCATAGTGGTATTGATCTGTCTGTTGATTGGTGAGGTGCCATCTGAATAATGGCCTGTGGGGGTTAGTCACAGATGTATCACAGACCCTTTAAAGAGATATTTGTGGCATGAGATGGTAAATTTGACTGTTGACAGTGGCCACAGTTGTTTTCAGGTACTAGACAGGCACAGACACACACCGATATTAAACAGACAGAACAGACAGGACACACATATTGGACCCATTGCGAGTACTAAAATCAATTTTAGCAGGAGCCACTCACTGTTTCCAACTTTATCATTTGTCAGTGGCACATGTTTCGTGACAGGTCTTTGCCTCTCAGTCTGCACACACCCTTTGACAAGATGTTAGTGAAAGGGGCAGCATGCCATGAAATGTACAGAGGATGATAGAAGACATTTTGACATGCCACAGTGCACAAGTGTAAATAATGTAATGAATGATGGATGAAGTCTATTTGGCTGCTTGAGTTTCAGGATCATAGTGTTCATAGTTCACTCTCACACTGCCATGGTTTACTGGGACCTCTCAATAGAACACTGTTAATGTTAGAAACATCTCCCAAATGTATGCCATGAAAACTTTATATCTTTATCCTTAGTAGTAGTTTTGTGTGTACTGAGCTGTCATTAACATTGCAATATCTGGTAATCAAATTCAAGTCAAATAGAGTAAATTTTTATTTCTACCCTTTCAAGATTTGCCATGATTGTCTTCTCCATGTAGTCAGTATGAATGAATACATGAGGACTCTCACTGACTATTTAAAGGCAACGTACAGTACAGTGTTACATGAACCAAAGGTCTGCCATATTGCAAGATGATTGTGGTTTATAAAGGGAAGCTGGTGTAACACTCTGTGTTTTGTCTGTAAATAACTTTTTGTCATGAATCCAGAGCACAGTTTTATAAATGAGGCTCCAGAGCAGCAACATAAGCAATATTAAGTATACAGGTCATGCACAAAGTGGGATGTTTTCGTCTTGCAGGAACTGTGTACAGATCCTTGCAACATGAGGCTGGGGTGATGAATGCCACAGCAATGGGTTTCAGGATGTTGTCTTAATATTGAATTGGCATTCAAATAGCTATTAATAAAATGCACCTGGGTTCAATAACTACAGTATAACTTATGCCTGTCCATAACACAATCCACCACCACCATGGGGCACTTACAACAGTGACATTAATAAACCACTTGCCCACATGACATTATCAATGTCTGTCATCTGTCTGGTACAATCTAAGATTTATTAGTGAAGAGAACATTTATGTATATATGGTCAGGCCTGGAGTACTTTGTGGGAGATCGCTGTCTCAGGTGGTGGTACAGGTACTGGCACTTTCAATTCCTGGCTTCAGTCAGAGTATCCTTGGGTACGATACTGAACCCCAAATTGCTTCCAGCGGCTATGAGGTCAAGTTATGAGGATAAGAGGCCATTGGCACCTTGTGTTGCTGCAGTGTGTGAATATGACGAGGGATTTAAAAGCCACTTGGAGTGTTTGGTAGATCAGGTTCTAAAGGGGCTAAATAAAAAGACAAATCTAAGTCCAAGCAATGAGATCAAGACCCTGGTGAGGATGACGAGCACAGCCTCTCTGAGACATTTTGTGACTGCCTGGAGACTCCATTAGCTGTCTTTCACAGGTGGAGAAGCTTTTGCTGGCACTGTTACACTTTGTGTAATGAGGCCAATTTGATGAAGTGCTACATTTTGGAAATTACATTGGAGACAGGTTACGGTACTGGAATGAACAGTCAAATAACAGGCAGCATCTCTGGTGGACATTCCTAGTCAGAATGCAAACTTTACACTGCTTTAAACCTTGTGACATCTATGACATTGTGTTGTATGATAATTTTAGAGTGGTCTCTTATTGTGAAAAGTCCAGGGCACACCTATGCTGTGAAATTTGCATCTTATAAATATATGCCACACCTATCAAGTGTATGGATTCACTTGATACAGGAGTGTTCACTAAGGCAGATTTGAGAAAAATAAACCTTTTGTGTGCATGAGAGAAGTTCTAGATCACATACTGTATGCCATTCTGCATTTCACTAAATATTTTAGAATTAAAACCAGTGGCCATGTTCATACACAATGCACACAATAATCCCGGACAGACACATCACAAAACTGGTGACACTCGGCCTCCCTCCTCTCACATGTGCCTGGATAAAAGACGTTCTCACTAACCGACCCCAGACTGTGAGACTTGGCCCCCACCTCTCCTCCACCCACACGCTGTGCATCAGCACCCCACAGCGCTGTGTGCCCCCTCTTGTACTGCCTCTACACCCACGACTGCAGTTAGACCCACAACAACAACCTCATCGTCATGTCTGCTGACAACACCACAGTGGTCGGACTCATCTCAAAGGATGATGAGGCAGCCTACAGAGAGGAGGTCCTGAAGTTGTCAGCCTGGTGTCGAGAATACCCTCGCTCTGAACACCAAGAAAACCAAAGAGATCATCACTGACTTCAGGAAGCACAGCACTGACCAAGCCGCCCTTCACATCAATGGTGAGTGTGTGGAGAGAACACACACCTTCAGGTTTCTCAACGTCCTCATGTCCGCTGCCATCTCCTGAACATCACGGCAGTCAATAAACCTCCTGAGAGTCCTCAGGAAGTACAACCTAAACTCCAACCTGCTGCTGACCTTCTACCGCTCATCCATAGAGAGCCTGCTGACATACTGTATCACAGTATGGTACAGCAGCGGCACTGTTGCAGACAGGGAGAGGCTCCAGAGAGTTGTAAAGGCAGCTCAGAAGATCATTGGCTGCCCTCCCTGATGGACATTTACACCTCCAGAGCCAAAAAGTTGGCCTTTAATCTCATTGTACATGTGTATAGTGACAATAAAAGGCATTCTATTGTATTCTTTTCTATTCTATTCACAGACCTGTTGTGTCAGAACTCATTCTTCTCCTGGGCTATGTAGTAGGTTAATCCATCATATGATGATGTGATGTGATGAAGTTCCATTTGTGTTTCCATTTAGTCCATTTGTGGATAAAGAGACAGCTCTGGAAAGTCTACAGTTTCCTCAGTGTAAGGTGTACTAGTGCCTTCATATCTGTACAGTCATTGTCCAATCAGCATATAATTAGCCCCAGTTCATCAAAAACGATGCATCTTACACAAAAACACAAACTAATGATGAAGTGCATTTAGGAGCAGCAGCATCACGTCTCTCTGAAAGGACACTGAATTGTATGACTTCATTTTCCTGTGGTTGTGACAGGCAGAATCAGAAAACATGGAGTGTATTAATGCACTGGCTGTGACCTCCAGGCTCCTGCTTGGCCATGTTGTACAGATGCATCAGGGACCTCGTGACATTTCATTAGCCTCTCTGCCCCAGTATTACACCTAATGGGCAGGCTGTCTGTCCAATGCTGTTTGGGGAGTGACTTTGTGTGTCCTGTCTGCAGGCTGGAAGGGAAGGAGGACACTGTCTGGGCCGTGGGTGGAGGGTTGTCAGTCTCTACAATGAGAGTATTCATCAAAATCCATCTGACTGTCTGGAAGATCCTCTGTGTTCAGATGAACCATGAGGTTCCAAACTTTGATATCCATCACAGGAATAGCTGAGCTTTTTTTACAAGATGATCTATGGACTGAAACAGAGTCCTCTATAAAAAAAAGATCAGCATGAAAGCAGTTCAGTTTCATATCTGGTTGTTGAGTACAGTGCTGGATGTGGTGAGCATAAACAGCCTGACCCTGTCCAACATAAAAAAACAACAAAAAAAACACCTGTCTCTGCTTATTGATCATATCTGACTACCCATGCCCATGATATAGACACTGCACAGAAGTGAACGAGATCTACATATGCTGAAAGTCATCTTCCACAGAAACCAAGGATGGACAAACGCTGGCTCTAGATAGGGCTTTTCACATCAACAGTGGATGTTGAGATGAGTCATATCTCTACTTAAACTCTCAAAGAAACGCTGAACTGTCATTTCTCTCAACTTAATTGAATTCTTGCCATGACATAATGATCTCAGACTCATTAAGAAGGCAATAAATTCCACTAATTAACTTAATTAACTTAAGTAACCCTAACACACTGTAGATTCTTAACACACAGACATCAACTCAATGTTTTCATCTTTTATACACAAAAGAAATAAACATATTTCATTCAGTGTTAAACAATTACAATAACAGGTTCCTCTATTAGGATTTTTCATCTTCAATATTTTGAATTGAACTGTGTGTATGTTGTGGAGCCACAAGTTCAAGTGTGTTTGTATGCATTGGTGCCTTTTGTTGTTGTGGTATGTGTTGCAGTAGTCAGGTGGGTTGGGAGACATAAAGCAGGTGTGTCGTCGTGGGAGCATGAGGATGGAAGCAGGGAGATGTATCACTATGGCAACGGGAAACTTTCACCCCAGAGCTCATTAAATCATATTCTGCTTGGAAAGCAATTTGTCTGCTGCCAGTGAGAAGAGCAAGGACAGAGATTATGGAAACGCCATGATGAGAATGCAGTCCACACGGTTTACATTATTGTCACAGAATTCCACAAGGTTCTGTACTAGGGCCACTTCTATTCAGTCTATATATGCTTCCTCTAGGGAACATTATTAGGAATCACTCATAATTTTCATTGTTATGCCAACAACACCTAATTATATTTATCGATCAAGCCTGATGAAACCATTCAGTTAACTAAACATGCCTTAAGGATATAAAAAGTTGGATGACCTACAATTTTCTGATGTTGAATAGATAAAACTGAAGTTCTTGTAATTGGACCCAAACACCTCAGAAACTCTCTTTCTGGAGACTGCTTCAGACGGGCTCACCCTGGCCTCCAGCTCCACCATAAAGAATCTTGGAGTCATCTTTGATCAGGATTTGTCCTTTAATGTCCACATAAAACAAATTTCAAGGACTATTTTCTTCCACTTACGCAACATTACCAAAATCAGACGCATCGTGTCTCAAGTGGATGCAGAAAAACTAGTCCATGCATTTGTTACTTCTAGGCTGGACTACTGTAACTCTTTGTTATCAGGCTGCTCCAATAAGTCTCTTAGGACTTTGCAGCTAATTCAGAATGCTGCTGCACGTGTTCTGACAGGAACTAAGATCAGAGATCACATCTCTGCCATTTTGGCCTCTTTGAACTGAATACCTGTTAAATCTAGAATAGAATTTAAAATTGATCCAGGCTTCTGACACACAACACTGTGATCAAGATTTAAGATTCAAACTTCAAGATCTCTGTCACTGTCATTTCACAGCACCACAAAATGAAATTACAAGCAAAAACTCACAGATTAAAAACACCACAGAATAAATTAAATAAGAAGATAGATAAATAAGTCTGATAAATGAGAATTGAGAATTAGTGGGTTTAGTTTGTGGTGAGGATGGATGGACCGAGGTGAGTACTATAACATATAACATTCTAAGTACGTGCAGATCGACTGAGATAGAGAAATTTGTGAGTTTACACAAATATTTTTGTCTTTTTTACCTTTTTATGCATGGTCATAACTTTGGTGTTCGTTCTGATTAGAGGAAAGTGAAATGTTCTCATGTTGCAAAGCACACCTCGAACATTGCAGACACATCCCAGGTTCACTGCTCTTCACATAATATGGTGACAATATTGGCTCCATAACATCACTTTTTTATATATATAATGGTGCATACACTGTACATTACATTACTACTCAAGAAATGAATTTTCTCAAATATCATTTTAAGAAATGGAAGAAAGAACAAGATAATGTCAACACGGATCACAGCAATAGTATAGGAATAATAGGAATAAAGTCTTTGAGCACATATTCATCCTAGTGCATTTCTGTGAATGGGAAGTTGTATTTACAGAAACAGTAAAAAACATAAAAACAGCAAAAACATAATATAAGAACATTTAAAGATTAAAAAGTTTTTGTCCTCGAATATGTTTTTTCTTAATAACAACCCGTTCTCATTCCCAACGCATAAAATACCAGTGATTTAGATAGATGTCTGATACTGACGCAAAAGGTACCCTCCACGTCAGTATGAAACGCTCTGGGTTCTTAATTGACTCCAATGTAAACCCGTCTGCGGCAGTAAGAGACGCTCAGAGCAGAGGCTACAGCCATCCATTCACTTCAATAATAACCCAATCACAGCGATACGTGGCGCTGCTAGCTACAATCTGATTGGAGAACCAGGGACTCTTTACCCGGAAGTATTTTTACACTATTTTAAGGATTTTTTTTTAATGACATCATCAATATTTCTCAACACAAACACACTAAAGTGTCACTGATAATTCACCAATAAAATAGCTTCATATTGTTGCCCTCAGTATGATTTTTTTTCTCCTTTGATTCTGAGAGATAAAGTTTTATTCCTATGTTTTAGATAGCAGAAAGGTACCCCACCCATAATCCTTGACCACTGACGATTTGTCATGCCCCTAGGTGTCTGATACTACGCAAAAGGTGCCCTTCCATGTCTGTATGAAATGCTCTGGGTTCTCAAATGACTGCAATGTAAACCATCTAAGGCAGTAAGAGACGATTAGAGGCGTCCATTCACTCCAATAATAACCCGATTACAGCGATATATGACACTGCGAGCTACAATCTGATTGTGTGTGTACAAATTACAGTATTTAATTTCAGTTTGTCATAGCTACACGTCAAGAGATCTTAAGAAAAGCAATTGGATGGTTTTTAAATGCAATGCACCCTGGGAGTCGTAGTAAATGTATGTTTCACGTCTGCATCCTGCGGTGATCATTTCTGATTGACACGAGGCAAATCTAAGGTGAGTAAGCCATGGTAAAATCTGCAGATTATTTTTAATTTGAAAGAAATAATAATAGACTGATATAAAATGTGAAATATTTTGTGAGAGCAGTCCGTGTACTTCTGCGACTGTTATTTTTTTCATGCCTGAAGTGGATGCCTGTCCAGCCTGGGATCTAAGCAGAACTCAAAAAACAAAAAAAACGGCAACTTAATTCTGCCCAGCTGTCGGTAGGTTTTCTTAGTTGAAAACTGATGATTTAACCATGGCCTCCCAGACAATTATATGTTTATCACAGTCTATTTTTCTTGTGAAGTAAAAACTAACAAGACCGGTCTTTGCATATAAACATGCATAAATAAATGAGGTGCTCAGCATCAGAATAAATCAGAAAATCATCACAGTAGGTGATGGGGTGGTAGATGAAGAAGTTGTACAAGCGTGTGCTAAAAAGTAAGATATATTTTGTTGTGAAAACAAAAATATTGTTATGATATGATACACTTTACCCCCTTATGCACTGAAGCACATGCACAGATTTTGCCCTACCAACCGAAGCTCACCACGCTGAACGTCTGGTGGTAGCTGCCTGACGGCAGCAGTCGTTTTCAAACAGGTTTTGCTTTTTGAAAAGCTCCTGCAGGGTTGTCACAGTGGTTACTGTGCAGTAGTGTGAAACAGCCTTTAGAGGAATTTTTCCGTCTTACCATCTTTCATCTAATGAACCTGTGACACTTCCTTTTGTCTAGCTTCAGTTACATTCAGCCACTTAGCTGACCCCTAAAATACACTGCAGGCGGAACAGCTCAGGAATGGCTCTGCTCCGGACTGTACTGTACATAAAACTGTGATCACTCAGTTACATGCAACAATCAGTTTTTAAAGCATTGTTTTAATCAAGGGATGAACTGTTCCAGTAACATTCACAGCAATCTTAGATGTTTTTATTGTTTCTCTTGAGTTGGCTGAGACATGTGACTCCTTGTCCCTTTCAGAAGAACACTGCAGAAAAGCTCCAGAGCTGTACTGATCTTATATACAGGGTTGGATATGAGCACCCACCAAATGCAGGAAATGTGTGCAGTGGTGGCTTCATTTGCTCCACCTATAAAAACTATTGTTAAAAAAGTGTGACACAGAGAGAAATAGAACATAATAATATGAACATGACAGCGTGGCAGCACTTTTAATTGTATTTGTTTGTTATGTATTTGTTATGTATTGTTTTATGGCTTTGCTGTAAAGCACTTTGGGTACCATTTGGATATGGTAAAGGGCTTTACAAATAAACTTGATTTGATTTGATTTGATTTGATAATACGGACGTGATGTATGTACTGACTTTCTTTGATCATTACACCTTGTGTAATGTTACTCACCTTGTGTAATGTTACCACTTTGTGTTCAGTGAAGTGTATCTATTTAACTACACTGCAGACTGCAGTCTATGATACCAGTGACTTTACAGATAGAGAAATAGATAACACATCTGTATCCTCACACTGCGCTGCATTATTATAAGACAAGACTGAAGTGCAGACAAGGCTCCTTGCTTAACGCTACGTTTACACGTAGCCGGGTATGTTGAGAAACGAATATTTCCCTCCTGCCGTTTTCCAAAATAACATTGTGGTCGGACCCAAAACCGGCGACGATGGCGGTGACGGCGACTGGGTCTTCGAAGAGGTGGGAGAAGTGGCAAAATTGCTGCCCTCCAATGATCAGCTGTGTATGCAAATGCAAACACATGAAAAGTGTTTGCACCAGAAGAAATGCAACTGCGATCATCGTCATAGCAACAGGTAAACATTGGTCGCACTTTTGGTGTATCAGCTGCCTAAAACTCAATTTATCTCAATTTACACGCAAACGTAAACGGAAAGATTCGTTTTCAGAGGCGAATTCACCATTTGTGTGTAAAAGATACAAACAAAGGGAAATGTCTCAGTTTTTTAAAATACCTGTGTACGTGTAAACGGGGCCTGAGTTGTCTGTAGAGGGGGCATGGTGCATCAGCTGCAGGAGAGAGGTGTGGAGAGGGCTCAGGAGAGCAGCTCTAGGTGAGAGTGACTGACACACCTGTATCCTGTTGAGATAATCACTCTCTCCTTTTAACACAGCAGCGTGCTGGACCTGGGAGACAAAGAGAGACACGACACAATGTAGACGCATACAGATGTCGGCAGCACTTAACAGACAGTATGCCTGCGAACGACAGCGACTGAATTATGATTGTGTCGTGAACTAAAATAAAAGCAATCAAAATGTCATCGCTCTCGGGTGTTTCTCTGCTGAAGAACCCACAGTGGCATCAGACTATGCCACTTTGTCCACCTCAGATTTCACAGTAACCCACTTCAGCAGCTGGTATCTGCCAGTCTTTAAAGTATAGGAATCTGAAAACTCACTCACAACATTGTGTCGTATACCTCGGTTGACATCCGGTGGGAGGCTCTTAATGTCACAGAAAGACTGGGAGAGTTGCAAACTCATAATCGCATTACAGCTGATGCAGCTCATCACTGGCAGAGCAAGGTTGTATCAACCTTTAAGAAGGATAAATACAAGTTCATAGATGAAGTAATAGGTTAAGTTAGCCAAGACGCCCACATGAATGCCTTTGACCAGTGCTAACCAACATATTTTTACCTAGTTTTATCATTTAAAGACATTACAATAATCTAAAACTGTTTCTATGGTTTTTACTGATAATCCCAAACATTATAGTTATGTGCAGGAGGAGTAACATGTCTGTCACGTTGTGTCCATCAGACAGGCTCTGGATCAGATTCCCTCTGTGCCTCACTCTATGCAATATAACAAGAAACAAAAGTCAACACTTTAGATACAGTCCATGATTAAACATGGAATTTCAAATTAAGTAAATGGGAGCTGATTTCATCGAAACAATATAAGTAAGAATGTATTACCGAAGGTTTGCGATGCTGAACATGCTGTAGAAATGTGAGTCTACTTTTACTCGCTACAATAAATTAGAGAGTGTGGCCTATTGAACAACTGTTTCCATACACTAAATACTAAATTAATAGTTGTGACATTACCTCCACATCCTGAAAGCACCATGAAGCTCTTCTCCGACTCCAAATCATCAGGATCACCTGAGTCACTCATTTTTCAAACTAAACAGGAAAGAGATTTCAAAAGCAGTCAAATGATTTTCAGTGTTTGTGCTGGGACAATGAAGTCAGTCAAATCTGAAATGGGCAAACAACATTAGCAATTAACATTAATTATTGTACATGAACTGCACACTACAATTCAACATTACACACAACGTGAGGCTCTTTTGCACCAGGACATTTAATATTAGCAACATGTAACTTCTTTAATCTGACTGCAACAATCATCAGCAGATCATCAGCGGAAATCGCTGCAGTAGCCACAGGCAGTCTTTACCGTGCTCTACCTAGCTAGCAAGATGACGTTAGCCATTTTTAAATGCCTCAAACTGCTTCAGAAACCTGAAACTTTGTTTGCTTTATAACATTTTCTGAAAAAAGTTTTCAAGACTTCAGTCAATCAAAATCAGTCTCTGTCTTTCTGAAACTTAGATCACATGCTCAGCGTCATCATATATTTATTACGTACCTGCGTCAGAATCAATATGCCACCAAGGGGTCTGTCCGTTCTCCCATCAACCCTTGCACACACTGGTGGCGAGTGATTGGTTGTAATGTCTCGAGCTCAGCGTGTCCAAAACGTGAGTGGCCAGTGAATCTAAAAATGTGTTTTACACGTGAAAATAAAATAATAAACCTAACAAAGCATTCTCTACGTTACATCTGTTCACTCTCAGATCATGGAACAGTTTGGAAAACGTATGATTTCAAAGCGGGATCGTCCTGGGGCACCGTCATCTCCATAGCAGTGGCTGTCGAGGATTATGGGTAATGTAGGCCTTTCCGCTATTCAAAACATACAAATAAAACTTAATCTCTCAGAATTGAAGAAGAATATCAGTGACATTTTGGCATGTTTGTGTTGAGTAATGTTGATGATGTCATTAAAAAAAATCCTTAAAATAGTGAAAAAATACTCCTGGGCAGAGAGTCCTCTATTGTCCAATCCAAAAGATATTATTGGAGTGAATGGACAGCTGTAGCCTCTGCTTTGAGCGTCTCTCGCTGCTGCAAATGGGTTTATAGTGGAGTCACTTGAGAACCCAGAGTGTTTTATACAGACACGAAAGGGTACCTTTTGCGTCAGTATCAGATGTCTAGCGGTGTGACAAGTCGTCTGTATTTTACATGTTGGGAATGAGAACGGGTTGGAAATAATGGAATAATGGAACAAAACTGTATCTCTGCTCAAGTCTTTTGCTTGGCATTGTGACAAAGTGTAACACAGCAAGCCACACAGACAATACTGTACGTACACTACCTCTGCCCCGTCTACAACCTTTCACCTCCTACACCCCTACACACGCATGACACATATACGCACACGCCCCTGCATATACTGCAAGGAAACATTTTTCACTAGGATACAGTATGTAGGACAAAAAGAAAGAAGACATGTTACACGATGTCTTCTATTATCACCTCTATGTCCACTCTTCCGCACTATTCATTATGACTGGAGCACTGATGACTGCTAGTTAATGTTGCTGATGTATCTGGTGACAGAATTCCATTTGATGAGTCAGCCACTTGACAGAGAGTAGCCCACACACACAGCTCATTGCTGCTACTCAGAAACATCTTGGCTCAGTAGTTCCTTTCAGAATGTGAAGGCGTACACTACACCCACAACTACTATGTTCCCAATGGTGGCAGTGATAGCGATCCAGAGCCAAATGGCATCCCCGGACATGGACTGGGGCTCCTCTGGTTGGCCATGAGCAGCCATGGAGGCAGCATGCACGCTGGCAGACGAGTTGAATAGAGAGTGGTCGGTGCTGTAGTCATCATTTGGAGATGAGTCCATGAAGGCGCCTGTCATCACTGGAATCTGTGGACACAGGAAATAAACTTTGAGGCAGTGTTTATCAGGCTTGCAAATGCTAACACATCCAGCAGCTATGTGTTAGAGGTACTGTGGTTAGCCGGTGCCTAAAAGACCTCTCAGTCGTGCCTATTTGTAATAATTTAATTGTAAAGTAAGAATAACAGCAATTCAGCCATGTCTTGTCAATGTTAACCCAGCATGCTTTAAAAAATTGCATAACATGAGTATGTGACATTTTTCAGATTGGTAAGTAGCTTATGATGAAATGTGTGTTTAAGCAGTTGTTGCTGCTTAAAGCTGCAGAGGAGCTGCTGCAGAGCTGCGGCCAGGGACGGCCACTAATAGAAGGTGCTCAGGAGCAATATATACATGGTACATACAAAGCTCTTCATGGTCAGGCACCATCATATCTGAAAGAACTTATAGTACTACCCCTCTAGACCACTGCACTCTCAGAATGCTGGGGTCCTTGTGGTTCCTATAGTTTCCAAAAGTAGACTGGGAGCCAGAGCTTTCAGCTATCAAGCTCCTCTTCTGTGGAACAAACTACCTTTCTGGGTTCTGGAGGCAGACACGGTCACCACCTTCAAGAGTAGACTTAAGACTTTCCTTTTTGATAGCGCTCATAGCTCATTGATAGCGCTGGGGGGATTTGATTTGATTTCATTTATTATCTTCTACTCCCTCAACATGTATCAGTGTCTCAATGGGAGGCCTATAGCTTCTAGCAGGTTGACACACTATGCTAGATGTCTTGACTCAAGATGCTCAAGGCATACATGACTTGTGTGAGTAGTCTGTTAAAGTTTGTTAAAACACGTCTTATGCATGCCAGAAGTATGACCAAATGTGAAATCTTGTGGCTGTAGTGCATTATTCTACAATGTACACTACGGTTTTAGAACACCCTAATTTTTCCAGTTATAAATTGCAATTCAAGTCATGCAAGGCCAATGAATAGCTTGAAATGGTACAAAGGTAAGTACTGAACAACCAGAGGTGAAAAAAAAGGTTTGGTTACACAAAACTGAAAAATAATGTACATTTCAGAATTATACAAAAAGGCAATTTTCAGGGAAGACGAAGTGTGTTAGCAATTTAAAGCTGTTCTGCAGCAATGAAGGTTGAATCAGCATTGAAAGCTGGTGCTACCAGTTCTTACAGGTCTTTCAACTTTTCTTGATTACTTACAACCCCCTCTGTCTGCATAAAAGCAGTGTTGGAACACAATGAGATACAAGACCCTCATGAGCATCAGGTTTCTGCACTGCAGAAAGTTGTGTGTTGCTACAAAAATGGCAAGAAAAAGGCAATTAACAATGGACCAGAGAAAGACCACCATTACACTTAAAAATGTAGGTCTTTCCTACAGAGAAATTGCAAAGAAAGTCAAGGTGTCAGTGAGTACAGTTTCCTTCACCATCAAAAGCAAGTCAGAAACTAGGGCAAACTTTGACAGGAAGAGGTCTGGCAGACCCAAAGCCACAACTGAATCAGAGGACAAGTTTCTGAGAGTTAACAGCTTGCGTGATAGGCGGCTCACAGGACAACAGTTTCAAGCACAGCTTAATAGTGGTCGTAAGCAGCAGTAGTCTTAGTTTCAACTGTGAAGAGACGACTTCGAGCTGCAGGCCATGAAACACTGCCATTGGACTACTGAAGACTGGAAGAAGGTATTATGGACTGATGAAATTTCAAATCTTTGGTTGATCACGCAGGATCTTTGTACACCATCAAGTAGGTGAGAGGATGGGTCCAAAATTCAATTTGACACTAGACTGACAACTCTTTCCGTTTCCTATTTTTTCAGCTGTGGGGGAGCAGAGACAAGGAGCTAACTGACTTTAACCACTAGTCTGGACTTTGGCAGCACGTGAGTAGCTTTCAATCTTTAGTGCTTAAAGAAACTTTGGTACAGAATGTGGACCTGAAGGGGAAACAGCTCCTACATGAGCACAGTTTTCAAGAACAAGAAGTTCCTGCAGGCTGTTTTTGTGAACTGTACAAATCCCGTCTCTGTCTGTCTCTGTGAGTATGCGTCTGTCTGTGTGTGTCTGTGAATTAGTCTGTGTGTGTGTCCGAGTCTGTGTGTGTGTGTGTGTGTGTGTGTTTTCTCACTGTCTGTCTGCACTCAGAAAAGATTCAGGAACACATCCATTAATTTCACTTACATTTGTGTGTGAGTCCTTTTTTCTGATGATCCTGCTTCACTTCCACTCGGTTTATGCTCAGTGTTGACAGAACCATTGTTCAAGAGACCATCCCCTCCTTTGTGTAGTCAATGTGTATGATGTTTGGAAGATACTACAGCTTCAACATCCACTATCCATCCGAGCTGGCATCCACCCTAGAGTTCCTGCAGAGGTGTGTCATAAGTAGCTTGATGTGATATTTTGTTGTTGTTGTTGTTGTTTTGGAAGTTACTATATCATTAATACATTTTGTCTGTTTTTCTTCGGTTCCCCCAAGGTGCTTTTTCTCCATAAATCCTGAGAAGGGCACGGAAATAATCTCACCTTGATCTAAAACCTTTCAGTTCATGGACTCAAGTAAGCCATGGTTGGTGCTGATGTCCCAGTCACAGATAAAACTTTTCTTCGGATGGGTTACCAGTAAACATTAGAGATGAAAATCTTTGTTTGAAGTTGTGAGTTTGATTGTGTTTGTGAGTGTGCATAGTAGTCTGTGTGTCTGAGTATAAGTGCATCTGTGAGTCAGCCTGTTGGGGTCTATGTGTGCCTCTGTGTCTTTGTGAGTCTCAGTGTGTCTGTCTGTGTGTGTGTGTCTGTAAGTCTGTGTGTTTTATCATTAATATATTTGTCTGTTTTTGTTCTGTTTCCCAAAATACTTCTTCTCCATCAATACAGAGGGCATGGAAGTGGAGAAGAACAGCAGTTGCTGTCTACACTTGAACCCCAGAGTCTTCACCTTGATCCAAGAAGGTTACTTAATCTTGCATTAATGAAAATGTTGTTGTGACAGAAGAAGCTCCAGAGAGTGGTAAAGACAGCAC
Organism: Nibea albiflora; assembly: GCA_014281875.1. Lineage (NCBI taxonomy): Eukaryota > Metazoa > Chordata > Actinopteri > Sciaenidae > Nibea > Nibea albiflora. Next base: position 186,532 of record JABGLX010000053.1, on the reverse strand, counting down.
AGAAGATCGTGGGCTGCAACCTCCCCTCCCTCAGTGACATTCACACATCTCACTGCCTCAGCAGAGCCCAGACCATCAAGAGATAACACCCATCCCACCCACTTACCTGTTTGACCTGCTGCCCTCTGGGGCGCTGTTATGGAATTTTCTATTCTTGTGGTGTTCTGAGTGACACATGCATACTTTTAAATGGAACATTATAAAAGCACAAACACACAGACATTATATAAGGTTACATGAAGTCACATGTGGGCCTTGAGGTCCTCAGCAGTATTAGCTGTTTGTCTTTGGCTGGCAGTAGCAGGTGTCGTCCTATCTCAACACTGTTGTGGCCAGGGTCGAAGGACTCTGGTGCTGTATGCTTAGACATAATAGACAGCTTGCCACTGACATTCCAATCTGCGTAAACAGACATCTGTGTCTCCAGACTAGAATATGTTGACGAAGACACCATCCTTGGTAAAAGCATTCTCTTTTACCTAATTCTGGGCGTATAGTATTTGTGATGTTATCTCTGGGTTTAAAGTCTATCCACCAGCATGAGTTTGGCAGAATGTGAGACTGACTCAGGCACTTCTGATGCTTTATGAGATTGTCTCTAATTCTCCTTGATCAAGTGTTAATAAATAATACAGCATAAGACATCAGAGGCTCCTGAACACTTTCTTCCTTCCCGACCTCACCACTGACCTTTGACTTCAGCAATTTCTCCACAACAGACGCTACAGCTGCAGTAGAGCCAGGACAAACAACTCAGGAATGGTTTCTTTCCCAAAGCCATCACCATCCTGAATACACACTGTAGTATATTTTCTTATAAGCTGTCTACAGTATTTGATTGGTCTCTCCTAAGGTTAAAGTGCATAGTTGTAAGAACCTGCATGACCCCTCTCTTCATGAAGACTAACCATTTGTTAGTGTTTACAATCTCTCTCGCCTAATTATTCAAGTCAAGATGAGTTGCGGCTCTTTTCTTTTCAAGCATCCACAGACGGACTTTGGCAGCCATGGAAAAGACACAACAATAATCTACCTGTGGCACAAGCAATAACCTCCTGTGCAATAAATGCATAACAACCCTGTAACATGCTGTCTTTACCATTTGCTATGCAAATACAATCTATATTTTTAGCATTGTATTTGTATTTATATTGTGGTATTATCTTATATTAGGACCAGCACCTCGCTTGTAGCGACACATAATTTTGTTGTGCTTACAGTATGTCGTTGTACAATGACAATAAAAGCTTTCTATTATTTCTGTTCTACTCATTAAATGAAGACATTCCTCAAAGAATTCAATGACAGTGTGTAGATGTTTATTTCACTACAAAATGTTGCTAATACTACATAATCAATTACATGAAACACAACCTTTTACTAAAAGGAGCAGAAAAAATCAGTAAAATGACTGTCTTATAATGAGGCTGTTACCATTTAATAATGCTGTATGTTGGATGTTTTTCAGTGAAAGTGAATGGGATTAGATGTAAAATAAGCAGCCGCTGCATACAAATTGTACAGGGAAAAATGGCTTTAATAAAGGTATAGTCATGCTAATTTGGCTGAAAAGGGATGTTGAAATGACCAATTTAGCATATCATTTTTCTAATGTTATTTTGTAAAGGATTAGAGTTTTAAATTAAAATTTATGGGTTGTTCTGTAATGTGTTTTACTCTGCTGTATTTATTTTATTTTTTTACAATATTATTCTGGCAACCACAGCTGCCAGTTTTTTTTCCATGACAACACTTTTTTTTCTTACATAGTGCGATGTCTCCAAAGAGTCACAATGTTGTGCAAGAATGCACAAGCCCTGTTGGGACCCTGAGGCTTTTTAGGCACTGAAACCTAGAAAAATCTCCATCTGTGGTGGCATACAAATCAGGTTTTGCACCATCTCCCTGCAGCTGGACTGTCAACAGCTTTTTGTACAAACATGACAGAAGTCATGCAAGTGCAAAAAGACAGAACTATCTTTCAAGATTCTGTTTCTACCTGACGAAAACATTCTTTGGCTAAAATTAAGCTTACTACAGAGCAGACCAGTTCACATCACTACAGTCACAGAACATAACTTGAGTACACAGAACTTTAGCCCACTAATGTTGATTGTTGATTGTTTGGCCTCTGCTGGACAAAGTTACATTTTTTAAGTTTTTTATGTTACAACATTGATCTCCTCTTGGGAAAATAGGCCATCTCAATTGACATTTTAATCAACTTAATCATCAAAATTACCAGACATTCAAGGGCAGACTGAATCATTACTCTATGAATGAAATTAACTAGCCACTTTCATTTTTTACCCACAATTAGTGGATGGTGCTTTTTACCCACCCTGACTGAGATCCATTGAGAATCTCTGTGCCGTTAATCATTAAGAAGTGAATCATAATCGAATCATGGGACCAATGAAGGAAAGCTTGAACACATGCACACTGACAACATTGAGGAACAAATGCTCCAGGAGTGAAGGAGGACCTTTTAGTTTCATTAAACTTAAACTTTGGCATTTTGTTATCTGTATTTGTGATATGGGATTGAAAGTTCCCCACTCATCACTGCAAGAGCTCCACATGTGAATGCTGCTGTAAAGATTTACACAATTCAGTTACAACTAAAAGACCAATTCATATTTTATTCTGTTGGTGGCAAGTTCATCCTCCTAGAAAAGTGATATTTATTCTCAACATTATTTCATAAATATGGAACACCTCTTGAAGACCAGTCAAGGTAAAACAAAGAAACGCTCAAACTGACTTTACTGAGTTTACGTCAGTGTGCTGTTTCCTGTACCATCTGCTCTATTACCGAAGCCAGCGAGGAATTATCACCAACTCCAGCAGCAGTTTCCAGCAGCACAGGCAGCTGTTTTCTGTGAAACCGTAAAGCCCACTGTACACACACCAAACAGCAGACAGGTAGTAGGCTAGCTGAGGAAGTAAAAGTGTGAAAGTGAAAAGGGAGTGAAAAAAAATCAAACCTTTGATGAGTTTAGGCACAAAAACAAGCTGGTTAACATTCATGAAAGTCAGTTAGAAGAAACCATTGACTGAAACAGGAAACATCACTCTACAAAATCAAGATGTCAGCCTTTGTATTGACGGAGTAGGTATTCTTCCGTGCAGACACTCCTCAGTGTCAGTCTCCTGGTGGTCTGATACACATGGACTCAGGGAGCACTTTACAAAGCAGCTGTCGCAAAGGCTGAACATCTTGATGTTGCTATAGGCAACAAATAAACCTCCTGTTGGATGACAGTCACGGGGGTTTAAGTGCTCTCTGTGGTTTAAATGCTCATCTGTCTATTGCCTGTGGGCCAGCACACAAGGAACTGATGCCCTGTGTCTTACAGAGTCTGCAGAGAGCCTGCAGCAGATGTTTGTTCACTGAGATCAGGCTGAGCGCTCACTTCATATTTTTGTGTTCCTCAAAATAGAATGTACTATGCAGTCAGGATTTATTTGGCCAGTAACACAATTACTTTGTGTGAGCTCTGTACTCCAATGATTAAACTATGGGCTTCATGCACAGGCCTGAGTGTCAGACCACACAAACCAGACAGTTTAAAAAACCATGGATAGTGGACACTTACAGGTTGACCATGAACCACAATGTCCCCAGCTTAAATCTGACCAAGGTCATCTAATCACTATTATGCTCTAATAAAGTCAAAAGGTATGTGTTAAAAAGCTGTTGTACTACCTGGTGGGTGGAGATTACCTACACCTGAGACCAGGGGAGGAGTTTAGCACCACAGGGGAGGTGATATAAGGCCCAAGGTGTGTCTCATTAGGTCCCTTTGTTCCTGCCTGCCATGCTGCCATGAGTGAGTGAGTCAATATTTCAGTTTAGATCATTTATTTGTCCTTTCAGTATACCTAAGTTTATGCATCCTAATCATTTATGTTATGTTCCATAGTGAAATGGCTGGGGTGCATTGGATATGTTTACATATGTTATAATGTAGCCTCAGCACCTCAGACTCATTTCAATCTACAGTAACATTTACCTGTTACAATGTGACCATGCAGATAAGCTTCTCATAAGAGAAAGAGGCTCCTGTGGCAGCCAGAATGTTGACACCACATATACATACATTCAGATATATCACACGTCAGCTGAGTATTTTGGGAAGCTGAAACATCTCCTTCACCTTTCATTTGTCCTTCCATTAGAGTGGACTGCCAGTGGATTGGAGATGAATGAGGTCTGGCATCACAGAGCCATGCAGTCACATATATCTGGAACAGATAATGACATTATCCTTCCACCTCCCTGCAGACTGAATGTCTGACTGATTATACCGCAACAAGCTGAGAGCAGCCAGTGAGATTCTAAAGCTCATGTGAACTCTGTGTCCTATGTTGTTAAATATGAACAAGAGGCTCTGAATGTCAACATCTTGTTGACCTTGGCATAAATCTTTGAGATGTTAGAACTTACAGAGCAAATTACATTGCTGTCATTAGTAATGCACTTGAAGAGATGTTAGAGAATCACAAATAATGACAGAAATGGTCAAATCAAAACCTGTCCAATTCATTCCAATATAATTATCTTCATCAGGTTACCTTTATAGTAATTCTCTTTTATTGGGATCAAATTATGCCAACTTTGATTGTACATACTTTAAAGGTTTTGCAGATATTTCATCCATTAAATGTTACATTATCTTAAAGGGGGAACCTGCTGAATACAGTAGACAAAGCTTCTGTGTTCTGGTACAGCTCTAATTGACAGATACAGTTCAGGCTTCATATCTAAATCATATCTAAAACAGCTCATAGTACCTTACTCTAGAACACTGTGCTCTTAGAATGCTGGGTTTGCTAGTGGTTCCTCACTGGAACCGAGGGTCTAAGGACAGAGGGTGTCACTCCCTGTACAGATTGTAAAGACCACTGAGGCAAAATGTGTTTTGTGAATTTGGGATAAACAAATAAAATTGTTGTTCAACTGTATGTTTGACCAAATGAGTGTTGTCCATGGTCATTATTATTAATGTCATATATGAACATGTCATATTAATGGATGATACACTCCTCCTGAGCCACAGCCACTCACTTGACATCGCCATATAGAAACGTCCATACAGTTCAAACACCCTACACCCAACAGTTTACTTATGACATTTAATTATGTCCCAATAAGTGAGATATATGTGAGCAGACACAGACATTCTCCTCTGCTTCATTTATTCTATGTACAGATGGTTTTGATAAATGCACGAAAACATTTTATCTAATGAAGGTCCGTTAAAAATTAAGTATGGCCAGGATAAAGATGAATGAGCCTAAGCGAAGATGGAAAAAAACACACACATAAGGAAAAGATGGAGGAAAACCGAAGAACACAGGACTTTGCTTTTTTTAAATGCTCCTTTAATGTCAGTATGTGCATGATCATAATGAACTCAATTTATCGTATTTATATTCCTCACCATTAGTGTGCCCTTGAATGAGCAATATTTAATCTATATATTAATGAGCATGATCTATTTTCATATGACATGCTGTTCACACATTACACACTCAGTAGCACATAAGATACAGAGAGTTTCCTCATGTGTCTGAGGTGAAATGGGCTCTGCCTCATCTCTCTCACAGAGTCAGTATGCAGGTCCAGGTCCCGTTGATATTAAGAGCTATGTGATTCCTTCTTCCCAAAGTTCACTTGAATCTTTTAATCTTGCTGACATTCAGGAGGAGGTTGCTGTTGAACGCTAGTCTCGCTTTCTTGGACACAGGGATGATGGTTGGCTTTTTGAAGAATGAGTGTATGGCAGACCATAAATGGGTTAAATACTGGCTGGCATGTCCGGAGATTTAAATGGGCGGGATCTCTCTAATTCCATCATGTAAAGTAAGAATAAATATGAGTTCTGAGTTTGTCAGACCAAAGAAGATCACACAGCCTAATCTGAATGATTAAAAACTGACAGGTTTATGAATTTAGGTGTCAAAATCTGTAAAAATGAGTAGTACTATCAGCTCCTAGATTGTGTCCATTGAATGTGCTGAAGGCATGCCTGCATTTTGAAGAGACTGAAACCTGTCAAATGAGTTCAGAAAATGACATGACTAACTCTGAGCAAGATGAATTAATCTCTATCTCTCTGCTAGGGGTGCAGGGGTATGCTCAGGGTGGCTTCAGCATGTCATCGAGCCACCCTTTAAGGACCGCCCACAAAATCCTGGACTGGAAAACTGGATCATTGGATCTTTCCATATTTTTTCAACAACTATTTGACTATTATATTACTGAGTTTGAGGCATGTTCAGGCTGAATTCTGTGACATCACAGCTGGCTGCACCAAACACTTCAACATCCTTCCAGCAAAGTGAAAAGTTAAACCACTGGAAATCAGAAGGAAAAAAAACCTACTTAAAGATACATTGCGTCAGATTAAAGGGCCAGAAATTAAAAGTAATATGCATAACTATGTTTTCATTAGTGTATAATCACTAATTACTTTTCTTCTTTCTAGTTACCATTGAATCCCAACAGTTGATCCTTTAAGATTTACAACTCATTCTAAATTGTCAAAAGGACAAAGTAATAGATTGATAATGTATAGTATATCAATGACACCTGAAACTTCAAAAGAAAAACTTCTTGGTCTTCCTGATGAAACAACATTGTCTCATTTGTTCATTGACCATGTCTGGATAAAAGCTTAAAATGTTGTTTTAAGGTCCTGGTACAGTGGGTCCATTAAGTGGGCAGGCACTGTGAGGCACCCTCAGAGAGAGAAGCCTGCTGGCTCACTGGATGACTTTCATTTTGGTTGCTCTTCCATTTCCATCCTTTTCAAGAGAAAAAGCCTACGAGCATATCAGCATCTTTACTGCACTCTTTTTTCACATCTGCAGAATAAAACACGGCTTTCAGATTGTGCATCAGCGCTTTTGACAGCAGCACTGAGTTTAGAATGGCACAATAAATAAAGCTATGTTGCGATGTTGTGTCCCAGGTGAATAAAGCTAAAAATGGAGGTTCCTATGAGGCCACAGCCATGGGCCAAAGTGGTTTAGCAGGTTTACTGCAGTGCAGTTTGCACACTTTAGGTGGACACAATTACAAGCACAGACTTCAAGTCTGCCCCGTCGCAATGTGACAAATTTCACATTTACTAAAAAGTACTTGTTGACAGTTCAGAAGAAAGACGAATTGTGAGGAACGAAGGAACGGAGTATTCCAGTTTGAGAGATTAACTGTAAAACCTCAGCTGAGGCAAAATGTAGAAACCTAGCATGAGCAACTGGTGATCTATTCAAGTCACATGAGCAGAGAACAGCAGATAAACATTGTATCAGATCATATTGTTTTTATTATTCATTTGATTCTCTAAGTTAACTTATAGGTCACTGGTAAAATCTCTGCTTTCCTGTCAGGTCAGTGTTACAGGAACTCTGGTTAAGTAACAACTCAACAGCATGAGTTGCCATAGTAACTGATCCTGAATTATGTTGAATTTGCTTCATGGAACTGGATCAAGTGAAAATGAGTCAGACTAAGTGAAGTAAGCCTGGCTTATTTGTTAAGCTCCCTTGCTGCATTTACTGCATTACAGTAAGTCATCATAAAACATCAGGACACAGCTGCCTGATACTAAGGCCATCAACAACTGACAATGCTTAAATTAAATCATAAAATTAAATCATAGGACAACAGCAGCAGCTTGATTCAGGAACAACCATCACTCAAATGAGCCTGAAGGAAATGCACAGACCATTTAGTCTCATCTAAATCCTACACAAAGATTAATCTTAAATCTACATGAATGAGAGTTTAATTCTGACTTCTATCTCATTCTGTTCTATTATTATATTGATATGACATATTCAGCTGAATTCTTTTATTAGTGGATACTTTCCAAGGAAATGTATTTAAAAAATAGAAGATCCTTCATCCTGCAATGCATGCACAGAAGAGGCATTTGGCCAAAGATTAGAACTCATTTTATCTTGGCTGGAGAAGTACTGAGGACAAATAGCAGAAAACTCTTCCATAAAAGAACATTAAACATCCGGCCCACATCCAGCAGTGAAGAACAGTCAGGTCTAACAGTGCTGACAGCTTATTATTATTTCTGTTGGCCTGTTCCTTACTAATACTCAGCTTAACAGAGGAGGGATTCTATTCAGAGTGTGGTGTGAGCAGGGGTAGACAGTAGCGATGTAACAAAAAGCTGTATCCGTATCTGCCCACCTTACTTTAAGTTTAAACAGTAAAAATAAAAGTTATGCAACTGTTCTAGTGACCTTTACCTTTTACCCTAAGTTTGCTTGTGGTCATGACCCTACTGTAGCTAGAACTACAACAACAGAGATGGTTTTGTGTATAGGTGTAATCATCTGTCTGTCTGTTGACTGATTTTGCCTCAATAGCATCACAGCTATGCAAGAAAGTCATGAAAGGTGTGCTATTGAAATCAAAATAAAGGCCAAGCTTGAAGATGAGTGTGGTCCAATCCATGACAACCGACTACTCATGGTGCAGAGCGCCACATATTAATATGTTAATAGGTCTGATGACTTGTTCGGTCATATGACGAGATGTTCTCTTTCTTTCTTACAAAAAAATCTGGCAATAGCTCACTTCAGTATAATTTTAGTTCATCACATTATCATTATCAAAGTGTCCTTGGTCAAGATACTGAACCCCAAATTTCTCCTGAAGGCTGTGCCATCAGTGTGTGAATGTGTATGAATGGTTAGCTCCTCAAACTGATGAGCAGTTGGCACCTTGCATGGCAACCAATGCCATCAGTGTATGAATGTGTGTGAATGGGTGAATGAGATACATACTTTAAAGAGCTTTGAGTGGTCAGGAGACTAAAAGGTGTTATATAAGTACAGTCCATTTACCATTATACAGCAGGGAAGAGACAACGAGACACAGGTGAAACACAAACACATAAGGGCAGGGACAGGTAATCGCACAGGGAACAGGAAGTGAACACAGAGACAAGACTATCAAAATAAAACAGGAAACTGACACATGACACAGAGACACAGACTATCAAAATAAAACAGAAAACTGACACATGACAGACCCTGTGTGTTGCGTCAGATGACCTGTCCTCCACAATCACTCGACCCTGGACTTGTGAGTGAAGGTAAAGTTGTAACCAACAAGTACTCAACATATATGAGAACTCCTTCAAGACTGGCAGAAAATCAAATCAAATAAAAATATTAGGTGACAACCTCATGAATCTTATGAAGAACATTATATTTTTTAACTGTAGGGAAATGAGAAAGACACTTAAGTCAAAGTACAAACCCCCATCGAGAGAGTCCAGCAAACCTGACTTTTGCCAAATTAAAAATTGTGTGTGTGTCCGTCCGTCCGTCCGTCTTCTTCCGCTTATCCGAGGGCGGGTCGCGGGGGCAGCAGCTTCAGCAGGGAGACCCAGACTTCCCTCTCCCCAGCCACTTCGTCTAGCTCTCCCAGGGGGACCCCAAGGCGTTCCCAGGCCAGCCGCGAGACATAGTCCCTCCAGCGTGTCCTGGGTCTTCCCCGGGGCCGCCTCCCGGAGGGACGTGCCCGGAACACCTCACCAGGGAGGCGTCCAGGAGGCATCCTCACTAGATGCCCGAGCCACCTCAACTGGCTCCTCTCGATGCGGAGGAGCAGCGGTTCTACTCCGAGCTCCTCGCGGATGGCCGAGCTTCTCACCCTATCTCTAAGGGAGAGCCCAGCCACTCCACGAAGGAAACTCATTTCGGCCGCTTGTATCCGCGATCTCATTCTTTCGGTCACTACCCAAAGCTCGTGACCATAGGTGAGGGTAGGAACGTAGATTGACCGGTAAATCGAGAGCTTCGCCTTTCGGCTCAGCTCCCTCTTCACCACGACGGACCGGCGCAGAGTCCGCATCACTGCAGAAGCCGCACCGATCCGCCTGTCAATCTCCCGTTCCGCCCTTCCCTCACTCGTGAACAAGACCCCGAGATACTTGAACTCCTCCACTTGAGGAAGGATCTCAACCCCGACCTGGAGACTGCACTCCACCCTTTTCCGGCTGAGAACCATGGCCTCGGATTTAGAGGTGCTGATTCTCATCCCAGCCGCTTCACATTCGGCTGCGAACCGCTCCAGAGAGAGCTGAAGGTCACGATCCGATGAAGCCAACAGGACCAGGTCATCCGCAAAAAGCAGCGACCCAATCCTGAGGCCACCGAATCGTAGCCCCTCAACGCCCTGACTGCGCCTAGAAATTCTGTCCATAAAGGTTATGAACAGAATCGGTGACAAAGGGCAGCCCTGGCGGAGTCCAACTCTCACAGGAAACAAGTCCGACTTACTGCCGGCGATGCGAACCAGGCTCTGACACCGAGAGTACAGGGACCGGACACCCCGTATTAACGGGTCCGGGACCCCATACTCCCGGAGCACCCCCCACAGCGTTTCCCGGGGGACACGGTCGAATGCCTTCTCCAAGTCCACAAAGCACATGTAGACTGGTTGGGCAAACTCCCATGCACCCTCCAGGACCGTGCTGAGGGTATAGAGCTGGTCCACAGTTCCACGACCAGGACGAAAACCACACTGCTCCTCTTGGATCCGAGGTTCGACAATCTTGCGGACCCTCCTCTCCAGGACCCCCGAAAAGACCTTCCCAGGGAGGCTGAGAAGTGTGATCCCCCTATAGTTGGAACACACCCTCCGGTCCCCCTTTTTGAAGAGGGGAACCACCACCCCGGTCTGCCAGTCCAGAGGCACTGTCCCCGATGTCCACGCAATGTTGCAGAGACGTGTCAACCAAGACAGCCCCACAACATCCAAAGCTTTGAGGAACTCCGGGCGGATCTCATCCACCCCCGGGGCCCTGCCACCGAGGAGCTTTTTGACTACCTCGGCGACTTCAGCCCCAGAGATTGGAGAGCCCACCACAGGGTCCCCCGACTCCGCTTCCTCAGTGGAAGACGTGCTGGTGGGATTGAGGAGGTCTTCGAAGTATTCCTTCCACCGACCCAGGACATCCCCAGTCGAGGTCAGCAGCACCCCGCCCCCACTGAACACAGTGTTGACAGTGCACTGCTTCCCCCGCCTGAGCCTCCGGATGGTGGTCCAGAACCTCCTCGAAGCCGTTCGAAAGTCCTTCTCCATGGCCTCACCAAACTCCTCCCATGCCCGAGTTTTTGCCTCTGCAACCGCAGAAGCTGCGTTCCGCTTGGCATGTCGATACCCGTCAGCTGCTTCAGGGGTCCCACAGGCCAAAAAGGTTCTGTAGGCCTCCTTCTTCAGCTTGACGGCATCCCTGACCACCGGTGTCCACCAGCGGGTTCGGGGGTTGCCGCCGCGACAGGCACCGACCACCTTGCGGCCACAGCTCCGGTTGGCCGCCTCGACAATGGAGGCACGGAACAAGGTCCATTCGGACTCAATGTCCCCCACCTCCCCCGGGACATGAGTGAAGCTCTCCCGGAGGTGAGAGTTGAAACTCTTTCTGACAGGGGATTCAGCCAGACGTTCCCAGCAAACCCGCACAGAACGTTTGGGTCTGCCAGGTCTGACAACTCGGAGCTGTCAACTGATCACCACCTGGTGGTGAGTTGTGTGTGTGTGTGTGTGTATAAATATATATGAACTTACAAACTTGAACTTAACCTCATTCAATAAATTACATACATTCAATAAATACTGCTTTCCTTGGATTACTGTATTCAATTAATTAAGAAATGGCGGTCAGTTGATGTTAACCTAGATGTAACGACGCGGTAGAAACTGATGACAGAGAGGTTCTGAGCAGTTCTAGCTGCAGTCATGGACCTACAGCCAAGGAAGCTGACCAAGAAGGACAAGTAGAGAGGGATGGGAGGTTGTGTGACAATTTTAATACAGTTCCTTTAAACCTTAGTGGATATGGAAGGTCATGGAAGGATTTTGTTCATTTGCATATGAAATATAATTGCTTTGGATTACAGACTGGGGGAGAAATGACATCGAGAGGGCAGAGGAGTTTGTCCAGCTAATGCATGTGCTACATACATTTACCCTCCATGTTTCAAGTGAAACAAATCCAACCTGTGGTCAGATTCTTCCCATCCTACAGATGCTGGAGGGCCATTGATGACGGACCCAAGATTCAAATTAAAAATGTATAGGAATGCCAACCGGGGCAGATTAAGCACAGCAACAGTAGCAGTGAATAACACAGTTTTTGACTTCCATGAATCATAATTACATGGTCAATTTCTTCTCAAGCTATCAAGGCAAGAGACAAAGAGACTGTGTGATGAAGACCAAGAATAGGAGAAAGAAGAAAAAGACTGTATAAGCTCAGTTCATGATAGCAGTGATTAAAATATGAAACTTTGGTCAAACCATTAAACTAAACCTTTTGGTTTGGCCCTTTTCCCTTCCTCTCACCCAATACTAGACCAAATTCATTTTTCCAATTTCCCCAATGAGGCTGAATCAAGCTTGAAAAATACCAAAGTTACCTTTTGATTTTATAAACTTCTAAGCCACCAGGTTCAGGAGCACAGACAAGACTAACATGATTAAAGTAGGTGAATCAAGAGAGAGAGGAAAGAAAAGAAATGTAAAAACTATATGAAGGAAAAATAATGATTCAACACTTTCAAATTATGTCAGGGCCAAGGACAACTTGATCATTAATGTCGATCTGCAACAGAGCCAACTGGAACCAAGGATGCTTTTCTTCCTGTTCCAAAACATTTCAGGACAGTAAGTAAAGTCAAGGTAACGACTGCTCTTTTGATAGCAGATAATTAGAAATTAGAAAGAAGCACTCAAAGAGACTCTTGTAGCTGCAGCAGCCAACTTTCTGTAAACAGTGTTATGGAATTTTCTATTCCTGCAGCGTTCTGAGTGACACATGTATACTTTTAAATGGGATATAATAAAAGCACAAACATACAGACACATTACACAAGGTTACATGAAGTCGCATGTGGGCCTTGAGGTCCTCAGCAGTATTAGTTGTTTGTCTTTGACTGGGAAGAGGTGCCATCCTATCTCAACACTGTGGTGGTCAGGGTCGAAGAACTCTGCATGCAATAGACAGCTTGCCTTGTAAGTCGGTCTCATATTCCGCCCAACAGCATGAGTTGGGCGGAATGTGAGACCCATTCACACACATTCATACACTGATGGCATGTCAATATCGTCATTAAAGTCAATTAGTCAGTTGAATCTCTCTGATGCATGAATCAAACATCAATAACGGCCTAATTTTATGCATGCTCCATCATGATGGTGAGAAAAAAAAATAGTAATGCATGGCTAGAAGAGACCACTGCCAAATTCCCAAATCATGTTTTCAGGTGAGCTTGTCTCTTATTTTAGTTTAGCAGTGTAAGCCGATTGCTTAAAATAACTTCATGAACCAAAGCATGACTAATAAGAGGCGGCAGTCACAGAGATATTAGACAAAAGAATATTATAGCATACAGTAAGTGATATTTCACTGCTGATGCTCCAGATGATAACACTGGGCAGTGACCTGCATAAAGACCCCGAGGCAGCTGTCAGGGTAAGAGAACTCTCTCTGTAGCTGTAGCCAAAATATGGCAATAAAAAACATGAAATCTAAAAACCTTCTGTCTGGCAGACCATGAGTTTGATTTTTCTCGGATAATAGTTGTATATTTTATTAAATAGTTATTTCAACTATTGTTTTCAAGTAACAACAATTTCAAGTAGTCAACAATATTACTTACTGCTCCAATAGTCCAGCAGTCAGCCCAACTCTGGCATCTGTCTTTCAGCCTATTTTCAAGAAATTCTCACTAATGACTAAAAATCAGCCCAAGATTTACTCTTGTCAGTGGCTTCTTGCTCCTTTTCTTCCTCGATCATCTTCCATTTCCACTGCCACAGCTCTGGTTCTGGCACAACACTGGCTCCAATCCCTGTCAGCATTCCCTGTGCTTGGAGCCTTAAAATCTCCTCTTTCACAGCTAACAAAGTGAACTATCATAAGCTAACAGTGGCTACAGTTTATAGCAGTTTACTTCACTGTCCATCAGAAATCAGTGATCTTTTGGTGGTCACAGATGATAAATCCACATGGCCAACAACTAACATTTAATTTCATGGGATCCAAACATAATGTCAGAGTGACACACCTGATCAGTCCAGTCATAATGCTGATGGATGTGAAGCATGATGTCTCTATGAGAGCTCTATGCCCAGCTCATCTTCATAGAAGACATTATGTGTACCATATTCATTTGCACAAAGCTGATATATTCCCACATCCAATAAGTGCAATCTGTCTAATTGACATAAATGCAGCATAGTTTCCACATTATATGCAACGTTGGATAACTAACTGGGCAAAGCAGGAAAATTCCCTATAGCTGCAGGGGCACCAAAATGTTTAGGTAACACTTTACAATGAGTGAACACTATTAAGCATTATTTAAGCATTAATATATACTGAATTCATCTTTTATAATGCATGAATACTCATTAGTATGTAGTTTATAAACACAGTTACACAGTTTTAGTCATCATAAGCACAGTAGTTATGGATTAGTAAAAACTGAATTCATCATTTATACAACATGTTTCTGATGTAAATAGTATATTATAATCAAACTTAAACTTTTGTGATCCACTGTTGTGTTGTGTTGGCAAGTTTCTATTTAGCTTTGTTTACCCTTGTTCATCTGTTTACATCAGCAGAACAGTTGTACAGTTACAATATGTTAATAAATATCAATGCAATCTGTTCTATATCCCTTTGTGCTGTGTCTCTCCTCGGTCTGTTAAATAACTGAAACTTTGTGAGGCATTGCCAGCCTTTAAATCTCATTTGTAAATGCTTTATAAGGCATAGATAGTGCCCACTTTAGATGAGCTCACACAAAATACTTAATTAACGAGTAGTAAGTGTTTTGGAACTACCTGAATTCATGAATTCCCCCATTAATAATTTGTGAGTTTGTCTATTAACACTGTCACTAACCATTAGTACAGAAGAGTAAAACATTTATAACTGTGATTATAAACATATACTAATGAGTATTTTACGTCTGTATATGCTGTATAAATGATTAATTCATGAATTTTTACTAATCCATAACTACTGTGCTTATCAATGATGACTAAAACATTTGTAAGTGTATTCAGTATAGTATAGAGTATTCATGCGTTATAAATGATGAATGCTTAATGCTTAAATAATGCTTAATAGTGTACACTCATTATAAGGTGTTACCGATATTTTAAGGAAATTTAATGAGTTGTTATTTTCTTTTTGAATGTGGGATAATGTAAACTCAGTATCATCTGACATGTCTGGGAAACTAAAGTCGGTCCTGGTTGATTATTTAACCTTGAGGCAACATATGTGTGTCGTACCTGTGTCAACGTCTAGTTCTAAGACCTTCACTATTTGCACTGATATTGTGCTTACATGATGCATATTCCTTAATTCACTTGTATTCAATCATGTCAGCACACAGCCATGTTATGTAACTGCATATGAATACAAATTACAAGGGCCCAGCAGCAGGTTAATCCATCCATGGTCATACATAATTTTTAAAAAAGCCTACACACAAGTAAAATGTATGAAATTGTTTTATGATTGAAGAGCTCATCATTTGGTTTTACTGCTCAGTTACTGCATTGAATTTGCAAATTTACATGGCTTGTATGAGTGCACCATATTTCATGAAGTGATAGGAGGTTTGGGATGTAAAATCTCTAATTTATGAGTAACTAGTTGGTATCAGCACACATACTACAGTATCTGGATCAGCTGATTATTTACACGAGATTGGACTGGCTTTGTAAAAACAGACTCAAATTCTGCATGATAAATGATTGTTTACTGATGCACGAGTGCTGAGTTTAAGTGCAAACTTGCTTTGTACACGCACTAAACTGCGGTGATCTAGTTAACATCTCTGTCGTGAATCACTGTAATATTTGCCAGCTTGATTTCTGTCAGTTTTTTCGAAATTCAGACAGAAGAAAAGTTCCGACGTCATCGCAGTTTGTTATTAGTTTCATCATCCTTGAGTAATGCATGCAGCGATGTTCAACTCACACGAAATGAGCAGATTAAAGAACATGTGAGCGCTTTACCTGAGCTGCCATGAAGGAGAGATCCATGGTGGCGGCTTTTTGAGCACGGTTAGGTTATCCGGCGTCTGGTCCTCCTGAAACGGCGCCGAGAGTCGCCCTACTCCCGCTGAGAAGGACAGGACCTCCTGCTGGAGGTGACGCGACGCAACATCTTTAACATGCGAAACATCAGCGCTGCTTCATGTAGGCGGTGTGCAGGGTGTATGGGAACCGGCAGGGAGGGAGTAAGTTAGGGGGGTGTGACACACACACACACACACACACACACACACACAGAGAGAGAGAGAGAGACGAGAGAGAGAGAGAGAAAGAGATGGATGAGAGAGAGAGAGAGAGAGAGAGAGAGAGAGAATACCTGTCTGTGCAAAGAACTTTAAGACAAGGAGCTTGAGGTCAGGTATAACGTAGTTCTTCTCCAGTATTAGTAGCTACAGTTGTATTTCTACAAGAAGGATTAGAGCTACACATGGAAAAAAGAAAGCATTAAAAAAGACAAGAAAAAAAATCAGAATGCCGACTTTAATCTCAGAAGAATTCAGAATTCTTTTAATACCATTTAAAATGTGGCCCTGCACCTCTTCTGTACTTATATTACATGTGATCTGTATGGTAAGTGTCAAATGGTCTGTACTTGTATAGTGCCTTTCTAGTCTTTTGTCCACTCTTGACAGCACTTTTACACTATCGCATATCTCATTCACCCATTCACACACATGCAAGGTGCCAACTGCTCATCATTTTTTAGCTATCCATTCATACACATTCACACACTGATGGAACAGCCTTCAGGAGCAATTTAACATATCTTACCCAAGGACACTTCAACATGCATCAAGGACACTTCGACATGCATGTATCTGGATATTTTATGTGGACTGAGATGTAATTGGCATCTACTGTATAAGGTGTGCCTGTACAGCAGCATCACTTCAGAAGACTCAAGACTTGTAAGATGGGGTTCTGTACCAGTGACCTCAAAATAAAAACTGTACATGTATCCTACATTTTGCTAACTATTATATATCAGAATTACAGTTAGGGACCGTTTGGGGAACATTTATAATCACATTCCAAAAATAGTATAGTACAGATAGAACATATCTATTCATAGATGGTAGATGAAATAATCCCTCCGATATGGCAGGACTGTCTGTTATTATGGCAGAAATATATGATTGCCACTGGACATGCTATGGGAAGGTTCAAGGTGGAGTTCTAAGGCTCTAAGGCTAGGTTTTATGGATATACTCCAATATATAAGCAGTGGTGGGTATTACTTCAGATGTGGAGTTTTAGAGATTAAGAGGATCCAATGTTGTGCATTTACAAGGGGGTTACAATTTGGTGGCATCTTCACTGTGGCACAACTTGCTAGATCTCATTTCACCTGTTAGAGAAGCTACAGCGAGTCTGGACATCTGGTCAGGACATCACTGGCTGGGCTGTTGCTCTGCTTTGCAAATACATAAGTCTCTCCTGTCTGCATCAGCACTGTACTCCTTTAGTCAAAGGGAAGGAACATATCAGGTGCTGAGGTTGGCAGAGGGTCCATAAGACTGGCAGGAAGGACAAGGAAAACAATCCACATAAAACTAATTTCAAGGACTGCATTCTTCCACTTACGCAACATTACCAAAATCAGACGCATCGTGTCCCAAGCGGATGCTGAAAAACTAGTCCATGCATTTGTTACTTCTAGGCTGGACTACTGTAACTCCTTGTTATCAGGCTGCCCCAATCAATCTCTTAGGACTTTGCAGCTAATTCAGAATGCTGCTGCATGTGTTCTGACAGGAACCAAGATCAGAGATCACATCTCTCCCATTTTGGCTTCCTTGCATTGGCTACCCGTTAAATCTAGAATAGAATTTAAAATTATTCTCCTTACATACAAAGCTCTTCATGGCCAGGCACCATCATATCTAAAAGAACTCTAAAAGAAATTCCAAAAGTAGATTGGGAGCCAGAGCTTTCAGCTATCAAGCTCCTCTTCTGTGGAACAAACTACCTTTCTGGGTTCAGGAGGCAGAAACAGTCAACACCTTCAAGAGTAGACTTAAGACTTTCCTTTTTGATAGAGCTTATAGTTAGGGCTGGCTCAGCACCCAGATTGTAAAGCCCTCTGAGGCAAAATGTGTTTTGTGACTTTGGGCTATACAAATAAAATTTGATTTGATTTGAAAGATCCTGTCCTTTGTGTCTCTGAGACTGGGGATCTTTAAGAGGGTGTGAAGGTCCCATATACAGTGCAAGTGTGTCAGACAGTTCTGTAACTAGTACTTAGTAGACATGGTTTAGTAAAGGAGGAGTCACTTGTAGTTTTGCTATGCCCATTTGCCCAAACAGGAAAAGAAACAATGTAGCCAGTGCATTGTTTTGCATTACTGGATGAAATAAAGCCTTGTAAATGGGAAATCAGAAGTATCAAACTTATATTAACTCATTTGCCTGCTGCACACATACAAACAGGCAGTGATTGGTAGAAGACTGAATATCTGTATCTCCCATAAAAAAAAATTAAAATTGCAATCGAGAAACATACTGAGGTTTAGTTGTTTGAGGGTGTGAGTACTGCTTCAACTATTACAAGCCAGTGTGCAATTATGAATCATTCATACACAAATGTACACACACAAACACAGTGGGAACAAGTGGATTACTGGCTCAAAAATATAGTCAAGAGTAGTTTCAAAAGAAGGAAAATGAGGTTGTACTCACTCATTAAAGAACTAATTATTAAGAAGAACTAATTATTTACTCATATATACCCACCACTGCAAACAGGTTAAAGTCCATGTACTACATATCCCATGACTCAGAGCAGTTCACACAATCCCTTTCCTGTAAATTTTCAGATGAAGACATACCATTACTGAAAACATTGATGCTAAGCCACATTAGACTATAATAAGGTAATGTTTTATTTGAGTGAGCTTCAAACCTTCTGTCACCACCCGTGGTCAGGACAAAGCTGTTCTCTCTGAGGTTGTGAGAGTTGTGGTAAGCTTATCAGAGCTTATGCAGATACCACTGTCACATTTGATGGATCTTTTTTTTCACCCAGTAATGGCTAATTGGATCTTATAGTTGGTTTTTTTTTTACTACTGTATGTTATTACAATGGAGGCAGTTTCTGTAGAAATTGGAAAAATTGAAAAATTCAAAAGCTCCCAGAGAGATGAAGAAAAAAAGGAGGTCTGACAGTGTTCTACTTAGTGAGCCAATTAATCACCATAGCAACCACAGTCTGGACAGGCTGTGGAGATCCCCCTGCCATGCAGCAAGTAAACCCTCTGTGTGCATAGATTACCAAAAAGTAAGTGGGCTAGTGTTTGGACTGTTATGCAGTTATGCTGATGTTGGTCTCACATGGCCTGTTAGTTCTGTAGCCAGCCTCAAGGGCTTGTTTGAAGAACTGCAGCTTTTAGCACATTCTCACTGGCTTCATTTCACAGTCGTGGAGGTAGTTTACAGCCTACTTTTTAGAACCACTAGGAATTACATGACATTGGATGATTCCTTAGTGCACATTGTTGAGTACTTATGCAAGAATGTTTGTGTGCAATCTATAATATATAGCATGGCGTATGTTGAGCTGTGTCTCATTTCAGGCCAGCATCCCTCCCTACTGGACACGTGTCAGCTGCATATTCCAGATATCCATCTAACAGACATGCTGTTATTTTTAGCACTGAGCACAGAGGATATATCTTACTGCTTTTGCTGATCAACTCACTTGAGTTAGACTGATTCTTCTGATTCAAAGGTCAGGGGACAAGACAGTTGACGTTTCTTTGTTTTTGTCTTTTAATACCTCAGAGAATTTTGGAGGTCTTGGCACAGATATCTATATCTGAATCCTGAGTCAAATATCTCTATGCCATTGATATTCATGTTCCCTGCAGGATGAATTTCTGTAGTGCCACCATAAGGTCATATTTTTAATTAATAATAACTATCAGCACTAAACCTAGAGTGCTGTTTGTTCTCCTCACAGAACTGCAAACATGGCCCTAAAGTCTTTCCTTAACTTTTATAACCACGTTTATGTATTTATTTATGTGAGAAAGCTGCAAAATGGCAAGAATTATAATATGCTTCTGCTCCTTCAGCGTGTCCTAATAGAACTGAAATTAAGCCAAAATGGGAGAAAAATATCTTGCATTAGTGGATGTGATATTCTGTTTTTTTTTGCAGTCTCACAAGTTTCACAAGTGAATCTGGCCAAGTCAGGTTAAATAAAATCACTCAGAATTATGTTGCAAGTACTTTGTACAGGTTTAGTGCCACTGCACAGATTCATTTACAGACCCTCATCGTCTCTGTGGATAAAGCTAGCTTCCTCTAAATACTCTTGTCCCCTAAGAGCCCTGCCTCTGATAGTATCCATTATCTTCTATTGTTTTGGAATTGCACATCCTGTTGAGGTAAGCAGTCTAATTGTACCATTTGCATAAAGCCCAATAAATGGAGGACACGAGCAGACACCCTCTGTGCATTTGCATTCAAATTGGATCAGGCCCACGCAGAATAAAACTATTGTTTGTTTGTATATTCCTCCACTCCTCCCTGTTGTCAGTCCGTCAGTCTGTCACAGTCCCTCAGCTGTTTAGTGTTGTGTATAAGTTCATCATTGAGATGTGGTGAAGTAATGTGTAGCAGCACATTGGTGTATTATGTCGTATGCAAATGTTTTAAATGCTGCCAACCACAGATGACATCATGTGACATCATCTCTACTTATCATCATTGCTAAATACTTATTCATTTCAGTAGACAGTGGGGTTTTATTTAGGTGTATATGTTTTATATTTTAAATGTTATCATGCTGTGTGATTACTATATCTGCTTTGGGCTGCTGTTATCTACTTCCCCATATCTTAAAACGTCTCATCCTGAAGGCAGAATGACAGCTTGTTAGAAGGTTTAGTTAAAAAAACTACAAAAACCACACCACTATTAACCATTAGTGTTTGATTGTTGTGCATTTTTTAGGATTCCTAGGTGCGGTACAGTGGTGTGGAGGTGCTTGGAAAAGTGCGGATAGTCATAAATTTTGCCCTGAATTTTAAAAGCATTCATCCTTCGCTGGATTAATGTGTTATAATAGACA
The DNA here is from genome assembly GCA_014281875.1 of Nibea albiflora. Classification (NCBI taxonomy): domain Eukaryota; kingdom Metazoa; phylum Chordata; class Actinopteri; family Sciaenidae; genus Nibea; species Nibea albiflora. The sequence continues at coordinate 165,335 of JABGLX010000053.1, read as the reverse complement.
ACTTGACTGAGAGACGAGATCATTGCTGTAAAATGATCGAGGCTTGGCTTGATCCGTTTATATCCGTTTACTTTAATGACAGCTCAAAACATCAACACATACCGGCATAAGAAAGCGTTGCGTAACCAGGGCAACAGCACATTCCCGGGCGCTTACAAAATATTTGTTACTGTGGCAACATTAGTTCCACTATATACACTATATTACCAAAAGTATTCGCTCACCTGCCTTGACTCATACTATGAACTGAACTGCCATCCCATTCCTAACCCATAGAGTTCAATATGATGTCGGTCCACCTTTTGCAGCTATTACAGCTTCAACTCTTCTGGGAAGACTGTCCACAAGGTTGAGGAGAGTGTTTATAGGAATTTTTGACCATTCTTCCAAAAGCGCATTGGTGAGGTCACACACTGATGTTGGTCGAGAAAGCCTGGCTCTCAGTCTCCGCTCTAATTCATCCCAAAGGTGTTTTATCGGGTTCAGGTCAGGACTCTGTGCAGGCCAGTCAAGTTCATCCACACCAGACTCTGTCATCCATGTCTTTATGGACCTTGCTTTGTGCACTGGTGCACAGTCATGTTGGAAGAGGAAGGGGCCTGCTCCAAACTGTTCCCAAAAGGTTGGGAGCATGGAATTGTCCAAAATGTTTTGGTATCATGAAGCATTCAAAGTTCCTTTCACTGGAACTAAGGGGCCAAGCCCAGCTCCTGAAAAACAACCCCACACCATAATTCCTCCTCCACCAAATTTCACAGTCGGCACAATGCAGTCTGAAATGTACCGTTCTCCTGGCAACCTCCAAACCCAAACTCGTCCATCAGATTGCCAGATGGAAAAGTGTGATTCATCACTCCAGAGAACGTGTCTCCACTGCTCTAGAGGCCAGTGGCGGCGTGCTTTACACCATTGCATCCGACGCTTTGCATTGCACTTGGTGATGTGTGGCTTGGCTGCAGCTGCTCGGCCATGGAAACCCATTCCATGAAGCTCTCTGCGTACTATACTTGGGCTAATCTGAAGGTCACATGAAGTTTGTAGCTCTGTAGCAATTGACTATAAAGAAAGTCGGCGACCTCTTCGCACTATGCGCTTCAGCATCCACTGACCCCTCTCGTCACTTTACGTGGCCTACCACTTCGTGGCTGAGTTGCTGTTGTTCCCAAACGCTTCCATTTTGTTATAATAGAGCTGACAGTTGACTGTGGAATATTTAGGAGCGAGGAAATTTCACGACTGGATTTGTTGCACAGGTGGCATCCTATGACAGTTCCACGCTGGAATTCACTGAGAAATCCGTAAGACAGAGGAGAAACAGGAGAGATAAGGAAAGCACACACCTTGGACACAAAAAAGCAAACAAACAGGAATCTGAGATGCAGGTTTCATGTATTCTCAGCATGCATGAACATGGACTGTAAGTACTAGACCCACTCATCAGACAGATAATGGTAACAGGTACAAGATCTGACATTATGAACAGACCTTATCATATTTTCACATTTCAAATTTGGATTTAAAGGCCAAAACAGAGTCAGACTGTCAGCATGGGAGCATGATGGGAAAAGGCCCTGCAGCCAACTGGTCTCTTTTGAACTGTGTGGACAGACAGGAGCCCTGTGTCCTGAGTCATTGTCCTTGTCATTACTTTATGTACTTATTATTCTCTGTATGTCAATTTTTGTTCTTTATAACTGAAATTTCAACTCTGGATAGGCTTAGTAAGCCTATCTGGGTTTTTTGCCTCTCCCTGCACTTTACATTATTTGTTATCTTTGTCATTTCTATGAAATGTTAACTGTGCAAAACAAATATCACTAAAACTAAACTAAAGATTACATTTTGACCAGCGACTCTTTTCTGACAGTGTTTCTGAGTGGCCAGTACTTGTTGCCTTCATGAGGACTGAGATTCATCAAGGAGAGGGCAAGAATGTCAGCCAATCATAGGCAGGGATAGGGCGGCACTTCACTGAATAGAGCAGCAGTGACAGTGACAGAGAGAAAATATGAAGGAGTGAGGAGACAAGGTGAGGAGACAAACGACCGACTAAATCCAGAAGATTGAAGCAAAGTCAGCCAATGACTTATTATTATTGTTATTATTAGTAGTATTATGAAAGTACTTTTTATTTAGAATTTCACCTTTCTTATTTCTTTTTTCTTATTCATTTGATGTATTATTTATTATTGTATGTAGCTCTTCAGAGTCCAGAGTGTCACTGAATGACAATGCCGCTTCAATATATGTAAAATAATTGTAATGAATAACTAAATTATAATGCAACTTAAACATGATGATGCTGCAGACCTGAACATGAGGAAATGTTCTCTATTCGGACCTCCTGAAATCAGAATTGGCTAGCCCTGCACTAAATGATCACTTCAAGCAAGAGACTGAGACTATGAAGTCATAAGAATGTATATGATCTCTGTTTATTGAGATCATAAATTAACTGAGAAGTAGTCATTTCCTCTTAAGACTCTGTACAATAAAACCCTTTGTTGCGGCCAAAAAACTGCCCCCTGCTGACCATTAGGAGAATGCAGATTTAAGACACTTCCACATTGGTTTCGCTTCCCAGACCCATATTAAATGCCACTCCTTGTATTGACCATGTACAGAGGTGTGGACAGCTACGTTGCACTCTTCTTTTAGATTTCATGTTTATCAAACTAATAAGCTTCAGGAGCCTGGAAGAACTAGAATGTCATGCACGACCAGGTCACAGAAATCACTCTAATGAAGCAGTGTAGATGAATGCTATATTGGCTATGGGAGAAAGTCATTGATTATGTGGAGGTCTAGTGCTGATGCAAAGTGGATTTAATTGATCATGCTGTCTTTGAGGTTTATTTCTGTCAGACTTGAAGGTGGCTGCAAGAAGTTAATTGTTACTTCTCAGACAGATATAGTGACCTCTCTTTGACAGCAAGACCAGGATTAAAATATCCACATGAATATTCTCAAGTGAGCAGTGCAGATAGTGACATTCAAGTCTAGACAGTGAAGACATACTGTATGTTAGTTCACTGTATGATAGAGTAAATCAATATGAGATTACGCCAAAATCCATCATCCTGTAGGTTACATATATAACAAGTAAAGTAACTTTTGGAATGTGACTTAAAAAGAATCAGTGTGGAATTTTGGTTGAAGCAGTGACACAAACAGTAGTCTCCTGGATGAAACTCCACGCCAGCCTACAGTAGTAGACTCTCAGACAGACTCTTAAAACTTGAATTGAATTACACACTACTTATATCATTAGTCTTGAATGTGACAGCATTCAGTGATGACATGCTAAGCATGCTTATTTCATGCTAAATGAACGTGTTGACTTGACGCTCCTGTCAGGTGAATGGATTATCCAGGCAAGAAAGGTGCTCAGTTACACAGGTTTGTGAACAATATTTGAGAGAAATAAACATTTTGTGTACACTGAAGTTTAACATCTTTTACTTCAACTTGTAACAAAATCGGAACAAAAACAGAGTTGTAGCATATTTTCTTATAAGCCGCCTATAGTATTTCATTGGTCTCTCCTAAAGTTAAAGTGCATGTGAAGTGCATATTTGTAAGAACTTGCAATGACCCTTCCCTTAGTGAAGCCTAAATATTCTATTGAATTTACGATCTCTCTTTTGGGAGGATGGTGTGTGCTTCTGTTAGAAGAAACATTCTATAGTATTTACATCTCTCTTGGGAGGATAGTGTGTGGCTCAGCAGGACTTCATACCTTTCTGTATTTGAGATATAGGGTTTGTGAGATGACCTTTGACCATCTCTCTCTTGGTAAAGTAAGTTAGGGAAGGCAATGATGCTAGTTGGTTCCTTAAAAGGACATTTGCAGAGTGTTTATTCATGTTTTCTGTGAGTTTAAGAGCTAGCCCAGGAGAAGAGGGATAGAAGAATTTGGACAACAATTCGGCATGGAGATTCAAAAGGGATCCGATCAGGGGATGCATCCCAAACTCACTTGTTTCTTTGAATAAAGTCCTAATTATTCAAGTCAAGACGAGTTGCGGCTCTTTTCTTTTCCAGCATCCACAGAAACTTCCACAGCCATGGAAAAGTAAGGACAGTGTCTTTATATTTTGTTGAGTGTACAATAATATTAATAACTAGAGTGATTCAAAGGAAGGTTACTTCTGCTTTCCAGAAATGTTCCCGCCTTTTGAACATGACAGTCTATGGGGCTGTAGATGGGTGTTGCTGGTATCTTTGTGTCCCACGCCAAAACCATAAGTGTGACAGCTTCGGCAGTGTTATCACTGCGATCAACACAAATTTTCCTACGTTTCTATGTATAAATTATTTCTATAGAGTCAAATTTGTGGCTTTGAGAGGAGTTTACAAATGAATTTTTGGATTAATTTTTTTCTCCCTCTCCACTCTAGTGATAATAAAATTTGTCACCAACTGTAGCTTGCGAACATTCTATCAATACACACCCATTCATTTTTTTTGCATGGTTTTTGGCAATAGAGTGCTCTTTCAGGCACACTCAGTAATACTCTAAAAGTACAAATACACAACAAGTAATGATGAATAATGACGAGCATAAACATATGTCAATACTTCCACTGCTGGTTATAAGGGAACATCTTCTGATGACAAGATCAGAAGGTAGTGCTGTATGTACTGCATGGATAGATGTATGGATGATTTTGGTGGTTCATTTCATAAGCCTAATAAAAAGTAAATATAAAATGTTTGTGTAGAGCTTGCTGACACTGAGCAGGGCACTGCCCAAGAACCATATTAAGCTAACACGGTGTTAAAGAAATAATGTGCAACATCCATCCATCTATTATCTGTAACCACTTCACTTCCAATATCAGGGTCACAGCGGAGCTGGAGCCATCCAAACAATACCACCAAATTACTGTTGTGTGGGATGTTTCTATTTTCTAGAATTGTACTATAGGTCTAGAAGGGTATTCTGTTTGTGCTGAACATAACTGCAGTGAAACTGTTCTTTAGTTCTAAAATTGACTTTCTGACTGTCAGTGCTCTCTCTCCTCAGTCATCCTCTGTGGTGCTTGACCGGAGGTCAATATTTGAGGTTTATATACATTTCGGATAAGGAGCATCTGAACATGTGATGAGCTGCAGCAGAACCTCCTTAACTCTACACTACTCAAAGCAGAATCGCAGAATCTCTCTCATTCATTGCAGGATGGCAGTGGCTGTCTGTGGTGTTTAGTTGGAGTTATTTGATACGCCAAAGCCCATTAATCTGCTGACTTCAGAGACAGGCTGAAAGCTGAACTTGGCAAAAAAGACAGGCCTGCCCAGCCAATGTTTATATTGTTCACCACAGAGGACAGCCTCCTGAAAATAAAGAGGCATGATAAACATATTGAGTTATGTTCTCAAGCCTTGTGAACAGATAAACAATGAGTGTAAAAAAACAGTCAATAATCACCGACAAAGTGACAAATATCAATTCATTGAACCATCCAACAGCTGGGCATTGGCTACTCGCTCAGGAAGATGTCCTCAAACTTCTGCTTTCAAGTCATCCCGTCACTTGTCCTCTGGAGCCCCCAATTACCCCCAGCATCTTTCAAATCACCTGATCCGCAATCAGTCCTACAATCATTCATATGATAAATGCTTCTCTGGAATCAGGTACATTCCCCACAGTGAGTCAGGTTACCCTGGTACAATTAAGTAAGAATTACCAGTGGAACCAGTGCAGTACAATCTGTTTGAGGGCAGAGAAGAGTTTGTCTTTGGTAGTTCTTCACTGCTTATGCACATGTTTCAATTCAATACAAGCTATTTTTCTGGGATTTTTGAACCTTTATTGTGAAGCAGCAGCTGAAGAGTGACAGGAAAGTGGAGAGAGAGTGCAATCAGATTCACACACTGGGCAGTCTGTTATTAATGCAATGTGCAGGTTTGAGCACTTGTGACCCAAACCTCAGATTTCCTTTTAAAATAAGTCCAGTCAAGTCCATTTTATTTCAATAGCCCAATATCAAAAATCAGAGGGGCTTTACAATGTGGACATTCTCCTTAGACCCTTGAACATCTCAAACAAAAAGAAGTGGAGAACACGATCATGAAGATCCCTCTCTCAGAATGGACAGACATGCAATAAATGTCATATGAATATTGTGACTTCTCTTGAGGACAAGAGAAATGACATGGGCCGTCTAACCACTGGTCATATATTCAACATATATTTAAACAAATATCCCCCAAAGAAGTAATTATCTATGTTAAATCATAACATCTGTATTCACAGTTCCTTCAGATCTAACTTTATGAGTATGTCAATCATTATTCATTTCTTTATTTTTGATATAAATAAGACTTGTCTATGTGGGACATGTTTTGTCCCAACTCTCAAGAATCAGCAACTTATTACTGTCCTGTTTTACTGTATTATTAGTGAACAAACTGTAGGAGCTTACAGAAACACATTTTATTATGATTGTGTCTGTCTGAGTGTATGTAACAATGAATTCATTCAACTCTGGTTTATATAGACAGGATTAGGATGTAGGGGTACAGATGGGCAATTTGTAACATCCTGTCTTAGACTGACGTCTTATTTATTGCTATTGATCAGCTGCTCTGTCTCCCTCATATTCATATTTGTATTCAGGGATATTACTTATTGCAAGCCACAGCTGAGACAATCCTTTTCGCCCGGCAGTGCTTTGGAACAGCTCAGCCCACTCACAGATGGATTGAACTTGCTTATGGCCTCACAAGTATAAAGTTCATGGTTTGAACCTCTGTGTCTGTCAGGTAATGGGCAGGTTAATCGGTGACTCTAAATTGTAGGTGTGAATGTGAGTGTGAATGGTTGTTTGTCTCTGTGTATCAGCTCTGTGATGAACTAATGACCTCCAGCCCCGCCGGTTAGCCTATCTTGCTGTACCTTTTGTTTGTAACTTTCAGATAATACTTAATGTCAACTTAACTGCAGTGCAACTGTTGCTCACCCTTGCACTCCATACAGTAGATGACAGTAGAAGACTAGATGCCGGAAAATAATTGCAATCATGTATAGCTATAATCTTCCTGTATTTTATTTGGACCATTGCTTTAGCTGATGGACTCCACCTTAGCTGAAGTTGCAGTTAGCTAGTTGTCAGTCCCTGCCTTGCATTGTTCATGGAGGGAAAGCAACTGTTAACAGAACTGAAGGAACTTGATAATGGCCATGACTGTCACATCCTTTATATATTCACAGAAAAAACAATCCTATACATATAAATCTGTCCACTGTTTTCATTTTTTAAATGATGTAACAACCCATTCATACATTGGCAAAATTTTCACCACATAACAAATGAATGGTTTCATTTCACAGTTTCTGAACAGCTCTGTGACCTCTAGATTTATCCTTTGTGAAAAGCGTCCTGGTTGGAGGAAGTGGAGTGTTGTTGTTTGTACAGATAGATCTGTTTCCATTTAGCATCAGACTAAGTGGTTGTCATGAACAGGAGAATGGATGTAGCCCTCACTGTCTACCAGCCACACAACATCTTGCATGGCAATTTCTGTCTGTGCTTTTTGCCTGGGATGGCCGCTGGCCAACTGCTACGCTTTGATTAGAATCAGCAGTGTAGATTGATATGTCTTCTTTAACCAATTTCATCTGAAAGCAGCTCCAACTAAAGATACCTATTTCTCTCTTTATCCAGTGTTCCTCATCTCTCCACAGCCTTATCTCAGCATGATATATTAACTCTGGAGAGCTGTGACTGTATCAAGGTTATCTCTGACCCTTCATCTTCAGGTACCCCTGAAACTGAAGGTGAACCCACTTCACCTGAGGGTAGATCACTAGTGTGTCCTAAATCCACATACTAATTCTAAGCAGACATTTAGCATATAACAGACTTATTTGAAATGAACTGCTCCTCAGAGAAGAGGCTGCAGCAGGAGAGCATGACAGAAAGCTACAGCAGCTGTCTCAGCAGGAACACACAGAAACACTCACATCCTGTTACATCAAATGGGGAATCACATGGGGACACGTGAGGATTGTATTAAACTGAATGAAAACCTCCAAACTGCTGTTGGAAACAGAAATCTATTCCACTCAATCCAATTATTTTTAGATAAGCTGCGATGTCCACAATTATCCAAAGATCAGGCTGACAGTTGAGATATTCCATTATCACTGTCTGAAATTCACAATCCTCTAACAGAAATACTAATAACAAAGCACCACATGGATTACCCACTGAATTCCTTATTCCTTTACAGAAATATCACTGACTCCATTAACCCCACGCTGCATTCATGCTGGTTTTAACATGCTGCAGACTGGTATGATCATTTTACAGGCTGTATGAAAATATAAACAGTCCTCTAATCGACTCAATGTCAGAATAATATCTAGCAAGGACATGTTGAAAATGATTTATTCATGTTTACTGTATTTGGAACAGACACACGCAGTCCCCTACTTTGCTATTCGCTTCATGTGTCCTGATATCACAAATAAAGCCTCACACAGGGGAATAATTCCATCTGTGTTGTTTTACATTAGAACTGGCGTGTTGCCTATGTTAAAGACTTAACGCAGATCATCTGTTTGGGTCCTGAAGTGCTGTTGCGGTGTAATACAGTACACAGCATGTAAAGTACATTGCTTATATTCTATCCTGCCTTTTGTCTGCCTCTCCAAACCAGGATTGTGCTGACTGCTGTCTGAGTAACACACTGACTATGGATCAGTTACTCAACACACATCAAAAAATGCAAACTCTGTTATATAAGCTTAATGATGTGTTACAGTATGTACATCTGTTCCTTCATATTGTGCATGCTCACTTACTGACATGACTTAGTTGCACACATAAATGGAAAGAAGCATTACTAATATTGATCTAACTTAACACAGTTGGGCTCTCTGGATATAGTCCCTCCATCACAGCCATCAGCGTTCTCTGATAGCACTCCTCAGCCTCGTTGGTGGGGAAACAGCAAAAACTATAAATAGGCATTCGTGCTCATGAAGATTTGCTTTGATTGTAGACAATTACATGTAACATCAGTTCATTAACTGCAGTAGTTTTGTTGAATTATTGCAATGCTGCTGATAATTCCGAGCTCAATGGTTGATTAATAGGACTGATTCTCCTGTATGGTGATCTGGCAGTTTAAAAGTTAAACCAGTTTTACCGTAACAGTATTACTGTTCTAGTTGAGTAGTGGCAGTAGTACAAGAGCTCATAATAGTTAAAAAGTAGTGACATTAAGGTAAACATGATGTGTGTGTGAGAGAGAGAGAGAGGAAGAGAAGGTGGACTACTGTATGACATGTTTCTCTAAGTTGTTAATGACTCAAAAGGCTGTTTTGTCACATGACCAGTTAAATCGGAACCAGTGATATTCTAGTTGACACGTATGTCACTGAAAACAAAATCAAAGCTTTTCAAGTAAAAAGCAAAACAACTGCGAGCTCACTAAATAGTCACACAACGGTGGTTATCCAATAACAGCCGTCCCGGCATCGCCTAGCCAGCGCATTCACATACAGAGCGGTGTTGGCAGATAACCAATCACAAACATGAACAAGTTACAGCATATTTCACAAATAAAAAGCAAACTGTAGCCTATTACAGAAATACTAAAAAGTTAAACACAATATTCATTAGAAAATCATGGATGAATTCAAATGTAACAGAGGTTGGTTTGAAAATTAATTCAAAATTTAATTCCATTATGATTACAGTATAATGCTTTAACAAAGCATCCGTGTGTCCCCAGGTTATATTATTTGATTTGATTAGTGATAGATTAGAGTGTGTCCTGAGGCAAAGTTCTGGTACCACTCTTCCCTGAGCTGTAGTTACTGCTTATAGGCAGGATTTGCACGTGCAAATGTATTGCACTTATGTTTTGTGAAAAGTAAATGGCATCTTTGCAGTTTGACGTAGTGTATGGGGGCGCTGCAGCAGATGTTGTTTTGGTCAGACAGTGCAGTACACAGATTGGATGTCTACCTCATTAAAAAGGCTGCAAGCTGCGAGATGCCCCATGTGGCTAAACTCTCTTCTCACAGGCAGAGTTGTGACAGACCCTGAAAAGCCTTGCACTATTTGTTGCATACATTTTCCTTCATCTGGGTTTTCTAATATAGAAAAGAATTCAGGCTGGGCCACAATTTTTGACATGCCCTGGATTTTCTAAAATAAATTTCAGGGTTTGCCATTTGTGTTCTGTCTCAGTAAGCTATTCTGAAACCACAGCGGATTACATTGATTGCTCACTATAGGAAATGTATTACATATTTAGTCCAACAACAAGAAAGCACTCAAGGATGTGCGAGCCAAATTAATGTATATTTATTCTTACGTGATTGTTCTGTGAAAGTGTCTAATCAATATTGATGACAGTGAAATAAAGAGTGGGCCTGTTGCAGAAAGACATCTCATGAATGTTTCTCACTCAGTACGTTTAAATTTCTAAACGTATCAGACTTAGTTTATCCAATTCTCTGAACGACATGTATACTCAGACAAGTGATCCAGCTTCTAATTTCCCAATTTCATAGTCATAGATCAGTCATCAAGTCATAAATCACACTGATTACAGTAAAAACACTCTTACCTGTTTTACCCTTAATCCACATGTTAACCATACATAAATGAAGTAACAAATAAACCTAAATAATACCTAGTATTAATTTGTCTCACCTTCACTCATTTGGACTAGTCCAACGACCTCCCCCAATCATGTTCCTCAGAGTATAAAAGCAGGAAATATTGCAGCACTTCCTCCCTTTGTCTCTGACCACACGGTCCGTATGGTAACACAATTAAACAAGAATGAAATCAATAGCTAAATATAATAATAGCTAGTGGTGGATAAATGAAGGTTTTGTGAAGCACTGAACCACTTGAGCCAATTGTTTCAAAAATGCGTTCATTACTGGAAGCTTCAGTTATGGTGACCTCTCCTGGCGAAGTGCCAGGCTGCAGTCAAATTAGGCTAGTTGGTGGACAGAAAGCTTTTAATGACGCACACGCGCACTGATTATTATGTTCTATTCACAAATAAAGATCAATGAGACGATGAATATGTGTATGTGTTATTGAGGAGAGTGCTGGGAAAATATGACAGGTTTAGGTGGAAAACCTATGACATAGGTTTCCTTGTGTAACTATGGCAGAGGGTGATTATGTAGGATGGAGGACGGAGTCAAAGATTTTTAGTGAGATACATTATTCTTTCAACAATCACTCACAAGGAACTGATGAGGCTGGTGTGCATAAAAATTGTTATAAAGTGTTGAAGATTTAAAAACTGTCTCAACCTGTCACCTGTCAGAGTCGAGGCAGTGCCACTGAATCACCTGAATGGACCGCGAGCCAGTCAGATTCGGGCAATGAAGCAGTTTCTGCTCACATGTTTGTTTGTTTTTCACACCAAAGCAAGCTTCGAAGCAGTGCTTCTTGTAATTGTAGTTCAGGATCTGAAGCACGTTTTTGAAACTTCAGTGTCACACTGCCATCACTACTTGTAAGAGTTTATTTTAACCAGAGATATTGGACTACAATATGGAAAATGGCTAAAAACAAACAAGTATGGATAAACTAAAGATGGTATTAATAAATGAGACAAATGGTCTCCCCCACTTTGTCACTGCCTGGGAGATGTGACTACATCTTCAACCAATGCAATGACAAGGCACAATTGTGAAAGAGACAGACAGAGACAGAGAGAGGGGAGGGAGGGGGGAGTGGGAGTCCCTCAGCAGTCTAGTCCTATGGCAGCATAACTAAGGGAAGGCCTGAGCCAGCCCTAACTATAAGCTCTATCAAAAAGGAAAGTCTTAAGTCTACTCTTGAAGGTGGTGACCGTGTCTGCCTCCTCAAAATTTGTTGTCCTGATTGACAAATCCTGATAAAAAAACAATCTTGAGTGGATCAAGATTTTTTACGGTGGAGCTGGAGGCCAGGTTGATCCCGTCTAAGGTAACTAAGTCTCTAGAAAGAGAGTTTCTGAGGTGTTTGGGTCCAATTACAAGAACTTCAGTTTTATAGGTCATCCAACTTTTTATATCCTTAAATTTAGTTAACTGATTTCATCAGACTTGATGTGTATATAATTGATGAATATAATTGGGTGTCGTCCACATAACAATGAAAAATAATGGAGTGATTCTTAATAATGTCCCCTAAAAGAAGCATGAAGTGGTCCTAGTACAGAACCTTGTGGGACTCCATGACAGACTTTGGTATGCATGGAGGATTCATCATTGACGTGAACAAACTGAGATCGATCTAAAAAATACAACTTAAACCAGCTTAGGGCGGTTCCTTTGATGCCAATTTGATGTTCCAGTCTCTGTAAAAGAATTTGATGGTCAATGGTGTCAAATGCAGCACTAAGATCTAACAGGACAAGTACAGAGATGAGTCCTTTGTCTGATTCCATTAGGAGATTGTTTGTGACTTTGACTAGTGCGGTCTTTGTGCTATGATGCACTCTAAATCCTGAAAAACTTCAAGTAAACTGTTTTTATGGAGAAAGTCACACAGCTGATTAGCTACAGCTTTCTCAAGTATCTTGAGAGAGAGAAAGGGAAGGTTTGATATCCATCTGTAATTGGCTAAACCCTCTGGATCTAGAGTGGGCATCTTAATTACAGCTACTTTAAAGGACTGTGGTACATATCCTGATAATAAAGACAGATTAATCATATCCAATAAAGAAGGGCTAATCAGAGGTAAAACGTCCTTGAGCAGTCTGTTTGGGATGGGGTCTAAGAGACACATATGGTAGGTGATGTAGAAGAACTTTTTTGCTGCTAATTGCATACTAGCTTCTTCACACACAACACACAGAAATACGCACCTGGCTCCACGCCCAGCGCCATTTATTTTCAAGTCATTTTCAGTTAGGACATCTTCCCCTGGTTTCATTCATTTCCTCTCCATCTTTGGATTTCAGTCAAACAAAGGCCGGCCTGGATGCTGCGTTCAAGACCACTTGGAGGTAAGCAAGAGGCCATAGCGTACACGCTACAGGTTAAGTCAGAGGAGAAAAATGGAGTGTGGCATATTGTCACTATCTGCTGAACACTGAAAACCTATGCAGCAGCAATTCATGTGATTTTGGAAGAAGATGAATATACGTTCCGAGTTTGACGCCATTCAATTCATTTTCCACAATTCACAGCCCGTTTTTTCCCGAGTTGTGGAATGCAGCATCAACTGCTGCTGGCCCCTTGTGATTACTGTTGCTATGTCTGTCACTGTCACAACCTTCTGAGTACATCCATGGTCACAACAATCCTAAACTATGCACATAATTGCGCATGCTTTGTTACGATTGCTAACATAGGATTGGACAGTAGCAGGGAGGGGCTTGACAATATCCTGTATCAACAGGATTTTTTTATTAACGTTTATTTTATTTATTTATTTATCTATTGTTATGAACTGCAGTGGAATACCACACAGCGGAAAACCGGCATGGTGCCGGAATACTTTAAGCCCTGGAAATTTGGCTACAGCACTGTCAGAAAAAACATCTGCTGTAGGAGTTTCTGCAAAAAGGCTTATAGTCGAGTAATATGAAGTCAAAGGTTATTAAAAAATGGTCAGAAGAGGATTTTGTGGAGAGACTATTAGATGATCAATTTCAATGCCATATGAGAGAACAAGATCAAGAGTGTGGTTCAGACAATGAGTCAGTTTATTTACTCTCTATGCGGGTATGCACCCCGAATTAAAAAAATATTAGTGGAGAAGAGCTGTAAAAGTAATTCTTGTATAATATATCCCCTTTGATTTATCTTTTTTCAGTACTCGGTTGTTTTGTCATTTGTGTGTGTATGTCAGTAGCTGTCCTTTTTTAAAATTTCTATGCTTAGGTTTTTATAGGCGTTTCCATCTGCTTTGGTTAGCAGAGTAGTTCTTCAAGCAAGTTAGAGCATTCATTGGGCGGTTTCAGAGAGTTACAAGGGATTTTACAACTCTGAATGCAATTGGCTACAGCAAATTATTGAAATTTAAGTCATATACAGTATGTGATATATATTTTTTAAAAAGCACAAAATTGAACTAAATTACTGAATTATAAACGGTAGAAGTGGTAAAATGAAGAGCCATTTGGGAGCCGAAAGAGCTGGCTCAATAAAAAGAAAAGGAATTCCCATCACTACAAGAGAGTCATTAAGACAAGGGAACACAGTAGCCTTGAGAGAAAATCTTTAAATTGTCACTTTTTTCTTACTTTTTTCTCCATCTGTATCACCTGACAAATAAAATTGTTAGTAATTTTTTATCCAAAAAAACATTACCATGAATTTGTAACTATAAAATTGTATTAATAAAGTTACCCATAAATCATGTCATAGACACAAGTCTCTGTGTTGCAACAGACATAATTTTGCTTTGTCCATGGGACTCTGGACATAAGCAGCGTCAATGAGCTTTGACTTGCAATGAGTCCTAAAAAGGTCTTCTGTGTTATCCTGCTTGATGTGTTTAGAGAAAAAAAAAATACAATACAATCTCTTTTGGGAGCTACAACTGACATAAGTATCAACCAAAATTAAACAAATGCGTTTGTGATTTGTGACACGTTGATGTTTTAATCACATTTTAAATAGTTGAAAAGAGGTTGAAAAACGTTAAACGGGAAATCAACATTTAAATACTTTTTGTGTTTACTGGGCAGGCTCAGGAGGAAGATGGATTAAGAGGATTTAGTGGGAAATAGAGGTGAAATGAGCAGGGAGGTAGCTGTCTGAAACAGAGGGCAAGAGGGCGGAGAAGTATGGCTGGACTGACTGGAGGGGGTGGATGAATGAGGGAGGCTAACGTGGGTTAGCCAACGATAGTAGGTGGTTAGTGGATTGAAGAGCAGGCAGGCAGGTGGAGTGATGATCTCAGATCACAGAGGAGGGGACAAAGTTAGGCAGGAAACAGAAACAGAGAGACAGACAAAGAAGAAGAAAAGACAAAGAAGAGAGACAAAGAAAGAAAGGAAAAGCATCTTATTAGGTTCCTGCGTAAAAATGACCCCCAGTCAAATTCTCTAAAGACAGAGGAAAGATGATTCACTGCTTCCTTCCTAATCTCCTTTAGCATAGGATACAAGTCCATCCTTTACCAAAGGAAAGGAGATAATGCTGACATGTTATAAAAGTTCCTTGTTAATTTCCTGTTCATTACTCTGAACTCTGGGCCGTTCGAGACATTATTCATTCTGGCCCTCTCACACACATATATTCTCACTCTTACATACATATATTTTTGTCTGTCGAGAATATAAATAATAAATTATTTGTGAAAGAATGCATGTATGTGAGAGCCAAAGTGCAGATTAAACGGAAGGCAGCTCATTTCTCGAGTTAGATTGGCTGAGAAGCTCGTGCCAGGTTATGTTCATGTCATGCACAGCAAAGATCTACTGGGATTTTCACGCAAAAGAGAAAATATCCAGTGAGCAGCAGTTCTGTGGGCGAAAATGCCTTGTTGATGCCAGAGGTCAGAGGAGAACGGCCAGACTGGTTCAAGCTGATAGAAAGGCAACAGAAACTCAAATAACCACTCATTACAACCGAGGTATGCAGAAGAGCATCTCTGAACGCACAACACGTCCAACCTTGAGGCAGATGGGCTACAGCAGCAGAAGACCACACTGGGTGCCTCTCCTGTCAGCTAAGAACAGGAGACTGAGGCTACAATTCACACAGGCTCACCAAAATTGGACAAGATTGATTTCTGCTGCGACATTCAGATGGTAGGGTCAGAATTTGGCATCAACAACATGAACGCATGGATCCATCCTGCCTTGTATCAACAGTTCAGGCTGCTGGTGGTGGTGTAATGGTGTGGGGGATATTTTCTTGGCACACTTTGGCCCCCAATTGAGCATAGTTGCAATGCCACAGCCTACCTGAGTATTGCTGCTGACCATGTCCATCCCTTTATGACCACAGTGTACCTATCTTCTGATGGCTACTTTCAGCAGGATAACGCGCAATGTCATAAAGCTCGAATCATCTCAGACTGGTTTCTTAAACATGACAATGAGTGCACTGTACTCAAATGGCCTATGGACCAAACTCTCTGAGGAATGTTTCCAGTACCTTGTTGAATCTATGCAACAAAGGATTAAGGCAGTTCTGAACCCAGTACTAGCAAGGTGTACCTAATAAAGTGGGCCATTGAGTGTATATCTTCTAACAGCATATTTGTTTGATTCTGTCATCTGACAACTGCATGAAGTGTAGGAAAAAGGTTTGTTAGCCGGATAATAATTTATTTACCTCATACACTGGTCCTATATTTTCTTTTTTTTATGCATGGCATATTGCATTATTTATTTATTTATTATCTAGACTATATGTCTTTTAGTTGCTTTTGACAGTTATGGCCCATGCGATTTTGAAATCACATGATTGTCATTAAAAAGCTATGGCAATTGTGGCGTCATTATTACCTCTTAACGATCATTAATAGGTAATAATTACACGACATTATTAGTGGAGTCCAACTTCACACAAACAGTACAGAAGATGAGGATGGACATGGAAGAGCTTCTCAGCCAATCACAACACGAGAAATGAGCTGCCTTCTGTTTCATCTGTACTCCTTCCATTACCACTAAACTTCAGCTCTCACATACTTATATTCTCGACAGACATAAATATATGCATGTTAGGGGGCGGCTGTGGCTTGGAGGTAGAGTGGGTCGTACACTAATCAGATGATCGGCGGTTCGATTCCCTCCAGTCTGCATGTTGAAGTGTCCTTGGGCAAGATACTGAACTCCAAATTGCTCCTGAAGTCTGCGCCATCAGTGTATGAATGTGTGTTAATTTTGTGAATGAGATATGTACTTTAAAGCGCTTTGAGTAAATGGAAGACTAGAAAGGAGATATATAAGTACAGTCCATTTACCATGTGAGAGTGAGAATATATGTGTGTGAGAGGGCCAGAATGAATGATGCCTTGAGCGGCCCCTCATAATATTGTAAACCTCTGTATGCTGTCACCTCATTCATAAAACTGCCTTAAATGGAAATATATTATAATATAATTACAAAAATTAATATTCCAAAATAATCAGCTCAGTCCAAAATGCTGTTTCTTTATTTTTTTATTTATTTAAATGTTCTGAAACCTGTCATCTTCATTGTTTAATCCCATCCCTTGATAAATAACCTGTTGTAATAATTTCATGTTTCCCTTTTAGCTGTCCATCATTGTATTCTTCACTCCTGAAAAGCAATCTTCTGTCCTTCACTCCTCTACGTGTTAAGAATCATTGGCACCTCCACTCCATTAAGACTGCAGCCTAATGGCAGTTTAAACAATTTGTATATTTAAAATGTACAAAGTGTGAGTGCTGTGTGTGAAGACTGTGTCAGCGGTTTGGTACTGTGAAGATGGAAAAAAGAATAATAATAAGACAATAACTGAACAGCTGGAGGGACAGAAACAGTAACAAAGACAGCACTGAAAGCAACTAAAGCATCAGTTGAGCTGGTGCATTGGTATTATGAGATACAGATGTGTGTGACAGAGAGACAATGATGAAACGGTGGAGTCAGAGCAGACACTGGAGGTGTTCATCATAACAGAGGAGACAATGAAGTTTGTCATTTAATGTGACACTGATGGAAGCCAATGTGTACTGCAACATTTAACCCTCCTATTCTCCTTGTGGTCAATTTGACCCCGTTCAATGTTTATCATTCAAAAAATAACAGTTGCCTTTGTTTGTTGGCTTCAGATTTCATGACTTTTCCAAATTTGACAACTGATTAAGCATAACGTTTTCATGATGATGTTTTTCTAATGTGCTGAACACATACTACATGCATTGGTGTTCCTCTGGGGTCAATTTGACCCAAAGCTGTTATTATTACAAGGCTGTATTTATTTTAAAGCAGTATCTGCAGTCATGTTGTATCTGGACAGCCATGTACATTTACATTTAGTCATTTAGCAGATGCTTTTATTAAAAGCTAAGACTTATAAAAGGGAAACAGTCATGGTACTGTGACTAGGACATTACAGGACAGCAGTAAGTACTGTGACAGTACTAGAGGGGTAGATTTATAATGCCCAGTTGTGTAGTGCTAGCAGAGAGTCCTCTCTGAACAGCTGGAGGTCTTCAGGAGAAGAAGCTCAACAGTTGTGAGATAACATAGCCTATGTCTAATCTATGTCTCTATAGGGACATCCAAGTAGGTGGATGCAGAACTGGAGACTACTTTGTAGTCAGCATTAGCGATTTGTGCTGCTACAGGTAGCCAGTGATGAGCAGCGGGGTAACGTGACCTTTTGGGTTGATTGAAAACCAGGCACAATGCTGCGTCTGGAGAAGTTTTACTGCAGGCTGGGAGGCCCGTCAGGAGGGTATTTCCTTCTACTTCTACATGCTGTGGCTGCATTACAGTGTACAGTACATGAAAAAAAAATCACTACGTGATCCTGAGCTGCATTCAAAGCCTCCTTTGAATGATGATTCCTGATGTGTCCGGCCGCACACAGGAGAATACATTTTCTGGCCACCATCTCTGGGAGTTTGAATCCAGTGTGCACAGAGGAGATATTCCACCATGTCATCAGCAGATGGCAATGCATGCACACTGCTGAATGCATCCACTCAGAACTTCACAGCCTGGTGATTTAGAAGAGAGCAGCTTCTTTTCAGATGCTAAGCACCTCTCATCCTAAACCTTATAAACATGCCTCTCTCTGTCATGCTTCTATGTAATATTTAGCATGTGTATGATACACATGGTTGTGGTCATACATGGCATAAGACAGAACAAAATACATAAAATACATATATCTATAGTACTATAGTACATATCAGCAGAATTATCATTGTTAGAACCAGCACATCCAGAGTCTTTAGCTAAGAAGTAGTAATCACAATCCTGGACTAATATTTAACAATGTTCAGGTGGGAAACAGAATTTGATGTATTGTACATACTGTATGTGTATGACTTCAATAAATAGCTTGACAGTTTGGAAAATATGTTTTGCTTGCCAAGAATTTGATGAGAAGATTTATACTACACTCAGATGTGTCAGGCAGGAAGTGAGGATTTTCTCATGGTGGTGAAGGAGAATTAGAGACATTCTCATAAAGCATCAGAAGTGCCCGAGTCGGTCTCACATTCTGCCCAACTCATGCTGGTGGATAGACTTTAAAACCAGAATTAGGTAAAAGAGAATGCTTTTACCAAGGATGGTGTCTTCGTCAACATATTCTAGTCTGGAGACACAGATGTCTGTTTACACAGATTGGAATGTCAGTAGCAAGCTGTCTATTATGTCTAAGCATACAGCACCAGAGTCCTTCGACCCTGGCCACAACAGTGTTGAGATAGGACGACACCTGCTACTGCCAGCCAAAGACAAACAACTAATACTGCCTAGGACCTCAAGGCCCACATGTGACTTCATGTAACCTTGTATAATGTCTGTGTGTTTGTGCTTTTATTATATTCCATTTTAAAGTATATATGTGTCACTCAGAACACTACAAGAATAGAAAATTCCATAACCCCACCGTAATTCCATTTTTTTCAGCCATTATAATAACAAACCTGCTTCTTGTGCCCACTGATAACCAGTAATTTCATGTGTATTTACTTCATAACATGTAATTTATGCATACACACAGTCAATAAAAGGGTTTTTCAGTTTTTTTCAGCCATGATATGTATGCATCTCTAATTCCTCTAATTCATCAATTGGTTGTCAGATTACATGAATAATATACAGTGCAGTAGCTAGTGATCTTTAGAGGTGTTGGTGGGTGTATTTTTACATTTTGCAGACAGACACATAGTGTAGCTGTTACTGTCTTATTACCCCCTCAGCTCAGCCACCCAAGCTGCTCCACAGCCTTGCATTAAGCAGTTCTGGAGCGGCATGGCCAGGAGAAAGACTGCAGCATTTATCTGCTCTCTGGACCTCTGAGAGACAGTGCGGCTATCCTGCTGTGAGCGTAGGGTGATGGGGTCTATAGCAGTGAGCTGATAAGCTGCAGGAAGCAAACAGAAGGCAGTGAAGCACACTGCAGCACATGCACAGCATTCACATTCAGCCATGTTTGGGTGTGAGTACAGTCATTGCATGATCTCTGCCCTGTTGTCCACATTATGTGCAACAGTAGACTATGCACTTATGGATGATTGCGTGATTTCTATTCAACCAGAGAATAGGTACATTCAAAGCACACAATACAGTCCCCTCCAAAAGTATTGGAACAGTGAGGCCAATTCCTTTATTTTTGCTGTAGACTGAAAACATTTGACATCAAAAGATGAGCCAAAATATCAACATTTCAGCTTTTATTTCCACATATTTACAACTTGATCCCATACACAATGTAGAAGATAGCACCTTTTGTTTAAACCCACCCATTTTTCATGTGAGCAAAAGTATTGGAACACGTGACTGAGAGGTGTGTTTTATTGCCCACAAGCCTCCTGTTACGTTAATTATTCAAACAATAACTAGCACTGAGTGACAGATTTGGGTTTTACCTCTGCATTTATAGTTAGAGACACGGACATGAAAACCAGAGAGCTGTCTATGGGTGAAAAGAAGCAATTGTGAAGCTGAGAGAAGATGGAAAGTCAATTAGAGCCATTGCACAAACACTGACCATGCATAGCCAGTACAACCATGTCGAATGTCCTGAAGAAGATAGAAACCACTGGTGTACTAAGTAAAACATCGAACAGGTAGAGTGAGGAAAACAACAGCAGTGGACGACAGACACATTGTAGAGCTCTAAAGAAAGACCCTAAAAGAACTCTTAGTGGCATCAGCAACACCTCCAGAGGGCAGGAGTGAAGGTCACAATCCACTATTTAGAGAAGACTCCATGAACACAGAGGCTACACCTGAAGATGTAAACCACTCATTAGCAAGAGGAAATGAAGGCCAAAATAGTATAAAGACTCAAAGACTGTGGGACAACGTTTCATGGACTGATGAGACAAAGATGAACATTTATCAAAGCGGTGGAAAGGCTAAAGATTGGAGAAAGAAAGGATCTGCTGGATGAATATGTAGAAAAGCATATCTAATTGTTTATATTTGTTTTTTGTTTTTATTTATATACTGAAACTGTAAAAAACATCTTTCATTCATTGCCCCGGGGCAACATCATGCAGTTGTAGCACTTTTGTTAGGGCAATATCATCCTAATGGATGGAGATGTCCTGAGATAGATAATTAGCACCATACTCAATGTACTCAATGCACTCTCTACTATTGCTCGCAGGAAACAGATGCATGGACCTTTTATGGTCGCAAGCAGGAAACAGTTCGAGTCATTCCATCCGACAGTGAGGACAGTGAGCTTGAGGGGGACAGCGAGGAAGAGTGGACGTCAGAATCAGGTTTGTGAGCCAGTTAGTAGGTCAGGGGCCAGTCAGTAAAGAAACATATACAATGGGTGTGTGTGTCTATGTGTGTGTGCTCGTATGCAGTACATGTGTGTGGGTATATACAGTATGTATGTGTGTGTGTATATACAGTACGTGTGTTTTCTGTGCATCTGTATGTATATATACATGTGTCTGTGTGTATTCCTGTGTGTATCTGTGTATAGACGTGTATCTTTGTGTATATGTGTACTCTATACACATGAGTCTCAATGCATGGTTTTTGTGTACATGTACATTTGTATGTGTATTTGTGTGTGAAGAAAGGCATATGATCAATTCAAATGTTCAAATGTTAAATGTACTTCCTGCTTTTTTCAGGGAGATGGTCTGGCTGCTGAATATGAAGATGATAAGGAGGACAGTGTGACAATGTGGTGTCCACCTCTGCTTCACATCAACGAGCAACTGCTTCCTGCAAGTCCATACTGAACAGGCCACTGTTATAATGTATTGTCATCCTGTACATTCAAGGATAAAACCTGTTCTAATGTATCTCCTGCTTGTTTATGCTCATTTCATGTAGTAGTGAAAACCTTGGTGTTTTAGTACCCCTGTCGCACAGTGTTGCCCTGAGGCAGCAAACCTATATCTGTTTAGGGGAGGTGGGGGGTCAATTTTTGGAATTGATATATCATCAGGGAACTAAAAGCTCTCAAAAAATGGAGTGAAATATTTTTTTCACCCTAAAATAAAAAGTCATGCCATTCACTGATGATGTAACACAGGATGGCGGCAGCACAATGAACTCAGGTCTAATGAATCCATTTGTAATTTAAAGAAAGATGCAACTAAACTGATTGGAAGATCTTTCAACATGCAGCAAGATAATGACCCAAAATACACTGAGAACACAACAAAGGAGTTCACCAGGGGGAAGAAGTGGAAGGTTTTACACTGACCAAGTCAAACTCCAGACACTTATAGAGCATGAGTTTTACCTGCTTAAGAGGAGACTGAAGGGAGTAACCCCCATCAAACAACAACCACTGAAAGAGGTTTTTGATGTTAAACCCAAATGTTTTCAGTCTACAGCAGAAATAAAGGAATTGGCTTCAATGACACATGGAACAACAAGATAAGGAAAAGGCTCTTAATATTCTATTTTCTACTTTTCCATGTGCAGACTGACACACTCTGTGACACAGAGCTCCATCAATGTCCAAAACCTCACAAGACATCACAAGCCACACCTGATGATGTTCCTCATTACTGCAAACACACATCACATTGTGCAAAATACACTGTCTGCCTGTCGCTCTGATTCTTTATTGTTGATTAAATGGTAAATGGACTCGTTCTAGTCTTCTGATCACTCAAAGCTCTTTACAGTACGTATCTCATTCACCCATTCACACACATTCATACACTGATGGCATTGGCTGCCATGCAAGGTGCCAACTGCTCATCAGTTTGAGGAGCTAACCATTCATACACATTCACACACTGATGGCGCAGCCTTCAG
Source organism: Nibea albiflora (assembly GCA_014281875.1). Taxonomy (NCBI): domain Eukaryota; kingdom Metazoa; phylum Chordata; class Actinopteri; family Sciaenidae; genus Nibea; species Nibea albiflora. Next base: position 142,447 of record JABGLX010000053.1, on the reverse strand, counting down.
GAGCAATGTGGGGTTCAGTATCTTGCCCAAGGACACTTGCAGGGTTAGGGTTAGTAGAGTTGTAGCAGCTGTAGCAACAGTCTGGCGATATTTCTACCGCATTTGTTTTCGTTTAGTTATTCAAGGTAGATGTTCACCCTCGGTAACAGACATTCTGCTGCACTGATCGTCAAACACGTGTCATTCTTGGAATTTAAGCCCATGTTATGTAAATGCCCTTGAGATTTTTAACACATTAGACATTACAACTTGCAGTGTTGTCTTCTTTCATGGTGAAATGAAGTAAAGCTTTGGTTCATTTCTTCTTCTCCCCCATGTCTCCTTCTTGATGTAAGCTTCCACCAGTAGATGTAGAAGCAATGCGTTTGATCAACGCTGAATTTATTTAGATAAAATAAATTTTATTTTGATAAAAGGAACTGACCAGTATCAGCATGTTGGCATACAGTTCTCTAAGTAAATTGTATATGTGTGAGCTGTAAGTTTGGGCTTGTTACTGAGAAGAAAACAGTCAGAAAGTAACGAGAGAATAACACACTGCTGGTTTTGGTGCTGCCATGGGAATTGTGCGAGATGCTAGACTCATCCTTTAAAACCTGTCTGATGGTCTGTCTCAGGCTGGTGTATTTTCTACTGGAATGTAGGTCCACAGTGCAGGTGTGACCATGGAAACTACAGAACAGAACAAATTCTAGAACTAAGCTTTGATGAAGATGTGAAATGAGTACACATACACACACATACACACACACACACACAATAATTTGCATTTGAAATTGTTTCCTCTGGATGCATGGAATTACTGAATAAATACACATAATTAGGATAATAGAAAACGTTGTCATTTCATGATGCACATTTGATAGAGATGTTCAGTGTGAGGGTCAGCTGATGGGCTAAAGTGCTGGAGGGTAATGAAGTAAAGTTCAGTGAGAGTCTAAAGCTTGGTGAGAGAAGCTTTTTAGCTGAGATATACTCTGCTTTCAATTTGTATTCACTGCAAATGTATTGTTAAGGAGGGAAATTAATAAAAAACCCTCTGGGCTCCATCAGCTTCTGACCTCACCAAGCAAGCGTGTTGATCAGGGCAGTTCCTAACTGAGTGAATTAACCTGGAAGACCTCCAATGAAGAGACGGGGAAATTGTTAAACTGCTAAAGAAAGGAGCTGCAGGGCTTGATGTTCAGACATGCAATTAGCTTTTGTCTCCAGCTTTATGTTTGGATAGATAGATGTTTTTAAACTCTTAAACTTAAAGGTGTCCTGTTTCAATCTTACAGAGAAACTAAAGATAAATGAAGAGAAAGTTCTTCATCCCTCCTCCTGTAAAGTTATTAGCAGCGTTCAAAGAGTTTTTAATACCCTTCCAAATGTCTTTAATGAGCCCTGATGTCTTTCAATTAAACATCTGTACACTCGTATTCTGAGCAGTGGAGTGAGGCCAGCAGCAGTGACATGGAAAAAAGGTGAAATAAAATAATGGCTCTGCAGCAAGATAATGACCCAAAATACACAGACAAAACAACAAAGGAGTTCATTGGGGAAGGAGTAGAAGGTTTTACACGGGCCAAGTCAATCTCCAGATTTAAACCCTATACAGCATGAATTTTACCTGCTTAAGATGAGACTGAAGACTACAAAATCTGCATCTTACTAGATACTCCCTGGGCACTTTTAGCATGTAGTTCAATGCAGGAAATATAAACGTAAAAAACTGGTGAAAAATATGACTTCATTATCAACGTCAGAAGTCAAATAATAAATGAATATTTTCCAACTGTCACACAAATCAAATGATGAGTTTGTTACCTGGTATGGTTGCTCACCCTCCTGTCCTGCGCCGATTTTTTGTCGCTGTCGCAAGGAATTGTGGGGTGGCATTACCTCTTTCTTTTGGTAAAGGATGGTCTGGTGTATCCTATGCTAAAAGAGATAATAAAGGAAGCATTGAAGCTCCTTTCCTTAACAGTTAGAGAATTCAAACAGCTCTTATCATGGCGGACATGTTAATACTTCTGGGTCATTTCACTCATTTAGGAAGGTTCCTAAGCAAATTTGACTATTCGACCGCACCCCGAGTGTCTTCTCTGATTCATGATTGTGTGCACCTGTTCCCCATTACCCTCGTATCTTATGGCCTGCCTGTCTCGTCCTTGCCGTACACCCCAGCCTTTGTCCATGTTTTGTCCTTGCCTTTTCTCAACGTTTCATAGAGTCCAACTGAGCCTCCGGTTTTTAAGAGTGCGTGATTTTTGTCTTTTGTGTTCCTGTTTGATTATCACTCTATCTGGGAGGTGATTAAATAAAGTCTACTGGAACTTATATTCCTCTCTGTCTTAGTCCTGATTGAGTCCAGGTCTGACAAGCACAGTTTGTCAGTGGACAGAAATAAAGAACACTCTGGCTTCTAGTACCTCCTCATTATATATATTCAATATTTTTAATTGAAAATGCTCTTGTCTTTTTGCAGACAGTGCAGCTGGTACAGGTAAAGCAAAGGTGGCAGGTTTGTGTCCTTTCTGCATTAAGTGGGATTTAACGTAGAGAGAAAGAGTGGCCTCTAACCCTGACCTGATGACTGGGCAACCTGCTGGACGACATGCTGTCAGCTAGCTGTAGCACTGGAAAGTCAAGTCTGCACTGCCATACATAGACGGTGGTTCATAGAGCAAGTGCATGTGGACACAAATCACCATGGCCGGCTGACGAAAGTCACCTCAACAATGGAGGCTGGATTGTTACCCAGCCCTTCACTGACCGTGACAGTGAGCAGGTCTGCTATTATTTGTTTATCTGCATGCCTGTCAGAGCCGTCTCATACATTTATGAAGGATTTCCGTGAAACTGGTGGATGTCATGCACTGAGTCGGGACACCGCTGATGAGATTTTAGCATGAATATGGGATTTCTGCCACAAGATGAAATTTGAGACCTGATTCCTGCTCTGGTTGCATGTTTACAGGTCAAAGAATACTGGACCTTTAATTGAAATAAAAAGAATGATGACTTTAGGTTACTATACTGCTACTTCTTTGTAAATACTGCATGTTAGTTTTTATAAGACAAATCCATAATTTGTTGGATTATGGATTTAGAAAAGTGGTGTAGATCCATCCTTTGATCTGTGTGCATCAAATATTGTTAAAGAAAATAGCACATGAAGGACTGTGTTAATGGTGAATGCTGAATGGAAACAGACAGTCTGACTCTGGCCTTAATGAGCAGTGATGGGGAGCAGCCAGCAGCTGAGAGGGCCTGAGCGCTGACACACAGCCGTCTGCTACAAGCCACCAGGGCACATTTTCACTAAGGAGAGAGGGGGGAGGCAGGGAGATTAAAGACATCAAATAAATCTTTGATAAAGATTTTACCAGCCAGCAGAAGCAAAGGAAAATATATCCCACAGACCGTAGGTTCCTGGCCTGTTTGTGGACAGTCCACAGTGTTCTGTATTTTACACTCCTCATAGCTGCAGCAGTCCAGCTCATATAGACAGATGTGATTATAAAGGCTTGGAGTGCTACCATTATATGACAATGAAAAAAGAACATTTCAAATGTTTATAAGAAATGCAATAAGATCCAGCTTGATTTGGATTTTGTTCAGATTCAGATGTAAAGGTCCAGTACTGTCTGACAGTCTACTAGATTTGTTATTCATCACATCACATCTCCTACCCATACTGTCATTAAACACTTTTATTTCCATACTGGCACCCCTGGACTTGTCTGCAATGCAAAGTCTTTATGTTCTGTACACAGAGATAAAGAGGAGGTGGAGTTTCCTGCTGTAGATTCAGGCCTGTGGCAGCCTCCTTTTTTAGCTCATTAGATTTAATCTGAAGGGTTTCTTGAGCATGGCCTCTGGCCACCCTCTGTGCAGTCATATGCTCTCGGTCCAATTCAGGCTTAGATGTCTAAATTACTTTAATTAGAGGACTAATTGGTGACTTTCACAGCTGTCTTCTTCCAGGAAAATGTTACATTGGTCTTGGTTCAGCATATCATGCCCATATAATCACTGCAAAGTAATGACAGGGTACAGTTAGACTCTTCAGTTTAGTAGTGAGATTCATGAGGGCACAGCATCTGTAACTAATGTCAACAGTTTTGCCATGGGGAACTAAACATGCTTTCATTGGTGAGTGCTTTGTTGCTGAGGCCTGACACCCACAGCGGATGCAGTGATATGGTTTCACACTCTGAACCAGACAGATGCTAGAAGCTTTCTGTCATTCCCCGCGGTGACGCTGGGTAAGAGGATGGGCTTCCTCCAGCACACCTCGCACTGCCAGCGCTCTTCCTTCTGATAGCCCCACCACATCTGACACTTTATTCATCTCTGGAACACAGAACGAGCCAGGAAAAGCTGCTTGCAAACCCAATGCATTCTCCTCGGGAACCATAAAGTCCTAGAAGTTGGCACTCATCAGCCCAGAAAACTACACATTGGCATCATTAGCACAGCAACTACTCAGAGGGGTTTCCAGAGCTCATTCTTCACACAGGCTCACAGCACCTACACTAACTGATTGATATTCTGAAATTCTGAGCCAGTGTGATCAAGAACGCAGCTCACTAATGTTCAGGTCCAACTGCAATGTTGGAATGAAGTAACAAAAAACAAACGTTGCAGAGTCTCGTAGAGACATAATCTTTGGAAATTCAAACTGTACTTTGACGTTCAAGTAGGGATGTAAACGGTTAATCAACTTAATCAATGGTTAATTGCAATATGATTAATATAATTGTATACTAATATATATATATATATATATATATATATATATATATATGAAATATTAAATTAAATTAATTAAGTTAACTGAATCTAGGGTCATTTTTCAGTTTCTTTTTTCAGTGACATGTCATGGTGTCGCCAGTTGACGGTGCCATTGCTTAATCTAGGCCACACCGAATGTACCTGAATGTAATGCGGGCCTCTCGCAGGTGGCACACAAACATGAGATGGTCAAAACGGAGCGGAGTCAGTTAATTCAGTTAATTGTTAAATCAATAAGGTCAATCAACTAATGATTAATGAATTAATCGATAATTTGCATCCTTACGTTCAATATATTTGAAGATTGTCAAACTCTTGAGCTCTCAAGCTCATGACTGTTACTTTACCTGTATACTACTCTGCTCATATTACTAGCTTTTCACATCTCTGCATCAAATCATATACAGTACTGCATTACTGCACAACCTGTCTAGAGTTCATTTATATAAGTGCACACCAGTCTTCCATGCTATCATATTATATAGTAGCGCTGCACAGTCAGAATCACATTGCTACACACCTCCAGTTTGAATCCGTCCTCCAGGAAGAGTATTTAGGACGAATTCAAGTCACCGGTGAACGGGGGAGGTAGGAAGAGGAGAGTCCACAGAGAGTCATGAGAAAAAAGAGCGATAGCGTCGTTAAACGTGTGTTCAAGTCTACGTCTTTTATCTGTGATGCAGGAGTCCATCGACCTGCTGATTGGATTGTGTATTTCTTTGATTGACGTAGTTGTGCATTTTTGTTTTCCTTTTGTATTGTTTGCTGCACCACGACGAGAGATGCAGGTTTATTTTGACTTTATTTCCTTACTTTGTGTGGGTGTCCGCAGTAAAACCCGGAGCAGACTTTTTAGTTGCTGTTTTGTGGTCACCTACATGCCAAACAGCATTTATTACCAGCATTAATCACCTGGTTAAATCACCTGTCCTGGGCCATCCAAACTCCAATGTTCCCTTTGTGGTATACACCGACGCCAGTGAGATTGGCTTGGGGCTGTGCTCGTCCAGAAATCCAGCTATGGAACGGAGGAAGTCCTCGCCTTTGCCAGCCTCAGTCTAAACCCTGTAGAGAAAAATGATGCTGCCACTGAGCTAGAATGTTTGGCAGTGGTGTCGGCAGTGGAGAAGTGGAGAACTTACCTGGAAGGTAGACTGTTCATGGTGGTTACCGATCATGCCTCCCTTCTCTGGGTGTTCAAAACCACCAAACCCAGCACACGACTCATCAGGTGGGCACTCTGGCTTCAAGAATTCACCTTCACTGTGGAATACAGAAAGGGAAAATATAACACTGTACCGGATGCCCTCTCCCGAGCTCCTACAGACTCCCTCCCTACAACCATACCTGTGGATGCTACCATCATGTCTGCCCCTCCGAAACCATCAAAAGAGCTTCCCATCTCATTCGAGGCCCTGTGGAAGAGACAACGGGAAGATCAAGAGTGTCAAGTTCTATACCAAAAAGTAGTAAAAACTGGACAAGACAATGATATGAAGCCTGCATAAATCGTCATGGATGATCTCCTTTACCGTCGCGTCACCCTTCCCTACAAAACCATCTACCAACTCTACATACCTCCTAGTTTCCGCTCACAGTTGCTGGACTACTTCCACCAAGATCCCCTCTCTGGACATCTGGGCAGGCACACAACCTACTGAAGACTACAACATCTTGTCTACTGGCCAAAGCTGAGCTGGGATGTCAGAGAACATGTAAAAAACACTGCCACATGTCAACTGTACAAACCAGAAAACTTGGAAAACAGGAAAACTTCAACAAACTCAAGCCCCCCGGAAATCAACGAGGAGTCGAAAGAAGACTCCTGTTCTACCTCTAATGGAGGATGGATGAAAGTCTCTGCAGAGAAACCACAAAATTACAATTCTAACAATACCTCTGACTCAGCCAATGACTGAAACAAAACAAACAAAAACCTAGAGTGTGATTCTGTGTAAACACACATACCGGGACAACTACCAGCGCTGCACAGTCAGAATCACATTCATGGCGTCCTCCGTCATCCACCCACATTCGGCTCTTACGCCAATGGAAATAAAACTACCGCACCCCGCGCAGTTTGAATCCGTCATCAGAGTGCAAGTCACCGGTGAACGGAGAGGTAGGAGGAGGAGAGTCCGCGGAGAGTCGTGAAGAAAAGAGCGATGGCGTCGTTAAGCGTGTGTTTAAGTCCGCGTCTTTCGTCTTATAGCGTTGCTGGAGTCCGTCGACCCGCTGGTTGGATTGTCTATTTCTTTGACTGGGATCAGCAGTTTAAGAGTCGGAAGGTGCAGGTTCCGGTGGAAGAAGTCCGACAGACTGACTGATTGACTGACGTACTTACTTCGGTGAGTACCAGTTGTGCATTTCTGTTTTCCTTCTGTATTGTTTGCTGCACCGCGAGAGACGCTGGTTTATTTTGGTTTATTTCCTTATTTTGTGTGTGTGTGTCCGCGGTAAAACCCGAGCAGACCTTTGGGTTGCTGTTTGTGGTCACGCATGGACTAAACTGAACTGAACTGAACTGCACTAAACTGGACTGAACTGAACTGGACTGTGGGATTGTGAAACCCTGGTACAGACAGTTTCCAAAAGGAATGAACTGAACCTTTTAGTTTGCACTGTTGTTAAGCGTTGTGAAAATACACATTGTGAAAATCGCGTCACTGGTGTGTGTTGATTGCTGTGTGGATTGTTGCTGTGCTGATCTGCCTGGTTATTATTTTGTGTGGGTTGACTGAATTATCTTTGTTCTGTTTGTCTTACTTTGTCAGACTTGACTCTGACTGGCACCCCAGCTTTTTTTGTAGTTCAACTGCTACAATATGTTTTATATTACATTTCGGGGCGGCATGGTGGTGCATTGGTTAGCACTGTCGTCTCACAGCAAGAAGGTTCCTGGTTCGAAACTTTCATGTATGTTTGCATGCTCCTGTGTCTGTGTGCGTTCTCTCTGGGTACTCCTGCTTCTTCCCACAGTCCAAACACATGAACCTTTTTAAAGGGTTAACTGGTGACTCTAAATTATCAATAGGTGTGGATAATTCGGATCACAATTTAAACCTGTCACAATCTGACTCAGAGTTAGCAGAGGTATGCGAGCAAAGTGAAAATTGTTGGCATTACATCTTGCATTTTTAATAAAAGAGGGGAGTCAGATTTTTACGGGTCACAATTTACACCTGTCACAATCTGACTCCCCTCTTATATTAAAAATGCAAGATGTAACACCAACCATTTTCACTTTGCTAGCATACTTTGACATCTGCTACTTATGTATAAAGTTATTTGTAACTAGTGTTAACAGAGAGGAAAAAAGGAGGGGAGTCAGATTTTGACGGGTCACAATTTACACCTGTCACAATCTGACTCCCCTCTTATATTAAAAATGCAAGATGTAACACCAACCATTTTCACTTTGCTAGCATACTTTGACATCTGCTACTTATGTATAAAGTTATTTGTAACTAGTGTTAACAGAGAGGGAAAAAAGGTGGGGAGTCAGATTTTGAAGGGTCACAATTTACACCTGTCACAATCTGACTCCCCTCTTATATTAAAAATGCAAGATGTCACACCAACCATTTTCACTTTGTTAGCATACTTTGACATCTGCTACTTGTGTATAAAGTTATTTGTAACTTGTATCAGAGAGGAAAAAAGGAGGGGAGTCAGATTTTTACGGGTCACAATTTACACCTGTCACAATCTGACTCCCTTCTTATATTAAAAATGCAAGATGTCACACTAACCATTTTCACTTTGCTAGCATAATTTGACCCCTGCTACTTGTGTATAAAGTTATTTATAACTAGTGTTAACAGAGAGGAAAAAAGGAGGGGAGTCAGATTTTGACGGGTCACAATTTACACCTGTCACAATCTGACTCCCTTCTTATATTAAAAATGCAAGATGTCACACTAACCATTTTCACTTTGCTAGCATAATTTGACCCCTGCTACTTGTGTATAAAGTTATTTATAACTAGTGTTAACAGAGAGGAAAAAAGGAGGGGAGTCAGATTTTGACGGGTCACAATTTACATCTGTCACAATCTGACTCCCCTCTTATATTAAAAATGCAACATGTCACACCAACCATTTTCACTTTGCTAGCATAATTTGACCCCTGCTACTTGTGTATAAAGTTATTTGAAAATAGTGTTAACAGAGAGGAAAAAAGGAGGGGAGTCAGATTTTGACGGGTCACAATTTACATCTATCACAATCTGACTCCCTTCTTATATTAAAAATGCAACATGTCACACCAACCATTTTCACTTTGCTAGCATAATTTGACCCCTGCTACTTGTGTATAAAGTTATTTGTAACTAGTGTTAACAGAGAGGAAAAAAGGAGGGGAGTCAGATTTTGACGGGTCACAATTTACATCTGTCACAATCTGACTCCCCTCTTATATTAAAAATACAAGATGTAACGCCAACAATTTTCACTTTGCTAGCATACTTTGACATCTGCTACTTATGTATAAAGTTATTTGTAACTAGTGTTAACAGAGAGGAAAAAAGGAGGGGAGTCAGATTTTGACGGGTCACAATTTACACCTGTCACAATCTGACTCCCCTCTTATATTAAAAATGCAAGATGTCACACCAACCATTTTCACTTTGCTAGCATAATTTGACCTCTGCTACTTATGTATAAAGTTATTTGTAACTAGTGTTAACAGAGAGGAAAAAAGGAGGGGAGTCAGATTTTGACGGGTCACAATTTACATCTGTCACAATCTGACTCCCCTCCTTTTTTCCTCTCTGCTGATACTAGTTACAAATAACTTCATACATATTAGCAGACATCAGTATGCTAGCAAAGTGAAAATGGTTGGTGTGAGATCTTGCATTTTTAATATAAGAGGGGAGTCAGATTGTGACAGGTGTAAATTGTGACCCGTCAAAATCTGACTCCCCTCCTTTTTTCCTTTCTGTTGATACTAGTTTCAAATAACTTTATACATCAGTAGCAGAGGTCAAAGTATGCTAGCAAAGTGAACATTTTTGGGAAAAAAAGGAGGGGAGCCAGATTTTGGATCGATACCGATAGCCTGTTAAGATTGATTCTTTACTTAAAGTTCCACTCTTGTCTGTAATGCTGCGGTTTTGGTGGAGGAAACAGCCAGGTCGCCAGACTCGCCACTCCTGTGTCAGTAGGTGGTCCCCAGACTATGAAGTATCTGTACTCTACTGTAGTTTTGACCAAAACAATGCCAGATTAATAATCGCAGCAGCCGGTCTCGCAGTCAAGTTAGCGCAGACATGAAGTTCTGTCCCCGGCCCCCGGCAGTCTAGTCCTATGGCAGCATAAATATGGGATGACCTGAGCCAGCACTAAGTATAAGCGCTATTAAAAAGGAAAGTCTTAAGTCTACTCTTGAAGGCCTCCTGAACACAGAATGGTGTTGTTCCACAGAAGAGGAGCTTGGCTCCAATTCTGGAAACTAAAGGAACCACAAATAACCCAGCATTCTGAGAGCGTAGCGGTCCAGATGGGTAGTAAGATATTATGAGTTCTTTTATGGTGATATGATGAGCCTTCTGAATTAGCTGCAAAGTCCTAAGAGACTTATTGGAGCAGCCTGATAACAAGGAGTTACAGTAGTCCAGCCTAGAAGTGACAAATGCATGGACTAGTTTTTCTGCATCCGCTTGAGACACGATGCGTCTGATTTTGGTGATGTTGCGTAAGTGGAAAAATGCAGTCCCTGAAATTTGTTTTATGTGGACATTAAAGGACAAATCCTGATCAAAAATAACTTTACGTTGGAGCCGGAGGCCAGGGTGATCCTGTCTAAGATAACCAAGTCTCTGGAAAGAGAGTTTTTGAGGTGTTTGGGTCCAATTATAAGCACTTCAGTTTTATCTGAGTTCAACATCAGAAAATTGTAGGTCATCCAACTTTTTATATCCCTAAGACATGCCTGGAGTTTAGTTAACTGATTGGTTTCATCAGGCTTGATCGATAAATATAATTGGGTGTTGTCAGCATAACAGTGAAAATTAATCGAGTGATTCCTAATAATGTTCCCTAGAGGAAGCATATACAGACTGAATAGAAGTGGTCCTAGTACAGAACCTTGTGGGATTCCATGACAAACTTCGGGCTGGGGATTTCCACTAACACGCATACACACACTATAAGTTGACTCAACTTAACTCACTCAAAGCAACAAGATCACTTGATTGAGTCAACAAATATTTTTTACAGTGTAAGAATTTATAAAATGGCTACAACAATTTTAGTAGCCAATTTATGTTATCCCACTGCAAAACACGTCACGACAGGCCTGGGCAAGAAATTTGGCAATACTACTTTTAAAAAGGTGATGGCACCCCTGGCTACATGTGTATTATTTTTAAATTAATTGGACAAAATTCTCAAAGCATCCTAGTCGAGTCAGGTCGAGTCACAGATACACAGGTTTGTAGTCCTGAATGATCTCAGCAGTAAGTGCATACAGCTACAGTGATTCCCTGATCAGCCAGTCAGACATTTCTGTCTGGTTAGCAGCTGTGTTTGTGTATGGCCGGGGGCAGAGCTCTGCTGTGAGGGGGGAGAGGAGATTCTGAGGGGGACAGCCATCCCTAGATCCTGCTGAGAGACGGAGAAAACATTCAGCGTGTCGTGTGCTGTGTGTCGGAGCAATTGAATTAAATCCAAAGCATTTCATTTAAATCCTTCTCAGAATTACAGACGCAGGCTGAAGCTGTAGAGATTTGCAGGGTCCAATCAAAGAACAGTTTTGCCAGTTCAAAAATGTGGAGTCGTTTTCAGATGTGCTTTTTAAACGTCATGTCCTTTAATGTACCAGATTCAATTCAGTTTCATTTATAAAGCACCAAATCATAACATAAGTTATCTCATGACACTTTGAAACACTTATAGAGCAGGTCTAGACTCTACTCTGTGTATTGTCAACAGAGATTAAACATGAGAAAGTATTTTGCGAGAATGCCAAGGAAAATGTTTCACAGGTTGGAGAGGCTTGATACACAAAATATGTGTTTGGGTGTCTAGGCGTGTGTATTTGTGTGTACTTTACATGCTTTGTGAGAGTGAGTGAGAATTTTTTAAGAACATTTTCAGGTTTTTTTAACACACAGATTTGTCTATTTTTTTTTACTCCATTCCAAGTATGATCACCTGACATAATTATACATACATTGGTATGTTATTAATAGTTCAGAATCCAAAGGGGAGTATATACAAGGTAAAAACAATACAACATCTGTAATTGGGCTATGGAAATACACCGCTGCTGAGGGCCACTCACTGTCTTCAGACCTGCTGTGCTGAAAAAGATCTGGCTATATTAAAACAATCACTGTTCTTTCTGCATTCTGTGAAGTGTTGCTGAAGAACTGCAATAACATGATAAGAAACAGAATGCGAAATACAATAATGGATAAAGAGTTGAAATAAGTAAATATGTAATCTTGATAATAATAATAAAGTCATTACTCAGTTCAAACAACAAGCAACAACAGCATATTCCTTAAAAGTGCCATTGGTATCACACCATACTGTGGAGCTCTCGCATTGTTCCAGGAGCCGCAAAACTAAAAAGAGTCTTTCCAAGTTTAGATCCGACCTGGGGGGACATGCACTGTAAGCAAATCCTGTGCTTTGGATTGTGTGAGGAGCAGTACACACAGCAGTTTGTTCATATGGATCGTTCTTTTGTTCACTTGTCATGTTTACATCGTCCACAAGAGGGCTACAGCGCTACACTAGTGAATGAAGAAAATGAATGAACTGACTTGAAAAGATTAGTTCAGTTTACCGTCCAAGAGTCAGTGATCCGAATCAGTAGAAAGACTTGAACTTGCCAACACTATCCGGTGGATGCGGCACGCATCCGTGTCCGCTAAGCATGTTGTGTCCATTCCACCCGTTTTCAGCCAGTCTCTTAATGAGAACATAAATATAAATATAACTTTATAGATGCTATGACTTGCATTTGAGCTCTCACCTTGTATCTAAACCAACATACAGAGGTGTTTATGTTGAGTATATCATACAGTATACTGTATCATAAGTATCCTGGCACTGTTTGAGTTCAGGGTCATTCACATAACCATATTTTGTAGTTAAGAACATGAATGCAGTTTTCTGATGTCCATGTTATGGTCCCTGTCTTATATCCAGCGTATATGAAGATTGCATAAATACTCTCACCTCGTCATCACATCCTCAAAACTGTTTCATAAAATGAACAGCTGGTCCAACTGATGCAACTCCACATGTTCAGTAAATGCACACAAACCTCTTTCATGGAACAATGCCAACAAGTTTTACTTTACTATGGATGGCCATATGTTCTGTCCTTTGGCAGCTGTCTCCAAGTGTGTTTATGTGGAGATATGTGATGGATCTGCTCAGGTAGCACTCATTGGGTAATCATCATCCGTTCTCCCTGTTAACCATCCATCTGCAGCTGCTGTCTGGTCCAAGGTGGATCAAAGAATCCCTCAGCGTCTGGCCTGGCTGCAGTACAAAAAACAGCCAATGATTTTTTTCTTAGTCTTTAAACTGATGCTAACAGTTAAAAATTATTCAGTAGATATCAAAAGCTTTATCTATCATGGGGTGTTACTTTGACATCCATCTACTTTTAGTGGCTGGTGAGAGCTTGGTGAAATAAAAGGCTGAAAGACAGACGCCGAGCTGGGCTGACTGCTGTTGGACTAGTCAGTAATATTAGCTGCTGCTGTGTCTGCTGTTGGTGACCTTGTTGATGTTTGGCTGTTAGAAAAGTTGTCGACTCGCTAGTTTTTGATCAGAAGCAATGTAATCAGAACAAATACTTGAGTACAGCTGAACATATTTACTACAGTCACATTACACTCTGAAACTGGGGGCACTAAATCACAAAGATACCAATTTTTACACAGTGTTCCTTAAAGGTGGATATTCTGTGTCAACTTAAGAGTTTGTGCTGCGAGTTACAAATGATTGCCTGGGACTTACAGACATACATTTCAGGTATTCAGATACAGCCATATCAATTATGCAAGGCTGCACTGAGCAGTGACTTGTTGTACACACTGTGCGTGTTAACAGGACAGTGTTCTCTTCATCACTACACAATCCCAATGAGGTGGTTGTGACTGGGGAGCAGGAACAACACTTCTGCAGCTCACAGCTGAATGAGCCTGACAATTCACAAACCTTATACACCATCCCAGCACATTTATTCTGTGTACTGTAAATGACATTCAGTTCAGCTGGTCTGTTAAAGCTGATCACAGGCATCACTGACACAACTTCTTCCCTTACATGTCAAAGTTTCAGCGGTGCACCATGTCCCCACGAGTCAGAATGTAACGAGCTGCAGTGAGGGGAGCAGTCAGTGCACCGAGGACAAGGTACTGAACATTTGAGTAGTTTGCTGCATTGAACAACAGGGAGGAGCAGGCTGAGATCCTGTCTGTCTGTTTCTGTGCACTGGATGAGGGAGATAATCAGTCGAGGTGAGCAGGCTGGCAGCTCAGCAGGCTCTCACTGTGAATCTTAATGTGCATCAGTGTCACTGTCTGCCAGGCCTGAGTTCAGTAACTCAGTGAGTTTGTACCAGTCCATTTTTCTTGTAGACTGCTGAGGCAGAAACTTCACTGTGTGTCCTTTTGGACTGCTAAATATTCATGGACAGATTTACCTCCTCGGGGGGCCCAGAGGCAAGTGAGCTGCTGGGCCTTTGTTAGTTCTTCCTCTGTGTACAGTCTTTCTGTGCTGAATTATGACCTGTTCCCAAATTTGCAATGTGGTAATTTGATTAAACATATTCATTTAAATATGTAGGAATATGTTTGGAGGCTAGATATTCACACAGGGAAAAGGCCCAACACAACTGCACTACAGAGAGAAAAATTCCTTCTAACATCTGATTTGGGAAGAAAACTCAGACAGCTTATCCACCTCTGGTGTGTCGGTTGTGAACGAATCGTTTAATTTGAACTAATCTTTTATATGACTCGGGAATAATGAATAGTCTCAGTGAGTGATTTGTTCATTCCATGCAGTACGTTCTCTTGCCACATAGCAGCTTCATGGCCGCTCAGGATGTGTGAGGACCAGTACGCACAAACAGTTTGTCCATATGGATCGTTCGTTTCATTCATTTGTCACAGCACAGCACTAGTGAATGAAGGAAATGACTCAAAAAAGATCAGTTCAATTTACCATCTGAGAGTAAGTGATCCAAGTCAGTAAAAAGACTTCCCAACACTGATAGGGTGAATCACAATGAAAGGCAGCTGGTTGCACCTTCACTGTTTGTACAGCCACACTGTAGTGAGAGACAAGTGAGAAAGTAAGCACTTTAAACATTTCTCTTTTTTTCATCCATTACATTCCAAGTATTTCAATCAGCCTTTATGTGTAAAAGCAAATGCAAAACTATGAATATATGTATAGTATATGATGATTACAATTTGTATTGTTGTTTGTACATTTAGTTTCTTGCTGTGAGAAGAGCTCATGAACATCAGATGAAAAACTGTGGATTCCCACCTTTTTGTGTCCTCTGTGGAATTCGTGTACTTTCAGGTCAAGGTGCATTTACCTTCATTCATGCCGGAGGAGAGGAACATGTCTTCTGTTCAATATGCATTCATGGGCGGCTGTGGCTCAGAGGTAGAGCGGGTTGTCCACGTCCAATCAGATGAGCGGCGTTTCGATCCCTGGTTCCTCCAGTCTGCATGTCAAAGTGTCCTTGGGCAAGATACTGAACCCCAAATTGCTCCTGAAGGCTGTGCCATCGGTATGTGAATGTGTATGAATGGTTAGCTCCTCAAACTGATGAGCAGTTGGCACCTTGCATGGCAGCTAATGCCATCAGTGTGTGAATGTGTGTGAATGTGATATGTACAGTAAAGTGCTTTGAGTGGTCAGAAGACTAGAAAGGGTCTACTATATAAGTACAGTCCATTTACTGAGTCACAAACCAGATGAACTACTGGTGGGTGAAGACAGAGGGTGGGGTCGAATGCTTATTGCTCAGGAAGGTTCCTAACTGAGTGAAAGGACCCAGAAATATTTATGTATCTGCCATGATAAGAGCTGTTTGAATTCTCTAAATGAGGCTCCAATGCTTCCTTCCTTATCTCCGTTAGAGAAAGAAAGAAAGAAAGAAAGAAAGAAAGAAAACACCATCCCGCAATTTGATGCGGCAGCAAAACCCCACACCACATCATTCACAACCAGACTTTAAAAAAGCCATCAATTCATTAAAAAAGTGTGTGAGTTTATACAGCCAAATCTAAGATGTGCTTTTTTGTAGTCCATCTTCTGAATTTTGTAGTCAACAGACATTCTGACTATTGGACTACACCCAGAGATTTTTCTTCTCCTGTTTTATCATTCATGGAGATGTGACTGTGTGGATCGATACCAGGTGTTCACTGACTTCTTTAACACCTCAGTGAAGACATGCCAGCCTGCTTCAAAACCTCTACTCATCATCCCTGTTCTGAAAGAAACAAACAAGGACCTCATTGCTAAATGAATACAGACCCGTCGCCCTGACCTCTGTGGTTTTGAAGGTGCTCAGCCTTGTGCTGGACCACCTCAAAGACATCACTAATCCACTCCTGCCCCCTGCAGTTTTGCCTACAGAGCCAACAGGGTTGTAGACGATGCAGTTAACATGGCCTCCAGCACCTGGACTCCTCAGCAATCCACGCAAGGATTCAGTTTGTGGACTTCAACCCCATCATCCAAGCTCTGAACAATCTCTCCAGCTGAGTCCGCCCGCATCACAAACTTCCAATCTGACAGAAACAGGATGTGAAACTGGTGAAACATGACTCAGACTCCTCGATTATCAGCACTGTCTCCTCCAGGACTGCGTCCTTTCTCCTCTACTTACCTGCTCCTCCCCTCATCATTGTATCAAATGCCACCACCCTCATTGGGCCCAGCTCTGAGTCGGCCTACAGGACACTGAAGAAGCATGCAGGTAATATTGTTGCTGACCCCTCCCAGCTCAGACGCAAACTTTTTGAGACACTCCCCTATTGACAGACTACAATACCCACCACCCACCCTGTGTGTCACCCATCCTGTACACATTAACGTTACGTAGTAAGGTTTACTCTCCTGAAACCCTGTGGGAAACTCAATAGGCCTACATGCTGCTTCCTGGCCACCATGCTGTCACAGTGAAGCCAGCTTGCTGCTCACCATAAATGTCAAACATTGTTATTTCCATGCACCGCTGTGCCATGCAGCTTGAAAGAAAACACCTGCACCTCACTTTTGAACCACGCCTACATTTTAAATAATGAAGCAGCAATAGAAAGTGTAGCCTTGGAGTACAATCTGACTGAGGGTCTAAGGACAGAGGGTGTCACTCCCTCTACAGATTGTAAAGGGATAGATTAGCATTTAATTTGGCAGAGTCGACAGTGTCCTGTCTGTCTTAAACGTTAAATGTTTTGTCCTGGCTGTGGATAGAAGACATAAAGTCCTGTCAGTGTGGTGAGCATCAGTGCACCTCAGAGACAAGATTCATGTACAGGTGTAGCAGAATAACTACTTGTTCTATATTTGCCCTTGTTGAAAAACGGTAAATTGATCCGTTGCATGGGTAGGAATGGAAATCTTTTCAATAGACTAAATTTTATCTTGTCTCTATCTCTTGGCCAAATGAAAAATTCACAAAGAGGATAAGGTAACATCACAAAACAAAACAAAACTTGAGAATTATGGTATAAATATTTAGAAAAAAGAAGAATTTTCCTGTTTTAAATGCGAGCTTCTTTAGAAAAAAAAATATGAAATTGTGAGCAGACAAGAGACAGACCTGAATGTCAATCATCCTGCTTTCGTCAGCTCAACCAAACTGGGCAAGTTTTGGAGTGGAGGAAGGTAGCAGGACACTTCTATTTCCTGACAACGTTAAATTTATTTAAGATAATGCACAAAAGCCACATACTCCATGGTACTCATTATTAAGGTCATGCAATCGTGAAAACATAAACAACTACCTGTTTTCAGTCAAAGCTTACTTTTAACACCACTAATGACTGGTAGAAGGTTAAAGAACACTTAGTTTGATTACATAATATATTCTAAAAACTCTACACTGTCACATAGCAAACACAACGTTAAATCCCTGAATTCATTTTTTTTTTTTTTTGGTATAGCTGGATTCCTGACATTATATTACCATAATGGTAATACAATAGGCTGAAAAGCAAAAAATATAGCAACATCGTTTCACCAGAATGCATTTTATGATAGCCTGGTAGACACCTTAGACCAGGTCAGAAGTGCGGGGGGAAAAGAGCAGGAGAAGAGGGGTCTGTTCATTTTCCCTTTACTTCATATTTAGCTAAAATAAAAGTCCATAGGCCCAATCTTGCAAAGTGGCACACAGCACAGGGCAAGTGCCATTGCTGGCTTTCAGGTGGCAGTCATTTTCGTGCCCTGCACCTATGTTGTGTAAGTAGCAAATGTATGTGTATATGTGCACCCATGGACACATTGGTCTTAAAATGAGGTGTGGTCTGTGGCCAGGCCAACATTGCAGAGTTCCCACAGTTCACTTTGTGGTTTGGGGCTGTGATGCCCTATGTGGCATTCTCTGAGTGTGTCCCTTCTCTCCTGGGTCTGTTTTCTGTCTGCAGGTTTTACATTACGCTATTTTGGATTAGAGTATTTATGCCACTGCAGCCAGGTACTCGCGCTCTTCTCTGATCTCTCTCTGGCTCTGCCCCATCCTGTGCCCCTCTGTCCCCAGTCAGGTTTGGTTTGGTTCAGTTTGGTTTGATGGTTTAAGTTGTCCTTTGCTTTTGTTCCACACTGTCAACACTTACACTTCTCACTCATGCACACCCTACACCACTGATACCACTGCTTGTACACACTCCATAACTTCACATCTTTTATGATTGTCTAATTTGCTTTAATTTTATTTAATAAAGAGCCAGGTCATGACAGGATACTGATGTAAATGTGTAAAGCTCTTTTAGAGGAAAGAGTTGGACATGGAAATATGACAAGGCAGACTGGGATGAATTCAAAAATACATGAAAACAACTGATGAAAATGTCTGTCGTCAAAGACTCCTCGAGACAGTAAAAAACTAGAAGGAAGATGAAGAGGAAACAGCTCCTCTGTGGACAGACTTCTCTAGTGTGGCTGTAAGTGATAGAGACTTTACTCTGAATTTAGAACACACAATTATGTAAATTGAGTTCCATATAAGAGGGGCTGGGCAGTGGTGAGAACAATAAGATACGCAAAGAGAGCAATTCGGTACAGTTTTATAGCACAATTAGGAGAGCTACTCATCTGTGCTGCACTGCATGGTGGTGTCGTGTCATGGTGGTATGCTCATCACTCAGTGCTCATCAGCCTCCACCACCACCACCAGTGTCTGGGCTCCATGGGGGGATTTATCTTGTATCTGCTCAGCACAAACGCCTCTCAATCACAAACCTCCCTGAAGAGTAAGAGTCAAAGACTTTCTGTCAAGACTTACAGATCATCCACAACACAGCAAACATTCTTTACTTCATTCACTTGTCTCTCCTGATTGAACTAATGTTAAAAATTTGCCTATGCACGAAAACCCCTCAGAAATCCTTCCTCCTGTCACCCAAAGATATTTTGCTACCACTGTGTGGGTACAGTGTTCTCCTCTGAGTTCTCCCATACTGCTTCTTTATATCCACATACAAGCCCTATATGTGCATACAAGGTATATATAAATATCCTATATAAATGATGGTTATTGTAAAATGTGAGATATGTTATATAAGAGCGGCCATGACACAGTGGTAGAGTGGGTTGTCCAATAAGGTTGAAGGTTGGAGTCCCACCCTCACTGCTCGAAGATTGAAAAGGCTTTTCCACGGCCGAGGTGTGTTCCAACAGGTGCCAACTGGTGGATGGGTTAAATGTGGAGGAAGTGTGAAGTAATTTTAAGTTTCTAAATAAATCAAATACACTAGGTACATAATATATAGGTACATATAGGTGAACATAAGTACATATATGGGTACATATATAGGTGCGCATATATGACCCTATATGTATGAGTACATACAGTGGTATGAAAAAGTTTGGGCACCCCTGATCATTTTCAGGATTTTCTTTTATAAATCATTGGTTGTTCGGATCAGCAATTTCAGTTAAATATATCATATAGCAGACAAACACAGTGATATTTGAGTAGTGAAATGAAGTTTATAGGCTTAACAGAAAGTGTGCAATAATTACTTAAACAAAAGTGGACAGGTGCATAAATTTGGGCACCCTTGTTGTTTTATTGATTTGAGTACCTTTAGCACTAATTATTGGAACACAAAGTTTGTTTGGTAAGCTCACTGACCCTTGACCTACATACACAGGTGAAGCCAATCGTGAGAAAGGGTATTTCAGGTGGCCAGTAGCAAGTTGTTCTCCCTTTTGCATCTTCTCTGAGGAGTGGCACCATGGGAGCCTCAAAACAACTCTCAAATGACCTGAAAACAAAGATTGTCCAACATCATGGTTTAGGGGAAGGATACAAAAAGCTGGCTCAGAGATTTAAGCTGTCAGTTTCCACTGTGAGGAACATAGTGAGGAAATTAGTTAGTTCCTTAGGACGACAGTTTTCAGAATGTTTATTCATGACTTTCTGTGAGTATAAGAGCTAGCCCAGGAGAAGAGGGGGAACAATTTGGACATTTCAGTGTGAAGATTTGAAGAGATGCATCCAAAACTCACTTGTTTCTTTGAATAAAGTCCTAATTATTCAAGTCAAGACGGGTTGTGGTTCTTTTCTTTTCAAGCATCCACAGATGGACTTCGGCAGCCATGGAAAAGTCAGGACAGTTTCTTTTTGTTTGTAGAGTTTCTTTTATTTACAGCAATGCTGGGTCCCGGCCACTGTAGTCTGGTCTTGGATTGAGGTTTGGTGGTGTTATTGACAACATTACTCTGAGCTGTAGACAAAATTAAAACCAACCATGTACCGTGTACTTGCTGAAGACAGCAGAAAAGTCAGTCTGTTAAAACCTTTAACAGTTCGTATTAGACAGTGGCTTCAAAAGATTCAGAAATTCAAAGAACTGGGACTGTTTTTTTCAGTTCCACATGGTAACGTTGTTGGAATAAAACCAAGTATGTGGGAGTCTACTCATTGGATATGGTGGAGTATTCCACATAGATTCATTCAAGATCATGAGATCCTTCCTTCCAGTTGTGAAGATACATACTACATACTAGACATATTCAGTGAGGTCAAGGTCAAGGCACTTTTATTATCCCTGAGGAGCAATTTGTTGTGCAGAACCAGAACATCACAAACATTAAAATAAATAAATAAAAGGTAAGTATAAAATATAAATGGGTTCCTGCACATGTAGGTCTGAAGGAAAATCGGGGGAAAGACAGATTAGCAGAGAGACAGTCCCATAAAGCAAATCAGGTCAAGGGAATGTGGTGTGAAGCAGCAGAAGAGAGGCCGAATGCCGGAACACTGCTTTGTGTCAGCAACATAGCAGTTTCTATGAGTGGCCCCCTTAAATGATCCCACACTTCCCATAATTCACATCATAATTAAAAGTAAAGAACTGAGAGATACGCATGGTTTTTTTTTTTTGTTTTTTTTAAACAGACACACTGAACAACACACTGAAAACACCGGAGGGATGACAGTGACCTCTTTGAGGTTCTAGTGTGAAATGGCACACTTAAAGATAAAACAGTTTCATATGAGCATTTTCAGGCTGAGGGTTCTGTAGTGCCTGGAGTTATAATTTGTAAAAAAATATGAGCAAAGACAGACAAATGTGTTGGTCAATCTCAGGATGGCTGGAATTCAGAACCTTAATATAAAAACATCAATGAACCTGTCAGGTGGACCAGGCAGGAGAATTAGTCCTGTCCATTACTCATTTAGAAGAAACAGGATTAATGAGCTGCTACATCCACAGTTGTCTACAGTCTACAGTTGAAGCAGAAGGTAGCAGTAATGCACCACCTAATATTCAGGTTGCTAAGTACTGTTAAAACATGAAGAAGAACTCAACCTTACCTCTTCTCCAAGCCACAGCTACACCTCGCCATAACCTAAGTGCTAACCCCAGCCACAGAGGTGTGTGCTACGGGCCTGTCGGACCAGTTCAACATCCTGCTGATTAGCGGAAAGTTGACACAACCCACTGCACGCAACCCAAGTACTAACTACACTCTGCAAGCACAAGCACACTGCTCTTCCAGTCACAGTAAGTCTCTGAGACTTGTAGTGAAAGACACTTTGGTTTAATGGCTGTCTGACTGTGTACAGTAGTAACTGCTCTACACTTATATTGCAGGTGTTAATGCTGGGTCATATCTGAAATATTATTAAAAGCTTTACATTCTTATAAAACAAGAGGTACATCGGATCTATTTACACGTTTGTGCCAGCAGAGCAGAGTTAGAAGGAACAGATACAGTGAGGTTGTTATAGTTTCATGAAAAACTAATTGTGCTGTGTAAGTGGCACAAAATCAGATCAAAATCACATCTTGCTCAAAGCAGGCACCCCAGCTATGCTTGAGTCAATATATAATTTACACCTCAAAACATGAAGCAGTTAAAACATCAATAAAACTTATTTCTTTTATTATGGCTGCTCTGAGAGCTCAATGCACCGCAGCACATTACACACAACACACTACATTACAGAAAGGTGCTGCAAATACACACAACACATTACACTGTGGTTTGTGGTCCGTGTAAAGTCTGTTAATGTGTGGACTGACTTCTGCTCCTGTTGCACTATGCACATGCACAGAAAGTGACTGCAGAATGGAACACAACCTCACTGAGAAAAAAGTTTATCATTTCAGTGTTTCCTGCTGAGATTTATGACCAATATTCAGCTTTACTTCAATGCCTATATTATTAGAATACAGACTGGGTTAGTCTAGCACTAACGCATATCATCAACTCAGCAACTCTTTTTCAGACTTTTACACATAATATATAACATATTGGCAGTTTGACTTAAACTAAAGCTCCCGGTGTTGTACGGGAAAAGCATGACACCAAACTTCCTTTAAGAAACACAACATTTGAATGATTCCTTGTCCATAGAAACACATCACTCTAGAAACACAAGATAAAGGACGTCATATGTCCACAGTCTGACTGTCTCTCTGAATTCAGCATCAGTATAATATAAACTGTAAACCATAAAGATAAACTGTGTTTCTGTTCAAACTTTATGTTTTGGAACTCAAAAACTCGCTATCAGTTTTATTTTACTGTCAAACACTGGTATTTCACTGGTTCATACATGATACAAAGCAGATAACAAGCAATTGTTCAGGAAAAGTTAATGTGTTGCTTAGCAACAGTCCCATTCTCAGTACTTTAGTATTTTAGAGAACGTCAAATCTAAAAGGACCCTTCTGTTTCATTTCAACATCTGGGTTTATTTTTTACTGATTACACAAAAGTGAGTTCCTACCAAGCAATTTAAGTCCAGCTGTGGAACTATTTGTGCTGTTGGAGACAAATAAATGATGAACTAATCAAACATTACTGTTAACTAACAAAGTGTATAAAAATAAATATCACACTCAAGGTCATGCTGTTGTGCTGATTAACAGCACAGCTGTGATTATTCAGAACATCACAACGTTGAGTGTGATATTGCTGTAATAGTGCATTAGTGTGGCCCTCTAGAAGTTATTGCAAGAAGCAGCAGTGAACAATATCAGAAATTCACACACATTTTTAGATTCAGTCCAGCTCCACTTCAGTGTTGTGAACTTCCACGTTAAAATCCCTTCCTCACTGTCAGCATTGCCATCAATTTGAAACAGTAGCCAGATATTTATCTCGCTGCAGAGAGAACCAGGCCTTTATCTGAAATGAAGCTTAGCGTACGTTCAATCAGGAAGACTGACTATCTTCACACTCACCCTCTCTGTCCTTTTTCCTGCTTCCAACTCAGTCAGCTGACCCTGTGTTTCATTTTTTTGGTTCATATTTCACCGATGCTGCTGTTAAAGTTTAAAACTGTCCTCTCTTTTGCTGCTGTCAGTTGTTATTTCAGTCAAATCGATGCAGCCCTCCTCCAGTCCTCGTTCAGTCCTGGTATATATATATATATATATATATATATATATAAAGGGGCAGTGTATATATACACACCTATACCCAAAAACATGTAGTCAGAGAAAGCACTCTTTCTCTCTCTGACTCACACACACAGTCCTGACCCTCTCACATGCCCTGAGGGTTACTGGCTCAGTCTGCCCTTAATCCTGTTCAACAGCATGCACACATCATCTGCAGGAGTGGCAGAGTAGTTTGGTGGGCTGACCTTTAATGGCATACAGCCCGGTGCTGAACCGTCCTGCCCCTGGGCCCTGTGAATCAACTAAACTACAGATCGCCTCTTGGGCTGGGGAAAGAAACGTGACTGCATTGGTGATGCTTTCCTAAATCCTCATGTTTACAACATGTTGGAACAATCCTTATCAACTGTTCAATAATGGCGGACAGTGCTACAGGCATGCCACCAGCAAGACGTTTCCTTTCCGCTGAAATTAGTGAATGTTCCTGTCGCTGTTGTGAAAATGTAACTTTGCTGCAGGGCTGCCAGATCGTGCAAAGTTGTCCAACCCAGAGGCAATTCTACAATTTGAGGACATCAGGCCACCGCCCAGCAGCACATGACGCTGAAGTTTTTCCAGAGTACATTGAAATGATTATCTGATCTGCTTTAAAGTAAATAAAAACACAGAGACTAACAGCTGATGGTAAATAGATTGTATTTATATATCTCCTTTCTAGTCTTCTGACCACTCAAAGCGCTATACACAACATATCTCATTCACCCATTCACACACATTCATACACTGATGGCATTGGCTGCCATCCAAGGTGCCAACTGCTCATCAGTTTGAGGAGATAACCGTTCATACACATTCACACACTGATGGCACAGCCTTCAGGAGCAATTTGGGGTTCAGTATCTTGCCCAAGGACACTTTGACATTGGTGTCTGATTAGTGTAAGACCCACTCTACCTCC
Source organism: Nibea albiflora (assembly GCA_014281875.1). Taxonomy (NCBI): domain Eukaryota; kingdom Metazoa; phylum Chordata; class Actinopteri; family Sciaenidae; genus Nibea; species Nibea albiflora. The sequence continues at coordinate 117,626 of JABGLX010000053.1, read as the reverse complement.
AAGTCACAGCCGCCCCAATCCCTGACCAAGAATGTTTAGAGTTCATATGATGAAAAGATTAAAGATAATTTTACATCAAATCTCCTCCATATATCAGTGTTCAGTAAGAAGGAGTTTCCTGCTCAGTGCTCATGAGCCATAATTCCGCATAGCTGCACCCAGTGTGTTCCCCTCAGTCAGTTCTAATCATGGATTATATGCATGCAGTAAGCTACATCACTCACTGCAAATGAATCAGTGAAGCCTGCTTGCTGCGAGATGGACTGGGGCTTGTGGATTGGTAATCAACAAAACACTGGGCTGACTCAAAGCCACTCTCACGAAGGAATCTGTGAGGACATGTGACATGCACGAGTGGAACACGGAGGGACGGGAACTAGAAGCAGCACACAGGCAGGTAGAATAGGAACAGTGAGTGAATGGCTTAATGTTGCTCCTCTCTCCTCTCCAAGGGGAGATATTCTTTTATGCCTCCTCGTAATAAAAGGCCAGACAGCCCAGACGGCCATAAAGAGCCATCAGATATTGAACATTATAGTGGATGTAACAAAAAAGGAGTGGACATTTAACAAGTGCTATCACCACAATGGAGTGAATCAATGGCATTTCATGTGGATATGCAGCCTCCATGAATAGTCAGTATGGATCTTCTCACTGCAGAGGATGTGCAGCTGTTGCTGTGGTGCTCAGAGTAAAGCTCATGTGTGTTGCAAAATGAACTGTTAGCTAATGTTAGCTCAGTTTGTTAGCTAAACTACCCGAACTGTGAGCTCAGAGCCCAGTCATGTTAGTGTTTGTGTAGCTCCTCTCAGTAGTAAAGCATGAGGCTCGAGATCATTTTATAAAACAGGGTTTATTCAGTCATCAAGCGACCAGACCGACCCGTGAGAACTGAAGCAAAGGAAAGCAAACAAACAATCACATAAATAAATATGCTGAAGCAGAGCTTGTAGCTTAATGCAATTACACAATACGCTAATAAACTATACCTCGTAGGCTGCATACTACCAAAGGGGCTAAATCTTGTCTTTTCTTCTTTCTTTGTCTTCTTTGTTTACATTAAAGTTGTAAAACTTTATATCAACTTTACTTTGATCTGTGTGGAGACGACTCGCCATAAAGTTTCTCCCTTGCCATGCTTTGCCAGGCGGTGTATCATTTAAAAGGTACCATGTAGAAACAAAAAACAAACAATTAGCCTGCTTCACTGAAAGATAGGTAGGAACCAAAAATAAATAATGTATTAACTGACGTGGGCAGTTACAGTTTGTACCCACAGGCGTGGGTACCAGGGATGACGGGGGCGGAGCCAGTGTTGTTCTAGAACAGGAGCTGGGCTCATTAGATTTTGATCATAAGTAATGTTATCAAAAAATCAATTACACTCTGGGGGTGCTAAATATCAAAAATAACAATTCCTATGCAATGTTGCTTTAAGTTCTTACTTTATTTGATAAAGACAAAGAACATAGAGGCAGACAGAGTGAGTTTAGCCTCGTGAACGCGATGATCAAATTCAACAATGTCTCTTTAGTTGCAAAATGCTCCATAAGCTAATTTTGTTGTGAATTCCACACCTGGAATATGGTATTGCACTTATGAGTAAAGTTAAGAATATGGTTACATTTTAAAATATAAACATAAAAGAAAAGCAATCGTGCACATACATATGTTGCTGTAGCATGGATTGGTTTAGTGAATAGTCATTTGATTTTAGAGTGGCCACACTGGAAGGCAGGATAAACCTCCTGCTGTTATGGCCACAAAGGCATTTATTGTGTCACAATAATAATGTGCAGTGAAGACAGCACAGATAAGAAATGCACTTTAGCCGTCAACATACAGGCACAGAGTCATGTGCCACTGTGGCGGGAAAAGTGAGTTTTGTTCTTGCTAGAGAGGCTGTCTGAATCTGGCCCAAAGCTTGCCAACATGACAAAACACTATAAGACACTAAACAAAACACAAATCATCTAAAAAGCTTGTGCTGCTTGCAGTACTTTACTATAAAGAAAAGATACTGTGGGTGATAACGCGACAGCAACCAAAACATATTACACCTCAGCTGAATTGCTAAATGCTCCAGTTGCTTTCTTTGTCTGACTGTTGTATACATTCGAGCTATCAGACCTTTTCACTGACAATAGCTGCCTGCTACATCTGGAAACAAGCTTGATAAGATGCTGAAAAAAACTAAATAATACACCGAGACGTTAGAAAGCTATTTTTCTCTTAATGTATAGTGTTTATGTCTTATCTGTCTCTACCTCTGATGTGCATGTTGCTCTGGTTTTTACTCTCTCTTGCTTGATCTCTACCTCCTCCTCGTCATCCAGTCAACCCTGTTTAACCTCCCAAACTTCACCAGATCATTCAGTCCCCTTTACTCTACGCTCTCCTGACTGTACAGCCAACTTATATGCTTTCACACCAGGATAGTGTTTTTGCATCTTCATTTAGTTTGGTTCACTTTCACTTTGCACGCTGACTGAGACCCACATTTTCACACGGACCAGAGTTTGCCTGTTTGGTCCAAGTGAAAGCACCCTACATTGTGTGTGTATTTTTTTGAAAACTCTTTAAGATTCTGGCCAACCTCTCCATGTGCCTCAGGATATCTGCCATCTACTGCCTCACTGCATGATTTCACCTTTGGTTCACTAAACTGCTTAACCGTTCTTGTTCTCTGACTTCAGGTCTGCCATCACTCAACATAACAGAAAGACTCTTTAAGATGCAGCTTTTGAAATGGTTGCAGTGCACAGGCAGGGAAAAGTTTGAAATAATGTTTGGAGAGGGAGCCACTAGAATAATCAAGACAGCACAGCACTGCAATAGATTAACCAAACAAACATGAAGCATTATGTAACTGTTATAAAACATTAGGAGAAAACAAAGCAGAGACCTGACTCCAGCATCTGCAGATGCCATTATGAGATGAGTGTGATCTCAGTTGTTACTGTGGGGTTAATTAACACGCTATTAAAACTTGGCAGACTTCTGTCTTGAGCTCACCTTTTTATTTCTCAAATGTAACTCTACTTCCTGTAGAACTTTGAATATGTTGCTCAGCTGTGGTGAATCTAAATAGAAGTAAAAGCAACATGTTTACACGGCTGTAGTTCCACTGCCACAAACAGCTACCAGCGTTCAAGTTATTCATAGATTTAGCTTTTTTTCCATGAGAGCAACAGCTGTGCAGCAAACTTGTTTACTTTATGTTGGTGTTTTTTCTCTGTCAAAGCCCCCACTGATGGTGTGCTCTTCTTCTGCTGTGTTTGAAGCAACAAATAACATTCATTCATAATTGTGGGAAGGATAGGGAGAGGTGAGGCGGGTGTGGAAATGTTACAATATGCAACTGGCTTTGAAAAGATGCAGGAACGTGACGTGGCTGGCAATGGGTCACCAGCATCACATGAATATTCATGCGGGCTTCACCCCTGTTCCTCAGCTAATTGGTGCTGAGTCATGTATATTCATCTGCCTAGCTCCCTGCGACAGCTCATCAGACTGCAACACTTCACACTGCTTTGATGTAAGAAAATGGGCCAGTGTTCATGCAACTTTTTCAGATCTACAGCAGCTTCTTCACACTGCACCACTTTCCACTTTGTATTTCTAACTAGCTAAAGTTCTGCCATCTTATTATCATTTTGAAAAAAGAGATCTTTTGTTTTCTTCAATGTTCAATGTAAACATTTCTGTTCTCCTAAAAATAACACTGAAGATTATATTCTCATGCACAACATTATTAGTGCATTTGTGAACCAAATACATACAGGATGTAACCTTTGAACAGCATGGCTCTGTAAACATTATTTACTGTATTTTATTTGAGCTCATTGCCAGTGGAAGGTACTCACTTGTTGTTATGTGACTAAAAGATGAAACGTCTGTTGCATGATAAGACAGCAGACGTGTGATTCCTACCAGCTAAATACTACCACCAACTTACTGCTGGAGATGGAGCATGCCACAATAATACCGGAGAGTCTGAACTGGCAGGGCATGACCAAAACATTCTTACCGTCATCAAGACCCCAGTGTGCAGCTGAATAAAATAAAAGACCACAAACTTAACAACCTAATATTTATTTCACTCTTTTAAAATCTTCAGGTTCATAACAAGTTCACTTTACAAACAAATTAGCACGCAAAATTTTGCAATGTGATGCTACTCACTGTAGATCTGTCATGTCTAAGCACCCTCCAGCATCTCTACAGTCTCCAGTGCTTCACAGACTGTAAGACTACAACTTCCTACTCAACAATCATTACACTGTCTAACAGTGATGACACAACTGCCTTATCAAATACAGCCCAGACCACCTGTCCAAGACTCAAGTCAAGACTCAAAATAACTCCATGAACATTCTGTAATTGAGTCACCATCTTCCATCCCAATACACAGAGCCTTAATGAGGCTTTCCTCTGCTGTTGAAAGAACTTGTTGTGAACAGAGAAAGCCCATGTTCAAAAATACACTTGACAACACACTATACACTATCAAGTCAGTTGTGAGTTTCAGAATTTTCCAGTTGCAGTTTAATGGGCTTTCAGTGCATCCACGTGAAGGTGTTAACATACTGTCCTCTCTCATTCTCTCTCATTCAAAACAGACAGCACACGTATGTGTCACAGTAGCAAGCAAAAAGCAAAATCTAAGAGCTGCACGCTGAGTAAGGAAGCTACATCTGAAAATATGTGTCAGTACTGGAAACATGCACCTCATACTATTTTTGGCTCCTCAGAGTAACTGTGTTTGGACAAAAGAAATCCTTGGCACTGCCCATGCTCTAAGCCAAAGAGACCTGTTCTCGGAAATCCATAGCAAAATGGCATTGAACCTGACCTGAACTTTTCAGGAGTCAGAAGCACAGTGATGTGTTTGACAGCTTCACAGCTCATCGAGTTGTGTAAAGTATTGAGGAAATGATGCTACATCCACCATCTTGCACAGTGACACCGAGCAAGCATCTCATTCCACTGGAGACCTTCTGCACTGTACTGCATAAATGTCAGCTGTACGAATGTAAACTACACTGAGGGCAAAGATTGTCATGTTCACCTTTGTACTGGAAGGTGTGTATTCTGGATACATTATTATTCACACGCTAACATCCTGTAAAAGGTGTGTGGTATGTGAACCTGTTGTGCCCCGTAAAAATATGTTTATGACTTTGTTTCAGCAGTTCAGTGTGGTTTGTTTATTTATTTTTATTTTTAGGACCAGTGCATGCTGGGAAACAAAAGTTAAAAAAATGATGTGATCAACTATGGTCATGCGTGAGCTCTCCCTGCTGTCAGCTTCTGAGTTGATTGCTTTTCTTTCCCCTCTTTGCTAAGGCAGCGTCTGAAAGTATTTTTCATTTTGTAACATTAAGTTATGACTTATTTTTGAGTTTCTGAGAATATTGTGATGATGATAATTAGTTTTATGCTAGGCTAAGTTAGCTTACTGCTGCTTGTATTTACTAGCTCGATTGTGTTTCATCATATAAGCTACACAGCTACGTTAGCTAAGCTATTGGACTGTGTTACAGTTGCAGATTTCCAGTAAACTTCACAGAAGTGAATCATCTGTGTCCTGGAGTTTTTTCGTAGCCTATGACCCTACCAATACCAGGAATGGTATTTGAAATATCAAAACCTATATTAACACTTATATGTTTATATATGTAGCCAAGTGAACAGGGGTTCCCAGAGGATAGTCTTTTCTTGAACTCTCAAAGTACAGAGATCTGAATTGAAAATCTTTTTGAGATTTCTTCAATCTGAAATGTGCAGTGTTGGGTATAGTTACTTTTGAAAGTAGTTAATTACATTACAACGTTACTATCAATTAAAAATAATCCGTTACCTTACTACGTTACCCATCAATAAAAATAACGCGTTAGAGTACTCATCCGTTACCAACAATTAAAAACCGTTTGGGATGCGTCTCTGCCTGCAGCAGCTTACACACGCAGCCTCCTTTAGATGCACCGAACGTGCTTACTGTTTATGAATCAATCATGGAACCTGCAGGATATATATATACCACAATGTTCTTGTCCTTTTCGCTGGTGAACTCAAAATAATGCGCGTACCTCCATGAATCAAACGCTGTCCTCTCCTGGAAATGTGTATCTTTTTGAGATCACCCCAGTCTGAATTATTGCTCCTAAACCCCCCCTTAGGAGCAAAACTGAGAGAATGTGAGAATGACTTTTTTAGACTTTATGGGAAATTATAGTCATAGATGAGATCTTATCATTGCATCTCTTTGATTTCATTCATGTCTTGCTTATTGCTCCTAAAACCACGAAAGAGCTAAATACAGATCTCAGTTGCCTGTTTTCTTGAGATCACCTCAATCTGAATTATTGCTCCTAAATCACCCCTCAGAGATACACTGAGATGTTAGGAGATCTCATCATTGCATTCTTCATTAATGTCTTGCTTATTGCTCCTAAAAAGCCATGAGGAGCACTAAAGAGTTGTAAAATGGATCTCAAGTGCTTCTCTTCTTGAGATCACCTCAGTCTGAATTATTGCTCCTAAACCCCCCCTTAGGAGAAAAACTGAGATAATGTGAGAATGACTTTGAGACTAAGGTAAGAGAAAACTGAGATTAAAATGGAAGAAATAAGAATCAACTGTGAGTGAACTGCAGCCCTGTTTATTTTGCATTAATTCAACATACATACCAGTGAGCACACAATTTTACAAGAGTACTGCTGAACAAGAACGCATACCGGTGAACAAGGGGCGATTGTAAACGTTATGCCTGTAAAGCCTGTCACTTTACTGACCTCTGACCGCATTTATTTATGAGAGTCTTTGTAAGCTTGGCCTCCTCTTTCCAGTTCTCCATCGTTGTGCATCGCCTTACATAGGCTGCAAAAAACAACAACAAACAAAACAGAGAAAAGAGGGTTAAATTAGTTTGATTTTTCCTAGTATATTTCAATACACTATTAAAATACCAATACCACACTCACTTTTTTTTTTACTTATTGGGATGTTAGGATATGGCCAACTGAGAAACACTCAAAGAGCAAAATTAAGGTTAAAAAAGACCTTCCAGTCCATATTGGGCTTATTAAACTAAACATACATTCTTCAAATAACTAAACTAACTCTCTTTACTTATCAGAAAAAGACTCTATTTCTAGATGTCTTGTGCTGTTGAACGTAGAATAACGCGTTAATGATTTGAGTCACCGGCTTTCTTTCACTGCTGTTTGGGACCATTGTGAAGTTAGTTTCAGGTTGGATATTTCGACATATTCGGATATTCATTGTAGATACAGCAGCGTCAAATTACCAACATGAAACTAACTTCACCGTGGTCACAAGCTTTTATACGGGACAGAGAAATTTATCATATTTTTTTCAGCGTGAGAAATACAATGTGCAGCGGGAGTGCGTGACAAAACACAGAATGACTGACACGCTCAGTGCGTGAGACTCCGACAGCCCTGCAGCAGTCTCTACTGTCATATGACGCCTTGTTTGTGCGGTTAGCTTGGCGTTATTTAGCTCCCCGTCATGTTAGCTTACCTACCTGTGTTTTTGTTAACTGTGCCCTAATAGAAGGTGTACTGACACTTTAAGGCCAGTTAGGTTGAGAATCGCGTGAGAATTAGGAGATCACACGAGAGTCGCTAACAAGTGTGAAATGCTGTCTCCAATGGCGCACAGGTGTATTTCTCGTCTGTGAGAGTTTGAACAGTCTGAACTGTGTAGCACAAAGGAAATACGTGACCAAGTGAAGAGTTAGAACAGACCTGTAACTGCGTTGTCTGACGAAGACTTGTGAAGACTTTGTGTTTATTTCTCGTCGGTCGAGGGTTTGGGTATCATCTCCAGTATAGCGGGAGCCGCCCTAGACTACCCTAGAGGCATATAGTGTACTGAAAGTGTACTGATAGTGTTCATTTATTTGACCATGAATCTAAACAAAACATTTCTTGATTTGACATTTCATTTCTTGAAGATTAAAGCCTGAATCATATGAAATAGGTATTAGAAAATTCCTAATCAATACTCAAATAATTGATTGATCCATTGATCATCAGAGTAATCAAAGTCTCTGTTGGAGTCAGTCAGAGCATTTCCTTGAAGAGCCACTTTGCATCAGAAGCACCATGCTGCAGTGCTCTGGGTCCTGAGAGTTGAGCACGGGATGACTGACACCTGTCCTTCATGACAACAGAAGCCACCGAAATCCTCCTCATCAAAAGCATGACTTTGATATGGCCTCTCCACTGCTGCTGCTTCACAGGTAGAGTCCAGAGGATCAAACTCCTTTCCTCTATGAAATGAAGAAAACCATGATGCTGCTTTATGTTTTTGTCTCTGTATCCTCACAGTCCAGAGGCCAGGTCACACAGACTCTGAGGCTCTGTCACCATCACATATTGGACCAGTCAGGGTGTTCAGGTTTGGAATAACTACCACCTTTCACCCTGGTACCAACAGAGAGATGGAGAAACTCATAAACTGCTCACTATGCTAGCACGCAGACATCAGGGATTCCAGCTTGTTTTACAGGCAGTGGATCAAACTCTGACTTCACTCTGACCATCAGTGGAGTTCAGACTGAAGATGCAGCAATTTCCTACTTTGAGAGCAATAATCACATCAACACTCAGTATGTGTTCACTCAGTAAATATGCAGCATACAAAAAACTTCCTCTGCCGAAACTGAAGTGACTGCTGCAGCTGCAAGCTGTGCAGAGACTGATAATCTGAATTGTACCTTCAACTATAACCTACTACACTTACCACTGCTGGTATTAAGATGACTTTAGGAATAAAAACTCTATGCACTCTATCTGATTAGCTGGCCATTAATTCTACAATTCTTGCAATTGCAAGAAGATTGTTTGAGCTTTCAAGTTAGTTGAGTTAGTGTCGACACCTTCATGGTTACACCAAAGGTTCCTAAAGTTCAGACTGACCTGACAGAGCTATTTTTTGGAGTTACTCTCTCACAAAAAAAGGAAAGAAAGAAAAATAGCCACTTAATAGCTACTTTTAGCCTCAGGTGTTCTGTGAGTATGGCCCAAGGTGGGTAAGCAGCACAAGGTAAGGAAGGAGAAGCAGAAACGCTTGTGCTCTGTGTCAGAACTGGAATATGACATTCATAACTGTTTTCATTTGTGTAAAATCACCTTAAATATTAATTGTTGTGTTTCACCCTTTAAAACAATAGATGCCACAGGACTCTGCCATATTTAGTTAATTGACATTAACCATTAGTATGTGGACACTGAGCGCATGCAGATACCCACCATGAAAGCTCTACAATACCTGATTTGTTGTATGTCACATATTTGTCTTACTTACTGTCACAGTAAGTTTAACTGCCATCAATTATATTCAATTTATATTTATATTCATATTATATGCAATAACATTTAAAAAAGCTTTTGTTAGGCAGAGGCAGACAGAGGACTGGGCCTCGTACAGTGAACAGTCAAACTGATGATCAGCTGTTGAAGCCATAACACTGATCTCTGGTTTATTTATATAATATTCATGTGAGTAACATAATCCTTTAAGAAATCTCAAATGATTATGATGATGATGCAATGATGATGTCAGAGGGTGTTACTCTATATGTAGATGTCACCTGGGCACAGGTAAGGGGGGTGTGTTTTGAGAGCGGAAGGGCAAACAATTTTCAACCGCATTTTGAGAGTCTAAGCGGGTTTTTTCTGTTTAATACGAGTTTGATTTATGTTGCCGTTACTCAATAAAAGGAAAGTATATTGCGACACTACGAAAGAGTGCGCGTTGATTTACTGACCGCTCCTACAAGAAGTTGAAAATTGCCCATCTGAACGCCAGAAAGGAAGAAAGGAGGCCAGTCAAAGTGGAAATGAATGGATGAGACCGGAGTCAGTGTCTTCGGATTGAATTTGGACTGCAGCCAGAATCTGACATCACTGGTACCGTTAGTACACGAGTGGATGCGCTGTTTTCTGGTTACGATCAAACATTAAAAAGTGACAAATGAAGTGAAGGAAGTGTTTGACGAGCAGATAAATAAATCCATAAACTGCCTATAAACTATGAAATAACTGAAAACTATAGACGGACACCGCGGATCAATATCGCTGCACGGAAAGCGAAAAATTTAAAAGCGCGTTGTCTCACAAATTTCTGCTTTTGATCTTGTTCTGCAGCTCCCCCGATTTTCTGGTCCAATTAGGTCGAATGGTGTTTTCTTCTTCAGCATGCAGTAATACACAGGACTCGTCAGATATTGGCAATAAAAAGAACTCTTTATTATCTTTACAGACAACAAGAGCCCGAGTCACCCATGGATGGACTGACTCTGCTGACTCGGGCTTTCTCTTATATACCTGTATGCAAATTTCCCAACCCCCACCCTTCCTGTAGTACTGTCCAGTTAGTTTCGTTCTGACCTCATTGGTACAATTCATGGTCCAGGTGCATCTTTCTGGGACTTGCCAAGTCGTATTCATTCTGACCTCATGGTGCAATTCATGGTCCAGGTGCATCTTTCAGGGACTTTTCCATTACCTCATGGTGTCTCGTGTCGGGCCACCTGACCCACAGTCCACTGTGGCCCACCACGTTTCCTTTTGTTCTTTGCTTTTCCAAATTACACTGTTTTGTTGTGTTTCACACTTCTTGCTGTTTTTTAAATATCCACTTTTATTACTCATTACACTATTAGATTTGGGCCTTATCATTGCCGTATTTTTTAAAGTCCCTTTAATGCCCTGGCTTGCACCATTACGTCACAGAACCTTTATACTGCCTTTTCTAAAAGTTTACTATACCTTGTGCTAATACGAATCACATATTTATACACCTCATACCAGGCTATACCGAGGTCAAGTGCTCATTATTCATTATTCTTGTGCTGTTACACTCAGTAGGTTATATATTGAATATCAGGTGCTCAACATACTATCAAACCAGTGTGGTTAACGTAGATTACATGTCTTCAAAAATACAAATCATACTTAAATCATACATCGCCTCAGAGGAGGGGTTCTGCTTCCAGTGATTGACAATGATTAAAATGTTTCCAGTTACCAGTAGATACTTCAAATGTTAGCATAGTATATAGATTAGCATAATACTTCACCCATTGTGTAACCGTTATAGATTTCACCCATTTTATATGACCCTTAAGTGCTTCACCCATTATACGCCATGTGTATGTTTAACCCTTTCATGCTTATGTGTTTGAATCAACGAAATGCCCCCTTATAGCAAAAGGATTATAGTTAATTTCAAAGGAATTAAAGCACACACTGAATCATAGAAAAACTGTGAGTCACATTGAAGCAAAGGATCCGAGCTGGTTTTAGTGCAGAAATGCTATGCTACGTGTCAATGCAAAAATTTTATACTACAAGCGATACGAAGATATGAATGAAAATGTCACGAGCAGATGGAAATAAAATCCAATATACGAAACAAAGTGTGGAAAGGTGCCTGAAAATAAAATATACGCTTACGGAAATAAAGTAACTTAAATGACCTATAAACGGATTGAAACGGAAACAAAGCACGGCCGTGCGCATTAAGGAGTATAAATAAATAACCGAAATACTAACGAATATTCAAACAAAGTTGTCGGGTTTACATGGAAAAAAACTGTACAAACGAATATTAACGTCTGAGAATAAAAACTGAAACAATGGCAGAAGGAACTGAATTCGGAGTCACTGAACCTGATGTTACTGAGATGGATGCTGCACAACAAAGGAAAGCGTTCAAATCACTCAGTGCAACACGCAGAGGGAAACTTTCACACTGCACACGGAAAATGAATGAAATAAAAACAATGATGAAAGAGGGTACTGATGTTGACAATATTAATGAAGGTACAAATGAATTTCTAAGGCTGCTGGATGAATTTAAAAGGTGTCATGAATCTGTTCAGAAACTGTTGCCTGAAGATGTGAGAATTAATGAAACTTTGGACTGGTATGAGCCAAAAATGGCAGATTATGATGCTTTTCTAACTGAGGTGGGTCAATGGATAAAGCCTCAGCCTGATCCACACGTTTTTGTGGATGTTGGGGACAGTGTCTCACAAACTGGTTCAAAGAGTTCAAAAAGTTCTAAAAGTTCCAAAGGTTCAAGAAGTTCAAAAGCTTCATCTGTAGTTTCAGCACGCATGAAGGTTGCTGCAGACAAAGCTGCTCTGCAGGCCAAAGCTGAAGCCCTCAAAAGAAAACACAAACTGGAAATAGAGAAGCATCAGCTGGATTTAAAAATGGAGTCCCTGGACCTGGAAGCAGATATTGCTGCAGCTGATGCGAGGCTAAAGGTGCTGGAGGAATTTGAAATTGACGAAACATCAGAATCTGGAAAAGGAATGGAGGAACGGATAAATGCATCTGGCAAAACAGAAGGAAGTCTAGCAGAGCTGGAGTTTGCACGGATAGGAACCATACCTAAAACACCCCTACAAAAAATGATCCACACCCAGTACCCACCACTAACTGCAATGACAAAAGAGTCTGAGCAACCACCAAGGGCTACAACAAACCCTCACATACCCAGAGTTGTTGTATCTGATGGACCACACAGACGAGGCGAATCCACTCCTAGAAGTGAAATAGCTCCGAGCATCGATCTCACAAACATAATACAAAGACAGACAGACTTGGCGGATCTGCTTGTGATACAGCAGAGAGTCTTAGCTCCCAAGAAAGGAGGTGTTGGTGTTTGACGGCGATCCTCTCACTTTCAGACCATTTATGAAGGCTTTTAAGCACAACATCGAGGACAAAACCGATAGTAATGAGGACAGACTGTACTTCCTGGAACAGTATACAGTAGGTCAGCCTAAAGAACTAGTGCAAAGCTGCTTTCACATGAACGCCACAGCTGGTTACGAGGAAGCAAAGCGCCTGCTTAAATATCATTTTGGCGATGATTTCAAGGTCACATCTGCATATGTTGAAAAGGCCTTAAACTGGAACCAAATTCGTACAGATGACGGAAAGGCACTTCACAGCTACGCCCTCTATCTAAGAGGCTGTGGCAATGCAGTTCAGGACCTTCCATACATGTCAGAGCTGGACCTACCATCTAATATGAAAAGACTTGTTTCCAAACTCCCATTTAAACTTCGAGAGAAATGGCGGTCTGCTGTATGTGACATCACTATGTGACAACACAGCAGAGACCTAAATTCTTTGATCTCGTTCTGTTTATGGAAAAACAGGCCAGAATAATTCAAGATCCCATCTTCGGGGATATCCAGGACCCCGCTGGAAGCACAAATGGGAGAAAATCCAAAAGAGACTTACCATATATGAGATCTAGCAGCAAGAAAAGCTTTGCTGTGACTGTCGTTCCCAAGACAGAAACCGACAAGAACATCAATGCACAGAAAAGGGCAGACAGGCCAGAGGGCATCCGTACGGCCATGGATGCTTTCGTCAAGCCTTGTGCTTTCTGTAAAGGAGATCATGTGATGGAAACATGTGAAGCAATAGCAAAGATTCCCCACAAGGAGAAAGTTGAGCTGCTAAGGAAAAATGGACTATGTTTTGCCTGCTTGGTCAGAGGTCATATGAGTAAAGAATGCAAGAAACGTCTCACATGTCGTACCTGTGAGAAGAAACACCCCACTGTCTTGCATATAGAGAACTTTTCTCTAGGAAATACCAAGCCAGCAGCTAAACAGAATTCAGACACCAAGAGCAATTGCATTGCTAAAGTTTCAGCGGCTGCACAAATTGCTATGGTGTCATCAGCAGAACAAACAGGGGACCTAACCACAAACTACAAGTTAGCAGTGGTACCTGTAAAGATGAAGGCACATAAAGGCAGCTGTTTGATAAAAACCTATGCGTTCTTAGACCCTGGAAGCAATGCTACTTTTGTCACGGAGAAACTGATGGAACAGTTATCTGTCAGAGGAAAGAAAACAGAGATCCTACTCCGAACGATGGGACATGAAAAGTCTGTGAAAACCCATGCTATGAGAGGACTGGAAGTATGCAGCCTGGATGGCAACAGCTTCATAGAGCTTCCTGAGGTCTTCACACAAAATGCCATTCCTGTCAGTCAAGAGAACATTCCAACAGAGATGGACATAAAAGGATGGCCTTACTTAAAGGATGTCCACTTAAGACCCATCAAGGCAGAGGTAGGCCTATTGATCGGTGCAAATGTCCCAAAGGCTATGGAACCACTGAAAGTCATCAATAGTCAAGGTGAGGGGCCCTAGGCAGTCCTAACACGCCTAGGTTGGACTATAAATGGACCTCTTGGCAGTACTGCACCTATGGACGAGCATGGTCGACTACAGATAACGTCTAATAAGATATCAGTGGTCAAGTTGGAAGAGCTTCTTGTACACCAATACAACCAGGACTTCTCAGAGCTAGCCTACAATGAAAAACAAGAAAACTCATTTGAAGATAAGAAATTCTTGCATGTGATGAACAGCTCAACCAAAAGAAAAGATGGTCACTATGAAATACGACTTCCGTTCCGTCAGGATAACATCAGCCTGCCAAACAACAGGAAGGTGGCGGAACAAAGAGCACTAAGTCTTGCCCGCAGATTCCAGAAAGATGAAGCCTTTCGGAAAGACTATAATGGCTTCATGAGTGATGTCTTGAGGAAAGGGCATGCAGAGAGAGTCCCAGAGGAACAACTCCCCCGGAAAGATGGAAGACTGTGGTACATTCCTCACCATGGTGTTTACCACAAAAGAAAAAAGACAATCCGGGTGGTGTTCCATTGTACCTCTTCATTCCAAGGAACTTCCCTGAATTCTGAGCTGCTGCAAGGTCCTGTCCTTACGAACACCTTGTTGGGTGTACTTCTTAGATTCCGACAGGAACCAGTAGCAGTGATGGGAGACATTGAAGGAATGTTCCATCAAGTAAGAGTACCGAAACATGATGTGGACTTCCTCAGATTCCTGTGGTGGCCAGATGGCGATACCAACCAACCGCTAGCAGAGTACAGAATGACGGTGCATCTCTTTGGAGCAGTCTCATCCCCGAGCTGTGCCAATTTCGCACTGAAGCGGACAGCTGATGATAATGAAGGAAACTATAGCACTGAAGTTCTCAACACCATTCGTCACAATTTTTATGTAGACGACTGTCTCAAATCAGTCCTAAATGAAAGCCAAGCAATCTGTCTGGTGAAAGAGCTCAGATCAGTATGCGCCACAGGTGGATTCAAGCTCACCAAATGGACTAGTAACAGTCGTGCAGTTCTTGCCTCTGTTCCAGCTGAAGAGAGGGCAAAAGAGGTCAAAGATCTAGACCTCGATAAAGACAAACTGCCCATAGAAAGAGCTCTTGGCATGCGATGGGACATTGAGTCAGACATGTTTTTCTTCTCGATCACCCCGAAACAATCAACAATCACCCGTAGAAGTATTTTGTCCGTGTTGAACTCAGTATATGATCCTCTTGGTTTCCTAGCACCAGTTATGCTGACAGGGAAAGGAATACTGCAGGACCTGTGCAAGCTAAATTGTGGATGGGATGAATTAATACCAACTGCTTACAGAGATAAATGGAAGGAGTGGCTGAAAGATCTTAACCTGATTTCCAACCTAAGAATTAGGAGATGCCTTAAGCCACCAGATTTTGAAGTTACTGAAGCACAGATGCACCACTTCTGCGATGCAAGTGAGCGAGGTTATGGGACAGTCAGCTATCTGAAGATGACTAGAGATGGTGGACTACCTCACATTGCGTTTGTGATTGGGAAGGCAAGAGTTGCACCTTTAAAGGTAGTGACAATCCCAAGGCTGGAGCTTGCCAGCGCAGTCCTAGCTGCTAGGATAGACAGGATGCTGAAGAGAGAGCTTGAGTTAACCCTCAGAGACTCAGTTTTTTGGACTGACAGCACCGCCGTCTTAAAATACATCTAAAATGACTCCAGAAGGTTTCAAACCTATGTGGCTAACAGAGTGTCTACTATTCGAGATCTGACACACAAATCCCAATGGCGCCACATAAAGACTGGACTCAACCCTGCAGACAGTGCATCAAGAGGCATGAAAGCAGAGACCTTCCTTCAAGAAGGACACTGGCTGAGAGGGCCAGATTTCCTAATGCAACCTGAAACAGACTGGCCAGTGATCCAGGTACCACCCACACTATCCGACAGTGATCCAGAGGTCAAGAAGGTGGCCGTAACTTTTACTACAAGTGTGCTGCAGAATCAAAATCCGCTGACTCGCTTTATTGAGCACTTTTCATCATGGGAGAAATTGATTCGATCGACAGCCTGGCTCTTAAAAATCAAAGAAAACCTGAGACAATTAAAGTTGAAAAAGAAAATGAGTGACTCAGAGCCAACTAGGTCACAGCTATCTGTGGAGGATCTAACCAAGGCTGAGCAATCACTTGTGTCCTACATCCAACAACAGTCCTTCCGAGATGAGATGACCTCTCTACAAAAGGGCTTGCCCATAAAGAGAAGTAGTAGGATGTATAAATTAGATCCCATCCTCCAACAGGGAATCTTGAGAGTTGGAGGCAGACTAAGTAAGCTGGCTATGCCAGAAGAAACCAAACATCCTGCCATTCTACCCAAAGACAACCACCTGTCAAAGATACTCTTACACCACACCCATGCATTGGTGGGTCATTGTGGAAGAAATCAAATGATCGCAAAACTCAGAACAAAATACTGGATCATTAGAGCAAACTCTGCTGCGAGAAGGATAACACGGGATTGTATACTCTGCAGGAGATGGCATGGAACAGCAATGACACAAAAAATGTCTGACCTACCTCTACACAGGATAACACCTGACTTGCCGCCCTTTACCCATACTGGACTGGACTACTTTGGTCCCATAGAAGTCAAGCGTAGCCGCAGCAAAGTAAAAAGATATGGAGCCTTGTTTACATGCCTCGCAAGCAGAGCCGTACACCTAGAGATGGCCTATTCAATGGATACGGACTCCTGCATTTCTGCACTCCGACGATTTATCTGCAGACGAGGCCAAGTGAAGGAAATTGTTTCTGACAATGGTACAAATTTCGTTGGGACAGAACGGGAGCTTCGAGAAGCACTTAATCACCTTAACCTCAGTAAAATCCAGCATTTGATTCACGCTGAAGGCATCAAATGGACCTTCAATCCACCCTATGGTCCTCATCATGGAGGCGTATGGGAGCAGCTCATCCGGATAATAAAAAAAATCCTCTACTCCATCACAAGAGAACAGACCCTGGATGACGAGAGTCTCCAAACAGCGCTATGTGAAGTAGAGGCCATTATGAATGACCGGCCCATCACAGTCATATCTCAGGATGTGAAAGATCCAGAACCTCTGACACCCAACCACCTGCTCCAAATGAAGCGAATGCCTACTCTTCCACCCGGACTCTTTGACAAAGATGATACCTATTCCAGAAGAAGATGGAGATAAACCCAATACATAGCCGATCTCTTCTGGAAATGCTGGACACGAGAGTATCTCCCATTGCTACAAGAGAGACAGAAATGGAATAAGGTCAAAAGGAATCTAAAACATGGAGACATAGTGCTGATCATTGATGAAAGCTCACCACGCAACTCCTGGCCCATGGGCAGAATCACAGAAATCTTCCCCGACAAAAAAGGACATATACGTCGGGTCAAGATCAAGACACAAAATGGCACCTTGGAAAGGCCCATCACAAAACTGTGCCTTCTACAAGATATGACCTGATGAGACAGGTCTGACCTACGCCCCTTTTTTTTTCTTATTTGACCCCTGAAGCCCTAGTTGAACTTTTCTTTTCTCTCTTTTCTCCTTTTCTTAAACAAAGATCGGCGTTGGAACTTTTTGTTGTATTCTTATAAACTTGTTTCGACAAATGGACTATTCAAATTATCTGGATTACTTTTTGGATTATTTTTCAAAGTCAATGGGCAATCTTGAATATTGTCACAAAGGACGCTCGAGTGTATGCTTCATATGTAAATGTATGAATTGCCCTGTACCGGTCAATTGGGCGCCGGAGTGTTGAAGCCATAACACTGATCTCTGGTTTATTTATATAATATTCATGTGAGTAACATAATCCTTTAAGAAATCTCAAATGATTATGATGATGATGCAATGATGATGTCAGAGGGTGTTACTCTATATGTAGATGTCACCTGGGCACAGGTAAGGGGGGTGTGTTTTGAGAGCGGAAGGGCAAACAATTTTCAACCGCATTTTGAGAGTCTAAGCGGGTTTTTTCTGTTTAATACGAGTTTGATTTATGTTGCCGTTACTCAATAAAAGGAAAGTATATTGCGACACTACGAAAGAGTGCGCGTTGATTTATTGACCGCTCCTACATCAGCCATCACACTCACAGCCAATAAGACACTGACATTACAGAGGAATGCCTTTCAAAGTCAATTCATGAACTTAAAGTGATTTTAACATTTCATTTAAATGTGATAAATGTGCTTTGGGGAGAATCTGGTAAGTGTCCGATATATAAATATGTACTGTAGTTCCATCATTTAAGTAAGATCATGAAACCTCTAGAATTCTCCATTAGGTTCCTATATTTGAATGATGTGCTGCATACCAGCTGTATCATCATCATCACGTCTGTCTCACAGAATGAGGGATCAATAATTGATCAATGATTGAAATGGAGAGAGCTCTTCCTCCAGCTGGCTCTTTGCTTTAGCAAAAAGATTTTTTCAACTGTTGCAGCTTACTGTGCACACATCACCTCAAGCCGCACTGAGATGTGTGTACTTTGGGATGATGATGGCCAGTGGGGATTAAAACAAGTGTTTTGCATTGAGTCTTGGCAAAGTTATTATTTATGGAAAACTATTCACAGCCATAACTTCCCCAAGGAGGAGTTACTGTAAGCACCCACATTCACTGAGTCAGTTTGTTTTCACTTCACTCACTCTAGACGTTCACTACCTTTTGTTGGAACACAGAATGTGTGCATCCTTGAACTCAAACAAATGTGCCGAATATATTTCCTTCCTCAAAAAGATTTGCAAAGTTGATTTTAATTGAAATGTTTCTGTTCATCGTTACAGAATGGTACAATGTTGGCAGGAAACCATTTCAGGACTGTGTTTATCATATGTGTAGTGCACTGTGACACACTCACACACACACATAATTAGTTCCATTGTGCTACCTGAGATCAAACCCCATAGGGAACCTTTAGATTGAGCTGCTACTCATCTTACCGGTAGACTTATCACTGTTTCCTGTATGACACCACTTGTAAATACTAACCATCAAGCATTGAGTGACCATCAGGAGTAGAAGGAGGTTTCCCTGTGGGCTGCTGCACAAATGGTCTGATGCAGTGAAAAATAAAAAGCATGGTGCTGTGGTGCAGTCAGATTCTCTGACCAGCTCACTGTAGTTTATGAGCCAATTACATTCAGGTACCTGAACACATCCTGCAACTCCCAACTGCCAACCCAGTTTCCAGTTCTGAGGTATCTTTACCACTACCATTATTTAGACTGATGACCGCTGCATCTGTCCACCAGGTGCCCCTATTGCTCTCCTTGTGGTGATCTTGCAGGTGCTGAATGTAGGGGTCATCACCCTGCACCCTGACTGGTCTGCAGCTCCCCATAAAGGCCTCCCTAATCTGCAGGCTCTCAGCTGCTGCTCTGCTCTGCTCTGCTCTGTTGTCTTCTGTTCTGTTCTGTTCTGTTCTGTTCTGCTCTGCTCTGCTCTGCTCTGGTTCTGGTTCTTGGAGACTCTGGTTTTAGTTCTCTGGTTCAGGTTATGACTTTGTTTCTGGTTCTGGCGTAATGACAGCATGTGTTTTGTTGATGCATTGTCTTTGTACACTCAGTCACACACCCATACACGCTTCATGTTCTACACATTTTACACAAATTTTCCTGTTTTACATTTTTGAAAATAATTTTTAATCCACTTCCACCTTGTGTTGTCTCCCTTCTTGTCTCAGTCTTTGAACCAGGCTGTGAAATTTATGGTTTAGAAAAGTGTCACAAACATAAGAGAAAACTGCACAGCTGAGTGTATGTAAAAAAATATGTGTGTATCTGGGTTTTCTGATATTCAGTCATTTTTGGAGATGCTTATGAATTTTTATAATTACAGGCCACATTTGCAGAAGCTATTGAAATACACTTAAAGAAGCCAAATTAAATTCAAAGACACATAACAAACCAACCTGTGCAGATATTAAATGACCTGTAATGGCGGAGTTGTTTTTCATCATGTTCAAGACAGACTGCTGTACCATAATAGACCAAATCAAAGAAAACACAAGATGACTAAATATTGATTGAGCCATGTAATTAAGCATAGAAATTACTTAGTCATTAGGAGTGAATGAGTAATGGGCACATTAGAAACACAGAAAGATGGAAATCAATTTAGAATGCATTATTCTGACTGATCTGACCATCATTTCATTATACTCTTCTTTGTCTTGTCTGGTGTGCTGGGCCTGGTAATGGATGGTGATGTTGGTCTGTAGGTCTGTGTCTTTGTCCAGGGCAATAGTCAGACAACATTAGGTAACATTTTCATTAAAAGCTTATAAAATATAAGACTGCAAGACTTGTAACACGTAAGATGTCAAAATGTAGGTACTTCCTAGTGAAATCTGTTTTAGGAATGAAACCAGATGCGCCTCTGTAATGTCAGCCACAAAACTGTTTTGTGGCCATTAGTACCACCTGTATAAAAAGCAGATCCAGAAATGCTGTCACTTTCTGTGGATCAGAGCTCATTTAAGATGGACAGAAAATGAAGAGTTGGTCAGCACACTAAACAGTATTAAAACTACTCCAAAATATACACAAAGCTATAGAAGCAAATGTAACTGTAAATTGTTCCCTCCTGTTGAAATTCATCACGTCATCACATCATGCACTTAATAATAAGTAAGCTCTGTCCATTTTGAAGCCTGAATATCCAAAATGGACAGCAGTAACAGATTGGCGTACTTTCCTTCAGTGGAAATTGATTTTTAATACAGGGCATTGATTTTTAATACAGAGTGGATGCTGCACACTCCCACGGCACAGTACCAACCGTGGCAAAGGGCCAAATGGGAGCAGATGAGAGGGACAGAGAGTCCTTATGGTCAGTTCATCTCCCTAGAGAATGTGGAAACTTTCACAGATGCTGATGATGTGTCTGGCACGCTGGGGTGCCCTGATGCGGAGATTCTTAATCAGAGGACCAAGAGGACTCTGTGAGAATTGTTCATGGATAACAGAGATGAGATTAATCTGAAAACCAACCGAATTCCAAGTAAGACCTGTCCTGATGTCTGATGGGATTCCAGGTTTTTACTCGTATCATGTTGAGGAAATTCATAACACCTCATCAGGGTTATATAACCCCTGGAAAAAATTATGGAGTCACCAGTCTTGGAGGACGTTCATTCAGTTGTTTAATTTTGTAGAAAAAAAGCAGATCACAGACATGACACACAACTAAAGTCATTTCAAATGGCAACTTTCTGGCTTTAAGAAACACTAAAAGAAATCAAGAAAAAAAAAGGAAAAGATTATGGGATCATGAAAAACAAACAAAAGAACAGCTTGCAGTCTCTGAGGCATGGACTTAATGAGTGACAAACAGAACTCTTCATCAATCTGGCTCCAACTTTCTCTGATTGCTGTTGCCAGATCAGCTTTGCAGGTTGGAGCTTTGTCATGGACCATTTTCTTCAACTTCCACCACAGATTTTCAAATGGATTGAGATTCAGACTATTTGCAGGCCATGACATTGACCGTAAGTGTTTGTTTTCAGACACTTAAGTGTTTGTTGAATGTTTTCAGTTTTTGCTCTATGGCAAGATGCATTATCATCTTGAAAAATGAGTGTCCAAAATATCAACGTAAACTTGACAGACATCTCCGCAGTGCCTTTACCTGACATGCAGCCCCATGTCATCAATGACTGTGGAAACCTGCATGTTTTCTTCAGGCAGTCGTCTTCATAAATATCATTGGAATGGCATCAAACTAAAGTTCCAGCATCATCACCTTGCCCAATGCACATTTGCGATTCATCACTGAATATGACTTTCAGTCATCTACAGTCAACGATTGCTTTTCCTTAGCCCATTGTAAACCTTATTTTTTTTAGGTGTTAATGATTGCTTACATTTAGCTTTTCTGTATGTAAATCCCATTTCCTTACAGTTCAATCACAGAAGTTGACACCAGTTTCCTCAACATCTGTTCCTCATTTGTTTTGCTGTGCATTTTCTGTTTTCAAGCCATATTGCCTTAAGTTTTCTCTCATGATGCTTTGAAGTCTTCCTTGGTCTACCAGTATGCTTGCCTTTGACAGTCCCATGTTGTTTGTACTTGGTCCAGATTTTAGACACAGCTGACTGTGAACATCTTTTTGAACATTGCGTGATGATTCTCTTTAATGAGTTTGATAATTGACATCTCTGGTGTTGGAGCCGTGATTCATGTCAATCCACTTGCAACAGCTCTCCAAGGTGTGAGCATTCATTGTAATTGTACAATATGTTTGTGCTGATTGTTCTGTACATGTGACATCCATTGCACGTCTGTCCGTCCTGGGAGAGGGATCCCTCCTCTGTGGCTCTTCCTGAGGTTTCTTCCACATTTTTCCCTGTTAAAGGGTTTTTTGTGGGCAAGTTTTTCCTCACTGGAACCGAGGGACTAAGGACCGAGGGTGTCACTCCCTGTACAGATTGTAAAGCCCTCTGTGAAGCTAATCGATTTTGTGACTTTGGGCTATACAAATAGAATTTGATTTGATTTGATTTGATTCACACGAGGCCTCACTTTCCTGACCTCCACTGATGAGCACATTTAATGCATTTAATCCTGTTGCTGACAGGGCCTTCTCTCTTGCAACCTTTTTGCCCCTGTCGTCCCTCCTACCCACAATGCTTCAGAAGAGGCGACAGAATCAAACTGTTTTAATCATTCAAGGCACTAATAGCTCTTAACATATTTTATGAATCCATCTTTGAGTTTGAGTTGAGTATTATTTAATTTTTGGTGGGAAGATTGAAGCTGTTCTCTACCGTGTTTGACATGGTTAAGTCTTATCACATTTTTCTTTACAACAGGAGGAATGGTGTTTGCACCATTGCAGGGGTCTGGGGAAATGGGCTGAAAATTCACTCATCCATCAAAACATAGCATGATGAATATGACCTCAGTTGGCGGATAATCAGAAACAAAAACAGTGATTAAATCCGTTTGTCATCCTTCTGCCTCACTGAGGTGAGAAGGAAGACATTTCTCCTAACATCCCTTTACAGGGAAGACGGTCTGTTAACTTTTGGCCAGACTGTATTGCTCATGGAGCTCACACTGATGCCATTTTAAACAATAACACACAAGTGGAATGTGTCATTATTCTGCAAGTCACAAGTGTCTCAGGTCCTAAGGTGCTCGTCACCTAATGCAATGCCATTTTAACAACAGAACCAACCAAAACAGAAAATTATCTTCATTTCTCCTTTATTCCAGCTACACAATAATACATCATTAGTTCTTTATGCTTCTTGATTAGTTCAAACTGGGTGGAGAATTAAATACTATTAAGTAGAGTTTATTCAGGGAATGGAAGGAACATTGATTTGAAGGCACACATTTTAATGAACTCTCTTTAATCTTTTTAAGTCTAAAGTCATAATACTTGTGACATGTAAATCAAGTCCACACCTTTGAAACTTTTGCATTCTCACAACTATTATGATATTACAAATAGTTCACACTAGGTCATGTCTGGAGGTGCCATAATACAGAAAACTGCACAGGTGCTACACATTTAGAACACATGTTGCATCCAGACATGACAGGCTCTGCTTATTTCAGCAAGACAAAACCAAGGCACAATTTGAATGTGTTACAACAATGTGGCTTCATCGTTAGAGTGTGGGTACTGAATGTTAAATATCTCCTATACACAAATATAGATTGAGAATGATTTGCATATCATTGCAGGAGGACACAATGGCAATAAAGTTTACAAAGACCTGGAAACTCGTGTATATACTGTTTTCTCATCTGTCTTCAATACTGGATATATAACTTATTCACTTAGAGGGAACAGTATGCACATTCACAGAGGTACTACAAGCCTGTGTCTTCTCACCTTTGCTATCCACATTGTATCCTAATGACTGTTAGTCTTCAGTACATTTGTACAGTGATACAATATGCAGATGAAGTGGCTCTGATAGGCCTTTTAACCAATGATGTGACCAGAGCCAAGATTAAGCACTTCTACACAGAGCAAATAAGTATAAAGGTTTACAACAGCAATGAACACGTCCTTGCACCCTGCACATGTCAAGGATTTCCGCAGCATCGTTGCTGGATGTTGGTCCACACGCCTCTGAATTTTCAGGACGTCTGAACCTAAATGATGATTTAGGATCAGGTGGCCTGAGGAGAGAAGGTCTGACTGAGCCTGAGCTGGCCTGGTGTATTCAGAACCAGATCAGGTGTTAGGGATCCTTCATTTATATTATAGAGTTAGTACACATTGCTTTTGTGTGTGTAATGTACTGCATTAATTCAACTGGTTGAGTTTTGTATTATTCATCAAGTATTTTCAAATGTAATGTATTATCTGTGAATAATTTAGCTCAAATGTTAAAAGGCTACTTTTTAAACTTCTCTCTCAGGATCTGAACGGAGGTGGAAGCCTGTCCTTGCTTGAGGCCATATTTGTTTTTTACAGCGGTGAATAAAGCGGTTCCAGTAAAGTTACATAACTGGCAGTGAGCAGCAGGTTGGATTCCCTGACTCAGGATGGATTACGTTTATAGTTTTTATAGTTTTTTTAAAAATAGTTTTTAATCAGTTTTATGTTTCAAATACTTGTGACTGACAATAGTGAGGTGTTTGGAAAAGCTAAGCATGGTTGGACTTTGCAACAAAACATTGATTTGGTGAACATGATTGCTGCTGTGCTGCACATTTAACTCTGAGAGAGGAGGCAGATGGGGCAGCATTTAGCTCAGAGCAGCTGCTTAGCCGCTCTTAGGTACTAAACCCCTTACTGCTTGCAGGGCACTGCTTTGTGTGGCTGCCCATCACGCCATCAACTCTTCATATTTCTATGAGCCCTCTGTATGTTTGTGGTTGTTTTTCAGAGGAATGAAAAATAATTAAATGATTAAGCACTAAAATAATGTACCTTAAAAAGCCATTTGTCTCACTCTGAATTCTCCTCTTTGAATCTGTCACCAAAGTTGTGTGAATCCCAGTAATCAAAAACAACATCCAAGTTAGCAAAGTGCAACATCAGTGTTTCAAATTCAATCAGACTGAGTAAGTATAATTCATTATAAGTCAAACTGTAAATCAATACTTTATATACACACCACAGCCTGAGCTTAATTCTGGCCTTCTCAGTGCAGACAGAAATGGGCTCACTCAGGATTGGCTGTCGGCTGTGCCTCATATTCAAGTCATTTGAATTAAATTATGGAATACAAAAGTCTCTAGGCCAGCAGTGAGAAAGTTCTTTTGAGCTTTGTCATTTCCTTGGAGATGACTATATTTTTGAGATTTGCCAGTCGCACACAGTCAACGGCAACAACAGGCAAAGACATCTCAATATGCTAGCTAGTCATGGCATTGCTTTAGTCATTAGTTTCTCAACAGGGAGTCCCTGGACCTCATAGTCATTGCAAGGGTTTTTTGCAATGACAGGGAGACAGAGACAGTGACAGAGACTGTCGCTACTGTCTTATCTACCTGTGGATGCACCGCTGCCACCTGCTGCACATGCTCTGTCCAGGTGTTACTACGGATGATAACGTCATCCAGGTAGGCGTCAGCATATGCAGCATGTGCGCAGCACCCAGTCCATGAGGCGCTGAAATGTGGCTGGGGCCCTGAACAACCTGAATGGAAGTGTGACGAATTGAGACAAACCGTACAGAGTGGAGAAGGCCGTTCTCTCTTTAGAGTCTGGAGATGAGGGAATCTGCCAGTAGCATCTTGACCCGGGTCGTTGGATAGACATCAAACTGTGAAACACCATTCACCTTGTGATACTCCACACAGAACCAGACAGACCCCTCATCCTTGATTGGTCTGTCATCATTCCTGGCTACACCATTTACTGTTGGACTCTTCTATTACACCCATCTCTAACATAGCTTTCAATTTTGCCTGAACCACTTTTATCTTGTGCTTAGGTAACCGATAGGGCCGTGAACGCACCATCAGAAATTTAGGTGAGTTTCAACACTGTGTTGAATAAGGCTTGTGCGTCCTGGCAGGGTGGAGAACACATCAGTGTAACATGGCTGCAACCTGGCTATGTCTGCTCTCTGGGATGGTGAGAGATGGTTTTCACAAAGGAGCAAGGCAAGATTGGTAGATTTTGGTACCTCAGGCCCCAACTCATCTCTCTCTGCAATTGTTGTCACTAGGGAAACAGACTCAGCCTCTCTCCAAGCTTTAAGGAGGTTGAGGTGATATATCTGTGTCACTCCTCCCCTGTCAGATCACACAAGCTCATAGTCAACCTCAACCTCATAGTTTTGCTCTCAGGTCCAGGACGTATTGAACTTCTTTTTTTACTGGAGGCTTGGACCTTCCTCCCAGCTTTCTTTAACTAGGTTCAAAAACCCTGCGTGGTCTCCTGCCAAACAGCAGTTCAAAGGGAGAAAATCCTATGGAGGCCTGGGGTACCTCGTGCACTGCAATCAACAGAGGATGTAGCCACTTATCCCAATTACGACTATCATCGTAAACAAACTTACGGATCATGGACTTCAAAGTGTTATTCAGGCACTCAACAAGGCCGTCAGTTTGAGGGTGGTAAACACTGGTTCGAACAGACTTGATGTCCAATAATCTGTACAGTTCTCTCAGTGTTCGTGACATAACTCGGGTGCCTTGATCAGTCAGGATCTCTTTCGGGATCCTGACTCAGGAGATGACTTGAAACACACTTTGAAGAAATGGTGCGCAGCGGCACTGCAGCGGATGTCGCGTTGCGTAATCCCCAAGAACTAACACAAAGCAATATCCACGATATTGCGTTGCCTAACTGTGCTTCTCTTTTCTTTTTCTTTTTTTTGGAAAGGAGCTGTGGTGCCGCTGGCGTGAGTGACTGGCTGGTCCTGGTGGTGGTCGTTCCTTTCACTTCCTTGTATATTAGTGCACTTGGGTGTCAATCATTTGTGTGTAGGTTTTGTGCCGGTGTCTTTTGTACCTGTGTCCCTTGAACATAAAACTGGTGGACTCCTGTAATAATTTCCGGGGGTGCAATTCCCAAAGTGACAAAGTGGCGTTGTCGGTCTGTAATTATAGCTTAAACCAGATTACCCTTGTCGCCTTGCCACAATGTCTTGGGTTATGTTTAACCTCAGGTCTGTGTCAGCAGGAAAAAGCTCAGACTCATTGACACATTTTCATACATTTTCACACTGAAAAAGAGAGCTCACCCTCATCTATGTAGTCGTCTTATGTAGCCATAAAGAACTCACACAAATCCAATTTTACCCAATTTACAGGCCTGTGCGCACGTAATTGCACAAACAGGAAACAAATTTAGCACAGACACAGCAGAAGAGACAGAGGCGGAGTAGCAAGCAGATGCAACCAAAATGGAATCATTAACTACTTCGGCCAGAGGAAACACATTTCCTCGGGCACACATTTCCTCTGGCCAAATAGTTTCCCAAAATAAACAAAATGCCACTAATTGGAAACTGTGGGAGTACGGGAACTTTCACATGTCCCGACACAAGCGGTGAATGTAAGTGGATCATGTGAAGTGGGGCGTTAAGTTCACTCATTTCAATTCCAAACACTGGCAAATCAGAAAAACACAAATTTATCCGATTCCTCGCTGGTTACAGAAACAAACCCGTGAGAAACGAAGGGCTTGAAACGAAGGCCATTCCCGTGTACCTCTGGTAAGTAAAGGCTCACCTGCGGGTAAGTATTTAGTATTTTTTTCTTGTCCCTTTTTTCTAAGAGCTGGACAGACAGCGATCAAATGGCGTGGCTCACGACAATAAAAACACTCAGCTGGTGAGGTACTTTTACGCATCAGCTTTGGCAATCGTTTTCTGCGATCAGGCATTACATGTGAAACACGAGGCGCCGGCATAGAAAAAAATGCTCAGGAAATGGAGGGACTAGAGCGATGTGCTTACTGATGCATGATGCATGACTTGCACCTCTAGCTGTTTTTTTTTTTACCTCCTTTATTTGGAGTGCTATGTGGAGATCCTGTGTAGTCATGTTACCCATAACAGGATCTGTGACCGACCCAAGCTCCACACCAGCAGCGAGCATGCCAGCAGCTGCTTTCACCTCTGCCATCAGTGCGTCACTCGTCTTGTCACCCGCAGCAGCCTCAGCTGCATCAGCATCTGCCTTTTCTGAATTTCTCAACTTTTGCCCAAGATGGACTGACCACAAAATCATCCAGTGAAAACTTCATGATTCCCCTCACACACCAAAAAAACAACAACAACTGGGCGGTGTTAGGGTCAGTTGGTAGAGCAACCACCAAACTAATGCAGAAACGAAGCACGACAATAAGACAGAACAAGCCCCCAACTCATGTTATGCCCCAGTCTAGAGGTGCCTATGACATAACATGAATAAGCCCCATCTTCCCCAAGAAGCCACAACCACAGATTTGTTGAATATAATGAATGTGCTTTATTTACAGAATTGATGAACATAAAAATATAGATATGGTATATAAGGCTGAGTCAGGCTTCGGGGTGGACTAAGGCCACTAAGAATGATCCTGTCTAGGAAGTAAAGAAGAAGGAACTATGTTTAATCTCAAATAATGCTGGAAAAAGTAGAAGTGACCAGTTGGAAGAGGATGATGAGGAATGCCTGCAGACGGCCACCATCTTGGCTCCTTATATGCCAGGTAGTAGCTGCAGCCTATCATGAAACCTTTCCACCAATCTCCACCAACACATTCCCCCACCACCAGTTGCCACTTTCCTTCTTCCTGTCTGAATACATGCTTATAAAGATTTTTCTGTGGGCAAGTTTTTCCCTACTCAGAGGGTCTAAGGACAAAATGTTTTTTGTGAATTCGGGCTATAGAAATAACATTTCATTTGATTTGATCATTGTGGGTGAGATAAACTGGTTAGTGTGCATTAAACTGCACAAGTGATAACTGTGAACTGTCAACTGGCCAAATTTCAGATGACTTCTAATGTCTCTTTCCAAAAATGGAGAATGAGTGCTAAATATGATTGAATGTAGAAGCTTTTCATGTCTGACCCAGCACCAGAGTGACTCCATGAGAGCATTGTTGACCCATCTTCGACCATGACTTCAGGCTGAAGTTGGTCATGTAGTTTGCAAAAGAGGCTTTCGACCGCTTGCAGCCGTTTGGGTCTACCTACTTGTGTAAGGTCACATTCTGAGTGCTGACATACAAAGACTAAACAAAGAAACCAACTTCAGCTGGAGAGAAGTATCATTACAGTTGTGCTCAGTCTCATTGCTACACACACCTAGAGGTGAGATGCTTTGCTTAAAACACACCGACAAATACTTCACATTTGTTTCTGAAATCTGCTTGTTTTTGTCCTTCAGGATGTGCATAAATATGTATAAATAAATTCTCCCGAGGGTTAATCCTGACCACAGGCAGCCTTATAAAATGTTAAAATTCTTCCATTTAAAATCTATTCCATTTCAATCAGTAAATAAAAGCCCTTGTAGTTAGAATCTCTTACATTCTTCTCCACATGGGGACACTCTAGGTTCATCTTGGTCAGCTCTCTCTCTCTTAGACAATCTGGTGATCGTCTCTGCCCAGCCTCTTAGCAATATTCTAAAGAGTACGGTCTCATACTACTCTATATCTTCTTTCGTTTTAACACTATATAAATAGAATAGCATGCCCTTATACAGGCACGTTTCCACCCGACTGTTGCATTCCTCCAATGCAATCCATACACTCCGGCAATCAAGACTTTTCTCGTCTGTTGTTCCCCGTTGGTGGAACTCACTACAAGCTCCAACCAGATCAGGGGCATCTCTCCCTACCCTCAAAAAACTCCTGAAGACCTCCACCACTTCAGAGACTACCTCCTCTCCAGCACTATCAACAACTGGACACCCTAAAACTATATCCCTTCTAGAACTTGATTCTATGTGAGTAGTACTTACTGCTGCACTAGCATGTCCTTCTGGCACTGTATCTTCATTGTTTCCTTTTTGTAAGTCTCTGAGGATAAAAGCCTCAGCTAAATGATTGAACACATGTATAATGTGAAAACAACTACTGAGTTACATGTATCAGTGAAATCATTTTGATTATAGATTGACATACCAATCACCTGTGCAGTGGAGGCGTCCTTCACTTCACCTTCTCACATGATGATTTTCTTGCACTTCACACAGGGGTAGTGATTAAATTAAAAAAGGTGTTTGAAAAATCACAAGGCTACCGCAAACTGGGCCTTGTTATGTCAAATTTGTCATGTCATAATTTAAAAAATAAGATTGTTCATTTTCAGACCATCTCTGATTTTATCCAGAGATGGAAGCAATTGAATTGGATGCAATTCATGAATACAATAAATGATTCAAGATTCAAGATCTCTTTACTGTCATTTCACAGCACCACAAATTAAAAACACCACAGCATACATTAAATAAGAAGATAGATAAATAAGTCTGATAAATCAAATTTGAAAATTAGTGGGTTTAGTTTGATTCTGAGTTCAGTCGTCTGATGGCAGTGGGGTAGAAGCTATTTTGAAACCTCACAGTCTTGGTCCACAGACTGCGCTACCTCCTGCCAGAGGGGAGAAGGGAGAACAGACTGTGGCCGGGATGGGTGGGGTCTTTGATGATGCCTTTAGCTTTAGACATATATCTTCTGCGGGCCAGCTCCTGAGCAGTAGGAAGAGTTGTACCAATAGTCCATTCAGCTAACCTCACCTCCTTAGAGCCTTTCTCTCTGCAGCACTGCAGTTTTCAAACCGGAGAGAGATATTGCTGGTCAGAACACATCAGCACATCTCTATGGTACCCCTGTAGAAAGTAGTGAGGATGGATGTACCGAGGTGGGCCCTGTTCAACCGCTGCAGGAAGCGCAGATGCTGGTGTGCCTTTTTCCCAAGGGAGGAGGTGTGCAGGTGCCAGGA
Source organism: Nibea albiflora (assembly GCA_014281875.1). NCBI lineage: Eukaryota > Metazoa > Chordata > Actinopteri > Sciaenidae > Nibea > Nibea albiflora. The sequence continues at coordinate 86,525 of JABGLX010000053.1, read as the reverse complement.
CAGGTTATCAGCCACATGAACCCCCAGGAACTTTGTGTGATGAACAATCTCCTCAGCAGTCCCATTGATGTGGATCGCAGTGTGCACAGGCTGATTTCTCCTGAAGTCAATCACCATCTCCTTGGTTTTCTCGACATTCAGGGCCAAGTTGTTTGTCCTGCACCAGTCTGTGAAGAGTTTCACCTCCTTCCTATATGGCCAGCCGTGGTTTGAACCAGGACATTCAGCTTATTATGATATACACAGACTAAAGAAAAGGTTAAAACTCACACTGAACATGTATCTTTTCTCTCTTACATCAACATAGTGCCTGTCATTTTGACAGCACTGCTTCACATTACATTGGAATGCTTCTGTCATTTATTCTATGGTTTAAAAACCAGAGATATGCACTTACGTCATGAGTAATTTACTACAGCAGAGGCAGTACATTTCCATTTCATCAGCTCTTGAAGAGAAGACATGATGCCATGATAGGACGAACATGATTAAAATTCAAAGACGCCTCCTCTGATATGGAAATGTGTGGGGCTGAGCTTCCACTTGAGCTGCAGCAAGTGTCACTGTTAATGGACAAGTGGCCTCTGCAGAGCTGCTGCTGATACATCATTTGTCCCTCAGTAATATGGTGATATGGTGACTTTGATTCTGGCTGTTGCTGCAGTGGTGGACAGCTGCTGAATCCTCAAGGCTGTTTTATACAGCAGCTAAAGAGCAGTAAAGGCGTAGCATATAAGAACAGGCCACCTGTCAAATTCATTCAATCAAACAGTCATTGTCCTAACATAGAAAAATATATCACTGAGGCTATACAGTGATATATTTTATATATAGTATATATAAAGAGTATTCTCTTTATATATACTAAAATAAAGGACGGGTCATCAATGTAAATGAGAATGTGTTCTCACTTGACTTCTATAATAAAATAATCAAAAATAAGTGATACATGGACAGAATGGGAGTTTTTTATACATTGTATCTGTATGCAAATGAAGCTTTAAAACTCGATAATAGATACATTCACAGTAGCAGCAATTGACTGGACATACCTCTTTATTTATCATTACAGATTAACAATGAAGACATTAAAACTATTCATTATAATACGTAAAGAATTATGTGGAAAACAAAGCAAAATAATTTCATACTTTAGATTGTTTTGCTATAATGATAGCTCTACACACTCTCCATCACCTGGAATGATTTTCCAGCAGTCTTAAACAACTTTTCCAACTTTAACAATTAAAGTTGGTTTTAAACGCTGATAAAAAGTTATGCATTTCACAAGAAGACTCAACACTTTGGACATTATTACTGCTCTGGGAAAGAAGTTATTATCTCCTATTATAAATATCATGGTATTTGGCTTGATGACTGCCTTTCTCTTAAACCTCAGGTAGGTAATCTTCTTAAAAAGCTAATTTCAGAAGCAAGTCCTGTTCCTCCTGTGAAGCTCGAAATAGAATGGTCTGCTATATTTGACCACTTCTCTTACCAGTTACCAGTTCACATTGGTCATATCAGATACTGCACATTATAGTGCACTGAGATTTACAGAGTTACCAGCTGGGATGCTCTCACTTATCACTGTATGCTTTACTCCAGGGCTGGGGTCCGTTTCACAAAGCAGGTTTATGGAAAACTCAGAGTCTGTTAACCCTGGAATCACAGAAACTCAGAGTTTTCCGTTTCACAAAGGATGGTCAGTCAAACCAGAGAGAGGGTAACTCTAACCTGTTTCACTAGTGGCGATATTATGAATGCCCTAATAATATTGCAGGCCCTCTCAGGGCACTGGAAACGTGCTTTCAGCAGGCCTATGGTCATCTCCACCTGGGCTCTCGTCCTGCTGTGAGCGTGGTTGAAGTTTTGTTGGGGGCCTGGCTCAGGGTCAGGGTAAGGGGTCAGCAGCCTTGGTTGGCATAGGTAACCCCTGTCACCCTGCAGAAGGCCGTCAAACTCTCCTGTGATGTAGAGTGGGGTGTTGTAAAGGAGGGAGACAAGGGAATTATACTGCAAACCTTCAGGTTTCTCACCACGCTGCAGTCTGGCACTCAGGTTTGACTCGTGGTATATCCTTGAGTCATGAACAGACCCAGGCCACTTGGCCTCCACATTAGAGATGATGTGTGCAGCATCACATATGATCTTGACAGTGCAGAGAATGACAGATATTAGTTAAACTATGAGGAAGTGCTTAACACTGTGAAACTTCTTAGTCTACATGTACCTGCACATTATTGCTGTGAATGGACTTCCTATTCACATAATCATGGTGTGCGTGCCATCTATGCAGCCAATCACACTGGGAAATCCTAAAACAAATAAAAATTACTAATCCAAGTCTGAGGTGGCAGCACAATGTCATAATACAGCCTGATATTAAAGGATCCTAAGCGATCCTGTGGAACTCTTCCTTGATGGTCGTGACAGGTTTGTGTCATGACAAACGTGGGTAATAGCGTTTTCAGGGCGAGGCAGACTCTTCTGATCGCCCTGCATACAGTTGCCTTGCTCAAGTGCTCAGCATCTCCGACATTGTACAAAAACTCCCATTGGCAAAAAAATGTAGCGCCACACATAACATCTGCTGCGATGTGAGGGCATGACTGTGACTGGTGATGTTTGAAATGTGCGGACGGATGAGGTTGTGTACGTAAATGATGGACTGCGAAGTAAAACGGTATCACTCAAAAAGAAAATTGTCCGGGAGAGCTCTCTCCCGGCAGATATTTAATTCCCTGCGCAGGATTGCTGCACATTCATCCACGGGATCGCGGTCAAAGGGGCACGCCATGTTCATGGAAAAAAGTTGACACCAAACATTGCCTACTGGAATTAGAGGATGACTTAAATCTGTCAGCCGGCTTGTTCTGATAGTGCAGGAATGAGGAAATCAAAAGGAGCATGTAGCTCTGAAAGTGGGCGGAGACAGAGAGAAACTCGAGGTTTCTTCAGGAAATCCTGGTCCCGACCAGGTTAGGTTCACGGAGTCTGTTACTACGGCAACTGACTGCGAGGTTAAGTTACCTCTCTTTGTGAAACAGGTTAGAGTTACCCCTCTCTCTCTGGTTTGACTGACCCTCCTTTGTGAAACGGAAAACTCTGAGTTTCTGTGATTCCAGGGTTAACAGACTCTGAGTTTTCCATAAACCTGCTTTGTGAAACGGACCCCTGGTCTCTGGCCTTTGTGGGTCAATAGAATGTCTTTGTTTATGAAGCTGTTCTGGATAAACTACCATCATAACTGCAAAATGGTCTTCTGTGTTCCCAGTGAGGAGTGCTCTGCTCACTCGGAACAGCCTTCAAAGACTCTGGTCTCTTCCTGATTTTAATGTCTTATTAGTGCAGTGATGAATCAATCAGTTGGTACATGTGACTGTACTATATTGTATTGTACTGTAGGTATTTCAACACGTTCTTATATCTTATATGTTTCTTGGTCAGTTCTCCTTGAGAGATTGTTACCTGTGGGTTAAATGAAATAAGCAACATGTAGTTGTATTAAATGATTATTGTTTATATACATTATGTGCATGTGCTTGATTTATTGAGGATTTAGTCTTATAGATTATTTAGTCATCCGTGAACAGCTCAGGGACACTGTGAGCACCGATCTTCTGTTAGTTAGTCAATAATCATGACAATGAAGACTCTCAGTCCATTGACATTACCATTACATGTTCATTCAACAGAAGCAGCTTAGCTCATGTTCAACCTTCCAAGGCCGTTCCTGCCTCATACCCTTTCAAGTCAGATAAACATCATCTTCAGTCAAAGAAACATCCTGCAGTGCTCTGCAGTTCCTGTAAATGTAAATAGACACGTGAAGGCAGTTTTGTATTCTTCAGTCACCTGTCGAATTCAAAATCAACCTATAATCATGTTTTTTTTTCATTACAACTTGGGCCGTACGTTTTAGTTTTATGGTAATGATAACACTGTATTCACCAAAGTCAATTATGAGATCTGAAAACATTGCTTTAATGTTTTTGAATGAGAAACCACATATCCACCTTGATATTTAGCATGTTCATTCACACAATAAATACACAATAAGCAGCACCTACACTCATTCTCATTCTCCAGTCGGTTGTAATTATGCCATTGCAGAAGAAGATGATGTGACAAGATGACGTAATTAAATCAATGCTGTCAAACCTCAAAAAAATGAGGACATGATATACTGTACATAACATATGGCATTTCTGTTTCTTTCAGGTATTCAGTTGATGAACGCTGCAGTCTCATGACTCCACACAAATCTGCTGCATGTTTACATTGTCCTGCACTTTGCTTTTATCGATGCACCTTTTCCTTCTCAGTGAAGAAATGTTTCATGTGCAACTTTGGAGCCCAAACATTTAATTTTGCTTCAATCAGTCTCACTTTCTAACACATTTCATCATTTATTTGAGATCTTCCTGAAACATAACTATAAAAGGCCAGCAGGTTATAAATGAGTTATGAAAAATTCATTCATAATTGATGTGAATGGGTGCTTCATGGACAATTAGATATTCTCTCAAAAACACCAAAGAGGACAGATGAGTAAATCATGCCTACAATTGTAGAAAACAGGACATATTTGAAAGAAATATATACACATTTCTGTGAGTCTGACTGCATTATATTCCAATGTGTTACCTGAATTTTGTTTTCTTTTATATAAATGAAGACATTTCCAACATGGATTCATGCAGCAAACCTATTCTCTTTTCCTGACAGCCACTTAGTGTGTCATAGCATAACATAATATATTCCACTCGGGATTGAACTACAGAAATGGTCCCCTAATGAACTGAACTGAAAAGGAAAATTATTATTGCAATAAAAATGTCATTACTGAAGTAACCCTGTTACATCATAATGGTGATACAGGTTGGTGAGGAAGGGTCAAGGTGTCCCAGCAAAAATCATTAGTCATCTTATTTATAAAACACAAATAGAGTTTGGGATTAATAATTTGATGAAGGAACTTTTTCAACTCTTCCAACTTTAACAGTCTCTGTGTCTTCCTTTCCTGTCACATGGTGATGTTCCCGCACACACAGCCAGCTCCGTAATGAAATGGTTTTCCCAGTTTGCTGTGAAGAACTGGCTGCGAAGCTTGGCTTGCATCTATCAACCCCGTCCAACACCTCTGGGATGAACTGGAATGCTGACACTTACTATGAGCCAGGCTTTGTAACCCAACATCAGTGCTGGACTCACTAATGCTCTTGTGGCTAAATGGGAGCAAATCCCTGCAGCCAGGTTCCAAAATTTGGTGTACAGACTGAAACCAGAGGAGTGGACACTGTTTTAGCAGCAGATTAATGCTCAGTGCTCACCCCTAGGCTGCTAGAGAGGCAAAATCTTTCATAAGATGTAAAGTCAATGCTTTGAAAGACAAATCTAATCTAATCTAATCTAATGCATCCACAACTACATGATCAAAACAGTGCATTAAAGAGATTGACCGTGCATGATCAGTTTTCATCTGAATTCAAACCATGAAAACAACCCAGATATGGAATCCTTTAGAAAATATATGTAAAATATTTTCAGCTCCAGTTGAAAATGGTGCTGACACCCCATACATACACACATACACTCACACACACATGCACACTGTAGTACATTCTATTGATAGAATGGCCATGGTGAAGTGGCCACTTGCCCGCGCTATGCAGGCATGTGGAAACAACAGTGTGGCTCTACAGTCACTATACTCAGCAGCAGAGACACACCACATCCTTAAATGGCTGCAGCAGATATAAATATCCTGTTGAAATATGTATGGCTTCTGAATAACATAAGCCTAATGTATTGTTAGTCCTTGTGTGCTGCTAAATGTTTTATATAAAGGACCAAAGACACAGGATGACGTGGCATCTGTCAAACCAGCTTTAATCGCTCTGTGTCGTGAACATGAACACAGCAGTTTACTGTGGAGACCAGATACACACGTTTTGTGTCAGATCTTTTACAAAGAATTCATTATTTTAAATGTTTATCAGCTGTTGTGTTTTTATGTCCTGAGACTACCTAAAACCAGATTATTATGTGTTTTTTGGCTTTTTATTTTTTGAAAAAAAACTGAAAAAACATAACCAAACTGGAAGCTGAGTCATGTTATGATGAGGCTGTCTGCCTCCTAGTTCCCAATATTGTCCTTCATTTTTATCTCTTTCTGTGTCTGTCTCTTTTCCTTTGTGTCACTGGGCGTGGCTTTTGGTTCCATCTCACCTGATTACCTGACCACCAGCTCCTCATCATCCTCCAATCCATGCAGCATAACGGATTGGTTCAACCTCACAAATTTCACCATTCTTCAGTCTCCCTCATGGTAACCATGTGTTACAGGTACTGGGTTACCCATAAACATTCAGGGAGAAATGAATAACCAGTATTTACTACTGGTGTCGTCACTCTTCACACTTTTCACATGTTCATAAAAAAACAAATCCACAAAACTTCATAGTCACAGAGGTTGGTGGTTTTTTATGCCTCTTTTTGTAGATTGTTCTTTGTGTCTTGCTAACCTGGATCTCCATGTGCTTCATCATATCCCCTACTATCACCCAACCACATCCAGTCCAGTCTTGCTACCACTAGCCCTTCACCAACTCTCAGATTCCCCATCAGCAATATCCCCACTGCCACTGCACATTCACCCTCTTATAATAAACTGAATTTGGTCTCTGTCGGCTGTATTTGCACTTTTCGGCTGCTAAATGTTCTTCACCTTCACAAGTGTAGAATCATAAAATCGCTTTTTTTTCTGTGACATCTGGACCAATGAAAAACAGTTAATGCTTGCTCGCATAGTCCTGCAGAGTCACTGTATGTTTATATGTTGTATTGCATATCATGATATGTTGCTCCTCTTTGTGATGTGTTATTCTACATTTGATGAAAAATTAAATGAAAAAAATAGAGGTGATGAAAATGCATGTTGTTAAATAAGGCTAAACATGGATGTAATATATAATGGAGTGATGAATTATCAGGTACTTTGATTAATTTGAAGCTGTTTTGAATTAAGCAGTTCTGATATGATGAAAACACTGCCATGCTTCATCATTTTCTCTGTCTTATAGTCATTGTTCACGATACAAAATCGCCATTTATCATTTAAGGAAAGTGGCTTTGACGGTGGGAAGATAACTGAAAACTGTGAAAGTGATGAAAATGCTTACAAATGAATAATGGCAGTGATGAAATGCACTGTTTGTCAACCAAAAAATAGAGTAAAGGTAAAGTAAGGTGAAGTGTCAATTTAACTTTTTATTTGAAACTCTTGCTCTGATAATCTGCGTGTACTATTCATCATTCGCAACATACAAATGATCATTTACAACAAGCAGTTTATGTCACTTCTGAAAATGTCATTCAAGAACCACACCCGACTCTCCACGAGGAGCAGCAGCAGACCGGACTGCTGAAGAAGTTGGTGTGTTTACTGGAGAAACTACAGCTCACAATCAGTCGTGTCAGACCAGCCGCTGGCTGTTTGCCTAATAAGCCAACAGCAAGACAAACAGACACAACAAGAGCTACACACAGTGATGGAAGCTGATTTAAAAAGCACTATACTGACAAAAATTTCCAGTGTACAGGCACTGTCGGCTCTGGAGAGACCAAGGACAGTCAATATCACCTATTGAAAACACACAGAAAACAAGAGGCAGGAAGCAGACCCCTGTGACGAAGGCACTAGTGTATTCTCTGCTGACTCTCACTCAGACTGTTTATTAAAGTACATATGAAGAATGTGGTGAGCAAAGGGAAAGTCTTTAAACTCAACCAGTAAATAAAGTATGAACAGCGTAGCATTTTACTCTTATCTATGTCATATGTAGTACAGGTATGGCAATACGACAACAATAAGACAAACCATACCCGAATAAGTTTTTTCTCAGAATTTTGAGAGGAGTTGTTGTAAGCTCCAAAGTAGCGAGTAACAAGAGCATCAATAGAAATGTAGTGGAGTAAAAAGTACGATATTTATCCTTCAAATGTAGTGGAGTGAAAGTAAAAGTATCCCCCCCAAATAATACTCAAGTAAAGTACAGATACTCAAAAACTGTACTTAAGTACAGTATTCAAGTGAATTTACTTTGTTACTGTCCACCACTGAAACTGTCATGAGGGAAAGTGCCCTGAGGCATATTACCTTAATCCTCAGTTAATTTGGGTAACCTTGTTATTGGATAATAAATACATTTGATAATAAATATTAACAAAGGACATTTTGCATTTATTTGCTGCATTTATTTACTTTCCACCTTTTTTTGATTGAGCTCTATTTCTGTCTTGATTTCATTTGGTTATTTTTCACTTGGCCTCTGACAGTAGTCAGTGCCACTTACTGGACCTGCCTTGCAGTATAGTTGACATATTGACAGTTGACACTGGCAAAAGTCAGATTGTTTTTCCCTGCACTGCTGCTGGTGTCCTTGGGGCCCAGTAGACCTTCTTCGTTCAGTAGATTCTTCATTTAGCCATCTCATCATTGTCATTAGTGACCATTAAGCAGGACCAGCACCAAACAGCAGCTGCCCTTCTCCTTGTTCTGTGGTCACCGCACAATGACCCGTCAGTCTGTGACACAAACCAGGAGGGTAAACGCTGGCTGGACTCATCATGAGTCATGGCATGTAGTTAGTGGTGATGATGCTGCGGTGTGTACTCACACTCATCCCACTGCTCCACTTCACCTTTCAAATGAAATAAAGAAAAGAGTCTATTAGGATAGGTAGAAAGGACACTGACTGTTCTAATGGTGCTTTGAGATCAGGTATCAGGAGCTTTTCTATTCACATCAGATAACCCATTCTTTTCAGAGCTAATTAATTTGCACTTTGCCTGATGTAACACTACATCCCTTCTCTCTCTCATTGAAAGGCTTGAGACAAGAAAGGATGGAAACTGTTAAACTATGTCAGCTAAATTAATACTGTATAACCACAGCAGGAGAGCTACAGAACTAGTTTAGCAATAATAAAGCAAGCTGGATCTGTTGTTGGAGCTTGCTGTATTGAACAGTTCATACAGGTCCATGAGAACTGAGGACTGTCTGTTTTGGCCAGTCCTCTACAACCAGAAAAGATAGCAGGTATGCTCTGTAATGATACTGGTGACGTGACAAATGATCGTGGTGCTACTGTTTTCACCGTTCTAGGTGGTAGATTGCAAAGTCTTCAAAAAGCAGTCTGAAGGAAGCACATTCCATTAACTCACTCTCTAACAGTTCAATTTGGCTGGCTCTAGTTGGCTTCCTAACCTCTCTGTACTCTGACCAGCCACACTCCTCTACTTTCATTTAGCAGGCTGCAGTGCACAGAGTGATGAAGAAGACAAATGAGTAAGGTTGAATGAGCAGTAAGGCCAGAAATGAAGTAATGAATTACATGTCACTGATTTACACTAATCAGATAAGGGTAATATATCAGTGGCAGGGAATATTTCAGTCACAATCCTTTATGGATTAAACTCTGTATGAGGTACCAGGATTAAGGAAAAAACCCTCACCACAGATCATGCCAAATCACAGAGCTCAGTCTCGTCCAGCCTTTATGACTCTCTTCATGACTGTTTGTTAACTTTATGGTTAATCTTTGTTCTTCTGTACCTCCAATATTATCCTGCTCGAACTGAAGACTCCCTCTGAACCTGAGCACGCACTCCTTGGATCTCTGGAAACTCTCTAACCACCCTGCTTGTGACGGGCTGTAAGTCATGCAGTTGTCACTGTCTAGCACAGCAATGTAAGTGTGAAGACCGCACATCACAGCCATCAAGCTTCATTCACAGTGCTTGAAGTGCTGTATCTGATCAAATTAATATCTGACTCTAGTGAAGCTTAAGATTAAAGTCGAGTTTAAAATGATACAATTTGCCTGTAAGACAGTGTAGCATTTTCTCCTTGAGTTCATGTGTTTACCATCAAAGAGTCTGAGGAGCATATGATGGAGGATAGTCTTATGAGACTGATATTCTCTCAGAATAGCAAAGAGGAGCCACAGAAAGCATGATTATTTCAACTGCTGTTCTCTAATTTAGTTTACTACATGCATCAGAGATGCATTATTAAATATTGATGTAGTAGAGTATATTTATACATGTATACAGATGAGAAACCATCTTTAGAACATCTCTAGAAGAAGCTTTTTTTTCATTTTGTTGTGTCTCAATTTGCACAAGAAGTCTATTTGAGTTAGAAAATATAATGAGTCATATAATGAATCAGTCAGGCGTTGAGGCTAAAGACCTAAAGGTTAGCCTTCACAACAAACTAGGATATAAGCATGAGTGTTTTAACTGTTTTGACAGTCTTATCAGGGTAAAGCCCTGCACTAAAGTGATGGCATACGCACCATTACCATGCTACCATGGTTTCCAAATGATTTGCAAGTCATGTGAAACGTTAAATGTCTCACAAAATCCCAGACCACAAATGAGCTGCACCAGAATTTCCTTAGAAGACATTTCAGATTGTACCAAAGTGCAAAGTGTAAGTAGGTACCAGATGCCCCCCCCCCACTTCCACTCTTCATGCTAAGCTAGGCTAAAGAATTCTGAGCTCAGCCCAACACTTAATGCACAGTGTAGTGTTAGTTACAATCAGAAAAACTAATATTATATTATGATCATATTGGCTGATTGGCATTAGATCTTTCATGTAAACTCCACAATCATTCATCATTCTCAGTTGTGTGCAGTAATATCTCTACATGTACACACACACAGTGCACTTTCCTCCAACCTTCTCCTTATGTTGTGATTTGGTTTCAAATAATACCAAAACTATCTAACCAAAAGCCATCAAACTAAGATTCAATTCATGCATGTTTATTAAGGGGAATTATTAGCTCTCTGAAACTTCTCATCTTCCTCTCGTAAAGAAAGCGGATAAATGTATTTTGATAATTGAACTTTAATTATGGATATAGTTGGACACTTGACAGCATTCCACTATCTGGGTGTGAGTGTTTCTGGCGCAGATTCAATTTGTGGCAATGAGATGTGAAAATGCTCCTCTTCTATGACTTCATAAACTTTCCTCATTACGCCAAGAAGTTGCAGTTGTCAAAGCTATTTTTCATGTGCTGTTAATGAATCTGCTGAACCATCAGTATAAGAGAAATGTCTGGATAAAGGAACACGGAGCACAGAGGACAAAGGAGATGATAGGGACATATTGTATTTAATCTACCGTTTTGAAGATGCTTTCATCTATCAGTTGAAATACACTAATGGATCTGCTTAATGTTTCTCTACTTCAGGTCATTGGGAGCCTATCTGAGTAAAAGATTATTTAATGGCAAAAATACCTTGAAAACCTAAGTGCAGTCTGGTGTTATTCTGTATTTTTCTCGTCATCAACCAATCCTGCAAAACAATTGAATAAATTCCATAACAATATTACATGTGTATTAAGACGGCATATGCTGGGACCACAGGGACTCCACTAATACATTTCATCCATTGTGTGAATTAAACTGGACTTACTGTTAAATTTCAGTCTATTACATTTCCAGTTGCAGTTCTCCTCAGGTCACTCTACCCTGACACCATGTCCTGTTCTCACCTCAGAGCCTTTTTATCCATCCATGCACAGGCTGCAAAGGAATATCAATTATGCCTTCCTCAATTAACCAGAACAGAGGACAAAACTAAGGCCATCAAACAAAATGATTGACAATAATTAAGAAGAGCTGTGGACACTAACCCTAACCCCACTGGGCACATCTCCTTGTTACATAGGTAATTTGTTTCCATGTGTCTGATTTTACAACTGGCAGTTTGCACAGGGCATTTTATTTGGAAAGTCGATGGTGGATTCTCTATCCTGTTTGACTTCTGGCTAGCTCGAGCTGCTCTGTGCAGATTGACGGCAGTGTTGCCAACTCCTCAGTAAAGACAGCTATTGGCTGTCTTCAAAGTGAAATCATCACTTAATTTGCATAATCCGCCATGTGCATGTAATTGTAATGGATGCTGTAGGAGAAAGGAATAATGTCATGAGAGAAACAAAAAGTGAGTTAAAAACACCCTAAATATATTTAGAACTACAAATTAGCTTTCTTGTGTGATCAGCAAGTTTTTTGACGCAGGCTGCTTACACTGCACACCAAAAATAGAAAAGCTGCGTATTCACCATGGAGCCAATGGGAGGTCTGCTTCTGAAACAGACTGCAGTGTGGTCGGTAGGAGTTGTAACATTGACAGCCACATATAGCTCTTGCGGTCGTAGCACACATGGGACATGTCACATCCGTGCCAGGTGGTAATTAGAGGGTCACAATCACCACTATATTTACATTATATTACATTACATTTAGTCATTTAGCAAACGCTTTTATCCAAAACAATTTACGGAGAAGGGTACAAGGTATAGTGTGATAAGAAAGTAAATAAATGCTATGACAATTCTTAAAGGGGGTAGCTTTCCCATGTCCATTTGTAGGTAGTGCTAGGAGAGAAGGTAATCTCTGAATAACTGATTCTTCAGGAGTTTTTTAAAGGTAGAGAGGGACTCTGGTAGGAACTGGTAGTGCGTTCCACCAATGGGGAACAACAAACAAAAAAAGTTTGGATTACCTTGAGCGAACAGGGATCCGTTTCACGAAGCAGGTTTATGGAAAACTCAGTCTGTTAACCCTGGAATCACAGAAACTCAGAGTTTTCCGTTTCACAAAGGAGGGTCAGTCAAACCAGGGAGAGAGTGGTAACTCTAACCTGTTTCACAAAGAGAGGTAACGTAACCTTGCGGTCAGTTGCCGTAGTAACAGACTCCGTGACTCTAACCTGGTCGGGAGCAGGTTTTCCTGAAGAAACCTCGAGTTTCTCTCTGTCTCCGCCCACTTTCAGAGCCACACGCTCCTTTTGATTTCCTCGTTCCTGCGCTGTCAGAACTCGCCGGCTGACAGATTTAAGTCATCCTCTAATTCCAGTAGGCAACGTTTGGTGTCAACTTTTTACCATGAACATGGCGTGTCCTTTTGACCGCGATCCCGTGGATGAATGTGCAGCAATCCCGTGCAGGGAATTAAATATCTGTCAGGAGAGAGCCCTCCCGGACAATTTTCTTTTTGAGCGGTACCGTTTTACTTTGCAGTCCATCATTTACGTACACAACCTCATCCGTCAGTACATTTCAAACATCACCAGTCGAGGGGCGGCCCGTGGCCTAGCGGGTTAAGCTACCGCTCCATGCATGGAGGCTACAGTCCTCGTTGCAGCGGCTCCGGTTTCGACTCCCATGGCGCTGAGTGATTTTGCCAATGGGAGTTTTTTGTATAATGTCGGAGATGCTGAGCACTTGATCAAGGCAACTGTATGCAGGGCGATCAGAAGAGTCTGCCTCGCCCTGAAAACGCTGTTACCCACATTTGCCATCTTCCCTGGATACAAACCAGTCAGGGCCATCAAGGAAGAGTTCCACAGGATCGTTTAGGATCCTTTAATATCAGGCTGTATTATGACATTGTGCTGCCACCTCAGACTTGGATTAGTAATTTTTATTTGTTGTAGGATTTCCCAGTGTGATTGGCTGCATAGATGGCACGCACATCCCCATCACGGCTCCCTCACATAATGAGGCTGATTATGTGAAAGTCCATTCACAGCATTAATGTGCAGGTACATGTAGACCAAGAAGTTTCACAGTGTTAAGCACTTCCTCATAGTTTAACTAATATCTGTCATTCTCTGCACTGTCAAGATCATATGTGATGCTGCACACATCATCTCCAATGTGGAGGCCAAGTGGCATGGGTCTGTTCATGACTCAAGGATATACCACGAGTCAAACCTGAGTGCCAGACTGCAGCGTGGTGAAAAACCTGAAGGTTTGCAGTATAATTCCCTTGTCTCCCTCCTTTACAACACCCCATGCATCCACTCTACATCACAGGAGAGTTTGACAGCCTTCTGCTGGGTGACAGGGGTTACCCATGCCAACCAAGGCTGCTGACCCCTTACCCTGACCCTGAGCCAGGCCCCCAACAAAACTTCAACCGTGCTCACAGCAGGACGAGGGCCCAGGTGGAGATGACCATAGGCCTGCTGAAAGCCTGTTTCCAGTGCCTACGTCAGCTCTCCCACACCCTCTCCCTCTCTTTAGCAGCTGTTGCAGTGTTGCACTTCTTTCTTAAGACATGCTCAAAATCTCCATATGCAGTCATCAATATGTCAATAACTCCACTGGGGTGAAAAATGCTGCCCTCTTCCTGTCAGTTCCCCTGTTTAATCATTGAATCTGGGCTCCATTGATGTTGGCTTTAAATGTCTGTGGTGCACATGTTTAACTCCAGGTGAAACTACTCTGAGTTGATCAAACTACCTCAAATCAGCTGTTGTGAAACCGAAAACTCAGAGTTTCCTATCTCAGAGTAGATCAACTCAGAGTTAAGGATTTGACTCAGAGTTTGTTGAACCTTCTTTGTGAAACGGACCCCAGGCACACTGCCACGTTCTGGATCATCTGAAGAGGTTTCACTGTGTAGGCTGGGAGGCCCATCAGGAGAACACTACAGTAGTCTAGTCTTGAAATGACCACAGCTTGGAAAAGGTTAGTTGGTCATCAATCATAACACCAAATATTCTCAGCATGCTGGTTGGGGCCAGACACGGGGAGTTAATTTTGATATTGATGTCGTGGTGTATAGTAGGTTTGGCTGGGAGGAGCACCAGTTTTCGAGGTTCAGCTGGAGGTGATGTGCCTTCATCCATGTGGTGATATCTGAGAGGCAATCGGAGACCTGTGCAGAGATCGAAGGGTCCTCAGGAGGAAATGATAGATACAGCTGAATGTCATCTGCATAGCAGTTATAAGAAAGGCTATGTGAGTGGATAATTGGATCCAAGGAGGTGGTGTAGAGAGCAAATAGAAGGGGCCTCAGCACTGAGTCCTGGGGAACTGCTGTGGTGAAGTGATGAGATATGGATAGCTGTCCAAGTCAGGATACACTGATTAAGCGCCCTGTCAGGTAGGATTCAAACCAGGAAAGAGCCAAGGCAGAGATGCCCATGTTTGAGAGAATATGAGCAGAGGATGTGATGGTTAACTGAGTCAAAGGCACAAAAGCCACCTATTCTCCTTTTGGTCAATTTGACCCCGTTCAATGTGTTCAATTTGTCCCCTGTTCAAAAAATAACAGTTGCCTTTGTTTTTTTCCTTCATATTCAGAGTCATATACACCTGGCGCTGTGCGAGGCGGCAGCCTGTGGCCGCAGCTCCTGTCGTGTTTTTCAAACTTTCGTTTATTTGTTGGTTCGTTAATTTTGTCTGTTTTTCTGATCAGTCACAACCTGTTCATAAGAGTTGTGACAATGGCTGGACTTACTTTTGTTACTTTTTTGCGTGTTTTTCTGTTATTTTTCCTGCCCTTTGTATTTGGGAACTTTTCCACCGGCAGTATTGGGAGCATTGTTTACACCCGCGAGCAGCTGATTGCGCTGTGTAAACCCGTGCTGCTGCCGGGACCACAGGCCTGTGGTCCCGCAGGAGTTACGGAGGAGACGCCGGGGTTGCAGGTCTGGAGCCAAACGGAGGGGAAAAAAGGAGAAGACACAAACCAGCAGTCCCAGCGATAATAACGGGAAACGTGAGGTCTCTGGGGAATCAAACGGACGAACTGACAGCGCTAGTGAAGACCCAGAGGGAATACCGTGAGTGCAGCATCTTTTGTTTCAGTGAGACATGGCTGCACTTGCACATCCCGGACAGCAGCGTTGAGGTTCCAGGCTACAGTTTGATACGGGGAGATAGAGACTTTTCCAAAAGTCAGAAGAAGAAGGGCGGCGGACTTGCATTGTATGTGAGTGAGAGGTGGTGCAACCCCGGACATGTGAAGGTGAAGGAACGTCTCTGTACCCCGGCTGTTGGCTGTGGGAATGCGCCCGTATTATCTACCGAGGGAGTTCACGTCCACCATTGTTGTCGCTGTTTACATCCCCCCGTCAGCTGATGCAGCAGCAGCCTGTGAAGTCATCAGCTCCACCACCGCTAAACTACAGACTGAACACCCGGATGCATTCATGGTTATTACAGGAGATTTTAATCATGTCTCACTGAACAATACTTTAAATAACTTTCATCAGTATATTGACTGCCCCACCAGAGACAATAAAACGCTGGATTTTCTCTATGCCAACGCCAGTGATGCATGTGACGTCACAGCCCTCCCCCCCTCGGCAGATCAGACCACAACCTGGTCATGATGACTCCCAGGTATGTCCCTCTGGTGAGAAGACAACCTAAACACACCAGGACAGTGAGGAAGTGGACACATGAGGCCACAGAAGCACTGCAGGACTGCTTTGAGTCGACAGACTGGGATGTACTCTGTGAGCCACACGGGGAGGACATTGATGACATGACTGACTGCATCACTGAGTACATCAGATTCTGTGAGGACACCACCATGCCAGCCCGGACTGTATGCTGCTTCTCCAACAACAAGCCCTGGATCACCAGCGACCTGAAGGTACTTCTGAATGAGAAGAAAAGGGCTTTCAGGTCTGGAGACAGAGAGGAGCAGAGGAGAGTGCAGCATGAACTCCGAGATATGCTGAGGGCAAGCAAGGAGAACTACAGGAGGAAGCTGGAAGCCAAACTCCAACAGAACAGTGTAAAGGATGTGTGGACGGGGATGAAGGGGAAGGACAGGCAGACATCAGGGAGCCTGGACAGAGCAAACCAGTTCAACCAGTTTTTTAACAGGTTTAGCTCACCTCCTGCCACCTCCCAGACACTCCCTGCCCCCTACACACCTACACTGTCCCAAATGGCTGGAAACACCTCTCAGCATTCCCCTGCACATCACCTCCCCATCTGCCCCCCCTCCTCACCTCCCTCCACTGAGGACACACACATCAACCACCCAACGGTGACTACAGGCCAGGTAAAGAGACAGCTGGAAAAACTGAACCAGCGAAAGGCAGCAGGCCCTGATGGCATCACTCCTAGGATCCTGAAGACCTGTGCTAGCCAGCTGTCTCCTGTACTGAGACATCTGTTCAACCTGAGCCTGAGTCAAGAGAAGGTCCCGATGCTGTGGAAGACGTCCTGCCTGGTTCCAGTCCCCAAGAAGCCGAGGCCATCCGAACCAGCGGACTACAGACCAATCGCCCTCACATCCCATGTGATGAAAGTCCTGGAGAGACTGGTCCTAGCCCAGCTGAGGCCACAGGTGAAGACGTTTCTGGACCCCCTGCAGTTTGCCTATCAGCCCCATTTAGGAGTCGATGACGCCGTCATTTACCTGCTGCAACGAGCCCATATGCATCTGGATGGTGGGGGAGGCACAGTGAGGATCACATTCTTTGATTTCTCCAGTGCTTTCAACACCATTCAGCCTCTGCTACTGGGTGAGAAGCTGCGGGTGATGGGTGTTGACGACTCAGTGATCTCCTGGATTACTGACTACTTGACAGGCCGGCCACAGTTTGTCCGTCTGGGCAGTGGGCTGTCTGATGTGGTGGTCAGTGATACAGGAGCTCCACAGGGGACTGTGCTTTCTCCCTTCCTCTTTACCTTATACACCACCGACTTTAAGTACAACTCTGAGTCATGTCACCTGCAGAAGTTCTCTGATGACTCAGCTGTTGTTGGGTGTATAGGAGATGGAGAGGAGGGGGGGTACAGGACACTGATAGACGGATTTGTAGAGTGGTCCGAACAGAACCACCTGAGGCTGAACATCAACAAGACCCGAGAGATGGTGATCGACTTCAGGAGGAAGAAGACGCCTTCACAGCCAATAAGGATCAGAGGGGAGGTGGTGGAGGAGGTGGAGGACTGACCTGAACCCGAGTTGTGGCTTTGATGTTGTGGCTTTTATGTCACGTGATTGTGAATTCAGACTGAAGTTGTGGATTTGAAGTTGTGACTTTGATGTCATGTGATTGTGAATTCAGGCTTTGAAATTGTGACTTTGAAGTTGTCACGTTGATGTTGTGACTTTGATGTTGTGGCTTTGAATTTGATGTTGCGACTTTGACATTGTGACTTTGATGTCGTGATTGTGAATTCAGGCTTTGAAGTTGTGGCTGTGATGTTGTGACTTTGAAGTTGTGACATTGATGTTGTGACTTTGATGTTATGACTTTGAAGTTTTAATTTTGATGTTGTGGCTTTGATGTTGTGGCTTTGAATTTGATGTTGCGACTTTGACATTGTGACTTTGATGTCATGATTGTGAATTCAGGCTTTGAAGTTGTGGCTGTGATGTTGTGACTTTGAAGTTGTGACATTGATGTTGTGACTTTGATGTTGTGACTTTGATGTTGTGACATTGAAGTTGTGATTTTGATGTCGTGATTGTGAATTTAGGCTTTGAAATTCTGACTTTGAAGTTGTGACTTTGATGTTGTGGCTTTGCTGTTGTGGCTTTGATGTTGTGGCTTTGATGTTATTACATTGAAGTTGTGGCTTTGATGTTGTGTCTGTGATGTTGTGACTTTGAAGTTGTGACTTTCATGTTGTGTCTTTGAAGTTGTGACTTTGATATCATGTGATTGTGAATTCAGGCTTTGATTTTGTGGCTTTGATGTTGTGGCTTTGATGTTGTGACATTGAAGTTGTGATTTTGATGTCGTGATTGAATTCAGGCTTTGAAATTGTGACTTTGAAGTTGTGACTTTGATGTTGTGGCTTTGCTGTTGTGGCTTTGATGTTGTGGCTTTGATGTCATTACATTGAAGTTGTGGCTTTGATGTTGTGGCTGTGATGTTGTGACTTTGATGTTGTAACTTTGATGTTGCGACTTTGAAGTTGTGACATTGAAGTTGTGACATTGAAGTTGCGACTTTGAAGTTGTTACAGCTTATCAGAGCTTATCACAGTTTATCAACTCTCCCGCATTGGCCAGGCCTCCTATTGGACGACGTCCTGACCAGCTGGCCTATCTCTGCAAAGGAGACTCCTTAAATGGAGGACGTCTCAGGCCCTCACGCTCTCTCTTCTCCTCATTGTGGACTCTTGGTTTTGCCTGTGGCATTTGTAACTCTGTAACTGTGTCTTTTGTGCTCCTTTACAAGACATATTGACTTTGGTATGTGTTGGAGGTTTGGGACTAGGTAAGTTGGGGTACCCTTTACATTTTGCACTCACGTAGTAATTATTGTTATCACACTAGGGTTATCGGTTGTGCCACCTTTGTATCGTTTTGGAAAGCCTTTTGTTAGATCAGCCAGTTACGCATTTTTTTGTTCTTTTTCATGTATTCAGAGGCAGCTTAGACAGGCCCTGTTTTGTTATATTAATCTCATTTTATTTGGCACAATCGCTTAGTCCCACCCTCCCTCACCTTGGCTTGTTTCTTTTGTTCAAATAAACCTCACTTTTTCACTTCCACTGAGACTGTCAATTTTTCTGGTTGTCGTGTTACCGTTCACTTGTGGACGTAACACTGCCACTATAATCAATGAGACCACTCACACCGGGCGCGCCACGGAATGTCTCGGCAGCATCCCAGAAGCGTCTCTCCACCCCGCGGCGCTATCTTTCCGTAGCACTTCTATTTTTGACGCGAGCCGTTGCTAAACCACGTCAATTTCAACAGAGAAGACCGGAAATCGACACAGAATCAGCGTAAACACTTCCGACCCCTTTCAAATATGCAGTTCATGTCACCTGTCAGAGCTTCATGTACACATTACGTCATGACCGGTGGCACCAGGTCAGCTGTCAATCAATCAAAGAGTCTCAACATGAGACTAACGAGAGGCTAATTGTTGAAGTGGAACAACACACAATAATTTATGACACAACAGATCCTTTTAATAATCTCTTCCACGTCAGAGAAGCAAAGTTAGAGGTTTGTTGTTGTTGTTTCTTTTATACACAATTAATCGCTAGGAGTCGGATGTCGTGACTTTGAAGTCTGTGTGATTGTGAATTCCTGACTTTAAATTTGTGACTTTGAAGTCTTACTATCACTGTCAAGTTGTGACTTTGAAGTTGTGACTTTGATGTCATGTGATTGTGAATTCAGGCTTTGAAATTGTGACTTTGATGTTGTGGCTTTGATGTTATGACATTGAAGTTGTGGCTTTGATGTTGTGGCTGTGATGTTGTGACTTTGATGTTGTGATTGTGAATTCAGGCTTTGAAGTTGTGGCTGTGATGTTGTGACATTGATGTTGTGACTTTGATGTTGTGACTTTGAAGTTGTGACATTGATGTTGTGACTTTGAAGTCATGACTTTGAAGTTGTGACTTTGATGTTGAAACTTTGACGTTGCGACTTGGATGTTGTGACTTTGAAGTTACGACTTTCAAGTCGTTACAGCTTATCACAGCTTATCACAGTTTATCAACTCTCCCGCCTGCTCCCGCATTGTGCACTTCCCCTCCCGCCCGCAGTGAACTTTCAAAATTTGTCCTATGCCGCACCGCTTTGCATCGGGTGTGCAGGGCTCTGTTTTGAAGTTCTGACTTTGAAGTCTGACTGCGTGACTGTGAAGTCTTAAGCCTGGGGACGTGAGCGCCGCGCTACGGCTGCGTCGCGTCGGCCGTTGCTGATCGCTGACACTATAATCAATGTGACCACTCACACCGGACGTGGCACGGAACGTCTCAGCAGCATCCCAGAAGCGTCTCTCTACTCCGCAGCGCTGTCTTTCTGTAGCACTTCTATTTTTGACGCGATCTGTTGCTAAACCGCGTCAATTTCAACAGAGCCGATTGCACCAGACAGGAAATCCGACACAGAATTAGCGTAAACACTTGAAGTCTTACTATCACTGTCAAGTTGTGACTTTCAAGTCGTGACTTTGATGTTGTGACATTGAAGTTGTGATTTTGATGTCATGTGATTGTGAATTTAGGCTTTGAAATTCTGACTTTGAAGTTGTGACTTTGATGTTGTGAGTTTGATGTTGTGGCTTTGCTGTTGTGGCGTTTGATGTTGTGGCTTTGATGTTATTACATTGAAGTTGTGGCTTTGATGTGGCTGTGATGTTGTGACTTTGAAGTTGTGACTTTCATGTTGTGTCTTTGAAGTTGTGACTTTGATATCATGTGATTGTGAATTCAGGCTTTGAATTTGTGACTTTGATGTTGTGGCTTTGATGTTGTGACATTGAAGTTGTGATTTTGATGTCATGTGATTGAATTCAGGCTTTGAAATTGTGACTTTGAAGTTGTGACTTTGATGTTGTGGCTTTGCTGTTGTGGCTTTGATGTTGTGGCTTTGATGTTGTGGCTTTGATGTCATTACATTGAAGTTGTGGCTTTGATGTTGTGGCTTTGATGTTGTGACATTGAAGTTGTGATTTTGATGTCATGTGATTGAATTCAGGCTTTGAAATTGTGACTTTGAAGTTGTGACTTTGATGTTGTGGCTTTGCTGTTGTGGCTTTGATGTTGTGGCTTTGATGTCATTACATTGAAGTTGTGGCTTTGATGTTGTGTTTGTGACGTTGTGACTTTGATGTTGTAACTTTGATGTTGCGACTTTGAAGTTGTGACATTGAAGTTGTGACATTGAAGTTGCGACTTTGAAGTTGTTACAGCTTATCAGAGCTTATCACAGTTTATCAACTCTCCCGCCCGCTCCCGCATTGTGCACTTCCCCTCCCGCCCGCAATGAGCTTTCAAAATTTGTCCTATGCTGCACCGCTTTGCATCGGTGTGCAGGACTCTGTTCTGAAGTTCTGACTTTGAAGTCTGACTGCGTGACTGTGAAGTCTTAAGCCTGACTCACACCGGGGACGTCAAGTGCAGTGTTACGGCTGCGTCGTGTCGGCCGTTGCTGATCGCTGCCTGTTACGTGCCAAGTAGGTTGTGTTTGTGTTTTGTATTCCCTCCCCCCCAGCGTGTTGTTTCTTTCACAGGTAATGCCTGAATGCTGCTCACCTGTGTGGATAGGCCAGGCCTCCTATTGGACGACGTCCTGACCAGCTGGCCTATCTCTGCAAAGGAGACTCCTTAAATGGAGGACGTCTCAGGCCCTCACGCTCTCTCTTCTCCTCATTGTGGACTCTTGGTTTTGCCTGTGGCATTTGTAACTCTGTAACTGTGTCTTTTGTGCTCCTTTACAAGACATATTGACTTTGGTATGTGTTGGAGGTTTGGGACTAGGTAAGTTGGGGTACCCTTTACATTTTGCACTCACGTAGTAATTATTGTTATCACACTAGGGTTATCGGTTGTGCCACCTTTGTATCGTTTTGGAAAGCCTTTTGTTAAATCAGCCAGTTACGCATTTTTTTGTTCTTTTTCATGTATTCAGAGGCAGCTTAGACAGGCCCTGTTTTGTTATATTAATCTCATTTTATTTGGCACAATCGCTTAGTCCCACCCTCCCTCACCTTGGCTTGTTTCTTTTGTTCAAATAAACCTCACTTTTTCACTTCCACTGAGACTGTCAATTTTTCTGGTTGTCGTGTTACCGTTCACTTGTGGACGTAACACTGCCACTATAATCAATGAGACCACTCACACCGGGCGCGCCACGGAATGTCTCGGCAGCATCCCAGAAGCGTCTCTCCACCCTGCGGCGCTATCTTTCCGTAGCACTTCTATTTTTGACGCGAGCCGTTGCTAAACCACGTCAATTTCAACAGAGAAGACCGGAAATCGACACAGAATCAGCGTAAACACTTCCGACCCCTTTCAAATATGCAGTTCATGTCACCTGTCAGAGCTTCATGTACACATTACGTCAGGACCGGTGGCACCAGGTCAGCTGTCAATCAATCAAAGAGTCTCAACATGAGACTAACGAGAGGCTAATTGTTGAAGTGGAACAACACACAATAATTTATGACACAACAGATCCTTTTAATAATCTCTTCCACGTCAGAGAAGCAAAGTTAGAGGTTTGTTGTTGTTGTTTCTTTTATACACAATTAATCGCTAGGAGTCGGATGTCGTGACTTTGAAGTCTGTGTGATTGTGAATTCCTGACTTTAAATTTGTGACTTTGAAGTCTTACTATCACTGTCAAGTTGTGACTTTGAAGTTGTGACTTTGATGTCATGTGATTGTGAATTCAGGCTTTGAAATTGTGACTTTGATGTTGTGGCTTTGATGTTATGACATTGAAGTTGTGGCTTTGATGTTGTGGCTGTGATGTTGTGACTTTGATGTTGTGATTGTGAATTCAGGCTTTGAAGTTGTGGCTGTGATGTTGTGACTTTGAAGTTGTGACTTTGAAGTTGTGACATTGATGTTGTGACTTTGATGTTGTGACTTTGAAGTTGTGACATTGATGTTGTGACTTTGAAGTCATGACTTTGAAGTTGTGACTTTGATGTTGAAACTTTGACGTTGCGACTTGGATGTTGTGATTGTGAATTCAGGCTTTGAAGTTGTGGCTGTGATGTTGTGACTTTGAAGTTGTGACATTGATGTTGTGACTTTGATGTTGTGACTTTGAAGTTGTGACATTGATGTTGTGACTTTGAAGTCATGACTTTGAAGTTGTGACTTTGATGTTGAAACTTTGACGTTGCGACTTGGATGTTGTGACTTTGAAGTTACGACTTTCAAGTCGTTACAGCTTATCACAGCTTATCACAGTTTATCAACTCTCCCGCCTGCTCCCACATTGTGCACTTCCCCTCCCGCCCGCAATGAACTTTCAAAATTTGTCCTATGCCGCACCGCTTTGCATCGGGTGTGCAGGGCTCTGTTTTGAAGTTCTGACTTTGAAGTCTGACTGCGTGACTGTGAAGTCTTGAACCTGGGGACGTGAGCGCTGCGCTACGGCTGCGTCGCGTCGGCCGTTGCTGATCGCTGACACTATAATCAATGTGACCACTCACACCGGACGTGGCACGGAACGTCTCAGCAGCATCCCAGAAGCGTCTCTCCACTCCGCAGCGCTATCTTTCTGTAGCACTTCTATTTTTGACGCGATCTGTTGCTAAACCGCGTCAATTTCAACAGAGAAGACCGGAAATCGACACAGAATCAGCGTAAACACTTCCGACCCCTTTCAAATATGCAGTTCATGTCACCTGTCAGAGCTTCATGTACACATTACGTCATGACCGGTGGCACCAGGTCAGCTGTCAATCAATCAAAGAGTCTCAACATGAGACTAATGAGAGGCTAATTGTTGAAGTGGAACAACACACAATAATTTATGACACAACAGATCCTTTTAATAATCTCTTCCACGTCAGAGAAGCAAAGTTAGAGGTTTGTTGTTGTTGTTTCTTTTATACGCAATTAATCGCTAGGAGTCGGATGTCGTGACTTTGAAGTCTGTGTGATTGTGAATTCCTGACTTTAAATTTGTGACTTTGAAGTCTTACTATCACTGTCAAGTTGTGACTTTGAAGTTGTGACTTTGATGTCATGTGATTGTGAATTCAGGCTTTGAAATTGTGACTTTGATGTTGTGGCTTTGATGTTATGACATTGAAGTTGTGGCTTTGATGTTGTGGCTGTGATGTGACTTTGATGTTGTGATTGTGAATTCAGGCTTTGAAGTTGTGGCTGTGATGTTGTGACTTTGAAGTTGTGACATTGATGTTGTGACTTTGATGTTGTGACTTTGATGTTGTGACTTTGAAGTTGTGACATTGATGTTGTGACTTTGAAGTCATGACTTTGAAGTCATGACTTTGAAGTTGTGACTCTGATGTTGAAACTTTGACGTTGCGACTTGGATGTTGTGACTTTGAAGTTACGACTTTCAAGTCGTTACAGCTTATCACAGCTTATCACAGTTTATCAACTCTCCCGCCTGCTCCCGCATTGTGCACTTCCCCTCCCGCCCGCAATGAACTTTCAAAATTTGTCCTATGCCGCACCGCTTTGCATCGGGTGTGCAGGGCTCTGTTTTGAAGTTCTGACTTTGAAGTCTGACTGCGTGACTGTGAAGTCTTAAGCCTGGGGACGTGAGCGCCGCGCTACGGCTGCGTCGCGTCGGCCGTTGCTGATCGCTGACACTATAATCAATGTGACCACTCACACCGGACGCGGCACGGAACGTCTCAGCAGCATCCCAGAAGCGTCTCTCCACTCCGCAGCGCTATCTTTCTGTAGCACTTCTATTTTTGACGTGATCTGTTGCTAAACCGCGTCAATTTCAACAGAGCCGATTGCACCAGACAGGAAATCCGACACAGAATCAGCGTAAACACTTGAAGTCTTACTATCACTGTCAAGTTGTGACTTTCAAGTCGTGACATTGAAGTTGTGATTTTGATGTCATGTGATTGTGAATTTAGGCTTTGAAATTCTGACTTTGAAGTTGTGACTTTGATGTTGTGGCTTTGCTGTTGTGGCGTTTGATGTTGTGGCTTTGATGTTATTACATTGAAGTTGTGGCTTTGATGTTGTGGCTGTGATGTTGTGACTTTGAAGTTGTGACTTTCATGTTGTGTCTTTGAAGTTGTGACTTTGATATCATGTGATTGTGAATTCAGGCTTTGAATTTGTGACTTTGATGTTGTGGCTTTGATGTTGTGACATTGAAGTTGTGATTTTGATGTCATGTGATTGAATTCAGGCTTTGAAATGGTGACTTTGAAGTTGTGACTTTGATGTTATGACATTGAAGTTGTGGCTTTGATGTTGTGGCTGTGATGTTGTGATTGTGAATTCAGGCTTTGAAGTTGTGGCTGTGATGTTGTGACTTTGAAGTTGTGACATTGATGTTTTGACTTTGATGTTGTGACTTTGAAGTTGTGACATTGATGTTGTGACTTTGAAGTCATGACTTTGATGTTGAAACTTTGACGTTGCGACTTGGATGTTGTGACTTTGAAGTTACGACTTTCAAGTCGTTACAGCTTATCACAGCTTATCACAGTTTATCAACTCTCCCGCCTGCTCCCGCATTGTGCACTTCCCCTCCCGCCCGCAATGAACTTTCAAAATTTGTCCTATGCCGCACCGCTTTGCATCGGGTGTGCAGGGCTCTGTTTTGAAGTTCTGACTTTGAAGTCTGACTGCGTGACTGTGAAGTCTTAAGCCTGGGGACGTGAGCGCCGCGCTATGGCTGCGTTGCGTCGGCCGTTGCTGATCGCTGACACTATAATCAATGTGACCACTCACACCGGACGTGGCACGGAACGTCTCAGCAGCATCCCAGAAGCGTCTCTCCACTCCGCAGCGCTATCTTTCTGTAGCACTTCTATTTTTGACGCGATCTGTTGCTAAACCGCGTCAATTTCAACAGAGCCGATTCCACCAGACAGGAAATCCAACACAGAATTAGCGTAAACACTTGAAGTCTTACTATCACTGTCAAGTTGTGACTTTCAAGTCGTGACTTTGATGTTGTGACACTGAAGTTGTGATTTTAATGTCATGTGATTGTGAATTTAGGCTTTGAAATGTTGACTTTGAAGTTGTGACTTTGATGTTGTGACTTTGATGTTGTGGCTTTGCTGTTGTGGCGTTTGATGTTGTGGCTTTGATGTTATTACATTGAAGTTGTGGCTTTGATGTTGTGGCTGTGATGTTGTGACTTTGAAGTTGTGACTTTCATGTTGTGTCTTTGAAGTTGTGACTTTGATATCGTGATTGTGAATTCAGGCTTTGAATTTGTGACTTTGATGTTGTGACATTGAAGTTGTGATTTTGATGTCATGTGATTGAATTCAGGCTTTGAAATGGTGACTTTGAAGTTGTGACTTTGATGTTGTGGCTTTGCTGTTGTGGCTTTGCTGTTGTGGCTTTGATGTTGTGGCTTTGATGTCATTACATTGAAGTTGTGGCTGTGATGTTGTGACTTTGATGTTGTAACTTTGATGTTGCGACTTTGAAGTTGTGACATTGAAGTTACGACTTTCAAGTCGTTACAGCTTATCACAGCTTATCACAGTTTATCAACTCTCCCGCCTGCTCCCGCATTGTGCACTTCCCCTCCCGCCCGCAATGAACTTTCAAAATTTGTCCTATGCCGCACCGCTTTGCATCGGGTGTGCAGGGCTCTGTTTTGAAGTTCTGACTTTGAAGTCTGACTGCGTGACTGTGAAGTCTTAAGCCTGGGGACGTGAGCGCCGCGCTACGGCTGCGTCGCGTCGGCCGTTGCTGATCGCTGACACTATAATCAATGTGACCACTCACACCGGACGTGGTACGGAACGTCTCAGCAGCATCCCAGAAGCGTCTCTCCACTCCGCAGCGCTATCTTTCTGTAGCACTTCTATTTTTGACGCGATCTGTTGCTAAACCGCGTCAATTTCAACAGAGCCGATTGCACCAGACAGGAAATCCGACAGAGATCAGCGTAGACACTTGAAGTCTTACTATCACTGTCAAGTTGTGACTTTCAAGTCCTGACATTGAAGTTGTGATTTTGATGTCATGTGATTGTGAATTTAGGCTTTGAAATTCTGACTTTGAAGTTGTTGATGTTGTGACTTTGATGTTGTGGCTTTGCTGTTGTGGCGTTTGAAGTTGTGGCTTTGATGTCGTGGCTGTGATGTTGTGACTTTGAAGTTGTGACTTTCATGTTGTGTCTTTGAAGTTGTGACTTTGATATCATGTGATTGTGAATTCAGGCTTTGAATTTGTGACTTTGATGTTGTGGCTTTGATGTTGTGACATTGAAGTTGTGATTTTGATGTTGTGGCTTTGATGTTGTGGCTTTGATGTCATTACATTGAAGTTGTGGCTTTGATGTTGTGGCTGTGATGTTGTGACTTTGATGTTGCGACTTTGAAGTTGTGACATTGAAGTTGTGACATTGAAGTTGCGACTTTGAAGTTGTTACAGCTTATCAGAGCTTATCACAGTTTATCAACTCTCCCGCCCGCTCCCGCATTGTGCACTTCCCCTCCCGCCCGCAATGAGCTTTCAAAATTTGTCCTATGCTGCACCGCTTTGCATCGGTGTGCAGGACTCTGTTCTGAAGTTCTGACTTTGAGGTCTGACTGCGTGACTGTGAAGTCTTAAGCCTGACTCACACCGGGGACGTCAGTGCAGTGTTACGGCTGCGTCGTGTCGGCCGTTGCTGATCGCTGCCTGTTACGTGCCAAGTAGGTTGTGTTTGTGTTTTGTATTCCCTCCCCCCCTGCGTGTTGTTTCTTTCACAGGTCATGCCTGAATGCTGCTCACCTGTGTGGATAGGCCAGGCCTCCTATTGGACGACGTCCTGACCAGCTGGCCTATCTCTGCAAAGGAGACTCCTTAAATGGAGGACGTCTCAGGCCCTCACGCTCTCTCTTCTCCTCATTGTGGACTCTTGGTTTTGCCTGTGGCATTTGTAACTCTGTAACTGTGTCTTTTGTGCTCCTTTACAAGACATATTGACTTTGGTATGTGTTGGAGGTTTGGGACTAGGTAAGTTGGGGTACCCTTTACATTTTGCACTCACGTAGTAATTATTGTTATCACACCAGGGTTATCGGTTGTGCCACCTTTGTATCGTTTTGGAAAGCCTTTTGTTAGATCAGCCAGTTACGCATTTTTTTGTTCTTTTTCATGTATTCAGAGGCAGCTTAGACAGGCCCTGTTTTGTTATATTAATCTCATTTTATTTGGCACAATCGCTTAGTCCCACCCTCCCTCACCTTGGCTTGTTTCTTTTGTTCAAATAAACCTCACTTTTTCACTTCCACTGAGACTGTCAATTTTTCTGGTTGTCGTGTTACCGTTCACTTGTGGACGTAACACTGCCACTATAATCAATGAGACCACTCACACCGGGCGCGCCACGGAATGTCTCGGCAGCATCCCAGAAGTGTCTCTCCACCCCGCAGCGCTATCTTTCCGTAGCACTTCTATTTTTGACGCGAGCCGTTGCTAAACCACGCCAATTTCAACAGAGAAGACCGGAAATCGACACAGAATCAGCGTAAACACTTCCGACCCCTTTCAAATATGCAGTTCATGTCACCTGTCAGAGCTTCATGTACACATTACGTCATGACCGGTGGCACCAGGTCAGCTGTCAATCAATCAAAGAGTCTCAACATGAGACTAACGAGAGGCTAATTGTTGAAGTGGAACAACACACAATAATTTATGACACAACAGATCCTTTTAATAATCTCTTCCACGTCAGAGAAGCAAAGTTAGAGGTTTGTTGTTGTTGTTTCTTTTATACACAATTAATCGCTAGGAGTCGGATGTCGTGACTTTGAAATCTGTGTGATTGTGAATTCCTGACTTTAAATTTGTGACTTTGAAGTCTTACTATCACTGTCAAGTTGTGACTTTGAAGTTGTGACTTTGATGTCATGTGATTGTGAATTCAGGCTTTGAAATTGTGACTTTGATGTTGTGGCTTTGATGTTATGACATTGAAGTTGTGGCTTTGATAATGTGGCTGTGATGTTGTGACTTTGATGTTGTGATTGTGAATTCAGGCTTTGAAGTTGTGGCTGTGATGTTGTGACTTTGAAGTTGTGACATTGATGTTGTGACTTTGATGTTGTGACTTTGAAGTTGTGACATTGATGTTGTGACTTTGAAGTCATGACTTTGAAGTCATGACTTTGAAGTTGTGACTTTGATGTTGAAACTTTGACGTTGCGACTTGGATGTTGTGACTTTGAAGTTACGACTTTCAAGTCGTTACAGCTTATCACAGCTTATCACAGTTTATCAACTCTCCCGCCTGCTCCCGCATTGTGCACTTCCCCTCCCGCCCGCAATGAACTTTCAAAATTTGTCCTATGCCGCACCGCTTTGCATCGGGTGT
The DNA here is from genome assembly GCA_014281875.1 of Nibea albiflora. Classification (NCBI taxonomy): domain Eukaryota; kingdom Metazoa; phylum Chordata; class Actinopteri; family Sciaenidae; genus Nibea; species Nibea albiflora. The sequence continues at coordinate 56,910 of JABGLX010000053.1, read as the reverse complement.
GCAGGGCTCTGTTTTGAAGTTCTGACTTTGAAGTCTGACTGCGTGACTGTGAAGTCTTAAGCCTGAGGACGTGAGCGCCGCGCTACGGCTGCGTCGCGTCAGCCGTTGCTGATCGCTGACACTATAATCAATGTGACCACTCACACCGGACGTGGCACGAAACGTCTCAGCAGCATCCCAGAAGCGTCTCTCCACTCCGCAGCGCTATCTTTCTGTAGCACTTCTATTTTTGACGTGATCTGTTGCTAAACCGCGTCAATTTCAACAGAGCCGATTGCACCAGACAGGAAATCCGACACAGAATCAGCGTAAACACTTGAAGTCTTACTATCACTGTCAAGTTGTGACTTTCAAGTCGTGACATTGAAGTTGTGATTTTGATGTCATGTGATTGTGAATTTAGGCTTTGAAATTCTGACTTTGAAGTTGTGACTTTGATGTTGTGGCTTTGCTGTTGTGGCGTTTGATGTTGTGGCTTTGATGTTATTACATTGAAGTTGTGGCTTTGATGTTGTGGCTGTGATGTTGTGACTTTGAAGTTGTGACTTTCATGTTGTGTCTTTGAAGTTGTGACTTTGATATCATGTGATTGTGAATTCAGGCTTTGAATTTGTGACTTTGATGTTGTGGCTTTGATGTTGTGACATTGAAGTTGTGATTTTGATGTCATGTGATTGAATTCAGGCTTTGAAATGGTGACTTTGAAGTTGTGACTTTGATGTTATGACATTGAAGTTGTGGCTTTGATGTTGTGGCTGTGATGTTGTGACTTTGATGTTGTGATTGTGAATTCAGGCTTTGAAGTTGTGGCTGTGATGTTGTGACTTTGAAGTTGTGACATTGATGTTGTGACTTTGATGTTGTGACTTTGAAGTTGTGACATTGATGTTGTGACTTTGAAGTCATGACTTTGAAGTTGTGACTTTGATGTTGAAACTTTGACGTTGCGACTTGGATGTTGTGACTTTGAAGTTACGACTTTCAAGTCGTTACAGCTTATCACAGCTTATCACAGTTTATCAACTCTCCCGCCTGCTCCCGCATTGTGCACTTCCCCTCCCGCCCGCAATGAACTTTCAAAATTTGTCCTATGCCGCACCGCTTTGCATCGGGTGTGCAGGGCTCTGTTTTGAAGTTCTGACTTTGAAGTCTGACTGCGTGACTGTGAAGTCTTAAGCCTGGGGACGTGAGCGCCGCGCTACGGCTGCGTCGCGTCGGCCGTTGCTGATCGCTGACACTATAATCAATGTGACCACTCACACCGGACGTGGCACGGAACGTCTCAGCAGCATCCCAGAAGCGTCTCTCCACTCCGCAGCGCTATCTTTCTGTAGCACTTCTATTTTTGACGCGATCTGTTGCTAAACCGCGTCAATTTCAACAGAGCCGATTGCACCAGACAGGAAATCCAACACAGAATTAGCGTAAACACTTGAAGTCTTACTATCACTGTCAAGTTGTGACTTTCAAGTCGTGACTTTGATGTTGTGACATTGAAGTTGTGATTTTGATGTCATGTGATTGTGAATTTAGGCTTTGAAATTTTGACTTTGAAGTTGTGACTTTGATGTTGTGACTTTGATGTTGTGGCTTTGCTGTTGTGGCGTTTGATGTTGTGGCTTTGATGTTATTACATTGATGTTGTGACTTTCATGTTGTGTCTTTGAAGTTGTGACTTTGATATCATGTGATTGTGAATTCAGGCTTTGAATTTGTGACTTTGATGTTGTGGCTTTGATGTTGTGACATTGAAGTTGTGATTTCGATGTCATTTGATGGAATTCAGGCTTTGAAATGGTGACTTTGAAGTTGTGACTTTGATGTTGTGGCTTTGCTGTTGTGGCTTTGATGTTGTGGCTTTGATGTCATTACATTGAAGTTGTGGCTTTGATGTTGTGGCTGTGATGTTGTGACTTTGATGTTGTAACTTTGATGTTGCGACTTTGAAGTTGTGACATTGAAGTTGTGACATCGAAGTTACGACTTTCAAGTCGTTACAGCTTATCACAGCTTATCACAGTTTATCAACTCTCCCGCCTGCTCCCGCATTGTGCACTTCCCCTCCCGCCCGCAATGAACTTTCAAAATTTGTCCTATGCCGCACCGCTTTGCATCAGGTGTGCAGGGCTCTGTTTTGAAGTTCTGACTTTGAAGTCTGACTGCGTGACTGTGAAGTCTTAAGCCTGGGGACGTGAGCGCCGCGCTACGGCTGCGTCGCGTCGGCCGTTGCTGATCGCTGACACTATAATCAATGTGACCACTCACACCGGACGTGGCACGGAACGTCTCAGCAGCATCCCAGAAGCGTCTCTCCACTCCGCAGCGCTATCTTTCTGTAGCACTTCTATTTTTGACGCGATCTGTTGCTAAACCGCGTCAATTTCAACAGAGCCGATTGCACCAGACAGGAAATCCGACAGAGATCAGCGTAAACACTTGAAGTCTTACTATCACTGTCAAGTTGTGACTTTCAAGTCGTGACATTGAAGTTGTGATTTTGATGTCATGTGATTGTGAATTTAGGCTTTGAAATTCTGACTTTGAAGTTGTGACTTTGATGTTGTGACTTTGATGTTGTGGCTTTGCTGTTGTGGCGTTTGATGTTGTGGCTTTGATGTTATTACATTGAAGTTGTGGCTTTGATGTCGTGGCTGTGATGTTGTGACTTTGAAGTTGTGTCTTTCATGTTGTGTCTTTGAAGTTGTGACTTTGATATCATGTGATTGTGAATTCAGGCTTTGAATTTGTGACTTTGATGTTGTGGCTTTGATGTTGTGACATTGAAGTTGTGATTTTGATGTCATGTGATTGAATTCAGGCTTTGAAATGGTGACTTTGAAGTTGTGGCTTTGCTGTTGTGGCTTTGCTGTTGTGGCTTTGCTGTTGTGGCTTTGATGTTGTGGCTTTGATGTCATTACATTGAAGTTGTGGCTTTGATGTTGTGGCTGTGATGTTGTGACTTTGATGTTGTAACTTTGATGTTGCGACTTTGAAGTTGTGACATTGAAGTTGTGACATTGAAGTTGCGACTTTGAAGTTGTTACAGCTTATCAGAGCTTATCACAGTTTATCAACTCTCCCGCCCGCTCCCGCATTGTGCACTTCCCCTCCCGCCCGCAATGAGCTTTCAAAATTTGTCCTATGCTTCACCGCTTTGCATCGGTGTGCAGGACTCTGTTCTGAAGTTCTGACTTTGAAGTCTGACTGCGTGACTGTGAAGTCTTAAGCCTGACTCACACCGGGGACGTCAGTGCAGTGTTACGGCTGCGTCGTGTCGGCCGTTGCTGATCGCTGCCTGTTACGTGCCAAGTAGGTTGTGTTTGTGTTTTGTATTCCCTCCCCCCCTGCGTGTTGTTTCTTTCACAGGTAATGCCTGAATGCTGCTCACCTGTGTGGATAGGCCAGGCCTCCTATTGGACGACGTCCTGACCAGCTGGCCTATCTCTGCAAAGGAGACTCCTTAAATGGAGGACGTCTCAGGCCCTCACGCTCTCTCTTCTCCTCATTGTGGACTCTTGGTTTTGCCTGTGGCATTTGTAACTCTGTAACTGTGTCTTTTGTGCTCCTTTACAAGACATATTGACTTTGGTATGTGTTGGAGGTTTGGGACTAGGTAAGTTGGGGTACCCTTTACATTTTGCACTCACGTAGTAATTATTGTTATCACACTAGGGTTATCGGTTGTGCCACCTTTGTATCGTTTTGGAAAGCCTTTTGTTAGATCAGCCAGTTACGCATTTTTTTGTTCTTTTTCATGTATTCAGAGGCAGCTTAGACAGGCCCTGTTTTGTTATATTAATCTCATTTATTTGGCACAATCGCTTAGTCCCACCCTCCCTCACCTTGGCTTGTTTCTTTTGTTCAAATAAACCTCACTTTTTCACTTCCACTGAGACTGTCAATTTTTCTGGTTGTCGTGTTACCGTTCACTTGTGGACGTAACACTGCCACTATAATCAATGAGACCACTCACACCGGGCGCGCCACGGAATGTCTCGGCAGCATCCCAGAAGCGTCTCTCCACCCCGCAGCGCTATCTTTCCGTAGCACTTCTATTTTTGACGCGAGCCGTTGCTAAACCACGTCAATTTCAACAGAGAAGACCGGAAATCGACACAGAATCAGCGTAAACACTTCCAACCCCTTTCAAATATGCAGTTCATGTCACCTGTCAGAGCTTCATGTACACATTACGTCAAGACCGGTGGCACCAGGTCAGCTGTCAATCAATCAAAGAGTCTCAACATGAGACTAACGAGAGGCTAATTGTTGAAGTGGAACAACACACAATAATTTATGACACAACAGATCCTTTTAATAATCTCTTCCACGTCAGAGAAGCAAAGTTAGAGGTTTGTTGTTGTTGTTTCTTTTATACACAATTAATCGCTAGGAGTCGGATGTCGTGACTTTGAAGTCTGTGTGATTGTGAATTCCTGACTTTAAATTTGTGACTTTGAAGTCTTACTATCACTGTCAAGTTGTGACTTTGAAGTTGTGACTTTGATGTCATGTGATTGTGAATTCAGGCTTTGAAATTGTGACTTTGATGTTGTGGCTTTGATGTTATGACATTGAAGTTGTGGCTTTGATGTTGTGGCTGTGATGTTGTGACCTTGATGTTGTGATTGTGAATTCAGGCTTTGAAGTTGTGGCTGTGATGTTGTGACTTTGAAGTTGTGACATTGATGTTGTGACTTTGATGTTGTGACTTTGAAGTTGTGACATTGATGTTGTGACTTTGAAGTCATGACTTTGAAGTCATGACTTTGAAGTTGTGACTTTGATGTTGAAACTTTGACGTTGCGACTTGGATGTTGTGACTTTGAAGTTACGACTTTCAAGTCGTTACAGCTTATCACAGCTTATCACAGTTTATCAACTCTCCCGCCTGCTCCCGCATTGTGCACTTCCCCTCCCGCCCGCAATGAACTTTCAAAATTTGTCCTATGCCGCACCGCTTTGCATCGGGTGTGCAGGGCTCTGTTTTGAAGTTCTGACTTTGAAGTCTGACTGCGTGACTGTGAAGTCTTAAGCCTGAGGACGTGAGCGCCGCGCTACGGCTGCGTCGCGTCAGCCGTTGCTGATCGCTGACACTATAATCAATGTGACCACTCACACCGGACGTGGCACGAAACGTCTCAGCAGCATCCCAGAAGCGTCTCTCCACTCCGCAGCGCTATCTTTCTGTAGCACTTCTATTTTTGACCTGATCTGTTGCTAAACCGCGTCAATTTCAACAGAGCCGATTGCACCAGACAGGAAATCCGACACAGAATCAGCGTAAACACTTGAAGTCTTACTATCACTGTCAAGTTGTGACTTTCAAGTCGTGACTTTGAAGTTGTGACTTTGATGTTATGACATTGAAGTTGTGGCTTTGATGTTGTGGCTGTGATGTTGTGACTTTGATGTTGTGATTGTGAATTCAGGCTTTGAAGTTGTGGCTGTGATGTTGTGACTTTGAAGTTGTGACATTGATGTTGTGACTTTGATGTTGTGACTTTGAAGTTGTGACATTGATGTTGTGACTTTGAAGTCATGACTTTGAAGTTGTGACTTTGATGTTGAAACTTTGACGTTGCGACTTGGATGTTGTGACTTTGAAGTTACGACTTTCAAGTCGTTACAGCTTATCACAGCTTATCACAGTTTATCAACTCTCCCGCCTGCTCCCGCATTGTGCACTTCCCCTCCCGCCCGCAATGAACTTTCAAAATTTGTCCTATGCCGCACCGCTTTGCATCGGGTGTGCAGGGCTCTGTTTTGAAGTTCTGACTTTGAAGTCTGACTGCGTGACTGTGAAGTCTTAAGCCTGGGGACGTGAGCGCCGCGCTACGGCTGCGTCGCGTCGGCCGTTGCTGATCGCTGACACTATAATCAATGTGACCACTCACACCGGACGTGGCACGGAACGTCTCAGCAGCATCCCAGAAGCGTCTCTCCACTCCGCAGCGCTATCTTTCTGTAGCACTTCTATTTTTGACGCGATCTGTTGCTAAACCGCGTCAATTTCAACAGAGCCGATTGCACCAGACAGGAAATCCAACACAGAATTAGCGTAAACACTTGAAGTCTTACTATCACTGTCAAGTTGTGACTTTCAAGTCGTGACTTTGATGTTGTGACATTGAAGTTGTGATTTTGATGTCATGTGATTGTGAATTTAGGCTTTGAAATTTTGACTTTGAAGTTGTGACTTTGATGTTGTGACTTTGATGTTGTGGCTTTGCTGTTGTGGCGTTTGATGTTGTGGCTTTGATGTTATTACATTGATGTTGTGACTTTCATGTTGTGTCTTTGAAGTTGTGACTTTGATATCATGTGATTGTGAATTCAGGCTTTGAATTTGTGACTTTGATGTTGTGGCTTTGATGTTGTGACATTGAAGTTGTGATTTCGATGTCATTTGATGGAATTCAGGCTTTGAAATGGTGACTTTGAAGTTGTGACTTTGATGTTGTGGCTTTGCTGTTGTGGCTTTGATGTTGTGGCTTTGATGTCATTACATTGAAGTTGTGGCTTTGATGTTGTGGCTGTGATGTTGTGACTTTGATGTTGTAACTTTGATGTTGCGACTTTGAAGTTGTGACATTGAAGTTGTGACATCGAAGTTACGACTTTCAAGTCGTTACAGCTTATCACAGCTTATCACAGTTTATCAACTCTCCCGCCTGCTCCCGCATTGTGCACTTCCCCTCCCGCCCGCAATGAACTTTCAAAATTTGTCCTATGCCGCACCGCTTTGCATCAGGTGTGCAGGGCTCTGTTTTGAAGTTCTGACTTTGAAGTCTGCCTGCGTGACTGTGAAGTCTTAAGCCTGGGGACGTGAGCGCCGCGCTACGGCTGCGTCGCGTCGGCCGTTGCTGATCGCTGACACTATAATCAATGTGACCACTCACACCGGACGTGGCACGGAACGTCTCAGCAGCATCCCAGAAGCGTCTCTCCACTCCGCAGCGCTATCTTTCTGTAGCACTTCTATTTTGACGCGATCTGTTGCTAAACCGCGTCAATTTCAACAGAGCCGATTGCACCAGACAGGAAATCCGACAGAGATCAGCGTAAACACTTGAAGTCTTACTATCACTGTCAAGTTGTGACTTTCAAGTCGTGACATTGAAGTTGTGATTTTGATGTCATGTGATTGTGAATTTAGGCTTTGAAATTCTGACTTTGAAGTTGTGACTTTGATGTTGTGACTTTGATGTTGTGGCTTTGCTGTTGTGGCGTTTGATGTTGTGGCTTTGATGTTATTACATTGAAGTTGTGGCTTTGATGTCGTGGCTGTGATGTTGTGACTTTGAAGTTGTGACTTTCATGTTGTGTCTTTGAAGTTGTGACTTTGATATCATGTGATTGTGAATTCAGGCTTTGAATTTGTGACTTTGATGTTGTGGCTTGATGTTGTGACATTGAAGTTGTGATTTTGATGTCATGTGATTGAATTCAGGCTTTGAAATGGTGACTTTGAAGTTGTGGCTTTGCTGTTGTGGCTTTGCTGTTGTGGCTTTGCTGTTGTGGCTTTGATGTTGTGGCTTTGATGTCATTACATTGAAGTTGTGGCTTTGATGTTGTGGCTGTGATGTTGTGACTTTGATGTTGTAACTTTGATGTTGCGACTTTGAAGTTGTGACATTGAAGTTGTGACATTGAAGTTGCGACTTTGAAGTTGTTACAGCTTATCAGAGCTTATCACAGTTTATCAACTCTCCCGCCCGCTCCCGCATTGTGCACTTCCCCTCCCGCCCGCAATGAGCTTTCAAAATTTGTCCTATGCTGCACCGCTTTGCATCGGTGTGCAGGACTCTGTTCTGAAGTTCTGACTTTGAAGTCTGACTGCGTGACTGTGAAGTCTTAAGCCTGACTCACACCGGGGACGTCAGTGCAGTGTTACGGCTGCGTCGTGTCGGCCGTTGCTGATCGCTGCCTGTTACGTGCCAAGTAGGTTGTGTTTGTGTTTTGTATTCCCTCCCCTCCTGCGTGTTGTTTCTTTCACAGGTAATGCCTGAATGCTGCTCACCTGTGTGGATAGGCCAGGCCTCCTATTGGACGACGTCCTGACCAGCTGGCCTATCTCTGCAAAGGAGACTCCTTAAATGGAGGACGTCTCAGGCCCTCACGCTCTCTCTTCTCCTCATTGTGGACTCTTGGTTTTGCCTGTGGCATTTGTAACTCTGTAACTGTGTCTTTTGTGCTCCTTTACAAGACATATTGACTTTGGTATGTGTTGGAGGTTTGGGACTAGGTAAGTTGGGGTACCCTTTACATTTTGCACTCACGTAGTAATTATTGTTATCACACTAGGGTTATCGGTTGTGCCACCTTTGTATCGTTTTGGAAAGCCTTTTGTTAGATCAGCCAGTTACGCATTTTTTTGTTCTTTTTCATGTATTCAGAGGCAGCTTAGACAGGCCCTGTTTTGTTATATTAATCTCATTTTATTTGGCACAATCGCTTAGTCCCACCCTCCCTCACCTTGGCTTGTTTCTTTTGTTCAAATAAACCTCACTTTTTCACTTCCACTGAGACTGTCAATTTTTCTGGTTGTCGTGTTACCGTTCACTTGTGGACGTAACACTGCCACTATAATCAATGAGACCACTCACACCGGGCGCGCCACGGAATGTCTCGGCAGCATCCCAGAAGCGTCTCTCCACCCCGCAGCGCTATCTTTCCGTAGCACTTCTATTTTTGACGCGAGCCGTTGCTAAACCACGTCAATTTCAACAGAGAAGACCGGAAATCGACACAGAATCAGCGTAAACACTTCCGACCCCTTTCAAATATGCAGTTCATGTCACCTGTCAGAGCTTCATGTACACATTACGTCATGACCGGTGGCACCAGGTCAGCTGTCAATCAATCAAAGAGTCTCAACATGAGACTAACGAGAGGCTAATTGTTGAAGTGGAACAACACACAATAATTTATGACACAACAGATCCTTTTAATAATCTCTTCCACGTCAGAGAAGCAAAGTTAGAGGTTTGTTGTTGTTGTTTCTTTTATACACACTCTAAAAAGTGTATTTCAGCAGTAGTTGAAGTTACGTAAGGTTCTGAGTGAGTTTCATTCAGATTTCTGCTTTAGTGGAGGCAATCTAAATTTGTGGGGTATATTAACTTGTTATTATGTGTTGTTCCCTCAGTACACATCTAACCTGCAATTCTCATTTGAGTGAACCTGCATCAATTAGGTTTCTGTGCGTCTGACGTCATGACGTCTCCGCCTTCTCCTAAATTTTCTACCTGTGGACGGTTGGGACGCCATTTTTTCGGCGCCAACAATTTGGGAATAAGGACCGAAGATATAACTTTTTCCATCGTCTTTGAAGGTAAGTCAAATGTAGAACAAATATTTTAATATGTTAAATATAAAAATACTCCAACTGTATTGTTAAGTCCGTTAAATGTTTAGTAAACGGACCTAACCACACCAGCTATCATTCAGCCCTGCTAACATTAGCGAAATGTACGTTAAATATCAGACCTGTTGGTAGTTTGTGCTTGGACATGTAGGTTATTAGTTTGAGGGCGGGACTCTCTTGGTTTAAGTTAATATCGGAACGTTAGCTTAAAGTTGAGTGTTCATGCAGTGTGTTGGTGTTTGGCTCACTGTTAGTTATTAATTAGCATTAGCATATTATAGCGGCAAGCTGGGCCGTGTTCGGGCACGCGCACGTGTTGCTTCACATGCCTGTCGGCGAGCACAGTTCATGCGGTCACGGGTGATGTGGGAGGTAAGGTTAACTAAGCTTTAACTGTGGTACCTCCAGGAAGCGTGCATTTACTGCCGCATGCATTGTTTTCAATGTATATGTAGAGGAGAAAGCGTGCGTGCAGCTGGGCGCTTGTGTGGTCGCACTGCCCATGGATGTATTATATTAACGACTTCTCCTCCTCTCTCCGCGCCCGTCAGACATCGACTGCAGTCGTCCATACACGTATTCACTCGGTTTTCCACACACACGTTAAACGTGTGTGTGTGTTGTGTTCAGACGCAACTGATAAATACACCTGTCTGAAACCGCCTCCGCTCTGGTGTGCGGTTCACGGTGCCGGTGACAGGACTGCCTTCGTATTTATGCTTTATATTTTCATAGATGTTTGCTGTGTGATGAGTTAACCAGCTCAGTGTTGTTGTGCCAGCACCTGTTTGTGCCTGCTGCTGCTGCAGACTCCTGTCTTTCCTGTCCGAAATCAGTTGCCAGGTGGTGTAATGAGCAGTGACAGTTATATATTTTGTACACAAGTCAAACTTAACACTGGAATGAGAATTTCCTTGTGTGTGTGTGTGTGTGCACTGCTGGGATTAAACATTGACATTATCTCATAAAAACTGTTTTTTAAACTCCTCCTGAGTTAAAATATTCTTGCTGTGTTGTTTAGGAATAAATATGAACATTCTTTACATTATTATTATTCAAGGTCTGAAAAGACTTGATATTTTTTGTAATTTTGACTAGCTAATAAAAGCTCTAAATGACAATATTTTTATTTCAGTTTTGGGAGAAATGTTGTCGGTAGTTGAATATAACTAAACTAAAAAAAAATAATAATAATTTTACTCAAACACATAAACACACATAAATAGTAGTGAGAACGAGAAACTGATCATTTGGGGAGTGGTCTCTTAATTTTTTCCAGAGCTGTATTGATTCCTTTCTTCTTCTTCTTTTTCTCCATGACGGCGGTGGTCTTGGGCTGTACACAACTCATTTGGACCACCTAAAGTAAGTTGCACTGCTACAGACCAGGCTGAAATGTGGCTGTATGTAACTTACAGGATGGTGTGTTAAAGTGAAAAAATATTTGAAAAAATTAATATAAATTCAACACTTACAGTAAATGTGCAGATGATTGTTTGTAGGCCTTTTTCAACATATTACAACACATTATAATGTACAGTACTAATAGTTTTACTGTTATAATCAACACAACTCTGTCTTTGTAAAATGGAGGACAAATGTCTATAAATCAAAATTAGAAATCATAGAACTTACGCTATTGAACACAGAAAATACAGCTGTCAGATTTCTTGTAGACCCAGCACACTTCCAGTCTCTGTCTGAATACATTTATTTAAGTAAATAGATGCTGATGAACACTGTAAACATGATGAAAGACACACTGTCATAATATGATTACACAGACTAACTCAAACATATCTTTAACCCTCAGGACTTTGAGTAGAGCTTCCTTTCCTTCCGGTCAATCTCTCCAGAGGAGTGTCTGCTGATGGCAGAAGAGAACCTGGACAGTGCCGCAACCTTTGGCTGGGTGTCCAATGTGATGCCCCTCCCCACCATCACCTGGCCTAACTAATTCTCATCTCTGTGACTACTTCAAGAGGGGCATTCCTGTGTGGAGCCGTGCCAGGCAGCCCGTTTTATCTGTGAACCTGCGTACTTTCACTTCATCAACAACAAAGGTATGCAAGCTCAAAATTGTAAAAAATTGTAATGTCTCATTTTAACTTTATCTTTACAACTAGTATTGATTGAGGAATAAATTGCAAAAAAAAATGCTTTTAATGTACATATGGGCACTGGGTTTTGTTTTTAACTTTTGTTTTGAACTTCTCCCTTAAAATCTAATAAGAGAGGGCTGGCTACATTTGATGAACACATTTTGTGTTTAAATGATTTGCTTTGTGTTGGGCTATGTGGGGGGGGGGGGGGGGGGGGGTCACATTACAATCGTATTCATGCTATCCAAAAGCTGAGATAGGATCTAGTCTCATATCACCATATTGACAGATTTTAACCCTACCTCTGTGTTTTTCCAAAATTATCTATATACACCCAGTAAAGTGCATCTCTTTGTTTCTCCAGTGTTATGCTTCATGTGGAGATGCAAGGACTGTGGGACGACATTAACAAAAAGATCTGAACTGCTCAAGCACTACAAACTGATTCATAGGCATTACGGACGAGGCCACACATATCCATTCACTTATTTAAATTGTGCATGTAGGTTCAAGACTTGGAACGCCCTACTGAGCCATCTATCAAGAAATCACTCTGCCCAACAAGCAGGCACCAAAACTGTGTCCACGTTCATATGCCATATTTGTGGCCATAATCAACTCTCCACAGAAAGAGAATATTTTCAACATATCTATCAGCATCTTAAAAATAAGGAGACTGTAACATGTGTGTTCCAAAACTGTGAATATAAAACCAATGTCTATGAGAACTTCAAAAGTCATAAATACAGAAAACACTCTGGTACAGTGAACACCTTTAAGCCTGAAGTAAGTTCTGTTGAAGAAACCTGTGCCAGTGTTGCCAGTGATATTTCAGATGTGGAAATTATAGAGAGTAATGTAAATTTAAATTCTGCTTTTGACAATGGGCATTCTGAAAACTTAGAGAAGGATATTGAGCTTAAAATTGCTTCAGTGCTCCTTAAGTTGGAACACATCTTTCTTGTGTCTAATGTAGCTGTAGATGAGCTTTTGCAGGAGTTAAACTATTTGATTGGTTCTCTTTCTCTGCCAGTTACCCAAAAGACTATTAGCCAAGTATTACAAGACAATGGATGCCAATTTGACCAGTCAGTTGTTGAAAAGCTTGCCAGTGTACTCTGTGAGACAAACCCTGTAAAGAAAGCAATTGGAGATAAAGGTCCACTTTCCAGTGCTTGGAGGCGAAAAGCTTACTATAGGAGCCACTTTAAAGTAGTGGAACCAGTGGAATATATAATTGACAGAAAAAATAACAAGTCATTCCAATATATTTCAATTTTAAAGTCTTTGCAGCATATTCTTGACTGCCAGACAATCTTGGATCAGGCTGTTAATTTGAATACTGTTGACAATCACCCTCAAAAAACTACTGTGCACTACAAAACTATTTTTGATGGTGCCTACTTCCATGAAAATGGACTGTTGTCTAAGCAGGAAAGCATTTCATTGATATTATACATTGACGATTTTGAAATCTGTAATCCCCTTGGCACATCAAGGAGGAAGCATAAAATTTGTGGATTGTACTGGATATTAGGTAATTTGCCACCAGGCTGTAATTCTGCTTTATCCTCCATCTATTTGGCTGCTTTAATCAAAAGTAATGATCTGAAGTGCTATGGGTTTGAGAAAGTGTTAAAACCTGTAATTAATGATCTTGTAATTTTGGAGCAGAGTGGGATATTTCTGTCAAAGTTGGGCAAAACAGTCAAAGGCACCGTTCAGTGTGTTGTCGCCGACAACCTCGGTGCACACAGTATTGCTGGATTTGTTGAAAATTTCTCTGGGACATATGTATGTAGATTTTGCACTGCAGAAAGATCAGAGTTCCAGGCTATTGAAGTAAAAAGTGAAGCCTTTACTTTAAGAACAAAAGACATTCATGCAGATCATTTACGAATTCTTGAGGAAAACAAATTGCCCAGTTATTATGGTGTGAAATCAAAGTGTATTTTGTCAAAGCACCTCTCATATTTTGATGTTACCACTGGTTTTTCACCAGATGCTGTACATGATCTTTTTGAGGGCATCGTTCCTTTTGAACTTGCTCTTTGCCTCAGTTTGTTAATCAAAAAAAAGTATTTCACATTATGTACATTGAATGAAGCAATATCATCTTTCAACTTCAAGTGGGCTGACAAAACAAATCGACCTCATCCTGTGGCCCTCAATTTTGCATCCAAAAAAACTGTGGGGGGGAATGCACATGAGAACTGGTGTCTTATCAGATTTTTGCCTTTGTTCGTTGGGCAGAGTGTACCCTGTGAGGAGCCTGCTTGGCACATCTTAACAGACCTGAAGGACATTGTTGATCTCGTTGTCAGTCCTGTTCATACTGAGGATTCCATCGCATATCTTGGTTTTAAGATCTCCGAGCACAGAATTAAGTTTCAAGAGGTTTTCCCGGACGTTGATCTTAAACCAAAGCACCATTTCTTGGAACATTATCCGGACTTGATCCGGAAGTTTGGGCCACTAGTTGCACTATGGACTATGCGCTTCGAAGCGAAGCATAGCTTTTTTAAAAGAGTTGCAAGGAATATCAGATGCTTCAAAAATGTGCTTCTTTCCCTTTCACAGAGACATCAGTATCAGATTGCACATCATTTGCATGCAAGTAGCTTTTCCAAACCCCCACTGGAAGTAACAGATGTTTCCTCTGTCCACATTGATGTTCTTAACAAGGACATCTCAAATGCACTGAGACAGAAGTCTCCAGATATGGACAATGTGTGTTTGGCTAAAAGTGTAGCATACAATGGACTAATATACAAGTGTGGGATGATCTTGATCCACGGCTCACTGGGAGGACTGCCAGAATTTGGTGAAATCTTTCAAATGGTGATACTGCAGGACAAACTAATCTTCATTGTGAAAAAGCTCAGTGGATGGTATATGGAACACTTCAGAGCTTATGATCTCAAAACATCACCAAGTAAAGAAGTGGAACTTGTTGAGCCACAGGAACTGCATGATACTTGCCCACTATCAGACTACAAAATTAGAGGGATGCGTCTTGTCACTTTGAAAAGATATGTCCACGTTTAAAGGGTGAGGCCTCAAAATGTGATAAGTTATTCTCTTAAGTGGGAAAACAAAACCCAGACCCATACAATACCTATGTGTTCTCAAAACATATTGATTTTATACTTTAAGCCAATGTGGTGTGATGATGTCATTGGCAACTATGTTATATTTTTTTAATGTAGGTTGCTGAGTGCCAGTCATCTCTCCTTGTCTCCCATCTTCTCCTCACTTCGTCTCCTTTCCTCCACCTCTACTTCTCTCTTCTCCTCCCCTCCTTTCCCTTTCTCTTCTCTCCTCCTTTCCACCTCTTCTTTTCTCTACTCATCGCTGTCTCCCATCTTCTTGCCTTCTCTCTTCTCCTCCCCTCTTCAGTTTGCCTTCCTCCTTGCTTCCCCAGCTCTTCTCCTCCACCTCTCTTCTTTTTCTCCCTCTTTGCCTTCTCTCTTTTCCTCTAGTTCATTAAATTCTCCTAATTTGATATATGTCAGTGGTTTACATGTTCATCCTTACTAACTGTGCTTGTGCTCTCTTCTCAGACCACCATGGCTGGTGCAAACACCTACACGACTGAAAGTCATCTTAGGAGAGAACAATATTGAAAAGCTTACGCTTCCAAATGGCATCCCAGAGTCACTCGAAGACCTACTCGGCACGATAAAGACCACCTTTGGGTTAAAGGATGACGTCAGATTGCAGTATATGGACCAAGACTTTGGCAATGACTTTTTCAATCTGCATACCACCACTGAACTCCAGAATTTGGGGACAATCAAAGTGATCCACCAAAGTCCAACTTTGATCAGTGACCCTCAGTCCACTTCATCACTGTCTATTTCATTTGAGTCTGATGACGGTGCTTCGTTGGCATCCAATGACACAATTATCCTCTCATCCCCTGAATCTGTGTCATCTCGAACACAACAGTGGCCAGAAGACTTTTCAATTCCCCAATTTTCATATGAGACAGAGTTACAATTAGAGAGGGGGAATACTGAGTACCGTGTGAGCCAAAAAATGTTGACAGTCAGCTCCCGAATTCTGTCTGACATCCTGAAAAGAGTAGCAGAAGAAATTTACCGTTACAAGGCCTATCCAGAGGATGCACATTTCTGCGCAGCTGCAGAGGCCCTAATCAAAAAGCACCCATGTTTGAAAGAACCTGGCTCATTCAATGGCTGCTATGGTTGGAAACAACGACTCAAGTACAAAATGGCAAACTATAGGACTCAGCTCAAAATACAGGGGTGTCCAGAGCTGTGTGTAAACTCCTTGAAATCTAAAGCTACTACAGATGCTTTCCCTGCTAAAAAAGTGAAGAAGCCAAAACGTTCTGAAGCTAACTTTTATCCACCCTTTCCTACTGGTGAGACTCTGGACAGCCAGGAAAAAGTGAGACTAGAACTTCTGACAGAGATCGGGATAAGGGACAATGAAAGGGTCGTCGCAGACAAAATGGCAAACACGTTTGCCTACAGACGGCATGAGGTGGTAAACCAAGAACCAAGTATTCAGGACTTCAGCGACAGATGGCCTGCACTCTTCACACAGAAAGAGGTAAGAATGGAACCAAAGTGCTGAAAGTCTGTGTGCTTCAGGATTTATTGCAGTTAACTGTCATGAATCGGTCATAATTTGGATGTGGTTGAGATTTTATAACAATGAACTTGATGACAGAATTTACATTTTGAATTTCCACATGTGTTGTACTTGTTGGGATATAGACATTTTGACATACAGAATGACAGTTGCAGTTGCATTTTATTCCATAATACTAATATCTAATATAATATCTACTGTCATTTGTGTTTTGTTTTTAGATAAATTCAGAGTTCCAGAGGCTCATGGCTGTTCCTCTTGAGGGGAAGTTCATGGCCCAGTTAGACATGCTTTCAGATCAGGTGATTAAAGTCATTCGTGCCAGAGGAGGAGCAACACGGCAAAAGACAGCAAAGATTATGGACACATTGGACAAGGTAAATCTGTACCATATACTGAGAGACGTCGTAACTAAGAGGGCTGTCAAAATATACCTGAACCCTTCATAAATACATTAATATGGGCAGGCCAATGCTTATCATGGCTTTCATTTGTATGAATGTTGTTAGCGACTCAAAAACTACACCACTGAACTCATCCTCCTTTCTTTCTATAATGAAGCTCTGAGTTTGACTGACTGTTTTTAAATAAAGTATGTGTAAGAGTTAAGCAATAAGAGTAAGGATGTCTGTCTTGAAATTTACAACTTAAAATTAATAAACATTTGTTGTTCTAGGCTGTGGACATTAATCTTAGGAGGGAATGTGTGCTGAAAGCACTCACTATCTTCCTGGGAGAAGAGGCAGATGACCTTATCAAAGAATATCTTGTAAGTTTCAACAGTTTATATGTCAGCACATCTTGTCAAAGGGACAGAAAAAACTGAACTGTTAGAAGAAAAACAACAACTGAACCAATTGAATAGTTGGATTTTTGACATGTATTTATTATCATGGCCATATTTCTCCTTCCCATCTCCTCTCTACTGCTAATTTTCCTCTTCTTCTCCCATCTCCTCCTCTTTTCCTTCCATCTTCTCCTCATCTCCTCTTCTTTTCCTCCCATCTGCTCTTTGCTTTCTCTCCTCTCTTTGTCTCCCATCTTCACCTCATCCCTTCTTCTCCCCCTTTCTCATCTCTTAGCCCCCTCTCTTCTACTTTCTTTTCCTTCTCTCTTTGCCTTTGTCTCCTCTTCTTCTCCTCCTCACCTCTTCATCTCTCTTTGCCTTGTCCTAGATTTAGTGTTAAAAAGAGAGATTTTTGTTAGTTGTTTTTTAGAACACCCATAACACCTGAACCATGGTTTGATTGCTGACATGTATTTATTATCATGACCATATTGGACATTATGTAATTCCCAGCAACAATACACAACATAATGGATTGAATTTTTTTTTTTCAGTAAGATTATACAAGTTCAAAGCAATAGTTTGATAATAGTGTGTAATGACACTAGTGCTGACCCCAAAAAAATCGAAGCCCCCGCCCTAGATGACACCCAGCCAAGAAATAGCCCAGCACATAACACATATTGGTACATCACCCAAACACTTCATCACAGTAAGAAGTGAGGCTAATGATGATTCGTTTGTGTCCGGTACCCCTCTATAGGACTCTGACGGAGAAGATATTCAGAGGGACCTGGAGCAGCTCACTATGGCAGTCTTTGTGATTCGGAAGGAGGGAGAAGGATTGGAGGAGCCACCTGCCGACATCGGCATCGCCATTGAGGGCGTGCAAGTGTTACATGAACTGACTTCAGTTGCCTCAGCTTGTGCCATGCTTCTAGGTTTGATTTATGCAATCAACCTAGCTTATCCAAAACCCTTCCGCTTCACTTTTGAAGTGCTACAGAAAATCTTCCTGGAGCTTGATCAGCACAAGATGTCCCCCAAAGTCCAACATCTGTATAACAAACTTATAAGCTCCAAGTAACGACACACAATGATGACCAACAAATGGCCTTGTGCCAAACTGTGAAGGAACAATGGTGTTTGGACATTCAAGTCTAGTCTCTTTCGGATGTTGGGCCGTTTTTTATGCTCCAAGAGACAATGAATACACTCAAATATTCCTCAAACGACAATTTAAAGTGCTTTTACACATACTTCGTAATGGTTGTTCATAGTTGTGATAACAGTCTGTGTTGAAATTGTTGGACATATTTGTGTAATACTTTGTTGCACTATTTTACACTTTGGTTTGTGGTCACTTGTGCATTTTGTGCATATGTGTTTTTAAAAGGGACAAATGTGTTATGTGTTGGCCCAAAAGCTGTGTTGATGGCCATAAAGTTAATGGTTTATTACATTTATACAATAAACTATTTAAAAAAAAACATTGGATTTTGATTTTTTATTAAAATATTTTCATCCAACTTAAAATTGTAATTTTAGTACTTATTAACCAAACTGAAATTTCATTTTAGGGTTACTACAAAAAGTAATTTACACTAAATCATATTATTAGGTTAGAAAAGAGTAATATTTTACTTTGGGGTTATGTAAATTATTTAGTTGGAAAAACTGAAAACTTTAAGTTGACTTACCTTAATTTTAAGTTAGAGTAATGCAAAATCTTGATTTGATAACAATTAATTTATTAGGTCCATGTGACTTAAATCCATCGTGTTAATCTAATTCAATAACTTAATTTCAAACAACTTAATTCAATCAGGTGTTACCAATTGAAACAATTCAATTAAGTTGGTCGAACTATTTTCTTTTTTCAGTGCACAATTAATCGCTAGGAGTCGGATGTCGTGACTTTGAAGTCTGTGTGATTGTGAATTCCTGACTTTAAATTTGTGACTTTGAAGTCTTACTATCACTGTCAAGTTGTGACTTTGAAGTTGTGACTTTGATGTCATGTGATTGTGAATTCAGGCTTTGAAATTGTGACTTTGATGTTGTGGCTTTGATGTTCTGACATTGAAGTTGTGGCTTTGATGTTGTGGCTGTGATGTTGTGGCTGTGATGTTGTGACTTTGAAGTTGTGACATTGATGTTGTGACTTTGATGTTGAAACTTTGACGTTGCGACTTGGATGTTGTGACTTTGAAGTTATGACTTTCAAGTCGTTACAGCTTATCACAGCTTATCACAGTTTATCAACTCTCCCGCCTGCTCCCGCATTGTGCACTTCCCCTCCCGCCCGCAATGAACTTTCAAAATTTGTCCTATGCCGCACCGCTTTGCATCGGGTGTGCAGGGCTCTGTTTTGAAGTTCTGACTTTGAAGTCTGACTGCGTGACTGTGAAGTCTTAAGCCTGGGGACGTGAGCGCTGCGCTACGGCTGCGTCGCGTCGGCCGTTGCTGATCGCTGACACTATAATCAATGTGACCACTCACACCGGACGTGGCACGGAACGTCTCAGCAGCATCCCAGAAGCGTCTCTCCACTCCGCAGCGCTATCTTTCTGTAGCACTTCTATTTTTGACGCGATCTGTTGCTAAACCGCGTCAATTTCAACAGAGCCGATTGCACCAGACAGGAAATCCGACACAGAATCAGCGTAAACACTTGAAGTCTTACTATCACTGTCAAGTTGTGACTTTCAAGTCGTGACTTTGATGTTGTGACATTGAAGTTGTGATTTTGATGTCATGTGATTGTGAATTTAGGCTTTGAAATTCTGACTTTGAAGTTGTGACTTTGATGTTGTGGCTTTGCTGTTGTGGCGTTTGATGTTGTGGCTTTGATGTTATTACATTGAAGTTGTGGCTTTGATGTTGTGGCTGTGATGTTGTGACTTTGAAGTTGTGACTTTCATGTTGTGTCTTTGAAGTTGTGACTTTGATATCATGTGATTGTGAATTCAGGCTTTTAATTTGTGACTGTGATGTTGTGGCTTTGATGTTGTGACATTGAAGTTGTGATTTTGATGTTGTGACTTTGATGTTGTGGCTTTGCTGTTGTGGCGTTTGATGTTGTGGCTTTGATGTTATTACATTGAAGTTGTGGCTTTGATGTTGTGGCTGTGATGTTTTGACTTTGAAGTTGTGATTGTGAATTCAGGCTTTGAAGTTGTGGCTGTGATGTTGTGACTTTGAAGTTGTGACATTGATGTTGTGACTTTGATGTTGTGACTTTGAAGTCGTGACATTGATGTTGTGGCTTTGCTGTTGTGGCTTTGCTGTTGTGGCTTTGATGTTGTGGCTTTGATGTCATTACATTGAAGTTGTGGCTTTGATGTTGTGGCTGTGATGTTGTGGCTTTGATGTTGTGACATTGAAGTTGTGATTTTGATGTCATGTGATTGAATTCAGGCTTTGAAATTGTGACTTTGAAGTTGTGACTTTGATGTTGTGGCTTTGCTGTTGTGGCTTTGATGTTGTGGCTTTGATGTCATTACATTGAAGTTGTGGCTTTGATGTTGTGGCGGTGATGTTGTGACTTTGATGTTGCGACTTTGAAGTTGTGACATTGAAGTTGTGACATTGAAGTTGCGACTTTGAAGTTGTTACA
This sequence comes from Nibea albiflora, assembly GCA_014281875.1. Classification (NCBI taxonomy): domain Eukaryota; kingdom Metazoa; phylum Chordata; class Actinopteri; family Sciaenidae; genus Nibea; species Nibea albiflora. The sequence continues at coordinate 36,409 of JABGLX010000053.1, read as the reverse complement.
GCTTATCAGAGCTTATCACAGTTTATCAACTCTCCCGCCCGCTCCCGCATTGTGCACTTCCCCTCCCGCCCGCAATGAGCTTTCAAAATTTGTCCTATGCTGCACCGCTTTGCATCGGTGTGCAGGACTCTGTTCTGAAGTTCTGACTTTGAAGTCTGACTGCGTGACTGTGAAGTCTTAAGCCTGACTCACACCGGGGACGTCAGTGCAGTGTTACGGCTGCGTCGTGTCGGCCGTTGCTGATCGCTGCCTGTTACGTGCCAAGTAGGTTGTGTTTGTGTTTTGTATTCCCTCCCCCCCTGCGTGTTGTTTCTTTCACAGGTAATGCCTGAATGCTGCTCACCTGTGTGGATAGGCCAGGCCTCCTATTGGACGACGTCCTGACCAGCTGGCCTATCTCTGCAAAGGAGACTCCTTAAATGGAGGACGTCTCAGGCCCTCACGCTCTCTCTTCTCCTCATTGTGGACTCTTGGTTTTGCCTGTGGCATTTGTAACTCTGTAACTGTGTCTTTTGTGCTCCTTTACAAGACATATTGACTTTGGTATGTGTTGGAGGTTTGGGACTAGGTAAGTTGGGGTACCCTTTACATTTTGCACTCACGTAGTAATTATTGTTATCACACTAGGGTTATCGGTTGTGCCACCTTTGTATCGTTTTGGAAAGCCTTTTGTTAGATCAGCCAGTTACGCATTTTTTGTTCTTTTTCATGTATTCAGAGGCAGCTTAGACAGGCCCTGTTTTGTTATATTAATCTCATTTTATTTGGCACAATCGCTTAGTCCCACCCTCCCTCACCTTGGCTTGTTTCTTTTGTTCAAATGAACCTCACTTTTTCACTTCCACTGAGACTGTCAATTTTTCTGGTTGTCGTGTTACCGTTCACTTGTGGACGTAACACTGCCACTATAATCAATGAGACCACTCACACCGGGCGCGCCACGGAATGTCTCGGCAGCATCCCAGAAGCGTCTCTCCACCCCGCAGCGCTATCTTTCCGTAGCACTTCTATTTTTGACGCGAGCCGTTGCTAAACCACGTCAATTTCAACAGAGAAGACCGGAAATCGACACAGAATCAGCGTAAACACTTCCGACCCCTTTCAAATATGCAGTTCATGTCACCTGTCAGAGCTTCATGTACACATTACGTCATGACCGGTGGCACCAGGTCAGCTGTCAATCAATCAAGAGTCTCAACATGAGACTAACGAGAGGCTAATTGTTGAAGTGGAACAACACACAATAATTTATGACACAACAGATCCTTTTAATAATCTCTTCCACGTCAGAGAAGCAAAGTTAGAGGTTTGTTGTTGTTGTTTCTTTTATACACAATTAATCGCTAGGAGTCGGATGTCGTGACTTTGAAGTCTGTGTGATTGTGAATTCCTGACTTTAAATTTGTGACTTTGAAGTCTTACTATCACTGTCAAGTTGTGACTTTGAAGTTGTGACTTTGATGTTGTGACTTTGATGTTGTGGCTTTGCTGTTGTGGCGTTTGATGTTGTGGCTTTGATGTTATTACATTGAATTTGTGGCTTTGATGTTGTGGCTGTGATGTTGTGACTTTGAAGTTGTGATCGTGAATTCAGGCTTTGAAGTTGTGGCTGTGATGTTGTGACTTTGAAGTCGTGACATTGATGTTGTGGCTTTGCTGTTGTGGCTTTGATGTTGTGGCTTTGATGTTGTGGCTTTGATGTCATTACATTGAAGTTGTGCCTTTGATGTTGTGGCTGTGATGTTGTGACTTTGATGTTGCGACTTTGAAGTTGTGACATTGAAGTTGTGACATTGAAGTTGCGACTTTGAAGTTGTTACAGCTTATCAGAGCTTATCACAGTTTATCAACTCTCCCGCCCGCTCCCGCATTGTGCACTTCCCCTCCCGCCCGCAATGAGCTTTCAAAATTTGTCCTATGCCGCACCGCTTTGCATCGGGTGTGCAGGGCTCTGTTTTGAAGTTCTGACTTTGAAGTCTGACTGCGTGACTGTGAAGTCTTAAGCCTGGGGACGTGAGCGCCGCGCTACGGCTGTGTCGCGTCGGCCGTTGCTGATCGCTGACACTATAATCAATGTGACCACTCACACCGGACGTGGCACGGAACGTCTCAGCAGCATCCCAGAAGCGTCTCTCCACTCCGCAGCGCTATCTTTCTGTAGCACTTCTATTTTTGACGCGATCTGTTGCTAAACCGCGTCAATTTCAACAGAGCCGATTGCACCAGACAGGAAATCCGACACAGAATCAGCGTAAACACTTGAAGTCTTACTATCACTGTCAAGTTGTGACTTTCAAGTCGTGACATTGAAGTTGTGATTTTGATGTCATGTGATTGTGAATTTAGGCTTTGAAATTCTGACTTTGAAGTTGTGACTTTGATGTTGTGGCTTTGCTGTTGTGGCGTTTGATGTTGTGGCTTTGATGTTATTACATTGAAGTTGTGGCTTTGATGTTGTGGCTGTGATGTTGTGACTTTGAAGTTGTGACTTTCATGTTGTGTCTTTGAAGTTGTGACTTTGATATCATGTGATTGTGAATTCAGGCTTTGAATTTGTGACTTTGATGTTGTGGCTTTGATGTTATGACATTGAAGTTGTGATTTTGATGTCGTGATTGAATTCAGGCTTTGAAATGGTGACTTTGAAGTTGTGACTTTGAAGTTGTGACTTTGAAGTTGTGACTTTGATGTTGTGGCTTTGCTGTTGTGGCTTTGCTGTTGTGGCTTTGATGTTGTGGCTTTGATGTCATTACATTGAAGTTGTGGCTTTGATGTTGTGGCTGTGATGTTGTGACTTTGATGTTGTGACTTTGATGTTGCGACTTTGAAGTTGTGACATTGAAGTTGTGACATTGAAGTTACGACTTTCAAGTCGTTACAGCTTATCACACCTTATCACAGTTTATCAACTCTCCCGCCTGCTCCCGCATTGTGCACTTCCCCTCCCGCCTGCAATGAACTTTCAAAATTTGTCCTATGCCGCACCGCTTTGCATCGGGTGTGCAGGGCTCTGTTTTGAAGTTCTGACTTTGAAGTCTGACTGCGTGACTGTGAAGTCTTAAGCCTGGGGACGTGAGCGCCGCGCTACGGCTGCGTCGCGTCGGCCGTTGCTGATCGCTGACACTATAATCAATGTGACCACTCACACCGGACGCGGCACGGAACGTCTCAGCAGCATCCCAGAAGCGTCTCTCCACTCCGCAGCGCTATCTTTCTGTAGCACTTCTATTTTTGACGCGATCTGTTGCTAAACCGCGTCAATTTCAACAGAGCCGATTGCACCAGACAGGAAATCCGACACAGAATCAGCGTAAACACTTGAAGTCTTACTATCACTGTCAAGTTGTGACTTTCAAGTCGTGACATTGAAGTTGTGATTTTGATGTCATGTGATTGTGAATTTAGGCTTTGAAATTCTGACTTTGATGTTGTGGCTTTGCTGTTGTGGCGTTTGATGTTGTGGCTTTGATGATATTACATTGAAGTTGTGGCTTTGATGTTGTGGCTGTGATGTTGTGACTTTGAAGTTGTGACTTTCATGTTGTGTCTTAGAAGTTGTGACTTTGATATCATGTGATTGTGAATTCAGGCTTTGAATTTGTGACTTTGATGTTGTGGCTTTGATGTTGTGACATTGAAGTTGTGATTTTGATGTCATGTGATTGAATTCAGGCTTTGAAATGGTGACTTTGAAGTTGTGACTTTGATGTTATGACATTGAAGTTGTGGCTTTGATGTTGTGGCTGTGATGTTGTGACTTTGATGTTGTGATTGTGAATTCAGGCTTTGAAGTTGTGGCTGTGATGTTGTGACTTTGAAGTTGTGACATTGATGTTGTGACTTTGATGTTGTGACTTTGAAGTTGTGACATTGATGTTGTGACTTTGAAGTCATGACTTTGAAGTCATGACTTTGATGTTGAAACTTTGACGTTGCGACTTGGATGTTGTGACTTTGAAGTTACGACTTTCAAGTCGTTACAGCTTATCACAGCTTATCACAGTTTATCAACTCTCCCGCCTGCTCCCGCATTGTGCACTTCCCCTCCCGCCCGCAATGAACTTTCAAAATTTGTCCTATGCCGCACCGCTTTGCATCGGGTGTGCAGGGCTCTGTTTTGAAGTTCTGACTTTGAAGTCTGACTGCGTGACTGTGAAGTCTTAAGCCTGGGGACGTGAGCGCCGCGCTACGGCTGCGTTGCGTCGGCCGTTGCTGATCGCTGACACTATAATCAATGTGACCACTCACACCGGACGTGGCACGGAACGTCTCAGCAGCATCCCAGAAGCGTCTCTCCACTCCGCAGCGCTATCTTTCTGTAGCACTTCTATTTTTGACGCGATCTGTTGCTAAACCGCGTCAATTTCAACAGAGCCGATTCCACCAGACAGGAAATCCAACACAGAATTAGCGTAAACACTTGAAGTCTTACTATCACTGTCAAGTTGTGACTTTCAAGTCGTGACTTTGATGTTGTGACATTGAAGTTGTGATTTTGATGTCATGTGATTGTGAATTTAGGCTTTGAAATGTTGACTTTGAAGTTGTGACTTTGATGTTGTGGCGTTTGATGTTGTGGCTTTGATGTTATTACATTGAAGTTGTGGCTTTGATGTTGTGGCTGTGATGTTGTGACTTTGAAGTTGTGATTGTGAATTCAGGCTTTGAAGTTGTGGCTGTGATGTTGTGACTTTGAAGTTGTGACATTGATGTTCTGACTTTGATGTTGTGACTTTGAAGTCGTGACATTGATGTTGTGGCTTTGCTGTTGTGGCTTTGATGTTGTGGCTTTGATGTCATTACATTGAAGTTGTGGCTTTGATGTTGTGGCTGTGATGTTGTGGCTTTGATGTTGTGACATTGAAGTTGTGATTTTGATGTCATGTGATTGAATTCAGGCTTTGAAATTGTGACTTTGAAGTTGTGACTTTGATGTTGTGGCTTTGCTGTTGTGGCTTTGATGTTGTGGCTTTGATGTCATTACATTGAAGTTGTGGCTTTGATGTTGTGGCTGTGATGTTGTGGCTTTGATGTTGCGACTTTGAAGTTGTGACATTGAAGTTGTGACATTGAAGTTGCGACTTTGAAGTTGTTACAGCTTATCAGAGCTTATCACAGTTTATCAACTCTCCCGCCCGCTCCCGCATTGTGCACTTCCCCTCCCGCCCGCAATGAGCTTTCAAAATTTGTCCTATGCTGCACCGCTTTGCATCGGTGTGCAGGACTCTGTTCTGAAGTTCTGACTTTGAAGTCTGACTGCGTGACTGTGAAGTCTTAAGCCTGACTCACACCGGGGACGTCAGTGCAGTGTTACGGCTGCGTCGTGCCGGCCATTGCTGATCGCTGCCTGTTACGTGCCAAGTAGGTTGTGTTTGTGTTTTGTATTCCCTCCCCCCCTGCGTGTTGTTTCTTTCACAGGTAATGCCTGAATGCTGCTCACCTGTGTGGATAGGCCAGGCCTCCTATTGGACGACGTCCTGACCAGCTGGCCTATCTCTGCAAAGGAGACTCCTTAAATGGAGGACGTCTCAGGCCCTCACGCTCTCTCTTCTCCTCATTGTGGACTCTTGGTTTTGCCTGTGGCATTTGTAACTCTGTAACTGTGTCTTTTGTGCTCCTTTGCAAGACATATTGACTTTGGTATGTGTTGGAGGTTTGGGACTAGGTAAGTTGGGGTACCCTTTACATTTTGCACTCACGTAGTAATTATTGTTATCACACTAGGGTTATCGGTTGTGCCACCTTTGTATCGTTTTGGAAAGCCTTTTGTTAGATCAGCCAGTTACGCATTTTTTTGTTCTTTTTCATGTATTCAGAGGCAGCTTAGACAGGCCCTGTTTTGTTATATTAATCTCATTTTATTTGGCACAATCGCTTAGTCCCACCCTCCCTCACCTTGGCTTGTTTCTTTTGTTCAAATAAACCTCACTTTTTCACTTCCACTGAGACTGTCAATTTTTCTGGTTGTCGTGTTACCGTTCACTTGTGGACGTAACACTGCCACTATAATCAATGAGACCACTCACACCGGGCGCGCCACGGAATGTCTCGGCAGCATCCCAGAAGCGTCTCTCCACCCCGCAGCGATATCTTTCCGTAGCACTTCTATTTTTGACGCGAGCCGTTGCTAAACCACATCAATTTCAACAGAGAAGACCGGAAATCGACACAGAATCAGCGTAAACACTTCCGACCCCTTTCAAATATGCAGTTCATGTCACCTGTCAGAGCTTCATGTACACATTACGTCATGACCGGTGGCACCAGGTCAGCTGTCAATCAATCAAAGAGTCTCAACATGAGACTAACGAGAGGCTAATTGTTGAAGTGGAACAACACACAATAATTTATGACACAACAGATCCTTTTAATAATCTCTTCCACGTCAGAGAAGCAAAGTTAGAGGTTTGTTGTTGTTGTTTCTTTTATACACAATTAATCGCTAGGAGTCGGATGTCGTGACTTTGAAGTCTGTGTGATTGTGAATTCCTGACTTTAAATTTGTGACTTTGAAGTCTTACTATCACTGTCAAGTTGTGACTTTGAAGTTGTGACTTTGATGTCATGTGATTGTGAATTCAGGCTTTGAAATTGTGACTTTGATGTTGTGGCTTTGATGTTCTGACATTGAAGTTGTGGCTTTGATGTTGTGGCTGTGATGTTGTGACTTTGATGTTGTGATTGTGAATTCAGGCTTTGAAGTTGTGGCTGTGATGTTGTGACTTTGAAGATGTGACATTGATGTTGTGACTTTGAAGTCATGACTTTGAAGTTGTGACATTGATGTTGTGACTTGGATGTTGTGACTTTGAAGTTACGACTTTCAAGTCGTTACAGCTTATCACAGCTCATCACAGTTTATCAACTCTCCCGCCTGCTCCCGCATTGTGCACTTCCCCTCCCGCCCGCAATGGACTTTCAAAATTTGTCCTATGCCGCACCGCTTTGCATCGGGTGTGCAGGGCTCTGTTTTGAAGTTCTGTGTGACTGTGAAGTCTTAAGCCTGGGGACGTGAGCGCCGCGCTACGGCTGCGTCGCGTCGGCCGTTGCTGATCGCTGACACTATAATCAATGTGACCACTCACACCGGACGTGGCACGGAACGTCTCAGCAGCATCCCAGAAGCGTCTCTCCACTCCGCAGCGCTATCTTTCTGTAGCACTTCTATTTTTGACGCGATCTGTTGCTAAACCGCGTCAATTTCAACAGAGCAGATTGCACCAGACAGGAAATCCGACACAGAATCAGCGTAAACACTTGAAGTCTTACTATCACTGTCAAGTTGTGACTTTCAAGTCGTGACATTGAAGTTGTGATTTTGATGTCATGTGATTGTGAATTTAGGCTTTGAAATTCTGACTTTGAAGTTGTGACTTTGATGTTGTAACTTTGATGTTGTGGCTTTGCTGTTGTGGCGTTTGATGTTGTGGCTTTGATGTTATTACATTGAAGTTGTGGCTTTGATGTTGTGGCTGTGATGTTGTGACTTTGAAGTTGTGACTTTCATGTTGTGTCTTTGAAGTTGTGACTTTGATATCATGTGATTGTGAATTCAGGCTTTGAATTTGTGACTTTGATGTTGTGGCTTTGATGTTGTGACATTGAAGTTGTGATTTTGATGTCATGTGATTGAATTCAGGCTTTTAAATTGTGACTTTGAAGTTGTGACTTTGATGTTGTGGCTTTGCTGTTGTGGCTTTGCTGTTGTGGCTTTGATGTTGTGGCTTTGATGTTGTGGCTGTGATGTTGTGACTTTGATGTTGTAACTTTGATGTTGCGACTTTGAAGTTGTGACATTGAAGTTGTGACATTGAAGTTGCGACTTTGAAGTTGTTACAGCTTATCAGAGCTTATCACAGTTTATCAACTCTCCCGCCCGCTCCCGCATTGTGCACTTCCCCTCCCGTCCGCAATGAGCTTTCAAAATTTGTCCTATGCTGCACCGCTTTGCATCGGTGTGCAGGACTCTGTTCTGAAGTTCTGACTTTGAAGTCTGACTGCGTGACTGTGAAGTCTTAAGCCTGACTCACACCGGGGACGTCAGTGCAGTGTTACGGCTGCGTCGTGTCGGCCGTTGCTGATCGCTGCCTGTTACGTGCCAAGTAGGTTGTGTTTGTGTTTTGTATTCTCTCCCCCCCTGCGTGTTGCTTCTTTCACAGGTAATGCCTGAATGCTGCTCACCTGTGTGGATAGGCCAGGCCTCCTATTGGACGACGTCCTGACCAGCTGGCCTATCTCTGCAAAGGAGACTCCTTAAATGGAGGACGTCTCAGGCCCTCACGCTCTCTCTTCTCCTCATTGTGGACTCTTGGTTTTGCCTGTGGCATTTGTAACTCTGTAACTGTGTCTTTTGTGCTCCTTTACAAGACATATTGACTTTGGTATGTGTTGGAGGTTTGGGACTAGGTAAGTTGGGGTACCCTTTACATTTTGCACTCACGTAGTAATTATTGTTATCACACTAGGGTTATCGGTTGTGCCACCTTTGTATCGTTTTGGAAAGCCTTTTGTTAGATCAGCCAGTTACGCATTTTTTTGTTCTTTTTCATGTATTCAGAGGCAGCTTAGACAGGCCCTGTTTTGTTATATTAATCTCATTTTATTTGGCACAATCGCTTAGTCCCACCCTCCCTCACCTTGGCTTGTTTCTTTTGTTCAAATGAACCTCACTTTTTCACTTCCACTGAGACTGTCAATTTTTCTGGTTGTCGTGTTACCGTTCACTTGTGGACGTAACACTGCCACTATAATCAATGAGACCACTCACACCGGGCGCGCCACGGAATGTCTCGGCAGCATCCCAGAAGCGTCTCTCCACCCCGCAGCGCTATCTTTCCGTAGCACTTCTATTTTTGACGCGAGCCGTTGCTAAACCACGTCAATTTCAACAGAGAAGACCGGAAATCGACACAGAATCAGCGTAAACACTTCCGACCCCTTTCAAATATGCAGTTCATGTCACCTGTCAGAGCTTCATGTACACATTACGTCATGACCGGTGGCACCAGGTCAGCTGTCAATCAATCAAAGAGTCTCAACATGAGACTAACGAGAGGCTAATTGTTGAAGTGGAACAACACACAATAATTTATGACACAACAGATCCTTTTAATAATCTCTTCCACGTCAGAGAAGCAAAGTTAGAGGTTTGTTGTTGTTGTTTCTTTTATACACAATTAATCGCTAGGAGTCGGATGTCGTGACTTTGAAGTCTGTGTGATTGTGAATTCCTGACTTTAAATTTGTGACTTTGAAGTCTTACTATCACTGTCAAGTTGTGACTTTGAAGTTGTGACTTTGATGTTGTGACTTTGATGTTGTGGCTTTGCTGTTGTGGCGTTTGATGTTGTGGCTTTGATGTTATTACATTGAATTTGTGGCTTTGATGTTGTGGCTGTGATGTTGTGACTTTGAAGTTGTGATCGTGAATTCAGGCTTTGAAGTTGTGGCTGTGATGTTGTGACTTTGAAGTCGTGACATTGATGTTGTGGCTTTGCTGTTGTGGCTTTGATGTTGTGGCTTTGATGTTGTGGCTTTGATGTCATTACATTGAAGTTGTGCCTTTGATGTTGTGGCTGTGATGTTGTGACTTTGATGTTGCGACTTTGAAGTTGTGACATTGAAGTTGTGACATTGAAGTTGCGACTTTGAAGTTGTTACAGCTTATCAGAGCTTATCACAGTTTATCAACTCTCCCGCCCGCTCCCGCATTGTGCACTTCCCCTCCCGCCCGCAATGAGCTTTCAAAATTTGTCCTATGCCGCACCGCTTTGCATCGGGTGTGCAGGGCTCTGTTTTGAAGTTCTGACTTTGAAGTCTGACTGCGTGACTGTGAAGTCTTAAGCCTGGGGACGTGAGCGCCGCGCTACGGCTGTGTCGCGTCGGCCGTTGCTGATCGCTGACACTATAATCAATGTGACCACTCACACCGGACGTGGCACGGAACGTCTCAGCAGCATCCCAGAAGCGTCTCTCCACTCCGCAGCGCTATCTTTCTGTAGCACTTCTATTTTTGACGCGATCTGTTGCTAAACCGCGTCAATTTCAACAGAGCCGATTGCACCAGACAGGAAATCCGACACAGAATCAGCGTAAACACTTGAAGTCTTACTATCACTGTCAAGTTGTGACTTTCAAGTCGTGACATTGAAGTTGTGATTTTGATGTCATGTGATTGTGAATTTAGGCTTTGAAATTCTGACTTTGAAGTTGTGACTTTGATGTTGTGGCTTTGCTGTTGTGGCGTTTGATGTTGTGGCTTTGATGTTATTACATTGAAGTTGTGGCTTTGATGTTGTGGCTGTGATGTTGTGACTTTGAAGTTGTGACTTTCATGTTGTGTCTTTGAAGTTGTGACTTTGATATCATGTGATTGTGAATTCAGGCTTTGAATTTGTGACTTTGATGTTGTGGCTTTGATGTTATGACATTGAAGTTGTGATTTTGATGTCGTGATTGAATTCAGGCTTTGAAATGGTGACTTTGAAGTTGTGACTTTGATGTTGTGGCTTTGCTGTTGTGGCTTTGCTGTTGTGGCTTTGATGTTGTGGCTTTGATGTCATTACATTGAAGTTGTGGCTTTGATGTTGTGGCTGTGATGTTGTGACTTTGATGTTGTGACTTTGATGTTGCGACTTTGAAGTTGTGACATTGAAGTTGTGACATTGAAGTTACGACTTTCAAGTCGTTACAGCTTATCACACCTTATCACAGTTTATCAACTCTCCCGCCTGCTCCCGCATTGTGCACTTCCCCTCCCGCCTGCAATGAACTTTCAAAATTTGTCCTATGCCGCACCGCTTTGCATCGGGTGTGCAGGGCTCTGTTTTGAAGTTCTGACTTTGAAGTCTGACTGCGTGACTGTGAAGTCTTAAGCCTGGGGACGTGAGCGCCGCGCTACGGCTGCGTCGCGTCGGCCGTTGCTGATCGCTGACACTATAATCAATGTGACCACTCACACCGGACGCGGCATGGAACGTCTCAGCAGCATCCCAGAAGCGTCTCTCCACTCTGCAGCGCTATCTTTCTGTAGCACTTCTATTTTTGACGCGATCTGTTGCTAAACCGCGTCAATTTCAACAGAGCCGATTGCACCAGACAGGAAATCCGACACAGAATCAGCGTAAACACTTGAAGTCTTACTATCACTGTCAAGTTGTGACTTTCAAGTCGTGACATTGAAGTTGTGATTTTGATGTCATGTGATTGTGAATTTAGGCTTTGAAATTCTGACTTTGATGTTGTGGCTTTGCTGTTGTGGCGTTTGATGTTGTGGCTTTGATGATATTACATTGAAGTTGTGGCTTTGATGTTGTGACTGTGATGTTGTGACTTTGAAGTTGTGACTTTCATGTTGTGTCTTAGAAGTTGTGACTTTGATATCATGTGATTGTGAATTCAGGCTTTGAATTTGTGACTTTGATGTTGTGGCTTTGATGTTGTGACATTGAAGTTGTGATTTTGATGTCATGTGATTGAATTCAGGCTTTGAAATGGTGACTTTGAAGTTGTGACTTTGATGTTATGACATTGAAGTTGTGGCTTTGATGTTGTGGCTGTGATGTTGTGACTTTGATGTTGTGATTGTGAATTCAGGCTTTGAAGTTGTGGCTGTGATGTTGTGACTTTGAAGTTGTGACATTGATGTTGTGACTTTGATGTTGTGACTTTGAAGTTGTGACATTGATGTTGTGACTTTGAAGTCATGACTTTGAAGTCATGACTTTGATGTTGAAACTTTGACGTTGCGACTTGGATGTTGTGACTTTGAAGTTACGACTTTCAAGTCGTTACAGCTTATCACAGCTTATCACAGTTTATCAACTCTCCCGCCTGCTCCCGCATTGTGCACTTCCCCTCCCGCCCGCAATGAACTTTCAAAATTTGTCCTATGCCGCACCGCTTTGCATCGGGTGTGCAGGGCTCTGTTTTGAAGTTCTGACTTTGAAGTCTGACTGCGTGACTGTGAAGTCTTAAGCCTGGGGACGTGAGCGCCGCGCTACGGCTGCGTTGCGTCGGCCGTTGCTGATCGCTGACACTATAATCAATGTGACCACTCACACCGGACGTGGCACGGAACGTCTCAGCAGCATCCCAGAAGCGTCTCTCCACTCCGCAGCGCTATCTTTCTGTAGCACTTCTATTTTTGACGCGATCTGTTGCTAAACCGCGTCAATTTCAACAGATCCGATTCCACCAGACAGGAAATCCAACACAGAATTAGCGTAAACACTTGAAGTCTTACTATCACTGTCAAGTTGTGACTTTCAAGTCGTGACTTTGATGTTGTGACATTGAAGTTGTGATTTTGATGTCATGTGATTGTGAATTTAGGCTTTGAAATGTTGACTTTGAAGTTGTGACTTTGATGTTGTGGCGTTTGATGTTGTGGCTTTGATGTTATTACATTGAAGTTGTGGCTTTGATGTTGTGGCTGTGATGTTGTGACTTTGAAGTTGTGATTGTGAATTCAGGCTTTGAAGTTGTGGCTGTGATGTTGTGACTTTGAAGTTGTGACATTGATGTTCTGACTTTGATGTTGTGACTTTGAAGTCGTGACATTGATGTTGTGGCTTTGCTGTTGTGGCTTTGATGTTGTGGCTTTGATGTCATTACATTGAAGTTGTGGCTTTGATGTTGTGGCTGTGATGTTGTGGCTTTGATGTTGTGACATTGAAGTTGTGATTTTGATGTCATGTGATTGAATTCAGGCTTTGAAATTGTGACTTTGAAGTTGTGACTTTGATGTTGTGGCTTTGCTGTTGTGGCTTTGATGTTGTGGCTTTGATGTCATTACATTGAAGTTGTGGCTTTGATGTTGTGGCTGTGATGTTGTGGCTTTGATGTTGCGACTTTGAAGTTGTGACATTGAAGTTGTGACATTGAAGTTGCGACTTTGAAGTTGTTACAGCTTATCAGAGCTTATCACAGTTTATCAACTCTCCCGCCCGCTCCCGCATTGTGCACTTCCCCTCCCGCCCGCAATGAGCTTTCAAAATTTGTCCTATGCTGCACCGCTTTGCATCGGTGTGCAGGACTCTGTTCTGAAGTTCTGACTTTGAAGTCTGACTGCGTGACTGTGAAGTCTTAAGCCTGACTCACACCGGGGACGTCAGTGCAGTGTTACGGCTGCGTCGTGCCGGCCATTGCTGATCGCTGCCTGTTACGTGCCAAGTAGGTTGTGTTTGTGTTTTGTATTCCCTCCCCCCCTGCGTGTTGTTTCTTTCACAGGTAATGCCTGAATGCTGCTCACCTGTGTGGATAGGCCAGGCCTCCTATTGGACGACGTCCTGACCAGCTGGCCTATCTCTGCAAAGGAGACTCCTTAAATGGAGGACGTCTCAGGCCCTCACGCTCTCTCTTCTCCTCATTGTGGACTCTTGGTTTTGCCTGTGGCATTTGTAACTCTGTAACTGTGTCTTTTGTGCTCCTTTGCAAGACATATTGACTTTGGTATGTGTTGGAGGTTTGGGACTAGGTAAGTTGGGGTACCCTTTACATTTTGCACTCACGTAGTAATTATTGTTATCACACTAGGGTTATCGGTTGTGCCACCTTTGTATCGTTTTGGAAAGCCTTTTGTTAGATCAGCCAGTTACGCATTTTTTTGTTCTTTTTCATGTATTCAGAGGCAGCTTAGACAGGCCCTGTTTTGTTATATTAATCTCATTTTATTTGGCACAATCGCTTAGTCCCACCCTCCCTCACCTTGGCTTGTTTCTTTTGTTCAAATAAACCTCACTTTTTCACTTCCACTGAGACTGTCAATTTTTCTGGTTGTCGTGTTACCGTTCACTTGTGGACGTAACACTGCCACTATAATCAATGAGACCACTCACACCGGGCGCGCCACGGAATGTCTCGGCAGCATCCCAGAAGCGTCTCTCCACCCTGCAGCGCTATCTTTCCGTAGCACTTCTATTTTTGACGCGAGCCGTTGCTAAACCGCGTCAATTTCAACAGAGCCGATTGCACCAGACAGGAAATCCGACACAGAATCAGCGTAAACACTTGAAGTCTTACTATCACTGTCAAGTTGTGACTTTCAAGTCGTGACATTGAAGTTGTGATTTTGATGTCATGTGATTGTGAATTTAGGCTTTGAAATTCTGACTTTGAAGTTGTGACTTTGATGTTGTGACTTTGATGTTGTGGCTTTGCTGTTGTGGCGTTTGATGTTGTGGCTTTGATGTTATTACATTGAAGTTGTGGCTTTGATGTTGTGGCTGTGATGTTTTGACTTTGAAGTTGTGATTGTGAATTCAGGCTTTGAAGTTGTGGCTGTGATGTTGTGACTTTGAAGTTGTGACATTGATGTTGTGACTTTGATGTTGTGACTTTGAAGTCGTGACATTGATGTTGTGGCTTTGCTGTTGTGGCTTTGCTGTTGTGGCTTTGATGTTGTGGCTTTGATGTCATTACATTGAAGTTGTGGCTTTGATGTTGTGGCTGTGATGTTGTGGCTTTGATGTTGTGACATTGAAGTTGTGATTTTGATGTCATGTGATTGAATTCAGGCTTTGAAATTGTGACTTTGAAGTTGTGACTTTGATGTTGTGGCTTTGCTGTTGTGGCTTTGATGTTGTGGCTTTGATGTCATTACATTGAAGTTGTGGCTTTGATGTTGTGGCGGTGATGTTGTGACTTTGATGTTGCGACTTTGAAGTTGTGACATTGAAGTTGTGACATTGAAGTTGCGACTTTGAAGTTGTTACAGCTTATCAGAGCTTATCACAGTTTATCAACTCTCCCGCCCGCTCCCGCATTGTGCACTTCCCCTCCCCGCCCGCAATGAGCTTTCAAAATTTGTCCTATGCTGCACCGCTTTGCATCGGTGTGCAGGACTCTGTTCTGAAGTTCTGACTTTGAAGTCTGACTGCGTGACTGTGAAGTCTTAAGCCTGACTCACACCGGGGACGTCAGTGCAGTGTTACGGCTGCGTCGTGTCGGCCGTTGCTGATCGCTGCCTGTTACGTGCCAAGTAGGTTGTGTTTGTGTTTTGTATTCCCTCCCCCCCTGCGTGTTGTTTCTTTCACAGGTAATGCCTGAATGCTGCTCACCTGTGTGGATAGGCCAGGCCTCCTATTGGACGACGTCCTGACCAGCTGGCCTATCTCTGCAAAGGAGACTCCTTAAATGGAGGACGTCTCAGGCCCTCACGCTCTCTCTTCTCCTCATTGTGGACTCTTGGTTTTGCCTGTGGCATTTGTAACTCTGTAACTGTGTCTTTTGTGCTCCTTTACAAGACATATTGACTTTGGTATGTGTTGGAGGTTTGGGACTAGGTAAGTTGGGGTACCCTTTACATTTTGCACTCACGTAGTAATTAGTGTTATCACACTAGGGTTATCGGTTGTGCCACCTTTGTATCGTTTTGGAAAGCCTTTTGTTAGATCAGCCAGTTACGCATTTTTTTGTTCTTTTTCATGTATTCAGAGGCAGCTTAGACAGGCCCTGTTTTGTTATATTAATCTCATTTTATTTGGCACAATCGCTTAGTCCCACCCTCCCTCACCTTGGCTTGTTTTCTTTTGTTCAAATAAACCTCACTTTTTCACTTCCACTGAGACTGTCAATTTTTCTGGTTGTCGTGTTACCGTTCACTTGTGGACGTAACACTGCCACTATAATCAATGAGACCACTCACACCGGGCGCGCCACGGAATGTCTCGGCAGCATCCCAGAAGCGTCTCTCCACCCCGCAGCGATATCTTTCCGTAGCACTTCTATTTTTGACGCGAGCCGTTGCTAAACCACATCAATTTCAACAGAGAAGACCGGAAATCGACACAGAATCAGCGTAAACACTTCCGACCCCTTTCAAATATGCAGTTCATGTCACCTGTCAGAGCTTCATGTACACATTACGTCATGACCGGTGGCACCAGGTCAGCTGTCAATCAATCAAAGAGTCTCAACATGAGACTAACGAGAGGCTAATTGTTGAAGTGGAACAACACACAATAATTTATGACACAACAGATCCTTTTAATAATCTCTTCCACGTCAGAGAAGCAAAGTTAGAGGTTTGTTGTTGTTGTTTCTTTTATACACAATTAATCGCTAGGAGTCGGATGTCGTGACTTTGAAGTCTGTGTGATTGTGAATTCCTGACTTTAAATTTGTGACTTGAAGTCTTACTATCACTGTCAAGTTGTGACTTTGAAGTTGTGACTTTGATGTCATGTGATTGTGAATTCAGGCTTTGAAATTGTGACTTTGATGTTGTGGCTTTGATGTTCTGACATTGAAGTTGTGGCTTTGATGTTGTGGCTGTGATGTTGTGACTTTGATGTTGTGATTGTGAATTCAGGCTTTGAAGTTGTGGCTGTGATGTTGTGACTTTGAAGATGTGACATTGATGTTGTGACTTTGAAGTCATGACTTTGAAGTTGTGACATTGATGTTGTGACTTGGATGTTGTGACTTTGAAGTTACGACTTTCAAGTCGTTACAGCTTATCACAGCTCATCACAGTTTATCAACTCTCCCGCCTGCTCCCGCATTGTGCACTTCCCCTCCCGCCCGCAATGGACTTTCAAAATTTGTCCTATGCCGCACCGCTTTGCATCGCGTGTGCAGGGCTCTGTTTTGAAGTTCTGTGTGACTGTGAAGTCTTAAGCCTGGGGACGTGAGCGCCGCGCTACGGCTGCGTCGCGTCGGCCGTTGCTGATCGCTGACACTATAATCAATGTGACCACTCACACCGGACGTGGCACGGAACGTCTCAGCAGCATCCCAGAAGCGTCTCTCCACTCCGCAGCGCTATCTTTCTGTAGCACTTCTATTTTTGACGCGATCTGTTGCTAAACCGCGTCAATTTCAACAGAGCAGATTGCACCAGACAGGAAATCCGACACAGAATCAGCGTAAACACTTGAAGTCTTACTATCACTGTCAAGTTGTGACTTTCAAGTCGTGACATTGAAGTTGTGATTTTGATGTCATGTGATTGTGAATTTAGGCTTTGAAATTCTGACTTTGAAGTTGTGACTTTGATGTTGTAACTTTGATGTTGTGGCTTTGCTGTTGTGGCGTTTGATGTTGTGGCTTTGATGTTATTACATTGAAGTTGTGGCTTTGATGTTGTGGCTGTGATGTTGTGACTTTGAAGTTGTGACTTTCATGTTGTGTCTTTGAAGTTGTGACTTTGATATCATGTGATTGTGAATTCAGGCTTTGAATTTGTGACTTTGATGTTGTGGCTTTGATGTTGTGACATTGAAGTTGTGATTTTGATGTCATGTGATTGAATTCAGGCTTTTAAATTGTGACTTTGAAGTTGTGACTTTGATGTTGTGGCTTTGCTGTTGTGGCTTTGCTGTTGTGGCTTTGATGTTGTGGCTTTGATGTTGTGGCTGTGATGTTGTGACTTTGATGTTGTAACTTTGATGTTGCGACTTTGAAGTTGTGACATTGAAGTTGTGACATTGAAGTTGCGACTTTGAAGTTGTTACAGCTTATCAGAGCTTATCACAGTTTATCAACTCTCCCGCCCGCTCCCGCATTGTGCACTTCCCCTCCCGTCCGCAATGAGCTTTCAAATTTGTCCTATGCTGCACCGCTTTGCATCGGTGTGCAGGACTCTGTTCTGAAGTTCTGACTTTGAAGTCTGACTGCGTGACTGTGAAGTCTTAAGCCTGACTCACACCGGGGACGTCAGTGCAGTGTTACGGCTGCGTCGTGTCGGCCGTTGCTGATCGCTGCCTGTTACGTGCCAAGTAGGTTGTGTTTGTGTTTTGTATTCTCTCCCCCCCTGCGTGTTGCTTCTTTCACAGGTAATGCCTGAATGCTGCTCACCTGTGTGGATAGGCCAGGCCTCCTATTGGACGACGTCCTGACCAGCTGGCCTATCTCTGCAAAGGAGACTCCTTAAATGGAGGACGTCTCAGGCCCTCACGCTCTCTCTTCTCCTCATTGTGGACTCTTGGTTTTGCCTGTGGCATTTGTAGCTCTGTAACTGTGTCTTTTGTGCTCCTTTACAAGACATATTGACTTTGGTATGTGTTGGAGGTTTGGGACTAGGTAAGTTGGGGTACCCTTTACATTTTGCACTCACGTAGTAATTATTGTTATCACACTAGGGTTATCGGTTGTGCCACCTTTGTATCGTTTTGGAAAGCCTTTTGTTAGATCAGCCAGTTACGCATTTTTTTGTTCTTTTTCATGTATTCAGAGGCAGCTCGACAGGCCCTGTTTTGTTATATTAATCTCATTTTATTTGGCACAATCGCTTAGTCCCACCCTCCCTCACCTTGGCTTGTTTCTTTTGTTCAAATAAACCTCACTTTTTCACTTCCACTGAGACTGTCAATTTTTCTGGTTGTCGTGTTACCGTTCACTTGTGGACGTAACACTTCCACTATAATCAATGAGACCACTCACACCGGGCGCGCCACGGAATGTCTCGGCAGCATCCCAGAAGCGTCTCTCCACTCTGCAGCGCTATCTTTCCGTAGCACTTCTATTTTTGACGCGAGCTGTTGCTAAACCACGTCAATTTCAACAGAGAAGACCGGAAATCGACACAGAATCAGCGTAAACACTTCCGACCCCTTTCAAATATGCAGTTCATGTCACCTGTCAGAGCTTCATGTACACATTACGTCATGAACGGTGGCACCAGGTCAGCTGTCAATCAATCAAAGAGTCTCAACATGAGACTAACGAGAGGCTAATTGTTGAAGTGGAACAACACACAATAATTTATGACACAACAGATCCTTTTAATAATCTCTTCCACGTCAGAGAAGCAAAGTTAGAGGTTTGTTGTTGTTGTTTCTTTTATACACAATTAATCGCTAGGAGTCGGATGTCGTGACTTTGAAATCTGTGTGATTGTGAATTCCTGACTTTAAATTTGTGACTTTGAAGTCTTACTATAACTGTCAAGTTGTGACTTTGAAGTTGTGACTTTGATGTCATGTGATTGTGAATTCAGGCTTTGAAATTGTGACTTTGATGTTGTGGCTTTGATGTTATGACATTGAAGTTGTGGCTTTGATAATGTGGCTGTGATGTTGTGACTTTGATGTTGTGACATTGATGTTGTGACATTGATGTTGTGACTTGGATGTTGTGACTTTGAAGTTACGACTTTCAAGTCGTTACAGCTTATCACAGCTTATCACAGTTTATCAACTCTCCCGCCTGCTCCCGCATTGTGCACTTCCCCTCCCGCCCGCAATGAACTTTCAAAATTTGTCCTATGCCGCACCGCTTTGCATCGGGTGTGCAGGGCTCTGTTTGAAGTTCTGTGTGACTGTGAAGTCTTAAGCCTGGGACGTGAGCGCCGCGCTACGGCTGCGTCGCGTCGGCCGTTGCTGATCGCTGACACTATAATCAATGTGACCACTCACACCGGACGCGGCACGGAACGTCTCAGCAGCATCCCAGAAGCGTCTCTCCACTCCGCAGCGCTATCTTTCTGTAGCACTTCTATTTTTGACGCGATCTGTTGCTAAACCGCGTCAATTTCAACAGAGCCGATTGCACCAGACAGGAAATCCGACACAGAATCAGCGTAAACACTTGAAGTCTTACTATCACTGTCAAGTTGTGACTTTCAAGTCGTGACTTTGATGTTGTGACATGGAAGTTGTGATTTTGATGTCATGTGATTGTGAATTTAGGCTTTGAAATTCTGACTTTGAAGTTGTGACTTTGATGTTGTGACTTTGATGTTGTGGCTTTGCTGTTGTGGCGTTTGATGTTGTGGCTTTGATGTTATTACATTGAAGTTGTGGCTTTGATGTTGTGGCTGTGATGTTGTGACTTTGAAGTTGTGATTGTGAATTCAGGCTTTGAAGTTGTGGCTGTGATGTTGTGACTTTGAAGTTGTGACATTGATGTTGTGACTTTGATGTTGTGACTTTGAAGTTGTGACATTGATGTTGTGGCTTTGCTGTTGTGGCTTTGCTGTTGTGGCTTTGATGTTGTGGCTTGATGTCATTACATTGAAGTTGTGGCTTTGATGTTGTGGCTGTGATGTTGTGACTTTGATGTTGTAACTTTGATGTTGCGACTTTGAAGTTGTGACATTGAAGTTGCGACTTTGAAGTTGTTACAGCTTATCAGAGCTTATCACAGTTTATCAACTCTCCCGCCTGCTCCCGCATTGTGCACTTCCCCTTCCGCCCGCAATGAGCTTTCAAAATTTGTCCTATGCTGCACCGCTTTGCATCGGTGTGCAGGACTCTGTTCTGAAGTTCTGACTTTGAAGTCTGACTGCGTGACTGTGAAGTCTTAAGCCTGACTCACACCGGGGACGTCAGTGCAGTGTTACGGCTGCGTCGTGTCGGCCGTTGCTGATCGCTGCCTGTTACGTGCCAAGTAGGTTGTGTTTGTGTTTTGTATTCCCTCCCCCCCTGCGTGTTGTTTCTTTCACAGGTCATGCCTGAATGCTGCTCACCTGTGTGGATAGGCCAGGCCTCCTATTGGACGACGTCCTGACCAGCTGGCCTATCTCTGCAAAGGAGACTCCTTAAATGGAGGACGTCTCAGGCCCTCACGCTCTCTCTTCTCCTCATTGTGGACTCTTGGTTTGCCTGTGGCATTTGTAACTCTGTAACTGTGTCTTTGTGCTCCTTTACAAGACATATTGACTTTGGTATGTGTTGGAGGTTTGGGACTAGGTAAGTTGGGGTACCTTTACATTTTGCACTCACGTAGTAATTATTGTTATCACACTAGGGTTATCGGTTGTGCCACCTTTGTATCGTTTTGGAAAAGCCTTTTGTTAGATCAGCCAGTTACGCATTTTTTTGTTCTTTTTCATGTATTCAGAGGCAGCTTAGACAGGCCCTGTTTTGTTATATTAATCTCATTTTATTTGGCACAATCGCTTAGTCCCACCCTCCCTCACCTTGGCTTGTTTCTTTTGTTCAAATAAACCTCACTTTTCACTTCCACTGAGACTGTCAATTTTTCTGGTTGTCGTGTTACCGTTCACTTGTGGACGTAACACTGCCACTATAATCAATGAGACCACTCACACCGGGCGCGCCACGGAATGTCTCGGCAGCATCCCAGAAGCGTCTCTCCACCCCGCAGCGCTATCTTTCCGTAGCACTTCTATTTTTGACGCGAGCCGTTGCTAAACCACGTCAATTTCAACAGAGAAGACCGGAAATCGACACAGAATCAGCGTAAACACTTCCGACCCCTTTCAAATATGCAGTTCATGTCACCTGTCAGAGCTTCATGTACACATTACGTCATGACCGGTGGCACCAGGTCAGCTGTCAATCAATCAAAGAGTCTCAACATGAGACTAACGAGAGGCTAATTGTTGAAGTGGAACAACACACAATAATTTATGACACAACAGATCCTTTTAATAATCTCTTTCCACGTCAGAGAAGCAAAGTTAGAGGTTTGTTGTTGTTGTTTCTTTATACACAATTAATCGCTAGGAGTCGGATGTCGTGACTTTGAAGTCTGTGTGATTGTGAATTCCTGACTTTAAAATTTGTGACTTTGAAGTCTTACTATCACTGTCAAGTTGTGACTTTGAAGTTGTGACTTTGATGTTGTGACTTTGATGTTGTGGCTTTGCTGTTGTGGCGTTTGATGTTGTGGCTTTGATGTTATTACATTGATTTGTGGCTTTGATGTTGTGGCTGTGATGTTGTGACTTTGAAGTTGTGATCGTGAATTCAGGCTTTGAAGTTGTGGCTGTGATGTTGTGACTTTGAAGTCGTGACATTGATGTTGTGGCTTTGCTGTTGTGGCTTTGATGTTGTGGCTTTGATGTTGTGGCTTTGATGTCATTACATTGAAGTTGTGGCCTTTGATGTTGTGGCTGTGATGTTGTGACTTTGATGTTGCGACTTTGAAGTTGTGACATTGAAGTTGTGACATTGAGTTGCGACTTTGAAGTTGTTACAGCTTATCAGAGCTTATCACAGTTTATCAACTCTCCCGCCCGCTCCCGCATTGTGCACTTCCCCTCCCGCCCGCAATGAGCTTTCAAAATTTGTCCTATGCCGCACCGCTTTGCATCGGGTGTGCAGGGCGCTGTTTGAAGTTCTGACTTTGAAGTCTGACTGCGTGACTGTGAAGTCTTAAGCCTGGGGACGTGAGCGCCGCGCTACGGCTGTGTCGCGTCGGCCGTTGCTGATCGCTGACACTATAATCAATGTGACCACTCACACCGGACGTGGCACGGAACGTCTCAGCAGCATCCCAGAAGCGTCTCTCCACTCCGCAGCGCTATCTTTCTGTAGCACTTCTATTTTTGACGCGATCTGTTGCTAAAACCGCGTCAATTTCAACAGAGCCGATTGCACCAGACAGGAATCCGACACAGAATCAGCGTAAACACTTGAAGTCTTACTATCACTGTCAAGTTGTGACTTTCAAGTCGTGACATTGAAGTTGTGATTTTGATGTCATGTGATTGTGAATTTAGGCTTTTGAAATTCTGACTTGAAGTTGTGACTTTGATGTTGTGGCTTTGCTGTTGTGGCGTTTGATGTTGTGGCTTTGATGTTATTACATTGAAGTTGTGGCTTTGATGTTGTGGCTGTGATGTTGTGACTTTGAAGTTGTGACTTTCATGTTGTGTCTTTGAAGTTGTGACTTTGATATCATGTGATTGTGAATTCAGGCTTTGAATTTGTGACTTTTGATGTTGTGGCTTTGATGTTATGACATTGAAGTTGTGATTTTGATGTCGTGATTGAATTCAGGCTTTGAAATGGTGACTTTGAAGTTGTGACTTTGATGTTGTGGCTTTGCTGTTGTGGCTTTGCTGTTGTGGCTTTGATGTTGTGGCTTTGATGTCATTACATTGAAGTTGTGGCTTTGATGTTGTGGCTGTGATGTTGTGACTTTGATGTTGTGACCTTTGATGTTGCGACTTTGAAGTTGTGACATTGAAGTTGTGACATTGAAGTTACGACTTTCAAGTCGTTACAGCTTATCACACCTTATCACAGTTTATCAACTCTCCCGCCTGCTCCCGCATTGTGCACTTCCCCTCCCGCCTGCAATGAACTTTCAAATTTTGTCCTATGCCGCACCGCTTTGCATCGGGTGTGCAGGGCTCTGTTTGAAGTTCTGACTTTGAAGTCGACTGCGTGACTGTGAAGTCTTAAGCCTGGGGACGTGAGCGCCGCGCTACGGCTGCGTCGCGTCGGCCGTTGCTGATCGCTGACACTATAATCAATGTGCCACTCACACCGGACGCGGCACTGGAAACGTCTCAGCAGCATCCCAGAAGCGTCTCTCCACTCCGCAGCGCTATCTTTCTGTAGCACTTCTATTTTTGACGCGATCTGTTGCTAAACCGCGTCAATTTCAACAGAGCCGATTGCACCAGACAGGAAATCCGACACAGAATCAGCGTAAACACTTGAAGTCTTACTATCACTGTCAAGTTGTGACTTTCAAGTCGTGACATTGAAGTTGTGATTTTGATGTCATGTTGATTGTGAATTTAGGCTTTGAAATTCTGACTTTGATGTTGTGGCTTTGCTGTTGTGGCGTTGTGATGTTGTGGCCTTTGATGATATTACATTGAAGTTGTGGCTTTGATGTTGTGGCTGTGATGTTGTGACTTTGAAGTTGTGACTTTCATGTTGTGTCTTAGAAGTTGTGACTTTGATATCATGTGATTGTGAATTCAGGCTTTGAATTTGTGACTTTGATGTTGTGGCTTTGATGTTGTGACATTGAAGTTGTGATTTTGATGTCATGTGATTGAATTCAGGCTTTGAAATGGTGACTTTGAAGTTGTGACTTTGATGTTATGACATTGAAGTTGTGGCTTTGATGTTGTGGCTGTGATGTTGTGACTTTGATGTTGTGATTGTGAATTCAGGCTTTGAAGTTGTGGCTGTGATGTTGTGACTTTGAAGTTGTGACATTGATGTTGTGACTTTGATGTTGTGACTTTGAAGTTGTGACATTGAGTTTGTGACTTTGAAGTCATGACTTTGAAGTCATGACTTTGATGTTGAAACTTTGACGTTGCGACTTGGATGTTGTGACTTTGAAGTTACGACTTTCAAGTCGTTACAGCTTATCACAGCTTATCACAGTTTATCAACTCTCCCCCCGCCTGCTCCCGCATTGTGCACTTCCCTCCCGCCCGCAATGAACTTTCAAAATTTGTCCTATGCCGCACCGCTTTGCATCGGGTGTGCAGGGCTCTGTTTTGAAGTTCTGACTTTGAAGTCTGACTGCGTGACTGTGAAGTCTTAAGCCTGGGGACGTGAGCGCCGCGCTACGGCTTGCGTTGCGTCGGCCGTTGCTGATCGCTGACACTATAATCAATGTGACCACTCACACCGGACGTGGCACGGAACGTCTCAGCAGCATCCCAGAAGCGTCTCTCCACTCCGCAGCGCTATCGTTCTGTAGCACTTCTATTTTGACGCGATCTGTTGCTAAACCGCGTCAATTTCAAACAGAAGCCGATTCCACAGACAGGAAATCCAACACAGAATTAGCGTAAACACTTGAAGTCTTACTATCACTGTCAAGTTGTGACTTTCAAGTCGTGACTTTGATGTTGTGACATTGAAGTTGTGATTTTGATGTCATGTGATTGTGAATTTAGGCTTTGAAATGTTGACTTTGAAGTTGTGACTTTGATGTTGTGGCGTTTGATGTTGTGGCTTTGATGTTATTACATTGAAGTTGTGGCTTGATGTTGTGGCTGTGATGTTGTGACTTTGAAGTTGTGATTGTGAATTCAGGCTTTGAAGTTGTGGCTGTGATGTTGTGACTTTGAAGTTGTGACATTGATGTTCTGACTTTGATGTTGTGACTTTGAAGTCGTGACATTGATGTTGTGGCTTTGCTGTTGTGGCTTTGATGTTGTGGCTTTGATGTCATTACATTGAAGTTGTGGCTTTGATGTTGTGGCTGTGATGTTGTGGCTTTGATGTTGTGACATTGAAGTTGTGATTTTGATGTCATGTGATTGAATTCAGGCTTTGAAATTGTGACTTTGAAGTTGTGACTTTGATGTTGTGGCTTTGCTGTTTGTGGCTTTGATGTTGTGGCTTTGATGTCATTACATTGAAGTTGTGGCTTTGATGTTGTGGCTGTGATGTTGTGGCTTTGATGTTGCGACTTTGAAGTTGTGACATTGAAGTTGTGACATTGAAGTTGCGACTTTGAAGTTGTTACAGCTTATCAGAGCTTATCACAGTTTATCAACTCTCCCCGCCCGCTCCCGCATTGTGCACTTCCCCTCCCGCCCGCAATGAGCTTTCAAATTTGTCCTATGCTGCACCGCTTTGCATCGGTGTGCAGGACTCTGTTCTGAAGTTCTGACTTTGAAGTCTGACTGCGTGACTGTGAAGTCTTAAGCCTGACTCACACCGGGGACGTCAGTGCAGTGTTACGGCTGCGTCGTGCCGGCCATTGCTGATCGCTGCCTGTTACGTGCCAAGTAGGTTGTGTTTGTGTTTTGTATTCCCTCCCCCCCTGCGTGTTGTTTCTTTCACAGGTAATGCCTGAATGCTGCTCACCTGTGTGGATAGGCCAGGCCTCCTATTGGACGACGTCCTGACCAGCTGGCCTATCTCTGCAAAGGAGCTCCTTAAATGGAGGACGTCTCAGGCCCCTCACGCTCTCTCTTCTCCTCATTGTGGACTCTTGGTTTTGCCTGTGGCATTTGTAACTCTGTAACTGTGTCTTTTGTGCTCCTTTGCAAGACATATTGACTTTGGTATGTGTTGGAGGTTTGGGACTAGGTAAGTTGGGGTACCCTTTACATTTTGCACTCACGTAGTAATTATTGTTATCACACTAGGGTTATCGGTTGTGCCACCTTTGTATCGTTTTGGAAAGCCTTTTGTTAGATCAGCCAGTTACGCATTTTTTTGTTCTTTTTCATGTATTCAGAGGCAGCTTAGACAGGCCCTGTTTTGTTATATTAATCTCATTTTATTTGGCACAATCGCTTAGTCCCACCCTCCCTCACCTTGGCTTGTTTCTTTTGTTCAAATAAACCTCACTTTTTCACTTCCACTGAGACTGTCAATTTTTCTGGTTGTCGTGTTACCGTTCACTTGTGGACGTAACACTGCCACTATAATCAATGAGACCACTCACACCGGGCGCGCCACGGAATGTCTCGGCAGCATCCCAGAAGCGTCTCTCCACCCTGCAGCGCTATCTTTCCGTAGCAACTTCTATTTTTGACGCGAGCCGTTGCTAAACCACGTCAATTTCAACAGAGAAGACCGGAAATCGACACAGAATCAGCGTAAACACTTCCGACCCCTTTCAAATATGCAGTTCATGTCACCTGTCAGAGCTTCATGTACACATTACGTCATGACCGGTGGCACCAGGTCAGCTGTCAATCAATCAAAGAGTCTCAACATGAGACTAACGAGAGGCTAATTGTTGAAGTGGAACAACACACAATAATTTATGACACAACAGATCCTTTTAATAATCTCTTCCACGTCAGAGAAGCAAAGTTAGAGGTTTGTTGTTGTTGTTTCTTTATACACAATTAATCGCTAGGAGTCGGATGTCGTGACTTTGAAATCTGTGTGATTGTGAATTCCTGACTTTAAATTTGTGACTTTGAAGTCTTACTATCACTGTCAAGTCATGACTTTGAAGTTGTGACTTTGATGTTGAAACTTTGACGTTGCGACTTGGATGTTGTGACTTTGAAGTTACGACTTTCAAGTCGTTACAGCTTATCACAGCTTATCACAGTTTATCAACTCTCCTGCCTGCTCCCGCATTGTGCACTTCCCCCTCCCGCCCGCAATGAACTTTCAAAATTTGTCCTATGCCGCACCGCTTTGCATCGGGTGTGCAGGGCTCTGTTTGAAGTTCTGTGTGACTGTGAAGTCTTAAGCCTGGGGACGTGAGCGCCGCGCTACGGCTGCGTCGCGTCGGCCGTTGCTGATCGCTGACACTATAATCAATGTGACCACTCACACCGGACGTGGCACGGAACGTCTCAGCAGCATCCCAGAAGCGTCTCTCCACTCCGCAGCGCTATCTTTCTGTAGCACTTCTATTTTGACGCAATCTGTTTGCTAAACCGCGTCAATTTCAACAGAGCCGATTGCACCAGACAGGAATCCGACACAGAATCAGCGTAAACACTTGAAGTCTTACTATCACTGTCAAGTTGTGACTTTGATGTTGTGGCTTTGCTGTTGTGGCTTTGCTTGTTGTGGCTTTGATGTTGTGGCTTTGATGTCATTACATTGATGTTGTGGCTGTGATGTTGTGACTTTGATGTTTGTAACTTTGATGTTGCGACTTTGAAGTTGTGACATTGAAGTTGTGACATTGAAGTTGCGACTTTGAAGTTGTTACAGCTTATCAGAGCTTATCACAGTTTATCAACTCTCCCGCCCGCTCCCGCATTGTGCACTTCCCCTCCCGCCCGCAATGAGCTTTCAAAATTTGTCCTATGCTGCACCGCTTTGCATCGGTGTGCAGGACTCTGTTCTGAAGTTCTGACTTTGAAGTCTGACTGCGTGACTGTGAAGTCTTAAGCCTGACTCACACCGGGGACGTCAGTGCAGTGTTACGGCTGCGTCGTGTCGGCCGTTGCTGATCGCTGCCTGTTACGTGCCAAGTAGGTTGTGTTTGTGTTTTGTATTCCCTCCCCGCCTGCGTGTTGTTTCTTTCACAGGTAATGCCTGAATGCTGCTCACCTGTGTGGATAGGCCAGGCCTCCTATTGGACGACGTCCTGACCAGCTGGCCTATCTCTGCAAAGGAGACTCCTTAAATGGAGGACGTCTCAGGCCCTCACGCTCTCTCTTCTCCTCATTGTGGACTCTTGGTTTTGCCTGTGGCATTTGTAACTCTGTAACTGTGTCTTTTGTGCTCCTTTACAAGACATATTGACTTTGGTATGTGTTGAGGTTTGGGACTAGGTAAGTTGGGGGTACCCTTTACATTTTGCACTCACGTAGTAATTATTGTTATCACACTAGGGTTATCGGTTGTGCCACCTTTGTATCGTTTTGGAAAGCCTTTTGTTAGATCAGCCAGTTACGCATTTTTTTGTTCTTTTTCATGTATTCAGAGGCAGCTTAGACAGGCCCTGTTTTGTTATATTAATCTCATTTTATTTGGCACAATCGCTTAGTCCCACCCTCCCTCACCTTGGCTTGTTTCTTTTGTTCAAATAAACCTCACTTTTTCACTTCCACTGAGACTGTCAATTTTTCTGGTTGTCGTGTTACCGTTCACTTGTGGACGTAACACTGCCACTATAATCAATGAGACCACTCACACCGGGCGCGCCCACGGAATGTCTCGGCAGCATCCCAGAAGCGTCTCTCCACCCTGCAGCGCTATCTTTCCGTAGCACTTCTATTTTTGACGCGAGCCGTTGCTAAACCGCGTCAATTTCAACAGAGCCGATTGCACCAGACAGGAAATCCGACACAGAATCAGCGTAAACACTTGAAGTCTTACTATCACTGTCAAGTTGTGACTTTCAAGTCGTGTACATTGAAGTTGTGATTTTGATGTCATGTGATTGTGAATTTAGGCTTTGAAATTCTGACTTTGAAGTTGTGACTTTGATGTTGTGACTTTGATGTTGTGGCTTTGCTGTTGTGGCGTTTTGATGTTGTGGCTTTGATGTTATTACATTGAAGTTGTGGCTTTGATGTTGTGGCTGTGATGTTGTGACTTTGAAGTTGTGACTTTCATGTTGTGTCTTTGAAGTTGTGACTTTGATATCATGTGATTGTGAATTCAGGCTTTGAATTTGTGTCTTTGAAGTTGTGGCTTTGATGTTGTGACATTGAAGTTGTGATTTTGATGTCATGTGATTGACTTCAGGCTTTTGAAATTGTGACTTTGAAGTTGTGACTTTGATGTTGTGGCTTTGCTGTTGTGGCTTTGCTGTTGTGGCTTTGATGTTGTGGCTTTGATGTCATTACATTGATGTTGTGGCTGTGATGTTGTGACTTTGATGTTGTAACTTTGATGTTGCGACTTTGAAGTTGTGACATTGAAGTTGTGACATTGAAGTTGCGACTTTGAAGTTGTTACAGCTTATCAGAGCTTATCACAGTTTATCAACTCTCCCGCCCGCTCCCGCATTGTGCACTTCCCCTCCCGCCCGCAATGAGCTTTCAAAATTTGTCCTATGCTGCACCGCTTTGCATCGGTGTGCAGGACTCTGTTCTGAAGTTCTGACTTTGAAGTCTGACTGCGTGACTGTGAAGTCTTAAGCCTGACTCACACCGGGGACGTCAGTGCAGTGTTACGGCTGCGTCGTGTCGGCCGTTGCTGATCGCTGCCTGTTACGTGCCAAGTAGGTTGTGTTTGTGTTTTGTATTCCCTCCCCCCCTGCGTGTTGTTTCTTTCACAGGTAATGCCTGAATGCTGCTCACCTGTGTGGATAGGCCAGGCCTTCCTATTGGACGACGTCCTGACCAGCTGGCCTATCTCTGCAAAGGAGACTCCTTAAATGGAGGACGTCTCAGGCCCTCACGCTCTCTCTTCTCCTCATTGGTGGACTCTTGGTTTTGCCTGTGGCATTTGTAACTCTGTAACTGTGTCTTTTGTGCTCCTTTACAAGACATATGACTTTGGTATGTGTTGGAGGTTTGGGACTAGGTAAGTTGGGGGTACCCTTTACATTTTGCACTCACGTAGTAATTATTGTTATCACACTAGGGTTATCGGTTGTGCCACCTTTGTATCGTTTTGGAAAGCCTTTTGTTAGATCAGCCAGTTACGCATTTTTTTTGTTCTTTTTCATGTATTCAGAGGCAGCTTAGACAGGCCCTGTTTTGTTATATTAATCTCATTTTATTTGGCACAATCGCTTAGTCCCACCCTCCCTCACCTTGGCTTGTTTCTTTTGTTCAAATAAACCTCACTTTTTCACTTCCACTGAGACTGTCAATTTTCTGGTTGTCGTGTTACCGTTCACTTGTGGACGTAACACTGCCACTATAATCAATGAGACCACTCACACCGGGCGCGCCACGGAATGTCTCGGCAGCATCCCAGAAGCGTCTCTCCACCCTGCAGCGCTATCTTTCCGTAGCACTTCTATTTTTGACGCGAGCCGTTGCTAAACCGCGTCAATTTCAACAGAGCGATTGCACCAGACAGGAAATCCCGACACAGAATCAGCGTAAACACTTGAAGTCTACTATCACTGTCAAGTTGTGACTTTCAAGTCGTGACATTGAAGTTGTGATTTTGATGTCATGTGATTGTGAATTTAGGCTTTGAAATTCTGACTTTGAAGTTGTGACTTTGATGTTTGTGACTTTTGTGTTGTGGCTTTGCTGTTGTGGCGTTGATGTTTGTGGCTTTGATGTTATTACATTGAAGTTGTGGCTTGATGTTGTGGCTGTGATGTTGTGACTTTGAAGTTGTGACTTTCATGTTGTGTCTTTGAAGTTGTGACTTTGATATCATGTGATTGTGAATTCAGGCTTTGAATTTGTGTCTTTGAAGTTGTGGCTTTGATGTTGTGACATTGAAGTTGTGATTTTGATGTCATGTGATTGACTTCAGGCTTTGAAATTGTGACCTTGAAGTTGTGACTTTGATGTTGTGGCTTGGCTTGTTGTGGCTTTGCTGTTGTGGCTTTGATGTTGTGGCTTTAATGTCATTTACATTGATGTTGGTGGCTGTGATGTTGTGACTTTGATGTTGTAACTTTGATGTTGCGACTTTTGAAGTTGTGACATTGAAGTTGTGACATTGAAGTTGCGACTTTGAAGTTGTTACAGCTTATCAGAGCTTATCACAGTTTATCAACTCTCCCGCCCGCTCCCGCATTGTGCACTTCCCCTCCCGCCCGCAATGAGCTTTCAAAATTTGTCCTATGCTGCACCGCTTTGCATCGGTGTGCAGGACTCTGTTCTGAAGTTCTGACTTTGAAGTCTGACTGTGTGACTGTGAATCTTAAGCCTGACTCACACCGGGGACGTCAGTGCAGTGTTACGGCTGCGTCGTGTCGGCCGTTGCTGATCGCTGCCTGTTACGTGCCAAGTAGGTTGTGTTTGTGTTTTGTATTCCCTCCCCCCCTGCGTGTTGTTTCTTCACAGGTAATGCCTGAATGCTGCTCACCTGTGTGGATAGGCCAGGCCTCCTATTGGACGACGTCCTGACCAGCTGGCCTATCTCTGCAAAGGAGACTCCTTAAATGGAGACGTCTCAGGCCTCACGCTCTTCTTCTCTCATTGTGGACTCTTGGTTTTGCCTGTGGCATTTGTAACTCTGTAACTGTGTCTTTTGTGCTCCTTTACAAGACATATTGACTTTGGTATGTGTTGGAGGTTGGGACTAGGTAGTTGGGGTACCCTTTACATTTGCACTCACGTAGTAATTATTGTTATCACACTAGGGTTATCGGTTGTGCCACCTTTGTATCGTTTTGGAAAGCCTTTTGTTAGATCAGCCAGTTACGCATTTTTTTTGTCTTTTTCATGTATTCAGAGGCAGCTTAGACAGGCCCTGTTTGTTATATTAATCTCATTTTATTTGGCACAATCGCTTAGTCCCACCCTCCCTCACCTTGGCTTGTTTCTTTTGTTCAAATAAACCTCACTTTTTCACTTCCACTGAGACTGTCAATTTTTCTGGTTGTCGTGTTACCGTTCACTTGTGGACGTAACACTGCCACTATAATCAATGAGACCACTCACACACCCGGGCGCGCCACGGAATGTCTCGGCAGCATCCCAGAAGCGTCTCTCCACCCCCCGCACGCTATCTTTCCGTAGCACTTCTATTTTTGATTGACGCGAGCCGTGCTAAACCGCGTCAATTTCAAACAGAGCCGATTGCACCAGACAGAAATCCGACACAGAATCAGCGTAAACACTTGAAGTCTTACTATCACTGTCAAGTGTGACTTTCAAGTCGTGACATTGAAGTTGTGATTTGATGTCATGTGATTGTGAATTTGGCTTTGAAATTCTGACTTTGAAGTTGTGACTTTGATGTTGTGACTTTGATGTTGTGGCTTTGCTGTTGTGGCGTTTGATGTTGTGGCTTTGATGTTATTACATTGAAGTTGTGGCTTTGATGTTGTGGCTGTGATGTTGTGACTTTGAAGTTGTGACTTTCATGTTGTGTCTTTGAAGTTGTGACTTGATATCATGTGATTGTGAATTCAGGCTTTGAATTTGTGTCTTTGAAGTTGTGGCTTTGATGTTGTGACATTGAAGTTGTGATTTTGATGTCATGTGATTGACTTCAGGCTTTGAAATTGTGACTTTGAAGTTGTGAACTTTGATGTTGTGGCTTTGCTGTTTGTGGCTTTGCTGTTGTGGCTTTGATGTTGTGGCTTTAATGTCATTACATTGATGTTGTGGCTGTGATGTGTGTGACTTTGATGTTGTAACTTTGATGTTGCGGACTTTGAAGTTGTGACATTGAAGTTGTGACATTGAAGTTCGACTTTGAAGTTGTTACAGCTTATCAGAGCTTATCACAGTTTATCAACTCTCCCGCCCGCTCCCGCATTGTGCACTTCCCCTCCCACCCGCAATGAGCTTTCAAAATTTGTCCTATGCTGCATGCACCGCTTTGCATCGGTGTGCAGGACTCTGTTCTGCTGAAGTTCTGACTTTGAAGTCTGACTGTGTGACTGTGAAGTCTTAAGCCTGACTCACACCGGGACGTCAGTGCAGTGTTACGGCTGCGTCGTGTCGGCCTTGCTGATCGCTGCCTGTTTACGTGCCAAGTAGGTTGTGTTTGTGTTTTGTATTCCCTCCCCCCCTGCGTGTTGTTTCTTTCACAGGTAATGCCTGAATGCTGCTCACCTGTGTGGATAGGCAGGCCTCCTATTGGACGACGTCCTGACCAGCTGGCCTATCTCTGCAAAGGAGACTCCTTAAATGGAGGACGTCTCAGGCCCTCACGCTCTCTCTTCTCCCTTGTGGACTCTTGGTTTTGCCTGTGGCATTTGTAACTCTGTAACTGTGTCTTTTGTGCTCCTTTACAAGACATATTGACTTTGGTATGTGTTGGAGGTTTGGGACTAGGTAAGTTGGGGTACCCTTTACATTTGCACTCACGTAGTAATTATTGTTATCACACTAGGGTTATCGGTTGTGCCACCTTTGTATCGTTTTGGAAAGCCTTTTGTTAGATCAGCCAGTTACGCATTTTTTTTGTCTTTTTCATGTATTCAGAGGCAGCTTAGACAGGCCCTGTTTTGTTATATTAATCTCATTTTATTTGGCACAATCGCTTAGTCCCACTCTCCCTCACCTTGGCTTGTTTCTTTTGTTCAAATAAACCACTTTTTCACTTCCACTGAGACTGTCAATTTTTCTGGTTGTCGTGTTACCGTTCACTTGTGGACGTAACACTGCCACTATAATCAATGAGACCACTCACAACCGGGCGCGCCACGGAATGTCTCGGCAGCATCCCAGAAGCGTCTCTCCACCCTGCAGCGCTATCTTTCCGTAGCACTTCTTATTTTTGACGCGAGCCGTTGCTAAACCACTCAATTTCAACAGAGCCGATTGCACCAACAGGAAATCCGACACAGAATCAGCGTAAACACTTGAAGTCTTACTATCACTGTCAAGTGTGACTTTCAAGTCGTGACATTGAAGTTGTGATTTTGATGTCATGTGATTGTGAATTTAGGCTTTGAAATTCTGACTTTGAAGTTGTGACTTTGATGTTGTGACTTTGATGTTGTGGCTTTGCTGTTGTGGCGTTTGATGTTGTGGCTTTGATGTTATTAACATTGAAGTTGTGGCTTTGATGTTGTGGCTGTGATGTTGTGACTTTGAAGTTGTGACTTTCATGTTGTGTCTTTGAAGTTGTGACTTTGATTCATGTGATTGTGAATTCAGGCTTTGAATTTGTGTCTTTGAAGTTGTGGCTTTGATGTTGTGACATTGAAGTTGTGA
Organism: Nibea albiflora; assembly: GCA_014281875.1. Classification (NCBI taxonomy): domain Eukaryota; kingdom Metazoa; phylum Chordata; class Actinopteri; family Sciaenidae; genus Nibea; species Nibea albiflora. The sequence continues at coordinate 2,553 of JABGLX010000053.1, read as the reverse complement.
TTTTGATGTCATGTGATTGACTTCAGGCTTTGAAATTGTGACTTTGAAGTTGTGACTTTGATGTGGTGGCTTTGCTGTTGTGGCTTTGCTGTTGTGGCTTTGATGTTGTGGCTTTAATGTCATTACATTGATGTTGTGGCTGTGATGTTGTGACTTTGATGTTGTAACTTTGATGTTGCGACTTTGAAGTTGTGACATTGAAGTTGTGGACATTGAAGTTGCGACTTGAAGTTGTTACAGCTATCAGAGCTTATCACAGTTTATCAACTCTCCCGCCCGCTCCCGCATTGTGCACTTCCCTCCCGCCCGCAATGAGCTTTCAAAATTTGTCCTATGCTGCACCGCTTTGCATCGGTGTGCAGGACTCTGTTCTGAAGTTCTGACTTGAAGTCTGACTGCGTGACTGTGAAGTCTTAAGCCTGACTCACACCGGGGGTGCAGCGTCAGTGCAGTGTTACGGCTGCGTCGTGTCGGCCGTTGCTGATCGCTGCCTGTTTACGTGCCAAGTAGGTTGTGTTTGTGTTTTGTATCCCTCCCCCCCTGCGTGTTGTTTCTTTCACAGGTAATGCCTGAATGCTGCTCACCTGTGTGGATAGGCCAGGCCTCCTATTGGACGACGTCCTGACCAGCTGGCCTATCTCTGCAAAGAGACTCTTAAATGGAGGACGTCTCAGGCCTCACGCTCTCTCTTCTCATCATTGTGGACTCTTGGTTTTGCCTGTGGCATTTGTAACTCTGTAACTGTGTCTTTTGTGCTCCTTTACAAGACATATTGACTTTGGTATGTGTTGGAGGTTTGGGACTAGGTAAGTTGGGGTACCCTTTACATTTTGCACTCACGTAGTAATTATTGTTATCACACTAGGGTTATCGTTGTGCCACCTTTGTATCGTTTTGGAAAGCCTTTTGTTAGATCAGCCAGTTACGCATTTTTTTTGTTCTTTTTCATGTATTCAGAGGCAGCTTAGAAAGGCCCTGTTTTGTTATATTAATCTCATTTATTTGGCACAATCGCTTAGTCCCACCTCCCTCACCTTGGCTTGTTTCTTTTGTTCAAATAAACCTCACTTTTCACTTCCACTGAGACTGTCAATTTTCTGGTTGTCGTGTTACCGTTCACTTGTGGACGTAACACTGCCACTATACTCAATGAGACCACTCACACCGGGCGCGCCACGGAATGTCTCGGCAGCATCCCAGAAGCGTCTCTCCACCCTGCAGCGCTATCTTTCCGTAGCACTTCTATTTTGACGCGAGCCGTTGCTAAACACGTCAATTTCAACAGAGCCGATTGCACCAGACAGGAAATCCGACACAGAATCAGCGTAACACTTGAAGTCTTTTACTATCACTGTCAAGTTGTGACTTTCAGTCGTGACATTGAAGTTGTGATTTTGATGTCATGTGAGTGTGAATTTAGGCTTTGAAATTCTGACTTTGAAGTTTGTGACTTTGATGTTGTGACTTTGATGTTGTGGCTTTGCTGTTGTGGCGTTTGATGTTGTGGCTTTGATGTTATTACATTGAAGTTTTGTGGCTTTGATGTTGTGGCTGTGATGTTGTGACTTTGAAGTTGTGACTTTCATGTTGTGTCTTTGAAGTTGTGACTTTGATATCATGTGATTGTGAATTCAGGCTTTGAATTTTGTGACTTTGATATCATTGATTGTGAATTCAGGCTTGTGAATTGTGACTTGATGTTGTGTGCTTGATGTTGTGACATTGAAGTTGTGATTTTGATGTCATGTGATTGAATTCAAGGTTTGAAATTGTGACTTTGAAGTTGTGACTTTGATGTTGTGGCTTTGCTGTTGTGGCTTTCTGTTGTGGCTTGATGTTGTGGCTTGATGTCATTACATTGAAGTCGTGGCTTTGATGTTGTGGCTGTGATGTTGTGACTTTGATGTTGTAACTTTGATGTTGCGACTTGAAGTGTGACATTGAAGTTGTGACATGAAGTTGCGACTTTGAAGTTGTTACAGCTTATCAGAGCTTATCACAGTTTATCAACTCTCCCCGCCCGCTCCCACATTGTGCACTTCCCCTCCCGCCGCAATGAGCTTCAAATTTGTCCTATGCTGCACCGCTTTGCATCGGTGTGCAGGACTCTGTTCTGAAGTTCTGACTTTGAGGTCTGACTGCGTGACTGTGAAGTCTTAGCCTGACTCACACCGGGGACTCAGTGCAGTGTTACGGTTGCGTCGTGTCGGCCGTTGCTGATCGCTGCCTGTTACGTGCCAAGTAGGTTGTGTTTGTGTTTTGTATTCCTTCCCCCACTGCGTGTTGTTTTCTTTCACAGGTAATGCCTGAATTCTGCTCACCTGTGTGGATAGGCCAGGCCTCCTATTGGACGACGTCCTACCAGCTGGCCTCTCTGCAAAGGAGACTCCTTAAATGGAGGACGTCTCAGGCCCTCACGCCTCTCTCTTCTCCTCATTGTGGACTCTTGGTTTTGCCTGTGGCTTTGTAACTCTGTAACTGTGTCTTTTGTGCTCCTTTACAAGACATATTGACTTTGGTATGTGTTGGAGGTTTGGGACTAGGTAAGTTGGG